>OX104064.1:30311661-30329161 GCA_944474145.2 Dicrocoelium dendriticum
AGTTGATGCCACGATAATTCGTGCAACATTGCTTGCTCCCTTTGCGCTTGTACAGTGGTAGCACAAGGGCATACTTCAGCTGAGGAGGTACCTCCTCCTCAATCCATACATGTTGCACCATGTGGTGCAGCGCAGTCAACAACGCGGGTCCACCGTGTTTCAATACTTTTGGCGGGATCCCGTCGGCCCCAGCACACTTGCCGTTTCGCAGCTGAGCAAGTGCTCTCCGCGTCTCATCCAGTGTCGGCGTGTCCGCCGGACTCGTCCTCACCTCCTGCTGCATCAGGCCGTTCAGTCCAGGCCAGTTGATCTCTGAACGGTTGTTCAAGAGACATTCAAAGTGATTTCGCCAGATGTGCATTATGTCTGGAGTCTGTTTTCAGGTAGCACCTGAACTGCCATCGATCAGTGTCCTCAGCGGCTCCAATCTCGGTCCATACACCGCCTTCAAGGAGTCAAAGAATTCCTTGTGTTGGCGGCGTTCGACGTAGCATTCCATCTGCTTCGCCTTCTCCGTCCACCATGCATTTTTAGTGCGACGGAGCTCTCGGGTCAGTCGCCGTCGAAATTTGCGCAACTGACTCTTCTTCCCTAAGTCACTGGGGTCTGCCACATGTGCAGCAAATGCTGCATTCTTCTCCGACACCAATGCGCCAATCGTCGCATTGTTCTCATCAAACCAATCAGGCTGCTTACAGTTTGCGCGCCCAAAATTCTCCTCGGCAGCAGCTGTTACCTGATCGCGAATGTGGTACCACAGGTCGCCCACTGTGGCTATGGATTCCACATCACACAGGCGTACAGCCAAAGCCTTATCCAGCTCAATACGTTTCGCCACAGTACCGAGGGAGAGAATGTTAAATTTACGCCGATTCACGGCGGGAGTGCAATACATCGATTTACGAAAATACCTGTACAGTTTGGTCCGAACCAATTTGTGATCAGTGCCACACTCAGCTCCATGCAGTACATGTGTCATACGCACTTCACGCATATCATGCTGACGTACGATGACGTAGTTAAGCAGGTGAGCGTGACCACTCCGTGGGTGCGTCCAGGTTGCTATATCACTCGCACTCAGTGCAAACCGAGTGTTTGTGATCATCAGGCCGAGAGTGGCACACAGTGAGAGCAGCCTGTCACCGTTCGCATTCGCTGAACCAATGCCATGCGCACCGATAACGTTTGTCCACACCGATGCATCACGCCCAACACGCGCGTTGAAATCACCCAGCAGAAATAGTCGGTCGCTCCTCGGCACAGACCGTATCACGGAGGATAGCTGAGTGTAGAATTGATCACGCGTGTCATCAGGATATCACATGGTCGGCTGATTGCGACAAACAATAATACATGATGGGACCGTACGTGCTTATAAAAGTGGCACTTACCTCTTCCGAGTCGTAGGCGAACAGTCATCAGTCGCGCGCTGACGCCTGCGGGTTCACCCACCAGATGGCCATGGAGGCGATCAGATAATGCAAATACGACTCCATGATCAGGTGGTGCTGAGGCGGCGCTGCCCACCCAGTAGAATGTGTAGCCAGCACCTGCTTCATGTAACTTACCTTGCTCAGCGAGCCGAGTTTCACTGAACGCCGCAATATCGATGTGGTAACGCGCCAGCTCCATCGCGACCAGTGCAGTGCGTCGCTTCGGGCGCTCGCTTGAGTTCCGGTCCAGTAGTGTGCGCACGTTCCAGCACCGGATGGTGACTGCTTTGCGCGCAACCATACGATTGCATTGGTGGGCAATCGCACGCGAGGTGGTCGTGCTTCGGAGGTTTGCTTGAGGGACTCCACCCGGAGCGTTCGGCTCAATAGCCTGACCCACAAGGCGGTGGGTGATTCGGAGGTTTGCTTGAGGGACTCCGCCCGGAGCCTTTGGCTCAATGGCCTGACCCACAAGGCAGTGGATAGCAGATCCAGCTCGGGAATGTGCTTGCAGAGACAGATTGGGATCTGCTTGACGGCCGTCACACACAGCCTTTGAGGTTCTGGAACAATTATCATATGTTTTGCGACCGTAATTGGATACGCACCTGCGACCACGGCCAGACGCAGGTGGGTTTTTGGCGGGTTTGCACCAATTTGACCAGGGGCTGCCTGGCTTGAGGCGGGCAGTAGCAAACCATTGAACACCCGGAGGTGTCCTCCCACCGTCAGAGACAATGCGTGGCCCTCGTGCTCTACGCCAATCGAGCTTTGATAATATAACCCGTAAACCTGTTGTCTCCCATGGCTAGGTTTTACGGGAAGTGGGCCATCGACCACTTCCTAACCTCCGAAGAGGATGGACTAGGATACTGCCAGGGCGCCCAATGCTGACAGCAGAACGACTCGGGTCCTCAGCCAAAGCCTTCGATTAAATGAACACCCGAAAGGCAGCGGGTCTAGCACATGGTCAGTTAGCTGACTCATGCGGATTGGTGTCCTGGATCTTAGCAGGGAGAAAGGCGAAACCTAACTCCCACCCAGCGGTCGCCAGGTGGAGGCGCCCAGGACATGAGCCAATGGCACAACAGTAGCAGCAGTGGGTAGACCATCTCTCAGGATCTAGCCACCACCAGCCTCAGCGCACCATAGGCTCTCCCGCCAAATATATATATATATATATATATATATATATATATTATTAGGAGAGGCAATCGGAATCACCGAAACAAGCATAGATCCACGCCCACTACTGAGTTCGTTTTCGATCCGTGACTTCCAAAGTTTCCAACCAACTGCACTTAGCATCCGTGGGACCCCATTCAGGGAGTCAGAAGGAACCAACCGTGGCCAGCACTTTTGTCAACTTTTTCATCCTGCTTCTCCAAGTTGTAAGCTGTCTACCACACCGCCTCCTCCAACCCTGTCCAGCGACCGCCAACAAGGCACGACGCGGAAGACGCTGAACGGGCATACACGATACGTGTCCGAGTCATCGTAGTTGGCGCAGCGAGACATGCGCCTCGAAGGAGTACTTGACTCCACTCAAGATGCGCTGTCTGATTTCAGCGTTGGTTACGTGGTTCAGCCACCACACACGGGCGATGGACTGCAAGCAACGGTTCTCGAAGCCAGACAGTTGACGTAGGTCATCGGTACGAGCAGGCCAAGTCTCGCAACCGTACAACAGTACTGCGCAGACAGTAACACTGTAAACCAGTCCTTTGAAGGAGAGACAGATGTCATGGCGGCACCATAAATGCCTCAGCCTGAAGAAGGCGAGACGAGCTCTTGAGATATGCAACCAACTCTCGTTTCCAACAGCCGCACCAGCAGTTATGCAGCTTCCCAGGTAGGCAAAACTCTGTACTATTTCTAACGTTTCCCCATCGATGGTGAGTGCAGGTAAAGGCATCTGCCATTCTTGCACTTGGATGATGAAAAGTGCATGCCATACTTCGACACTTCAATCGCCAGGCGGTTAAGTGTAAGTTGGACGGCCTGAAGACCGTTAGCCAACAAGACGATATCATCAGCGTAATCCAACTCAACCACCCGACTATCTGGGAGGAGCTCAACACCAGCGTTCAACAAGTCATTTAGCGCATTTTGAGTACATCCTCAATGGCCAAGTTGAAGAGGAGTGGAGAGATAGGGCATCATTGTCGAACCCCACGGGGGACAACAAAGGAAGACGGAAGCTTGGCATAAGCCCTAACTGTACCCGAGGTCAGACTATCCAGAGAACACAGCATGGAAACGAACTTCCTGGGAGCACCATTCCCTCAACAGACAGTGCCACAATGTAGCACTGTCGACAGAATCGAAGGCAGCACGGATATCCAAGAACACAGCAATTGTTGGCCTCTGATACACATGGCGGAGGATCTGACAGAGTATGAAAATCTGATCCATGCAGTCGCGACTATGGCATAACCCAGCCTGTTCTCGCTGTGGTGATTCACGCGTTGGGGATAGCCTGCGGAGAATCATGGACACCAGAACTTTGCAAACGACGGGAACCAACCTTATGCCCCTGTAATTGGAACAATTTGTGCGCAGGCCGTTTTTGAAGATGGGAACGACTACGGGCTCACTCCAGGATGTTGGAACCTCCTCTTTTGCCCAGACTTCTGAGCACAAAGCGGTGCGTTCTCGAACCATCGAAGAGCCCAACTTTAAATAAAGCAGGAGGTAGACCATCAGGGCCGGCTGACTTATAACGCTTTTGGCAGCAGAGTTCCTGCCAGCTTTCCTGGTGAGAGGGGGGGTCAGTTGGGATAGTCCACTCATCACCAGTGCGCGCCCCAGGGGAAACAGGTGGAGATGGCGACCAGGAAAACTGGGAGCGAAAATGTTCGACCCATCGCTCCAACCGTCGTTGAAGATTAGTAATTAGGGAGCCATCATCTTCCCAGCTTGTTTCACTTACTCCAGATCGGAAGCCTTCGGGGGCTCGGATGAGGTGGTACAGTTATCCGGTATTACCAGAAAGATTAGCAAGCTCAAGCTCTCTAGCATATTCAAACCACCAGGTCTTACGGTCCTTCTGTATACTCCTATGTAACGCACGATCCAGGGATCGGCGTTCCTCACTACAGCTGGTGTCGGCTGATATAAAGCGGTATCTGTCCATCAGCGACAAGGAGGCACTGGTGATTCAGCTTTTCGGCGGGTGACAAGCAAATCCACAACTGACAGTACTGGCAGAAATTAAAGCGTCTCTGATACGCATCCATTGCGAATTGAGATGTAGCAAGTAGTGTTGACAGAGAAGACTGGTACTTGGCTAACGTCGCGGGATGTTGCAGCTTTTTGACGTTCGGTCGGTAGTGCGTACGTATGGGTGATCCTCCGAGAGGTATGCAAATTTTGGCGCGAATCAACGCACGATCGGAGTCCAGACAAGTTGGCCAGTACGATCGGCAGTCTGTTACGCTTCCGCACCATCTGTGGCCTATTACTATGTGGTCAAGCTGGGACCATTCTTGTGTTTGAGAAGGCGAACGCCAGGTAATAGTCTGCCTTTTCGAATGACAAAAACTTGTACTCGAAAGAAACAAGCGATGATCAGAAGAATGAGTCAGTAGTCTGTCTCCATTATCTGGTCGGCTGTTGCCGACGCCAAAAGTACCCCAAGATGGTGCTCGCTTGATGATAGGCGGCCCACTCGTGCGTTAAAATCTCCGGCAAGGATGGTAATGTCAGACCTTTTAGTGGAACGCAGAAGCTCATAAAGCTGTTCGTAAAAGCAATCCTTGACTGCTTCCGGGATGCAGTCTGTAGGAGCGTAGGCGGAGAAGACAAACAAGGCACGCGTAACATCTCCACGCTTACTTAACGTACATGAACCTCGTAGTCTGACTACACATAGCCGACTGTTGACTGGGATTCAGTCAAGCAAAGCGACCTCAACCCTGTCACTCAGTGCAACCCCGACACCATCTTGAACAGAAGCGGCGGCCTATGGGTCTCCAGAAAGGCGCAAGTGGTATTTGACGTCAGGGTTTGCCGGAAATGTCATTCTGATGACGGTACTGGCGTCTTGCAACCTGGTTTCGGAAAGACAGCAGATGTCCACCGAGATTGTCTCAAGGGTAGGGGCCAGACATGCTTGTCAGCCGATCTGCATCAGAGTGCGCACCTTGAAAGTTGCAAGGCCGAATGGAGAACCAGGACGAAGGAAAGCTTGGGCTTCGGTTGAATGTGAGGATGTTGTGACCACCCGGCAACGAACACCAAATGTTTGGTTCAGAACTCTGGCAGATGCGACCAGTGAGCTGTCGTTGACGGTGACCGGGGTAGGCATAGGTGCAGTTGCGGAACTGGACGTGCGATGATCTGTGAGCGGGCGTTGAGCAGCAGAGACAGTAAAGCCAGTAGACATAGCAAGAGAGAAAGCAGTAGTGTAATCCATCCATGACTCGTCAGTGGGCGTGATACTACCCGGTTGCCCAGGTCGAAGTAGAAAGTTGTCTTAGAGGGCTCCACTCCTAGCCTTTGATACAGAATCTAACCTACAAGGCAGCAGGGCGATGTGAGGGTATCGCAACTCGTTGGGAGCCGGTGATCAAACTAGTGGTTCATACGCCTTTAGGATGGTATGGGACCAGGGACCCAGCGCACCCTTGAATTACAATGCCTCAGAGTGAGGCAAGGGGTAGTGACTTTATTTAGTGGCGGATCACATCCGCCATGTCACCATGCTGTTAAACGGACCTATGTGGCCTTTTATACGGAGAACGATTGTCAGGAGAAAACCCACCACGTCTTGAAACACTGCCGTCGAACCGTTCGCTGGAACGGGATAATGCCGAACCACCCAGCTCGTACTACCAAGAAGTTGTTCGGAAAGCCAGATAGAATATTACCCGACATATTTTTGCCTCACAAAATGTGGCCCTCCTTGTAAAAAGCTTGGACACCCCTGCTGTAGATCCAGCTGACCAACAGTGTCGACGATATGGGCCAGAACAGGCCTGACAATGATCCCAACACCACTGTGGAGCGACCAGCGTGAGCACTACTTGTTCACACGTTTTCAAACGTGCCGCACCGTGCGACCGATGTACACAGGCGCTTTCGAACTGATAATTAACCATGGAGGCGGCCAGCATCAACAAATCGTCCTCGTTTCGTGGACGAATGAGTGATTCCATTAAAATCGCACACTTTAGTGTAGGTGCTGTGAAAGTCGATTTAATTGCCGCCGAAAGACTTCTAGTTAACCTGTGGGTGGCTACGTCCCCTTTGAAATTTCGTCGCATCGTGAGAACGCATGGCGCAAACGGAGTCATTTATTGTGACAAATAACGATAACCATATACATCAGTTCTGACCACTGAAGTTCCACCAATCTGTGGACCTCTTCCTGGAGGTTACGTATTGCACACTGCTTCTGTGTCCATTTTTATCGCATATATATCTGTGGCTCCGGTGCATTCTTCTTCCCTACAATCCGCAGTTGGCCCGTTACCGTTTAGCTATCTTGGTACTTGTATACTATTCATGTAAGATGCTCATTTCTGTGAATCCCAAAGAGGTAAATGAGCGGAAAACTTTCGATAAACGATTGTTTTGGATTATTTCATCCTCAGGTCGTTACAATAATAGACTCTAAGTTAGATTATTGTACATCAGAACAATTAAGTAAACGATTCAAACTGGTTTACCGACATTGGTCAGGTGACTAGGTCAGGGACATCATATGACTGCCGGGATGTGAGCCCCTCCTTTCGTAAGTGCATGGCCAAGACAACTGTAGCAATTGAACCATTTTCTTTCAGATGACAAGTCTGAATTCTTCAGTGTTATACATACCACCTCCGCGGGGGCCAGCAAACCATTCCTTACTCTGTGGTTCGGGTGTGATGGTACTTTATACACGGTATCAAAAGAGGTTTGTTTGTCATCCTAGTGTCTGGTGTATACTACTGACACCCAGGCGCAGCGTTATCATTTTTCAGTCCACCACAGTATGAATAGCACTTTCTTTGCCACTGTTAACACTGGCACTAGCTTAGGTTCAAGCGAGGAGAAAAATCGCGCACATGCTGGGACTAACAACCGCTCGCATTTCATCTCTATGACTCTCGTTGTGTCAATTAGCAAACATTGCAAACAAGCTAAGATCATATTACGATATGATGAAGTTTGGGATAATAAAGCTTTAACTTTTGCACTTATAGAACAAGAAGATTGTCAACGAAAGGTCACTGTGCGGTCATTTAGGACATTAGAAGAACATCGCTGCAGGAATCAATATATCTAAAAATGCTCAAATCAGCTGTAGAATCTTTAGACAAACCACTAAAACCGGAGATGTGTGTAATCTATCTTTCCATTAGTGTGTAGTCTTTCTGAAGCCATCTAGGGAAGATGTCAGGGGAGCATAAAGTCACAAACTGAAAGAAGGAAGTACATGGTAGGGAAAGAATGTTTTCTGAGTTCGTGAAATGTTACACAAATGTGCGTGGATCAAGTGAGTGGATTTGAAGTAAGGAGGTACCGAGATACTTGACGACAGATGATCGGGATATGGATTTTTGCTCACAGTCAGTACAAGTGCGATATCTATAAGAGGCCGCAACTTATCACCCCGAAGAAAATATTGCATCCCTGCATCCGGAAGCCTTCAGAGTAATGCATCTGAGTGGAGACCCCTCCACCAGGTCTCGCGATCCACGTTGCAACGATGAGAAGGTCTAAATGGTGGGGTCATACACCCCAGCGCGTCGTCCGCGCAATTGCATCCAGTAGGTAGGCATATAAGGAAAACAGAGTAGTTGCTACGGTTGCTGCCTGTCAAACACCGCAGCCAGCACGGAGAATAGATGATTCCTTACCGTTTGCCTGAACAAACTGTATGCGGTCCGTAAAGTAGTCACGCAACAGATTGCTTACACTCGAGTGAACTCCGTTTTCGAGAAGTATACTGACTAACGTTGATCTATCCAACTTTCCGAAAACATTTGCACAATAAAAAGGAGCCATGCAGATTTACTTCTTTGATCTGGTACAGATGAGGTGAGATGAACAACATATGCTACTTCATCAAATGTGGAGCGCTGTGGTCTACCTGCGAACTGGAAGATATCGTCAAGAGGAGTGCTGTGAAAATCCGCGGAATTACCAGTCTTCCGAGAACTTGTAACAGCACAAATGTACACGCGATCAGACGAAACTTATGAGGTCCACTTTTTGCACTGGAGTTATTCTCTCCGATCTGCTAATGTCTGGGATCACACGCATAGCGAGGTATTTGTGGAAGAGATCTGTTAACTCTAGGATTAGCAATTCAGTACATTTCTTCAGAGCTAGCGCTGGGTGTCTGGACCACTAGCTTCGTTTGACTTTAGTTTTTGAGTCATCTGTAAACATTGTCTTGGTTGAAGGGCGCAATTGGACGTGAGCTGATGACGGAGGGCAAGGACAGGCACTTGATGAGACCGATCCGAACTCACAATTTGGTTTGTCCACATTTGCTTCACCAATGTGGCTGCAGGTACTCTTACCAAAGGGCTGCTTCAAAAGTCTCCATAGATTGTGGCAGTTATGGTTAACTAGAATCACCTAGATGTATAAATTGTCTATCCTATTTATCTCAGAATTGCTTGCCAAGTTTAAGCACGATGCGAATAACCATTTTTCCCTTACAGACTCTTTCTTTCCTACTTCATCACTGCAAATGAAAAACTAGCTATCCTTATGTACATTGTGTTGTGAATTCCGCTGATTGTACGAATAACCTGCTGCTACAACACAAGCGGACCGGCCGACTTTCCAGGCTAAAAGTCAAAGGCCTCAGGTGAAAACTATATTGCGCAACTGGCAAGTAATATAATCAAATCAAATAATGTGGTCGTTTCAATAGTTAAAAAGATACTGGCCTAGCGCTCACTGGCGGGTTTCAAGGTAGATTATCTTCAGTGTCAGCGTTCAAGATGCAGCGTCATTATTAGCCCGCTCCCGGTGGTTGGCCAATAAACTTCGGCCTGCGTCATGTTCATCTGTTCTGGCTGCTAGGAAAGGGGTGCGTGCCCCGTTAACACATCGTTTTAACTGGACAAAATTAGTCAAAGCAATATTTAATTGTTTGTAATATGGCCGCGTTGACTCGACAGGTTGCCGACGTTAGACACTAAAAATCAGTTAAGGAAAACATCGACTAAAGGTTTGAGATATTTTCAACGGAATGGTTTTACCGTTTGACAGTCTTGGCAGGATGTCTAGTCTATGTGACAGAATTGTGTCTATATAAGTGATAGGACACAATTTTATAGCGCGATGGTCTGAGCTGTTCATGGGATCCCGACTTTTGTTTGGAAAACAACTACACTGTTTGTATACACAGCGTCCAACTGATTGTCTTGTTTGGTCGGGGAAGTAACCAAATCTAACAAGCTAACTGTTCTCAGGACTGTTGCATCCTTTTTAGTAAAGTTGCCAGTAACAATTCAAATAGAAGAATCTAGCTTCAGCAGTAACATAGAAGAAAGTTGGTCATCAAAAGCTTCAACTCTGATACAGATGTGTAGTTGTTTCCGGCGCCTGATTAAATAAATTTGTACACTGTATATAGTTGACACCAGTTCTCCAAGCGCAATCTCGCGCATGAGGGCTGAGCATTGCTTGCCACTAGAATTATTCGGAAAACAGCATCTATATTTCCCCACACTGAACTGTTGTATTAAAGTGCGACGGAGCACTGGTGAATAAGAACGATGGCTGCAACTCCACTCTCTGGAAAATAGGTTCTCTTCTGCTGAGTGTTTCGAACGCAAAGGAGCCGATCAATAAGCACCCACTCATCGGTGCTTGGCCCTGACACAGCGGCAGTTAGCACCAGTTTATGAATCGGTACTTTCGTAGATACATTTGAGTGTTGAGGACAAATGTTGCATGTAACGAATTAGTGGATAGGTCTTATAATCAACATTCGTGACCGAGATCCGTGCCACCACGGTGTATGTAGTAACTGTTTGGTGCATAAGACAGTTCCGTGTGAACGCATGTGCTCTGCACTGGAATGCAACTGGAGTCTGAGCTGTGCCCAAAAAGTCAGCCTTCTTATGACCTGTGCGTAAATCGTGAATTAACGGGAGTCCTTGGAAAACTCAGTTTTCAAGTAATAGGCCCTAAACCGATTGCGATGGCGAAGTCCAACTTGCGCAAGCCTTGTAGTTAATGCGCAATGGACTGCTGATACTCTCAATCTCAGCCCTTCTCACGACGAAGGATGCCAGTAAGGATTTGGTTTTCTAACTGTGGTTTCCGCCTATTTTCCTGTGCTGGTGAAATTCCATCTGTGAACTCCTCGGGATTTTAGTTAAGGTCACTATGTGTAACGTGAGCCATGAGTCACTCGAATTTCAACCATACCTGCGAATTAGACTACTTCAGATTGCCTTGCACTCTCTCGAAGAGGCAGACACTGTCCTTCCGTAGACAGCTAGTTTCTAGAATGCATAAAGTGCAGTTTTTGTTTTCCTGAATTATCCGTGGATTGAATGTATAAACGGGCTGGAAGACTGTTGACGCCAAACGGTACGAAAACGATTTCTGTCCACTTTGTTCCCGGACCCCAAGGGTACATTGAATAGGAAACCCAACCACCCGATTGAGACTAATGATGCTATATACATGAGACGCTCTCTGGAACAGTAATATGCTGATTGATGCCAAGACTTTTAGATCAACTATTGCGGCACGATAGCGGAGGTGTTTCCCACCTCTAGCTGACGTGTTTAATGATGATGATGATGAGGCAACACAACCGTTCACAGCGCGTGGCTACTCGAGTTATATTAGGCCCGGCGATCCGATGCCTTAAAAAACTCTCACTCAATGCTCTCTTCCTGTGTATGCGGTCCCCGGTCAACATGATCGGCCTGTCAAATACCCTCTCCCTTTACCGTATATTGTCGACAGTCTCGCCTGCATCATTTGACTTGCGATTTAGTCAATCCACTCTCCGGTGCGGCAAAGTCTTTGTTTTAACGGCTCTACACCCCATACATCTCGGTTATAACACCTTTAAATGGCGAGCATACATGCATGCTTAGTTGTCGTATGGTTGTTAACGCCATTCACAATAATTGCATCATATTCACCGCTACCATCCTACGGGACGTGTCATGCACTTGCTTTTATCCCGTGATAAATCATTGTTCATTGTTCAATAACTGGTTGACCCAAAGCACTGGTTACAGACGCTTCCTAAGCGCCTCTTCTTCAAATATTTACCTCTTTCACAGACAGCCACTTCAAACACCATACGCGCCATCATGATTAAATCAGGCGACATAATGCGTCAGAGCTAAATTATCCGTAGAATAGATCAGTTCATTTCGTGGGTTTCGGGTAGTAGAAAAAATTAGGGCGTTATCTTTGTTTTACCCCTTCGAGCATTAAGTCGGCTGTCGGCTCTGTTCACATCAACGCCGTCCAACCTGAGCAAACCGTAGACCAGCAGACAAGCTCCGGCTGGCAACTAGAGGCACTGCGACGACTTACAGTGTTTACTTGTCTCCCGAACTCGTTGCAGCCACTGCGTCCTTTCTATCCGACAATTGTGTCCCGGAGGAGGTAGTACATACTCCATAGTACTAAAATAAGGAAAACTAAGGTGGGACTGCAGGCCATGTAACTAGGTTCTAGGGCTCCCACACTAAATTGCACCGCTGGCTTTATTGTGTCGGAACTCCAACGACTGATTTTCGCTCACTAACGGTAGTGAGAACACGCACAGCAATCCGGGTACAAAATTCTGTTACTCGCCGCGAGCCGAACCTGCAGTCAAGCGTCCGTGAGTACAAATCAGCCGAATAATTCAAATCAAAGCATATACACAGGCTATACAGAAAAGGCTGACATTCTATCAATCAAGGATATTCAGTCCAAGGGCGATGGATCGATACGGTGCCTCACGAACGAACGGAACGCACAAAGTAAGAGAAAAACTAGTAGGCATAAGATCCAGTGTCAATAGAAGCTAGCCATAAATGTGAGGCAACAGAGAAAATATTGCGGAGGACAGTAAAAGAGGGTGGGAGGAATAGGGGTGAGTGAGGCAAACTCACGAACTAACGGGGAGTGGTGGAGTTTCCTTACCACCACTATAACAGCTTCATTAACGTGCTATTAGCGTCCAGCTGTTGGGTTTAGTGTACAATTCTGTTGACCAGTTGCAGGGCTTTGCGGTTTGGAAGCTTAGTTCATAGGTTTGCAGACTGACTTTACTAGATAGTGGTGCAATTCCTAGTTGGGAGACGAGGATAAGCTCTACTGATTTAGTGGTCTCGGATGTCTTTCTGGGCTTTTGCCCATCGCTGTGCCACACACCCAGCATATCATGTCCGTTCACACAAGTTATCGTATCGACCACCGGCCTCGTGAATGGGAGTCAGGGGTGTTAGCATTCTATTGCTCCTTTTCATCTACCTAACTGCAGTCCAATTCAGGTTGGTGCATTCACGAACATTGAACCAATATTGTGTTTACCTCATGCCGTATTACCACCGTGTTTTATTGCAATTGTCGAACCACCCCTTCATTGAGCTAATACTTCCAGTGTAGTCCCACCTGGCCTTTGGGGACAAATCTCTTACAACCACATCTTTTTCACGTACCCTTGGTAGATTGCTACATCTTCATCTCCACCAACTTACCCAGCCGGAGTACACGAAGACGTGATCGCGATGCTGGATGCCTGTTTTGCCCGTTACCCACCCGATCGACCGACTGCATCAAAATTGCTGACATTCCGTGCTTTCCTTCGTCTCATCGAACCCAATCCATCAGTGAAGGAGAACGGACTAGGACGGACGCTGCGATTGCAATCTCCTGCGTCAGTAACACGCACAGGTACCTCGGAGTCTCCGTCTCACTCGCGTGGACATATTACACGTGACAGGGGTGCAAGACAGGGGACGAAAATGGGATGTTCGCACCGTCGAATGCCACTCAACGATGGGGGTTCATCAAAGCGCATTCCTGCCCAGACAGTGAAGTCGGCAACACGTGTGATATCATAATGGTAAGGAATGGCTTCAATTCATGTCACATGATTAGAGGGATTAAACTCAGTGTATTCCAACCACTTGTTTTTTTGCTTTTCTTGTGTTTCTTTCACCTGCTTTCAAATTTTTTCCGTATTGGCGGTATTGTCGCAGACCCCACCACTTTCGAAAAATCTTTATCCCTAATTGGAAGGTCAAGTTTGGACTACACGTTGTGTGATTGGGTTGCGACGCGCAATCTCAATGTAATGGACTGTGATTCACATTGAAGTGAACCTTAGTCACTGCGATCGCTGGGACCGTACTCAAAGCAGATGACAATTGTGTGTTGCCCACCCGAAAACACTGCACAACCACGGCGCGTTTCGATGTAATTTCATCTCATCAGGTGGAGACAGCAGCCCTCGATCCCGCGACCATTGGAATAGTAGCCGAAACCTGCTCAGCTAAACTCTCTCCTACCGTCGCTAGCGATTTCATGTGTATATTATCAACTCCAAGAGAGCTGTGCTTGCACATAACAGCTTTTTGTGCGGTTTCTGCGGTGGAGGATATGTGAGTGAGTTTCCGGGCTGAAACAACCATTGACATAGGGTTATGGGGTCGGTGATCGCATTGAAATGTCGCAGCATATTGTAGGCGCAGGGTATCCGCCGCCTTCTTCTTCGTCCGTGTGGGTCCGTTTGCTGTTTGAAGAGGAGGAATTCCCTGTTCCACCTTACGTAGACTGTTGAGGTGTTTATACATAAGCTTGTGATTTGAGGTCATACGCACTACCAACTGCTGTTGGTACGCTATTCTATCCTCGCGAACAAGCTGAGTACAGTAGTTACGTTGGGTCGCATAGGCCATCCAGTTTTTAATGTTGGGAGAGAGTTTGTATATGGGTCAGGTTGCTTTTTGCACCGCTAAACACTTGCGTGTCCTGCTTCGCAGAAACGAGAGCAAGTTTCTCGGGCGGAAGGTCTAAGTCGCTATCGCTTAGGCAACCAGAGATGTAAACTGGCTGACGAAATGTTCACATGCACTAGCTGGTACCTCGTCGGCCAGGAAGCTCCAGTTCGCTCACACCTAGTCGAGCTAATATGTCGTAGTGTATAACCGTTGTAAGGGGAGGCTGGGAATTCCTTCGCTCCGGACGACTAATGGTCCAACTAGAACAGCTATAGAAGCAGCAAGCGCGTTACGGACGCAATATGCTCCCACATTTCAGTGGGCCTTACCATCAGGCCATCTGACATGCTTGTTTTCGGGCCTCCAGGACACACCCATATCTTTTACTGCTTAAGCTGTATTGTAGAAGCTGACGTCTCGGCGCAACCACAGCCCTCTGGGAGTCAGCACCATTCGCCCAGATGCACTGTGATCAGCAGCAGGACAAGTTGCAATTTCTTTGGCCCAGTTCTTACAGCACTGCTTAGATCAGAACCAGATTCCCGCAATATGGAAAGTTGGAATAATAACTCCGATTCACAAAGGCGGAAGCAAGGCTAGCCCTCAAACTACTGCCCAATGTCTCCTCTCTGTTTTGTCCAAGGTCGTGGAATCCATCGTTGCTGATGCGTTGTTATGTTATCTAGAAACTTGTAACATTATTGCTTCCAAGCAACAAGGGGTTTCGTCAACAGCCATCGTGTATAACGAATTTACTAATCACGCGGAGTATTTAGACCGAGTCAGCTGACGCTGGAGAGGCCGTTGATGTGATGTATTTGAATTTGTCAAAGCCATTCGATCGTTTAGATCATCAGGTTCTCCTTTCCAAGCTCCAATATACCGGGACCGGTGACCCTCTCTTGAGCTGGATCGCCAACTTTTGCCTGCAACGGCAATTAGTGGTCACAGTCCGGAATTCCTTATCTGACCCATAGCAGTCGAGTCTGCTGTGCCCCAGGGATCTGATCTAGGCGCACGGTTGCTTTTGGTATTCATTAGTGACCTTGCACGAAATATTGGCTCATATTTCCTGCTGTTTGTTGACGATATCAAGCTATGGCGCGGATTCAGGCGGATGCCGATCAGAATCTACTTGGTGTGACCTAGATTTTTGGTACATGATTGGTCAATCCGAAATCTGTTACCGTGTAACGTGGACCAAAGCAAGTTAGTCCATACGACACCACAGTACATATTTCTACGGGCTAGGAACGCAGGCACTGCAGCGACCATTCGTCGAACGCGACTTTGGCGTGCTTGTTCAGGATAACTAGGATTGTTCCAAGCAATCAGCGAAGGTATCGAAAACTGGCAACCAGCACGTCGGCTTGCTACGACGGGCGTTCGGACAACTGGACACCACTATTTTCAGACAGCGGCTGAATGCGTATGTTCGTCCCTATGTCGAATACACAGTCCAAGCCTGACAGACATGGCTGAAACACTACCTTGTTGCATTGGACCAACCTCAATGTCGGGCTTCTAAATACGTCATTTGAATTCGTCACCTTCCATACAATCAGAGGATGAAACGTTTGGGATTGTTCAGTATCACCGACTACATGGCGACTTGAGTATGGCGTACTTGATTTTACACAATCCAAATCATTTGTACCGCTCTTTACTGTAACTCAGCAGTAACACCAGGCTTAGAGGCCACTCCCTGAAATTCTCAAAACAGTACAGCCATCTGGCGTGCTGTTGTGATTTTTTCCCATTCGTGTGTGTCAAGCATGGAACGCTCTCCCCGAATCGATTGTTTCTGCACCCGCGCTAGACATATTTAAAAGTCGGTTGGCTGACGAACTCCACCACCTACAATTTGTTATTTAACACTACTTTCCATTCAACTCCCGGGAAATAGCTTGAATTTATTTGTTTCGCTTATAGAACCTATGGAAACACTTGGAGTTCAGGGCCGCTACATACTATACGATAAGTGCATTGTTTCGACAGTAAAACTGCCAACTGCAATTTTTCATTAACTTTTTTTCAAAAATTCACCAGATTACCCAACGGGGCTTGTAAAGTAGTACTTCTTAACCCGTATAAATTCATTGTTCATTGTTCCTTGTCCACAAATAGGACGCAGTATCCAACTGAGCCCATTTTGCTAACTCATTGCCTTCACTACTCTGGCCAACACTGCTTGAGTGCACAGTGGAACTGAATGTGCTGCATGTATGTAAAACTTATTGAAGTACCTACTGTCCAGTGGGAAAGTAGTGTGCAGATGAGGTACCTGGGGACGCGGCCATACCTGCTGCGTTGTAGCGACCAGCCACACAAGCGCCTGGCAGTGAGACATGTATCAATGGGAATCTGTTACTCCGCCTTGGCATTGCGCGTTGGTTGCGCCCCATCGGGGCTCGTCCTTAGTGCAATTCCGTCTGAATAAGTGCAAATTCGAATTGCGGTCCGCATTGTCAGCAAACAGCGATAAAAGCCACTGGGTTGTGACAGACCCCGACATCCGAGGTAATTAAGGGGCCATTTCTGAGCTCATGCCTAGGCTACTACTACTACTACTACTACTACTACTACTACTACTACTACTACTACTACTACTACTACTACTACTACTACTACTACTACTACTACTACTACTACTACTACTACTACTACTACTACTACTACTACTACTACTACTACTACTACTACTACTACTACTACTACTACTACTACTACTACTACTACTACTACTACTACTACTACTACTACTACTACTACTACTACTACTACTACTACTACTACTACTACTACTACTACTACTACTACTACTACTACTACTACTACTACTACTACTACTACTACTACTACTACTACTACTACTACTACTACTACTACTACTACTACTACTACTACTACTACTACTACTACTACTACTACTACTACTACTACTACTACTACTACTACTACTACTACTACTACTACTACTACTACTACTACTACTACTACTACTACTACTACTACTACTACTACTACTACTACTACTACTACTACTACTACTACTACTACTACTACTACTACTACTACTACTACTACTACTACTACTACTACTACTACTACTACTACTACTACTACTACTACTACTACTACTACTACTACTAC
>OX104064.1:30331661-30438950 GCA_944474145.2 Dicrocoelium dendriticum
TGGGTATGGTGGGAAATCAATTCCCCAGTGAGTGGCGGTGTGAAAACGCTGCGGTGTTTCCGCTATTGCTGCACCGGTTGGGGGCACGATCATCCATGTGTGACCGGTGGTGTTCATTCACCTGTACTTTCCTCAACTCTTTCGTACCTGATATGCAAATCACCTGCCTAATATTGATGTTCGGTAACAAGCCCTGTTGTACCACAAGAGACCGTCTTGATTTCGAACTACACAGGCAGTAAGCCTACCGATCGTCGTCTTCCATGGATGTTGGTGGCTACGATTACATCGGGCTGGTTGAAACACCAGTGTGTCTAATGTATAACGCCAAATAGGTATGATTACATTGATGGAAAAGCCTAGCGGTGATACTGCGTACACACGTTTTTTTGCAGACGCCAGTGGGCATTATTTCATTACTATATCTGTTTTGCCGTTGTATTTGGTCAATTCATCATTTGAAAATTCCATCGTTTTCTTTCGATACTTTTTAAATAAACTGTTATCTTTTATCTCCATCCTTTTACAGTCGTTAGCTTCCAGTATCACAATGGTACTCAGAACACTGTTAGTTAACTGGAGCATATATATACCTTATAGTGGCATGATCCTTTGAGTAGAGATCAGCTATGATTCATTTTGTAGTGGTTTCAAGTGGACTTACCCACAACTGTTGCAAGTCACTTGCTCAGTTACTTGGGGATTTAGCCGCCGTACATAACCGGCGGCAGCTCGAAACTTCTTCCAACCTGGGCTTAGTTTCATGAACATAATTGGCGACACAGGATTGTTATAACCGTTCTATCAATGACGGTCTCCTGACATTCAAACTGAACGTTTTATTATCGGCGTTTATTTGCTTGCCCGTAGTTAATTACAATAATATTTAGAAATTGATTGCTAGCCTGCTCACCAATGCGTTGTTCTGTTTGCTGCAGGAGCAATTACATTCTGGACTGTGCGGTACTCGACAGCTTCCGAGCTGGTTCGTTGGCTCTATGGATCCACTCAAGCGCTTCCAGCATTTCTAGCACATTTTTGTAATTTCCCTAATTTCACGTCTGTTTTCTATCTGTTTTCTAATTTTTCTTCCCATTTCGTATCAACCATTTTCAGCAGTTTGTTGCGCATGACATGTATATTTCATATGACAATCGAGGGCTTCCACACAGGATTCATAGGCTTTTTGTCTACTAGTGTCGTTTTCTCGGGACTTCTTCCAGCACATACTTACGTCTTATCTTTTCTACCTTAACCGTCTGTCCGTCCGCCTCAACTTTGCCTGCCCATTTATCCTGAGAAATGCACCGATTTATCTTCTATCGCGTCTGTTTTCACCTTATCATGATGGGTTAGAAAAGTGTCATCTTCATTCACTTGAGTTGGACAGTGACTCGGTCTTAGCGGTGACAGCACTATAGAGGTCCTCGTTTGCCGAAAATCAGTCCCTTAGAGGCAAACGGCTTAGTACACAGTTCCAAGTTTGTGAAGAAGTTTTGATTTTCTAATGCCTACTACCTACTTCGTTTAGTCGTTAACATTTGGGTCGACGTCGTTGTGCTATGAGCTTCTTCGTCGGATTCATTTAAGTAAACAACCGAGGAACTCATTGTGAATGTCAACCTTTCAGTGGAGCCACGCAGATGGACTACTATACCCAGTGGATCCAGTCATCGAGCCCGTTAAGTTTGTATCCGATTGGCTGCCTGGTTCGTCCATCGGATACATCTGCTCGTTCACATCTCTCACTCCCGTAACATCTTTGTGGCTGTGTGCTTCAGGGTTTCCTGACGCGCCTGACTGCTGTAGCACACATATTCGCCAACCGCTGCATTCAGACTTCCGCTGTTGGCCGCGTTCCGTTGCATGTCTGGTGTGCACTCTCGCTTCATGGGTCCCATCTATTTGCGTAAACATGAAGCGTGATTAGTCGATTACAGTTGGCATACAAATTTCTCGTTGTCTTTCTTGACGGGTTTATAGTCCTCAGAACATTATCCTAAACTCAATCATCGAACGGGCGTCCACCCATCTAACTTCCTGTGTCTGGTTAACGTAATTTCTGAAAAAAACTTGAGTAAAATAAAAGCTACATATGCTCATGCACGGACCAAACGTTCGCTCAACACCGCACACCTGGTTCGTTGTGAATAGGACTGGGACATTTTCACTCAAAAATTAACTGGCAACTTTCCTTAGTGGTCCGGTGCTTACCTGTCTTTCAAACTGTTTCGTGCACCAACGTATGTAAAATAAGGAAAATGTATAGTGAAAACAACCCACGTCGCATACAATAGCCTCAGAGCGCAACAATACCTTCCACCTTAGCGTATAACACAAACAAGTAAGACAAATGTGTTGCCCGAGAACACTAATAGGCACAGAACCGCACATCACTTATGATAGAGCATGATACCATCTGTACGTATTATGATCAGTGCTAAACATGGACTCCGCCTCTCACTATTCACTCGTAATTGCTGTCGCAACGTCCAGTGACAGAAATTCTTTACTACCCTTTTGCGGTTGTACCTAAAGCGAAATCCGCAGCTTGACATTATCTAAAATCACTCAGTCAGCAAGTAGTCAAGTGTATCTATTATCTATCACCAGTGAGCAGTCGACTTCGCTTTCATGCTTTAGGTTGAGGCAGAAGATCACTAAAATGCTGCCACTTGTGCGCGACAATTCAAACGCTTCAACCCTACTTACTGCCCACTGGCCACTGACTGAAGCTTCGCTTGCGCCGTTCGTATGTAACACGTTCAGTTAGGGACTAAAGTTAAGTTTCAACTTTCAAAGGAATTTGGCTTAATGCCTCTTTCTTCTACACTTATTGAGCACGTGAAACCAATTTCGGATATCCAGTCTTTTGGATTAATGTGTCTCCATGGCTCTGTATCATAAAATTGATCCCCGAAGTAGCATGAACCGGTCACATCATGCCAATTTCATCGCTAAGCCGGTAAACACTCACATAAACACGCACTTGGATACAGGAAGAGGCACCATATTCCGTCAAAACCGCTATACTGGATACGGCTTAAGTCCTGTTTTCTACAAGTCAGCTTATAAGGGACGGGTAGGAATCTAGAGGTAGCTGGTTGAAATGTATTGTTTTATCAAGCTTGATATTCCCGGATGGTGTCGATTAGGGATGCTGAAGTACAATGTAGGTCCAAGGCGTCTCCCCAACAGATTGGCATGACCACCGTATTTTCTATATGGGCTGTTAAACTTGATCGCGATCTGCGGCTTTCTGGATTTGGTGTGTCATGCATTTCGACGAACGTATGAATAGATATGGCTGAAGTGTTTTGTTTACGGTGGGGAGCTCACGGAGTTTAGCAAATTTGCAGAGACCAACTAACAGCGTGCAAGGGGGATCGTGCTGGGCATACCGGGCCTCAGTAGGTCGCTTGGTGATAGTAGAAGGGCTTTGCTGGGAGGATCAGTTCCTCCAGGAATTTTTAGCTGTAGCTCAGGGTAAACTGGTCTCGAAAGTCGGTTGCAGTAGGGCTGTTTATTCACGTTTGTGGAACTGAATGTAATATTGTGCACCTGCGCCAATCGCGGATTCCAGCCTTACGACTGTCGCTACTGATAGTGGCAATTAAATGACCGTCGCGGAGCTCTCCATAAGAAGTAGACGCGCAGATAAGTGAGTATGGAAACACTGCAGTTAACTGGGTTACACCAACTTTCTGGTGATAATATGCAATCTAAATAAATAGACGGATCTCAGAGAGGAACTAGGCAGTCAATTGTAGGCACACGATAATTGAACATAGCATGTATTGTCGTCCGTCTACGTGGCTCCACTGGTTGATTGATGTTTGGACGCACTGTACCGAGTTCTAAGCAGGCCAATGATGAGGTCACCATGCCAGGCGTGTCTGTCTTATGTAGACATCGGTTTAGTAGTGGCGTGAGTCCGTGCCGTCGCAGTTGTCTGTGACTCGAACCAGTTGGTGATCTAGGAACGCAAGTTGTCTGAAACTAAGACATGGTGTATTATATTTAGTATCTCGTGTGCCTGCATTGTCCAATTTGGAAACGGACTAGCATAGAGCTTCTCTTATTAATAACGTTCAAGCCAGGTCTCAAAGTCACGTTCATCTTATGTGAGACCTCAACATACACACTCTAGAAGTCCCAGCTTCGAGCAGCGAGTTATTTAAAACTGAACTGGAAGAGCCAGTCCTTGACTTACCATATCATTATCACGTAACTTACCGTACGAGATCCAGTAGTGGGAGCATGTCGACCATCACGGATCTCGCGCTCACCAAGTAGAAACATATGGTATGCGTAATAAAGATAAGGATCTCCTTTGTCAACGGCAGTCGTGCAACATTGCTGTCCGCCTGCGTCTGTTACTCAGAATGCTTCAGTGGGAACCTTGAAGAAGCCATTGTCATCACACACTACACCCCGACTTCATCAAAGCGACCAGTTGGTCCTTTCAAGCTGAACGACCCCGTGTTATCTTCCAGAGGGAATTCGTGGACCTGTTCAGCATGCTAGTGACAAACACATCGGAAGCTAAATTCCATAGCGCGAAAACGGTGAAGTCCATCAAGAGGAATAGGATGCGTTAGACTTATACCTTTGAGGAGTTCGTTCTGACAAACTTACAAAGAGACCCCAAGCACGGGAAACTAGGAAGATGACGTAACCGAGCAGAAACGTTATATCATAATGGTCCGAGAGGGTAGACTGATAAGTCAAAAAGGCCTAGCGATGAAATTCCGATTCAACCACAAGCTACTTAGTAGGTCTTTGAACAACCTCCGCAAAGTGCAGCCAGGCGTCCTTTAACAAAACACTACAAGTGGATAAGCGCAAACTTCACGAGAAGCGGCTAACGTTCGTAATAACATCTCACTCATCCCTTTCAAAGTTCACCATCTCACACTATCTTCACACCGAGCACGCAACTAACAGGGAGTAGCCTCGTGCCTACGACCGCAAGTATGCTCAAGACAATGATGTCATTGTGCAGACGTAGCTCTTCTGATGCAAATGACATACGCCCAAGAGTATTAAAGGCGGCCACCACAAGCCTAACTAAATAGCTGTCTCAATTTATTAACGATTTCCCTGAGAACCAAGTTAGGATATATAGAATCATGCACTAGTCGCCTATATAAAACAAATCGTGATGCCCCCGCAGATTATTACATCGTGGCGATCCTTCCAATGCTTTCTAATGTCATTCAGGCTGTCATTGCAGAAACACTCATAGGTATATGAGAATATTTAACATCATTACACCGGAGTTGCACTGCTTCTGCCGAAACCGATCATGCACAACGAACCTTCTCCTAGTCCGTGCCAACTGGACTGAAGCTGTCGATGCACGGGAACTTATTGGCAATAACTAACTTGATTTCAAATGCTCCTGATCGTATGGATCACTGCATCGGCGCTATGGAGACATATTTGCACATTGGAATGACGGATGCTGTAAGCTGGCTACCGGGAGTGTCCCTCATCCGAAGCGACAAGCTCACAAAACAAGAAGGGATTATTCTGTATTACTGAGGGGATATACATTACAAAGTCGTGGAAGATGCAGACTCTCGAGAACAAAAGACCGGTGGCAAACAATTGTTTTCAATGGTTCCTCCTCAGAAGCGTATAATCATATGGGTGAAATAGCAATGGGCGTAAAAGTGGATTCGATCAGTTCAACTGAGTTTCGATCACTTGCCGATCAAGGGCCTGAACTAACAACAAAGGAAAAACTAGGACGAAGGTGTAGTTAAACGATCACAGATGCCCTCAGAAGGATTTGTTTTGTCTGACCAAGCTAACTTAACAGCATCGGTCAGCTTCTTCTGTACACATTAAGCGGTTGATATAATCGAATGATGGTCGCCTCGGCAGTAACAAGGGCCTGAGGCGCAAGCCATTCAACTGGAGTAGAGAGACCTTGTATAGTATTCGAAATGCACGGATTTGGTCAACCTCATGCCCTCTATCAACATGATGAGCCATAACAAAGCCAGTTAGAGTTGCAGTACCTCCTCGACGCAACTAGCGTGCGAGGTACTCCTTAATGCGCTTCGTTGATTCAAGATTCTGACTGATGCTGCCCGCAGCTGAAAGGCAGGGACATCTACCTTATTACTCTGGCGTACCGCCGCCAAACTCTACATCCGCAATGGACTGGAGCCTAGTAACTGTCATAAGACGTAAATTAAACGGGAAAACACGCACCCTCTTCCATGTGTAGCTTCAATGTACATAGTTGAGTAATAATTGCCTCCATCGGAGAACTGTTCAAAGGATGGCTTGCCGAACTACCTCCTAGTGGTGCCAGTTGGGTGGTTCGGGTGTACCCCGTTACAGCGAACTGTTCGGCGACAGTGTTCCACCTCGGTGGGGCATGGTAGTCCAGCAGTTGTGCTGAGTTCATGAAGTATTGGGCCCCTGTTTGGTGATCTACCAAACGAAGGAGGCATGAACTAACATTCAGTCACCGACTCCCAATGTGCGCGATTCCCTGAATTCGCCCCGCTGCCTTGCGGTTAGGTTATTTAGCTAAAGACTCGGGGTGGGGTCCCCTAAGTCAACTCTCCACTTCGGCTTGGGCAACTGGGAAGTATCACGCCCTCTCGAAGTCATGAAATGTACTACAACGTGCTCATCAGCTACCGTTACTGCTTCTTACATTCACGCGACTTCGTCACACGCCAACTGTTTGTTTACCAACAACCTTTACTTTCCGTTACCCGATTCATGTGTTCAACCATCTGGCTGCAATTCAGGTTGGGCCGCGATCCACCGAGTTTAATCTATGGCTCTCCTACGTCCCCGATCCTGGTTCCCTCCAGCGTGCGTCAAGGTTCGGACACTCGTGCAGATTGGACAGCAAGCCGATCTAGCGCGCACCTTTGGGCCCCTCGATATTGATGTCTGTTACCTTTCAGAAACCCGATTGCCACAACCCAGCACTGTGCTTACATTGACATCCTCCACTGACTACGAAGCCAGATATCACCTGCGTCTTTATGGAGATTCAGAAGCAGCCTCAGCGGATTTGGCTGGTGTAGGTATAGCACTAACTGGAAAGGCCGAGGCGGCACTACGGGAGTGGTTGCCGACTAACAGCGGACTGTGAGCAGTTCGGCTTCGGGGTTCATGTAGAAGCAACAAGCGCCACGAAAAGAGACGCCACTCTTTTGTGATCTCCGTGTACGCTCCAACTGACTGCAGTGGTGGATCGGTCAAGAACGAATTCTACCAGGATCTACATCAGCTCTTGACTTATGCTAAAAGTCGGATGTCATTGTCTTTGTTGCGGATTTTAATGCACGGGTTGGCCGCATGTTACCACACGACCCCCAACTTGGTGGTCACCGTGTGCTCGAGGAGAACAGTTCTGATAACGGGGAGTGGCTTGTTCCATTGTGCGAAAACAATCATCTCTTTCTCTCGGGCACTAACTTCAGGCGTAAGAAGAAGCGTTCCGGAACGTGGCGTCCCGCTTCGGTAATACAACGGTGGTCTCAAATTGATCACATTTTAATCATCTCCAGATGGCGTGGCAGCGTACTGAAATGCAAGTCCTTTTGGTCTACCTTCGTTGACTCAGATCATGCACTGGCCTGCGCGAAAATATGTGTTTTGGTGGGTTCCGAAACACGAAGCAACGGAAGATGAAAGTAAACAGATTAACAGATTCCTGTGTGCAGGCGAGCTATCAATGTTCACTGGCATACACACTCAGTTGTAATCCACCGCAAGACATGGAACAACACTTAGACTGTATACAGAAAACGATGACCATTTCCGGACAGTCAAGCTGCGGCCTAGATCGACACATCTTAAAGGCTTGGATCTCTGCTCCTTCTCTGGAGCTGTTCGAACGCCGCAAAGATATCCCGACAGAATCAGGTTGCAACGAGCGGCGCCGTTCTGCCAACCGGCTGCGCAAGCAAAGCCTACGCAAGGACAGCGTGGCATGTTGGTCTGCGCGTGCTTTAGATATGGAGGCTGCTGCCCTCTCTGGCAACACTCGCAAGCTTTTCCAACTCATTCGGTCCACTGGCCTCAGGAAGCTTGTTGTCACCTGCTCCCGTGCACATTCTCGAAGGTGCATAACTTGGACAGGCAAATAGTTTCATCTACCTTGGGAACTGTGTTTCTGCTGACGACACTATCAGCAAAGAAGTTTCTCTTCGCAGTGGTAAAGCCCGACCAGCATTTGTCAATCTGAGGTACTTGTGGCGTCGTCGCAACGTCTCATTCTCGTTAAATGGCCGTACTTACAGCGCATCTGTTCGCTCAGCGTTGTTGTGTGGAAACGAATCTGGCCAATTCGCGTGAAAGCATTGCGTCGTCTTTCTGCTTTCGATAACGGTTGCTTAAGGAGGATTGCTCGTGTTTGGTGGCAACATCGAGTTAACAGTAATGACGTTCGACGTCGCACCTTGGGGAATGCGAGTATTCCCTTCAATAAACTGGTTTTGCTGCGCCAGTTGAGATGGCTCGGTCACATCCTACGCATGGCACCTGAGCGTCTACTGCATCGCGTTCCATTCGCTCGTCAAGGACCTGGATGGAGGCGACCGCGTGGTGGACAGCCTTCCATTTGGCGAGAGCACGTGAAATCGCTGACGTCGTGTCTGGCCGCTGTTGGATCCGTACGTCTTCCTGGATGGGGACCATAAGATGAGGAGTGCGAATGGCTTAACACTCTTGAAGACACGGCCCGCAACATGTGTAAGTGGAAGAATTGTGCACAGAATTGCATTACTTCAAATGCTGCATACTTTGAAAATACATACATTGAAAATGACAAAAAAGAGAGAAATCGGCATATGAAAAGCGTGCTAAAGATATTTTGTTCTGCTTTTGTCAAAATGATCCTTTCTTCCTCCGGCCTAGCAGCTGACGTTTGTTGCTTACCTTCAACTGCTATGCCAAGCTGATTATGACGCAGTGATTTCCGTTTATCTGATAATCTCCACGGCTTTGTTGGTTCTATGTCTAGTTGCTAGACTGTTGAGATTACATGGTTGGTGACATCCGGTTTCGGATTAGCCTGTCATTGTAACCAGCCACAGGAGCACTGCGCCTACAGAGGGACCATGAATAGCTTGCAATGCACCACTCACACACCTCATATCCAGTGTAAACCCGAAGGAATAAGACCGGGAGACATGCGGATGGGAGCCACGTTTCATCAACGGAGCCGGCCCACACTCCTTCACAGGCAAACACAAGCACGCTGTATTTGGGGAAATCAAGCGCACACAAGGCGGTGCCTGGACCGTAGTCCGCTCCACACTGAGTGCATGGAACCACTCTTTGATCTTAAAACGGCCACAAGGACCGTGCACCCCGTCCCTTCCAGCAACGACCAACTGTCTCCTGGAGCCAGTATGGACGAGGTAGTGGGTAATAGACAGGTAGGCACCTTGTCAACATGCACATCAAGCGCAGCCACACAGGGGAGCTCAAGCAACAGTCAATCACTTGTGAGAGAGATAATAAAGAAAATAGATGGAGTAATGTATAAGGAAACGGGGACATAAATCGTAAATTAATGAGCATTTGAAATAAGTTGTTTACCAACGAATACGAGGTAAGTTCACGAGGTCCGTAAGTTTATTTTACGGAACTGCTACAAACACGAAAATGTTACCGAAATAACTACAAGTGGCTTAAGCGACGTGTGCAAGTGTAGAGAAGAGAGCATAAGTAGGCATTTATATGGGAAAGAAAAGCATTAGGACAACACTGAAAACCCACCACCTGAAATAATGAGACTTAGCATGCAAGCACGCGGTTAGTAAATCGAATGCAGCATACCTACAAACGCTGCGCCGGTTCTGCCTACGTTCTCTGGAGGACCCGTCGTCGCTTCTGTAGCGGTCCCGAGTGACCTCGCTCATGGCTCACTAGACCTGCCTGACTCAGGCATTTGCGACCGCATGTGGTACAGCATCATGCACTCGATGTCGATGGAGTAAAACCCATCGGTGCTTGCCGCTTCCGCAATTGACGCTTCTTCTCTGCATGTATGAGGTCATTCTCCCCCACTTCGGCAACTGCCTTTTTGAGCAGATCGCGCCACGCATGCCGATCAACCGCCTTCGATTCCCATGACCTGCAATCAAGATTACAACGTGAGACTCACTTTGATCATGTCCTGGTAACGGAACTTTGGTTTCCCCACATGCCGCTTCCCAATACTCAGGTGACCATATAAGAGTTGTTTCGGTATCCACTTCGAATGCAAACGCCAGCTCAGGTGTCTTAGCAAAAGTACGCAGTCCATTGCATACATTCCATTTCAACGCAGCACTTCCGTGTCCGCAACTCTGTCTCCCCAACCGATGCGCATAATCCGCCGCAAACACTGTTGATGGAACCGCTCGAGATATCGCACATCCCGCCGGTACATGGTCCACGTTTCACCATGGATTTGTACACCATCAGTTTCATGCCAATGGTAAGCAGATGGTTGTTCCACACTCGGTACTCAAACTTCCCGAATGCCGCTGTTGCCTTCAACACGCGGATACGCAGCTCACTGTGTATCTGCTGATCAGTCGACATGGCATTCCCAAGGTAGCAGAAGCGGGAGGTGGTTTCCAATACTTCAGCACCAATGCTGATCCGCATCAATATTGAAGATTGCACCTCCGGTGAAGGCTGAAGGAGACAGACGGTTTTGCTTGTGTTGATGGTGTGCCCGAATTTGTACGCTGTGGAAGCCAGAGCACTAGTCATGTGTTGCAACTCATCTGCACTGTGTGAAAACAACGCACAGTCATCAGCGAACAGCAACATTCGGATAGTTGTCTCACAGACTGGATTTCTCGCAGTGAAACGACGGATGTTCTGCAACCCGCTCTCTCTCTCTTCAGTCGAGGAGGAGCTGAAGAATGACGACTTGGTTATTTATGCCAGTCATTTGCAACAACTCCGAAAAAAAAGAAGACAGATTTCATGACCTGATTAACATGGAAATCCAGTTAGATTTTAGACCCATTTAATTTCAGTTCTGCGATGTTGAAGTTAAAATCTGGGAAGGTCTCATAGAGCTTCAAACTGACACACTAGCAAGATTCAACTTCACACAAAACGAAGAGATATGTTGTATACATGGGAATCAATTGATTTGCTTCAGCAAGTACAGCAAGAAGACGACATTTGGCAGATGCAAGCATTTCGTGTTGTCTCTTCAGTACGAATAACAACCATCAAGGTGAAACATTGGCAAATGGTGGATGTGACTTAAAAAGAAGAAAATAACTGGGGGGTCAAAAGGGATGAAAATCCATCGGTCTTTATGCCCTAGGAAGGTTGAGACTGACGAATAGCTGTTTATGCACGCACACCATAGGCCGCATTCGGCTAATCGTTATAGCCTCAGCGAACCGAAGAAACCACAGATTAGAGTGCCGCAGCAAAAATTTGAATGTGTTATCGAGCCGGATTTGGTAATCCGTAATCAATAGGTGTATACCTATCGAGGATGCCGGCGGTTTACGCAACGGCAGGGATTGGGGAGCGTAAGGCTGTTCATCTAATCCACATTGTAGCCACTTCGAGACATGTTCCTTCATACAGGAAGACGATGCTCTATCGGTCCTGCCAATGTAACTGGCTTCGCAGTTCCATGTACATTGCTTTGCACAATGAGAGCTGGCGGCGATTGGCAGAGGTTCCGTCAAACGAGGTACTGGAAGTTTGCTGCTTCTGTTGATGAAGACGACCTGAGCAACGTAATAGGTCCAATGCGCAGCAGCAATCAGGCGCTTAGTGGTCCTGAACATGGCGATATCACGCTTGAAAGGTAATTCGATATAAACATTTTTCTTCGCTACCTCCTGTACTAAGTCCTTTGATCTTCCGAGCATACTCGCCTGGCACGACTTAATAATGTCTTCACATGTGTCCGCTTGTACCGCATTTGTGTAAAGCTTGTGAAATGCAGGTACTGGTTGGACTATATTGCCTTTCAGTAAACGGACCTCCTAACCTATCCGTTATCTCTGCGACTGATGAGAAGATCCAAGACTGGCAGACAATTTTCTCGTTCTAGCTCGCAGATGATGCGCAAGTTGGTATGTGCACTGTTGAGACGCTCAACCAACCGGGCCATGTGCCATTCAGATGGACAGAAAGCCAGTGTCATTAAAATAGCGCACGTAGTATGGCAGCTGGTCTGTCGTTGTGGACATTCTTTTCTCGACCACAAGTATAAAGAAATCAACTAGTAAAGGGCCCAATCGACTGCCCATTGCCAACTCGTCGACTTGCTGGCATGGCGTATTCTGAAAGTGCATATCAACATTTTGGATAAATTACTAAAGACTGATGCCCCTAACAGATTTCCAGACTGTGAGAAATAGCTTACATATATTTTCTTGCCTTGCTCTCCACATATTTGCTTAAATGCGGATTCGGCAATGGTTTCTCTAAGAAAAAGTAGAAACATATTGGACCTCCCGGCATTAGTGGCTGTACCAAGGGACACTGGAATTTTTGAATCACCGTGTGCTGGATACTACTTTAGCTTCGGATTACGCTTTTATAAGTGTCTTTTCTGTGTGAATTGGGCACCAAGGTTCTTCCTTTGGTGTATTTGCCGATCGGTGCAAAGTTGATGGATATTCTTGATCTAATTCCGTAGACCTCCTGCATTGGCCCAAATGCCATCCATGTCCGCCATCTTGGATTTGCTCTACCTTGTGATGCTGTCTCAAGCTACTTGGGGTACTTGTTCGAAAGTTGTTGGACATAATGCTCACGCACTTCGGTGCTTCGGCTGCGATGTTTTGTTCCATATTTCGTGCATTGGCTAATCCGTTGACGTGTGTTGGGTGGAGCCTGGGATCCTAGTTGGTAATCAAGGACACGTAAGAGATTTGTCAAATACGAGGCCGAATAGAAGTTGGAGGCGACTGAACCCAACGTATATTGTGCAGGCTACAAAAATAGGAAGCGAATCAACCAGAGTGAAAAACGGTGCCGCAAGGTACTAACCAAAACGAGCTGTGTCAACGGATGTGCCGTCAGTAAACCAAATGGACATAGTGAAGGTTAAAACAACCGTAAAATTCCATGTTGTTGAAAGGGCATGTTTTCCAATACAATACACGTGTTTTGAAAATCTCTCGACATCCGACATCGGTGTTTCCAACTCCTATGTGATAAATGTTGCGGTGCGAGCCATCGGAATACAAAGCGACCGCCAACAGCTACGAGAAAACTTCACTTCCAGGCAGAAACAAACCATCCATCACGTGGGTCCAAACGCCTTCGTGAAAGTACCTCTGTCATCTCGCCTTCCCTTGTCACTCTGCGATCTGCACCACCACCAGTGTCTTCGACCCCGGCCGAGCCTAAGGTCCAATCTACCCCACCGAATGAAGACTCAGACACGGAACCTACGAAATGCCACTTCACTGGTCGGTCCGTGAATTTCTCAGCGCCTGTCTGTGAAGTTCTGTACACCGAAGATCCATGGACCACTCACAATCGCAAGGGGCCACATCATCATCATCATCATCAACAGCAGTACATCAGCCATTTGAACGGATGCATTGCTGCCATACAACCATGAGGACCCGTGAAAGAAAGAATAAGAAGAGGGAGAGTAGGGGGACTTACCTAATAGCCGTAATGCCCTAAGCAAACATTCAGGGTCAAGGCGCCTACACCTTGTGTAGACAACATACCGTCACAAACAGCTGGCTATCGTGCAAAGATAAAGCGGCATCGGAGAGACAGCTTCCTTGCGGCTTTCACTGCCCCGCGTCATAATCAGCCACTACCTCGCAGATAACTCAGCACCAAACACAATTTAAACAGGCAATCCAACTAGGAGACGGCAACAAACGCGCCACTGGTGTCGGTCACGAGTCATGTCTTGCAAAGTCTTGATCATGCTCAAGGCAAATCACTTAGTCTCCAGTCCGGAAGGCGAGAAGGACCAACAGCACCCAGTTTGGTCAGAAGTGATTTCATTTCCCGCTACCAAGTCAACTTCTGTCCACCTCGAGCCTTGCGCCATCCGACACCTGGTAGACTGAACAAGGCCCTCCTAGGTAAGCGGTGACCAGGCATGCGTAGCACGTGCCCGAGCCAACGCAACTTATTCAGTGCTATCTGTTGTTCTAGTGAGCTAGCATGATTATACCTAGTACTCGCCTACGCACATAATCGTTGCGGACACTCTGGTACCATCCGACACCAACAATGTTTCGCAGACAACGATGATCAAAAACTTGAAGGCGCCTCAGATCTTCAGACCGAAGGGGCCTAGTCTCACTACCATAAAACAGAACGGCCCTCACTGTGGCCTTTTATATTCTACCTTTCAGACGGAGTGAAACTGCCTTCTGTCGCCTTCTGATGCCGCAGGTTCAAGAACGCAGTTCTGACCTTTGCAATGCATGAGTTGACATTAGTTTCTATGCGCCCATTGTTGCTGATGTAGCTGCCAAGATAAGTGAATTGATCAACCACCTGAAGTTCCTCGATAGCAAGGGTCCAAAGGTCATCCAGTGGCTGGTGGTCCTGTAGCAACACTGTGCACTTTGAAGGTGCGACGTACATACCAAATGATAGGACCACCCTGGACAGGCAATTCAAGGTTGCTTGTGCCGTCGCAACATCGTCGAAAAGCAAGACGATATCGTCCACATAATCAAGGTCAACTAATCTTTCACCGGGCAGGAACACAAGTCCTAGCTCGTGAGATTCCGCAAGGGAACACTGCATGATGGATACCACGACGAAATTGAACAAAAATGGGGAAATCGAACAACCCTGACGAACGCTACTTGTGATCGGAAAGCTATTCGACAGGTCACCGTAAACTCTGACGCGGCATTTAGTGTTCGAATACAGAGCAAAAGGATGTTCACATATTTCTTGGGAACACCCTACCGCACAAGTATTTTGAACAAGATCGATCAATCGACTGAATCAAACGCATTATTGAAATCAAGGAACACAGCTATTGTCAGTCTGTGGTATGCGTTGCACTGCTCTAGCACATGCCGCAGAGTGAATATACGGTCCATACAGCCACGTCCTGGTCGGAAACCGGCGTGCTCTTCCCTAATCCCAGATTCCCGTTCCGCAGTGATACGACGAACGATAACCGAGGCCAATATTTTTGTCACAACTGACGTTAGACTAATGTTCCTGTGGTTAGAATACTCTGCGCGACTGTCCTTCTTGTATATTGCCACTATAATCGATTCGTTCCAATCAGCCGAGACACTCTTGATTCCAGATACGTTCGAATAAGGAGGTCAGTGTTTTGCAGAGGACCTCACTTCCACCCTTAAATAGTGCGGGTGGGAAGGAATCCGGGCCAGCGGCCCGAAAACGACTGAGGGCTGTGATCGCATTTCGGACTTCAGCCTCCGACGGAGGCTCACACTAACCGTCCATGTCTCGTCCTGCAACACTTGAGTAGAAAGAGGTCCGGGAGCAGGTGGCCAGCTGAACTGATCTTGAAAGTGTTCAGCCCAACGAGCCATACGGCGCTCCTTATTGTGTGTCAGTGCATCCGCACTGTCTCTGAATGTCTCACTGATGCCTGGTTTCCTAGGAGCAGTGGTGCGGATTAGCCGGAAGAGCTTGCAATAATTGCCTACTGCTCCTGCCTCCTCCATTTCTTGAGCCCCACTGGTCCACCAGGCTTCCTTGTCAGCACGTAGCCTCCGCTTTAGTTCACGCCTAATAACCCCTCTGGTCGCATTGTGTTCAGAGGCAGCTGCGAGGTGTCTTCCAGATTCCAACAGGTTCATCGACCTCTCGGATATCCAGTGACTGGTGCAGTGACGATTGATAGGGCCACAAGCAGATGCTCCTGCGTCCTGCATGATGGCGATGAAGCTCGGAATCATTTGGACAAGACAGCGAAAGTTCGGTACTCAGTGCGTGTTGATAGGCTTGTCTGACCGAGGGCTGAGACAATGTCTCAGTTGCCAATCGGAGGGCACGCTTGGTGAGCCACCCAGTAAAGTTCATGGAGAAACGACAGTGTACCAAGGCATGACCAGAGTCGACGCAGGTACTCCAGTAGAAACGGCAATCCAGGATACAACCACGCCATCTGTAACCTATGTCTATGTGGTCAATTTGGGTCCATCGCTGGCCAGCTACAGGAGGACGCCAAGTGGCACTTCAGCGCCCACTGTGTCTAAAAGCAGTGCTACTAAGAAACAACTGGTGCTTCGCACACACTTGCAGCAGACGCTCGCTGTTGTCAGTCCGTTCGGAGTTAAGCCCATAATTACCACCGAGCTGGGCTTTTGAAGAGCTCAGACGCCCTACTTGGGCGTTTATATCCCGTGTAAGTGCTATAATATCTGAACTAATAGCATTGTGTATAGCGCGTTCAGTTCGTGATAGAATGTGTCCTTGACAGTATTAGAACTGCATAAGCGGAAATCACAAACAAACAGCGTTTTGTTTTACTTCGCGAATTCACCTTAGCTGATGTCATCAAACGGGCTGTACATAAACGGCTGTTCACCGGAATCCGATCAACCAACGATGGCTCATCCTTGGAGTTTAGGATGATACCTACACCAGCTTGACCCGTGAGTGCTGCATCGGCGTCTCCGGATGCTGGGAACCAATATCGAGAGGATAAGCCGGTGCAGTTAATTCAATAACCTCGTTGGGGTCATTGATCCATGGTTCGGACAATCAACACACATCAGTACACAGTGTGTCCATGGTGCGAACGAGTGCAGCCTGTTGACCTATTTGTCTTAGAGTGCGAACGTTGAATGTCGCCATGGCAACGGGATAGCGTGACCTTATAAAGGACTTTTGCCGATAGGCGTCCGATCGTTGCTGCGGAAATTTGGCTGCAGATGGTTCTACTCCAGTGGCACTTCGGTTGCTGTCAATTAATCTGGGAATTATCGAAGGAAGGTAAGTAATGGGGATGAGAGTAAGAGAAATAGGTGGAAAAAAGAAGGGAGGCGTCAGTAGTAGGATGTTTTTGCTTATCCGCCCTGCTGTATGCAGCTGATAAGGCGACCCTTGGTAATCTGCGTGACGGCCGATGCAGGATGAAGTTTGTGTTAGAAGAAATAATCGTGGTTGTATGTGGGCTGAGGTACTACCATGGCACCCAATTCCTAGACAGGGGAACGATTAACGTGTTCATCCAGAGCCTTTGCTTCACAGGCCTGTCCGCATGGCAGCGGTGAGGTGGCGATTATTTCGTTTTACAGAAATAGACCCCATTCATTTCAACCTCCTAATCTGGAGGATCAGCAGGCTGAGCTTTTTGACCTCTCACCACTGATCAACCAGGTAGGAGTAGCTCTCAAGAGGCACGAAGACACCACCCAATATAGCTCAATGGGTCAAGAAAGTACGAAAACCGTCGCACCACTTTATGGTCCAGTCTCGTTGCGACGGACGGAACCAGGATAGCGCTCGGAAGCTTATTGAGGAATGTCAGGAACAATCGCAGCTTTAGCCCTGAATGTTGTGCAACAACAGATTCCACCCCAATCAGGTCGGAAAGCTATCGCCTAACGCGCACATGCAGTCTCGGCTGGCGAAGGAACCTGCCAACCCATGCAAGAACAGAATTCCAGACCCTATATCTCCGCAGAAAGTGAAGCAGAATTCGGTGATCCAGGTGGTCGAAAGCTTCGGAATAATAAAGGACGTCGAAGAAGGTCTCAAATCCTCCGTCCAAATACCCCTTGCCACCACCAGCCAGACCGTGTATGACAGGTGCTGACGGAAGCCGGGCTGCTCCGGTGCAATGAAGTTGCTTTTTTCCAGGTGGTAGAAACTGAAAGGATGCTGCCAAATTATTGTACAGCTTATGAAATAGTCACTTAAGAGCAAAGTAAAACTAACGTAAGTTTGAAGTGGTTTTTGATGAGTATATCAGTGAGAAACGTTTTTAGACAATTCGCTGCACCTGGAAATAAGTCTTGGCACTTTAGCCGGCATGTGGTAGTACTTTTAAGGGAAGCTTTCGAAATTTATTGGGGTACGGTGCAACCAGTGATGGGGAACACAAGCAATCAAAAATCTGAATATCATTTCAAGGGATGCGGGAACTATTGTTACTCTACGAAATCTTTTGCTAACAAGCCTGGACCAGGATAAATTCTATAAATACTAGATGCTTGTTGATGAATTAGACATGACTTGTCCCATGACACGCATATGAGGAAAGACATTTAAAGCAGCTTGTAGCTTACCACAGTCATGATGAGATGATTCTAGCACGTCCCAGCATTAGAGGCATTGAAGTCTAAGGGCACTAGAGGGACCACCACAGTAGCTCATTAAGGCCTCGTGGCAGCCCCAGCATTGTCTAAACGATGGAATTACCTCTTCAAAGGGCAACGCTGCCGGCATATTTGCAAACTAGGAGTGCGATTAACAAAACAGTTCTTTAACTTGTGAGAGAAAGAAGAAAAGGCAAAAGGATGGTTTTCCACAAAATACGTCAGCCGGAAAAGTAGAGAATTTTTACCGTGAAGTGAACGTGTTTTCCAGTCACGCATCAACCTACGTACACATACGTGTCGACCATTCTCAAACAACAGCTTAAGCAGCATACCTCCGTTTCGACTTTTGAAGACACTGGAAAATCCAGCGAACGGAAGGCGAACCGTCCCGCATTTTTATTGAATGCAGACGGATTATGGTTGGCGGCATCCGGTTTCGGAGCTGTCTGCCATTGTGGGCAACCCCAGGACACCTACGCCTACAGAGGAACCATGGGTACCTTGCGCTGCACCACCCACCACCCGGTCGCAACAAATCGAAAGTTCTTTGTTTAGGTAAAGAGGCGCAGCGGCACAAACTCGTCTATACTAACTTTACTATGACCAGACGGGATCCGTGTGTATACCGACTAGGATAAGGTTTGTATACTTAGAGAACATTATACTGGTTTCTTTTCTCGCGAGACCTTTCTACCTCAGGTTGAGCTGGTCACATAAATCCTGGAGGATTCTGGCCTAACTGAAATCAGCATAACGGAGATACAAGTCTTCGGCGTATTGCAAGGTCTAAATCCTTCCAAAGCTTCTAGCCCTGATTGCATTCATCCGAAGGTGGTGCATAAATTGGCCTCTGAGCTAAGTGGCTCACTCACATGCATGTTTACCGTATCGCTCGACAGCTGTGCCTTTCCTTCGGAATGGAAGGAGGCAACCATTTGCCCGATTTCTAAGCGCGGTGACAGCACTCTGCCCGTGAACTACCGGCCTGACAGCTTGACAAGCGTCGTAGTTAACTTGTTAGAAAATCTGGTGAGGGATTCGGTGAAGAATCACCTGAATAAGTTTAACCTACTCAGTGTTGCACAAAGCAGATTCCGTAAGGGATAGTCCTGTCTGACAAATTTACTTGTAGCTCGTGAATGTTAGGCTAGCGACGTGTTTTTGCTTGACTTCTCGAAAGCCTTTGTTACCGTTCCACGTCAACGAGTCTCATTAAATTTGAGATCCGTGAAATATACCCATAGAGATAGGAACATACAGCTCAGCGAAGAAATTTTGTTCAATTTCCTCATCAGGCTAATACGTATATAAAACTGGTTAAAATCGTAATAGGCTAAAATGGCAAGTCCAAACAGGCTGCTTTGGTATTCGATCTTTTGTAATCGATTATAAGCGCTAAACTCACATGTACATAAAGATGTTCACAATACAACACACCACGGTTCAGATGTCCGATGGGGTGAAAATGTCACCTTCGGAGGTCGAGGAGAAATGTGAGTCACAGTAAAATTATGACCAGGGTAAATGGAGCTTTCGAACTAGCATCATCTGCTTGCATAATTCTGGATCGGAATAGCCTCGGTCGTCATGAGTAGGCGTCTTTTAACTTCTTTTGGATCGTGTTTCTGCATTATGTATAAAAACCTCTGTCGTCACGACTTGGTGCCCGCTCTGGACTAATTGTTCCAAAACAGCACTGTTGGCCCTTTTGACCGCGTGCTTGCATAACGCTGCTGGACAATGTTCTGCTGTCCGATTCGCCAAGCGTCTGATCGTGTTTCCGCGAGTCTTCCAAACGATGCACGGAACAAATATGTGTAAAGGCGGATGACAGGAAGTAAACAAAGCTGCTGAAAAGCCTGCGGCGGACGTCACTAGAAACAAAGTTTCCAACGTTCTACAGAAGATGCAGTGAAATATGTGCTTCATTTAACAGTGCCTGCAAAAACGTAAATCCATACGGCTTCTCTTCTTTGATTATTCTGATGCTTTTGGAAGCATGGATAAGCCAACTTTCCTCCATCTGCTATCCGCTTGGGTAGTTCACCTGGGTGTGCGTAATATCTTTCGTGACTTTTATGCCAACTTAAACGGTAAGAAATCCTCTGTCCTCCATGGCGAATGCCGTGTTTTGCAGAGAAAGATCGTACCAGCTTTACTATTTTCCTTATATATCAAACTTCTCATTATACAACGCAAGTTCATAGGATGCATATACGCTGACGATGTTGTACTGGGATTCTTGGCCACCACTATTCAGGATTCCTTCTTGCTTCAAGGTGGATTAGGAGATCTGATATACTGTTCATCCAAATCCACTACCCCAACGCTTTCATGTGTAATGATGTAAGCTTTTATTCTCTTTGTGACGATAAGTTGCGGGCTCTTATAGACATCACCCCTACTCTGACTGTGTGCAAAAATCCCATATTCAGATCACCGACCATTAAGCATCATGGTGTTTTACCGCAAAACCTCTCGTTGTCCAAGCATATCTGGGAAACGTATCGCGAGGTTAAAAACATTCTTTTTGTGCCCTCAGATTTGGTTTTTTCAGTATCTCGCACTTTAATATTTATGTTTATGACCTCATATACTGGCCCCCATTGGTTATACTACTCCCCTGCCATCTTCCTGTTATGATTGTGGGAACGCCGCCTCTGTTCTGATTGCGTAATTGCCTGATAAGATTGTCGCTGGCACGGTTGGAGCACGCCTACGATAACGGCTTGTAACGCTGGCCAATCGAACAGATTTGGGCTAACCTGATGACGTTAGCTTAGCCGGTGAGACGGAAGTTGAGCGAGCGTGTGAACAATCCTAGCCGCACGTGTTCGGATAGACGCTGAGCCCTCGGAACGGACGCACACGAGAGGGGGTTACGTTAGACGCGTGCTAATGACTTAGACGCGATGGCTGGCCAGCTAACGACTCACACGCAAGCACGTGCCCCGACCGACTCCCAAGTAAGGCGAAGAGGAAAGAAAGACAGGCGGTCCTCTGTAGGCTCTTTTACGACTAACAAAGGACGAATCACAGCTTATGCTATGGGTCATTAAGTAAGGAAAAATTCTACCATGACGAGATGGTAGTTTGTAAAATGCCATTGGCAAAAGGTGCGTAGTTGCGTCGCGTCTGGGAGTGGCTGATCACTGCTACGTTATGCGGAGGAATTGGACCCCGCTTCCCACAGCCATTCTGCCGGGGTTTCTGGCGGGTTTTGCGGGGATTTTTGACGAGCCCGCAACACTTCCCCGGACTGCTTCAGAAAGACCACATTTTATTGGTACGATCTATAAAGCACAGTCCTAGAAGCAACGCTTTGACTAGAGATTCTTTAGTTGATTTAATCGTTTCTAGACATCTTGATGCCTGCAGTAGTTTTCTTCTAAGGTACTAACCTTTCGATTCCATCCACTTCACTGTGATCTTTCAAACGCATGCTCTTTCGCTTCTACGCGTACGAAATTAAAAATTTAGGTACCCATACTTCCTCTTATCGCATTACTACCTTGCCTTCGCTACCAAGTATGCTTGTTAATCCAACGCAATCTATAAACATGCTACGCGCGTGGTTGTTGGAGTGACAATAGTGCATGTCTAATTTCCCCCCACGTACGTATATTAGGTTGATATTATCTTGATGCGCTGAGGCTTATGGTGGCTAGATCCTGACAGATCGTCGACGCAGTGCCGCTAACGTTGTGCCTTGGGCTCATGTTCCGGAAGCCTCCTCGTGGTGACCGCTGGGTGGGACTTGGGTTACGCCATTCTTCTATCTAATAGTCATGACACATACCAATCCGCGTGAGTCAGTGAACTAACCACGTGCTAGACCCGCTGTCTTTCAGGTGTAGATTTTATCAAGGGCTTTGGCTGAGGATCCGAGTCATACTTTTGTCACGAGCGGGTGCCCTGTCAGTATTCTACCCCAAACCCCATCCTCTTCAGAGGTTAGGTAGTGGTCGATGGCCCTCTGCCCTTAAAACCTACGCATGGGAGATAACAGATCTACGTGTTATAAGCTCACCGCTCGATTGGCTTAAAGCACGAGTGCCACGCATTGTCTCTGGCAGTGTGAGGGCACCTCCTGGTGCTCAATGGGTTGCTACCGCCCGTCACAAGCCAGGCAGCCCCTGGTCAAATTGGTGCAAACCCGCCAAAACCCACCTGCGTCTGGCCGTGGTCGCAGGTGTGTAGCTTACTACGGTCGCAAAACACATACGAATAATTCTATGTCTTAAAAGGCTGTGTGTGACGTACCTCATAAAGATCCCAATTGATCTCTGAAATCATACTCCTGATCTGGATTTGCTCCCCACTGCCTGGTGGGTCAGGCTATTTAGCCAAGAGCTCCAGGTGGAGTCCCACAAGCCAAGTTCCGCACTACAATCACCAGCACGCATGCGATTGCCCACCAATGCAATCGTATGCCTGCGCGCAAAGCACTCAGCATCGAGTGCTGGAATGTGCGCACACTGCTAGACCGGAACTCGAGCGGGCGCCCCGAGCGACGCACTGCACTAGTCGCGATGAAACTGGCGCGCAACAACATCAATATTGCGGCGCTCAGTGAGACTCAGTTCTTTGAGCAAGGTAAGTTGCATAAAGCTGGCACCACCTATACGTTCTACTTGGGGGGGGGGCAATGCCACCCCACCACTACGTGAACATCTGTCGGACTTGGAATAGCAGATCACCTCCGTGGCCCGCTCGTATATTAACCAACAGGCATAAACGCGCGACTGATGACTGTTCGCCTACGATTTGGAATAGGTAAGTTTGTCACTTAGTAGCCCATAGGGTCCCATCATGTGTTATCTTGATGACACGCGTGACCAGTTCTAAACTCAGCCATCCTCCTTGATACCGTCTGTGCCGAGGATCGACCGACTATTTCTGCTGGGTGATCTCAACGCGCGCTTTGGGCGTGATGCATCGGTGCGGACAGATGTTATTGGTCTGCATGACATTGGTTCAGCAAATGCGTACGGTGACAGGCTGCTCTCACTGTGTGCCACTCACGGCCTGACAAACACAATCACTCGGTTTACACTGAGTGTGAGTGATATAGCAACTTGGGCGCACCCACGGAGTGGTCACGCTCACCTGCTCGACTATGTCATCGTACGTCAGCATGATATGCGTAAAGTGCGCATAACACGTGTACTGCGTGGAGCTGAGTGTGGTATTGATCACTACTTGATATGAGCCGAATGGTACGGATATTTCGTAAATTTGTGTATCGCAGTCTTGTCATGAACCGTCGTGAATTTAATATGCTGTCCCTCGGAACTACGGAGAAGCGTATTGAGCTGGAGAAGGTGCTGTCTGCACGACTGTGTGATGTGGAATGCATAGCCACAGTAAGTGACCTATGGGACCACATTCGCCACCAGGTGACAGCTGCTGCCGTGGAGACCATCCGGCGCACAAACTGTAAGCGACGCGATTGGTTTGCTGAGAACAGTGCGACGATTGGCGCATTGCTGTATGAGAAGAATGCAGCATTTACTGCCCATGTGGCAGATCCCAGTGACTTGGGGAAGAATGGTCAGTTTCGCAAATTTCGACGGCGACTGACCTGAGAGCTCCATCGGATTAAAAATGCATAGGGACAGAGAAGGCGAGGTAGATGAAATGCTACGCCGAAGGCCACCAACACAAGGAATTCTTTGATTTCTTGGAAACGGTGTGTGGACCGAGATTGGAGCTGCTGAGGATGCTGCTCGATTGTAGTTCAAGAGTCACCTGCACACCGACTACAGACATAATGCAGATCTGAAGGAAACAATTTGACTGTCTCTTGAGCAAAGATTGACCCGCATATATTGAACGACCTCAAACTGCAGGAAGCGTAGGTGAGTCTGGAGGACACGCCGACACTGGATGAGACGAAGAGAGCACTTACTCAGCTGCGAAACAACATGTGTGCCGGTGCTTACGGGATCCCGGCGGATGTATTGAACCACGGTGGATCCGCCTTGGTGTCTACGCTGTTCCACTTAGAGCAATGTGCATGAATTGAGGAGAATGTGCCTCAGCGCTGAAGGATGCGCTTTTGCTACCAAATACAAGAGCAAAGGGAGCAAGCAATGTTGCACGAATTATCGTGACATCAACTTGCTGAGTTGTGTGGGCAACATGATTGCCCGAATCCTGCTCAACCGCCTCGTCAGTCAGGTTGTGGAACCTAACGTGGCGCAACAGCAGTGTGGATTCCGTCCGGGTCGCAGCACTATGGATATGGTGTTTACGGCTCGTCAGTTGCAAGAGAAGTGCAGAGAACTACACCAACCGTTGTACTCGCTTTTGTTGATTTCACCAAGGCATTTGATACGGTGAACCGCGAGGTATTGGGGCTAATGTTGGGGAAGTTTGGTTGCCCAAGTAAGTTTGTAAGTTTAATTGAGTGTCTGCACAGTGGTATGCGAGCGAGGGTGCAGCCGAGTGGAGAGACTTCGGATGACTTTGCAGTTGTCTCTGGTGTGAAGCAAGGCTGTGTCTTAGCTCCTGCCCTGTTTAATACATATCTTCATGCAATGATGTCTTGTGCCTTTGATGCCGCTTGTGTTTACGGGGTTCGTGTGGAGCACCGTACTGATGGTGGGTTGCTGAACATCCGTTGTTTCGGTGCGAGAACTCTAGTCTGTGAGATGACTATCCACATATTGCTGTTTGCTGATGACTGTGCGTTGTTTGCATACAGTGCGGATGAGTTGCAGCGCATGACTAGTGCTCTGGCTTCCACAGCGACCAAATTCGGGCTCACCATCAACACAAGCAAAACTGTCTGTCTCTTTCAGCCTTCACCGGAGGTGCAATCTTCAATATTGATGCGGATCAGCATTGGTGCTGAAGTATTGGAAACCACCTCCTGTTTCAGCTACCTTAGGAGTGTGATGTCGATTGACCAGCAGATACACAGTGAGTTGCGTATCCACGTGTCTAAGGCAGCGGCGACATTCGGGAAGCTTGAGTACCGAGTCTGGAACAATCATCAGCTTACCGTTGACACGAAGTTGATGGTATACAAATCCATGGTGCTGTCCGTTCTTCTATACGGCAGCGAAACGTGAACGATTTACTGGCGGGATGTGCGATATCTCGAGCGGTTCCATCAACAGTGTTTACGACGGATTCTTCGGATTGGTTCGTGCGACAGAGTTGCAGACACGGAAGTGCTGCGCCGAAGCGGAATGTATGCAGTGGACTGCATACTTTTGCTGAAACACCTGTGGTGGCTCGGTCACGCACGGCGTACAGATTCAACGCGGATACCGAAGCAGCCATTATATCGTCAGCTGTGTGGGGCAATCAGCATGTGGGGAAACGATTGTTACGTTACCAGGACATGATCAAAGTGAGCTTCTCACGTTCTAATCTTGATTGCAGGTCATGGGAATCGAAGGCGGTTGCTCGGCGTGCATAGCGAGATCTGCTCAAAAAGGCAGTTGCCAAAGTCTGGAGAAAACCTCGTGTATGCAGAGAAGATGCGGCAATAGCGAAAGTGACAGCCGCCATTGGCTTCGAGCGCATGGTGCTGTAGCACATGCGGTTGCGAGTGCCTTAATTAAACAGGTCTGGCGATCCAAGAGTGAAACCACTCCGGACCAGTATTACAACGACGACGTGTCCTGCTGGGAACGTAAAAAGAAGCACAGCAACGTTGATAGGTAGGGTACATGCGCTACCATTCGATTTAGTAGCCGAGTGCTTGGGTGCTGTTTTTTTCTTCTAGGTGATTAGTTAGCTATATTGTCTTAATGCACCATTTGGTTACCTTATGTTAATGTCTACTTAAATAATCTTCTATTAAGTTGCACATGTCACTAAAACAAAAGGTTTTTAACTTCGGTTACTTTCTCTCCTTTGTTATGTTTTTATCTCTTGTTCAGGTATCTTGAATTTGTCGTGTTAATGTTGATAACGCATGTATTTCGTAGGCCAATTTAGCGGAGAGTACGTCGGCAAATCGGTATGGTATTTTCAATCGATGTTATTTGATATTGTCAATGTACGTGATTGACTGTTGCTTGACATCCGAAGTGTGGCTGCGCTTGATATGCATCCTGACTACGTGCCTATCTGTTTAGTACCCACTACCTCGGCTGTACTGGCTCCAGGAGACAGGTTGTCGTCACTGGAGGGAACCGAATGCACGGTCCTCGTGAGCGTGCTAGGCTCAAAGAGTGGTTGCATTGTGTGGAGTGGACTACGGTCAAGCGGCAGGACCGGGTTTACCGAGCGGTTGGAAAACACGATGTCCTCCTGCGTTATTCGTCTTTATATCTTCGGATCTATTCTCACAGAGACTTACGCAGTATACTCCGATATAGCTCCGCGAGATCCTCCTATCACTGTTCATATTTGGATTTGTCATTCCCGGATCACCAGCAAACTGTGCTATGCAAAATATGAAGGAAACCGTTCTTGCATTCTACCGAAGAATTTATATTTCCTCTAGTCGTACAAAATCTATTATGGTTTAATTTAAAAGCCTTGTTGAAAGTCACCCGAAAAGCTTACTATCAATCCTTCTTTAACATTTCTCGGCCAACTGGTCCACTTGGGTAACAGAATTAATCTGAACGACCAAGCAGTTGCGCTGAGGGGCATACAAGATGTGTCTTTACTCAGTACTTTGAGTCGCGCGTGCTCCACTTACTTGTGAAGGTGTGTAGCTCTGCGTCTATAGCCCGGCGCCTTCAGCCAATTGGACCTCAGACGCACTAACTCACGAGGGTGCAAGTGGGACGCTTCGCCTCCTACCAGGGACACGGTCGGTGGCCGATACACCATGTGGTCCTTCGTTCCTCTGTCCTAGAAAGCGGTTCCGACAGATTAGAACGAGAGTAGGGATTTAAATGACGAGTGGGTTGGTATAACGAGTCACAGCCAAATAAGCTTGCCGTATGCCTTTGAATGCGCAGTTCGCCTAAACGCAATGGATGGCTTGTATGTTCGGCACTCGACGGAGGTAACGCTTGGAATCAGGTCGCTTGTACACTGAAGATGAACGTGAAAACTTGTCGCAACTGGATACGGGAGTACGAAACGACAGAACCGGTGGGACAGCACGGGGGAGTCCGTCGCAGAGCACTGGTAGGATGCCACGTCGAATCTGGTGGAGTGGATTTCTGCGAAGCATACCGTTCCCCATGAGACTGAGAGACTGTATTTAAGAGCAAATAGAAAGGTTTCTGTACAACTCTATCGAATTACGAAAAATCAAAATTTACTTGTGAATTATCAGCGGTTGTGTCTGGTACGTTAATCGTTTATCCGTGTTCGGTTAGAACTTTGTACTAGCGTCATTATTTCCGGACATACAATGTCTTCTTTTGGCACTGTATGTGCATCTTTTCACAAAAGCACAGGTTTCCAAAATAATCGTCGATACGGGTTTTAAAACACTTCACAGAATCGGCCTCTATTAATCCTTCTGGTAGTGTATTCCATAAGTTTACGATTCTTCGTTCGATACAAAGCTGATGTGAAACTTTGTTCATGCTGGGGACCCTGAGTTTGTAACGATGTCCTCGGGTGTTACAGGGTTCTCGCAGGTGAAATATTGGCCGTAGTATGGGGAAGTGATTCAAGTGTAGTACTCGATGGGTCATAATAAGATCAATTCTTACTCGGCGATAGGATAGTGTGTAGAGTCCGAGCTTTTCACAACGTTTTTCATACGGAAGCTTTTGTAGACTTGGTATCATTCTAGTTGCGGTATGCTGTATTTTCTCCAGTTTTTCAGTTTCCCATTGGGTTATCGGATGGTAAGCTGGGGCACCGTATTCAAGGATTGGTCTAATGAGCGAGGTGAATAGACGAGGGACGGTTTCTTCGGACCATGTGGAGAAACTGCGTCGTAATGCCCAGAGCATACGAAGTCCCGCACGGTACAATTTCTCTGTATTTTCTAGTGATCTTAAATCATGTCGTGAGAGAACTCCTAAGTCTCTGACAGATATGTTGGGATGGAGCAACTGGTCGTCCAAGGTGTATGATCGAGTGGCTGGACGTCTGGTGATACTGATGAACTCCGACTTGCTTGCGTTAAGAGGGAGTTGCATTTCAGTGGACCACGTTGACAGTCGCTCTAAGTCATGCTGGAGGCGAGCGCAGTCGTCCTGGTCTTCAATGATCCTCCAGATTTTCAAATCATCTGCAAACAGGACACATGGTGACTGGAGCTGCTGCGGAAGATCGTTGATATGAATAAGAAATAATGCTGGCCCAAGTACAGTTCCTTGAGGCACGCCACTGGTCGATGGGAACCATTCTGTCAGATAGTCATTGACCTGTACTCTAAACCTTCGTCCCACAATAAACTCTTGTATCCACTGAAGTAACGTGCCACCGATTCCGCATGTCCTCAGTTTACGAAGGAGTACCTCGTGGTTCACTCTGTCAAACGCCTTACTAAAGTCGACGTACACCACATCAACATCCTTCTGTTCATTGAGAGCTCGAACCCACTGGTGGTTTGCGTACATCAAGTTGGTGATGCGGGATAGCCCTTTCGTAAAGCCGTGTTGCGCTGGCGTCAATACGTCCATCGATTCGAAGAACGACAGCAGACACTTTTTCACAACCTTCTCGAGAACTTTGGATAATACCGAAGTCAAACAGATCGGTCTATAGTTCTCTATTTTACTCGGATCACCACCCTTGGGAAGCGGTTTAACTATCGAGCATTTCCAGTCGTTCGGGACGGATCCTTCAGAGAGCGATCTATTGAAAAGGTTTGTCACAACTGGTGAGATGATAATCGATAGGGACTTGAGTACTAGTGGGTGAAGTCCGTCTGGCCCGGGGGGCTTTGCACCATTGAGGTTGACGAGTAGCTGATGTACTTCGACTACATCACATTGTAGGCTGTCGAGCAAGACTTGTGCAACCTGTGCCGGTACTGGAACAGCCGCCGGTTTACTGGAAAATACAGTGAGGAAGTGCGTAGCCAGGGCGTCCGCGCGCTCCGCGCTTGAAATGAGTGTCTTCCCGTCTAAACTCTCTAAGACAGGTAGGTCGCCCCCAGGTTTCAGTTGACGTTTCAAGTAGGCAAATATTCGCTTGGGTGCAGTTGTGGTCGAGGATGCTAGCTCCTCTTCGAACGGCCGGCGTTTCTTGATCTTTGCGGCGTTACATAAGTTACACTGTTTTTTGTACACGTGTAATCTTCATCACAACCCGAGCTGATGTATCTATCCCAAAGTTTACTACGTCGTCGCGCTAACTGTCTGTATTCCCTATCAAACCAATGCGGTTTGACAGGTCCGATGTTTGGATACTTAAATGGAACGAACCGAGTACAGAGCGAGTTAAGCTTCCCCTTTATTAATGACCACCACGCCTCAAGTGACGCATCATGTGGTAGTGTCCAATCAGTCTGACTTGCGGCTTGGACGAGTCCGTTGAAGTCCGTCTTCCAATAGTTGAATGTCGGCTTCTGTTGATTGTAATATTTTAACGACAGTTCTAAGCTTGCTACAATAGAGCAGTGGTCACTGTTCGCCAGAGGTTCGATGACTCTGATCTCTTTTAGCTTCTGCTCGCAGCTCGTAAACATTAGGTCCACACAAGATGCCGAGTACGGAGTTACGCGCGTCGGTTGGATGACATGTTGCGTTGCCTCAATTTCAATAGTCATTTTAGCGAATTGAGCCTCAACGTTGCCATGACCGGGAAGAAGTCGAACATCTGGCCAAATTATCTTAGGTAAATTTAGATCCCCCATCAGTAAGAACTGAGGGCGGCTCATGTGCTTCTGTACATGTGGTATCCAATCGCAGCAACGGTTTAATGGGCTCCGGTAGATAACCCCCACAATTAGTTCTGCTCGCCTGAGACGGATTGTGCACCACAATTGCTCGCATAAACTATCCTCGCTCCGATAGGTACTGATAAGTTTGCCAGATAGTGACGATTTTATGTACAACAGAACACCACCATGAGCCTTTGATTTTCGGTCACATCGGAAACAAGAGTATCCTGATAACACGACTTCTTGGGGTATGACGTCGGAGTTCAACCATGTCACTGCAAGTCCTAAAATGTCCGGCCGCCCCGAGACAGCTAAGCGGCACAGTTCGTCACGTTTGTTCATTAGGCTGCACACGTTGGCGAATGCGACACGGAGATCCTGGGAGGTACTGCGGGACGTGCCTGGAGTTTGAGCAACCGGTTGATACGGGTTCATACACCCTTCTTGATCACCCGAAAATTTACAACTTGTAAGTCAGTCTCACCTTCCTCTGTACGGCGTTTGAGCTCAATGACCACAGTCTTCAAACGATCCCTGTCTTCGGGTTCCAAATCTCGGCGGATGTGGACTTTTATGCCTTTCAGCCTTGACAGACGAGACAGTATGAGCTGCGGCATAGTAGGATTTGCAAAGGTGATCCTCAGAGGTCGACATGACTGGTTAGTTTTCTGGCCAAGTCGGATTACTTGTTTAATCGTCACACTGTCCTCGCCCACATCCAAGAGTCTATCGATGAGCCCCTGGAGGAACTCAACATCGTGATCATAACGTATCTGAGGGTTTTCATCTTTGGACTCCGGTACGTGGAAGACCATGAGATTATGACGCCTCAGCGAAATCAGTGATGAACCTGTGGGAGCAGAACTAGAGGCGCTTAACTGATTGGGTAGTTGTTTATCAGCAGGTGACGTCTGAACTCGATTACGTGGGCCCTTGCGCATTTGAGTGGTCCATGGATCCTCGGTGTTCAGAAGTTCACAGACAGGCTCTGAGAAATTCACGGACCGATCAATGAAGCGACATTTCGTAGCTTCTGAGTCTGAGTCTTCCATCGGTGGGAAACATTGAACCTGGGGTTCGGCCGGGGTCGAAGACGCTGGTGGTGGTGCAGATCGCGGAGTGACAATAGAAGGCGAGGTGACAGAGGTACTTTCACGAGGGCGTTTGATCCCACGTGGTGAACGGTTTGTTTCTATCTGAAAGAGAGATTTTTCCGTAGTTGTTTGCTGTCGCTGCGTATTCTGATGCCTTGTACCGCGACATTTATCACATATAACTTGAAAAAACCGATGTCGGATGTCGAGCGATTTTCGAAACACGTCAACGGATAAACCAATGCACGAAATATGGAACAAAACATCACAGCTGAAGCATCGAAGTGCATGAGCCTTATTTCCCACAACTTTCGAACAGAAACCACAAGTAGCTTGAGACGGCATCATAAGCTAGAGCAAATCCAAAATGGCGGAGAGATGGCAGTATGAGGTCTCCGGAATTAGCCAAAGAATAGCTCCCAAATTTGCACCCCTTGGATAATACGCCAAAAGAAGAATAGTGGTGCACAATTCACACAGATAAAACGTTGCTAACACAGTAATCTGAGGCAAAAGTAGTATCCAGCACACGTGGATCCAAAAATCCGCGGCGTCCGTGGGTACAGCTCGTTTGCACACAAAGGCGGCGTTCGAACTTTAGTAAGTACCAACACCATCTCACGATACGTGGATGGTAGGTTGATAACAAGGAAGAACTTGCACACCAATCCAGAGTCCATGAACACACTGGAGAACAAAAAAAGACGCAGCTCATTCGTTTTGCAGTTCATGGATTACGAGGTGGAAGGAAGGCAACCGGTGTGGATTGATGAGAGCAACTTCAACTTATTTTGCTCCCGCATTCGTGGCCGCTCACGACGTGGTAGTCGGAAGCAGTTGCATTAACGAACAGTCGGGGACCGAATGTTCATCTTGTCGGCGCCATGATAAACAACGGCTTGATAGCGTGTTCGATTCTGAGAGGAAGTTACACCCAACAAACCTGCGCTCAGTGGCTGCGACAATTGTTTGATACCAACGGAGTAGGGTTTGTGGAAAGGTGTTTCTTGATTTGTGACAACGCGCCCTGTCAAACGCACCTGGAGCACATTTGCCTGGAGAAACCGTACCGCTCTGAGGGACTTCTACGCCTTGCGCCATACTCTCCAGCTCTCAATCCCATCGAGGGAATCTGGAGCATAATAAATGCTCATGTAAAACTGGTAATGAGGGGACGGTACTCCGAGATGCTCCTGGGGGATCCTGAAGGCGTTATGAGTTAAAGCGAGTGGCGGATTCGCTTTTTGGAACACGCGGTGTCTGGAGCACTGGTCTTAGTGACGCAGCAGCACTGCCAACAAATGGTTCAGCATGTCAGTAAGAATTCTGGACGTGTTGTTCATTTGGTCGATCTGTAAAACATTCTGGTGGCAGTAGATTACCTGTTCTAAGCGAGTGTTGTTCTTACATTATTATGATGACGGGTCAGAGTGCACTTTCTACCCTGCTAGAAATAGCCAGTTCTCTAATCGGGAGAACATCGTGTATTTCCGGTAAGTTGGTGAGCGTGGTCGCGTCGCACATCCATTTTAGTTGTCGCGTTGTAGAAATATCATGTGAGAGCTTGACAAACTGATGCCACTCTAACACGATTGTGTAACAAGCAATTATGTTCTCTCGGCTGTTGTTGATTGTGTTTGGAGGGCCATTGGATAAGACTTTGCAAAGAGCATAATAAGTAGGAAAATTGAACTATGCAGACTTGATGGACATGGTAGTGTGTGTGGCCGTTTTTCGGAGTGCTTAACCCGTTACACCAACGCAGGTTGCTGGACGCTGCATGCGGGAACGCGGAGCGTGTAGGGCAAGTACAACTAACGTTTATCACGCTCTGTAGGGAAATATTTCCGGATGGTTATTTGTTAGTTGTGACTGTATTCGAACACACCACAGGGTTGCGATGAGAAGGTGCTTTGAAGCTGCAAATAAAATGTACTCGCTTCGGCCAATCACACTTACTCGTCGGATTGTAACATCTGCGCAGGGATGAGTGGCTCCGCATGGCGCAAACCGATCCGTGCGTTCATATGGCATTTGTCGTTTGCAAGTGGAAGTTACTATTACGCTCCATCTTAATTGTAGTTGGGTAAATGCTGCTGTTATAGCCGGACGTCTGTGGGAATCATATCTCGTGCACGTTATCGTCATCCATCCACACACCTCAGGCTTCGTCCCCCATCGCCAGCTGTAACGACACCGTGCAGCTAACCACGAGATGTAAATCAGGCGCACTCTGTATCCACCTCCGACTCCTCGTAGGGGGTTGATATGAAACGGTCTAGCCGCCTACCAAGTATCTGTCTCGCCTTTCAACCCCCTGGGGCGTTGACGACCCAATGTACGCCCGGATACGGAAGCCCTGGGTACTCTCGACATGACACATATTACATTAGGCGAGCGATCCGTTGAAACTTAGTTCCAGTGTTGTTCGCAGGAAAATGAAGGGTTACCTTACGTCCTTAATTGCTATCGGCTGAAATTTCTCATGATTTACTGGCACATTAAACTAAGCGCTTTTCATCAGGAACGTCATCTACATTGTTGTTAACCTGGTGATGCAGCTCCGGTATAAGCGGTTTGGTTTTCAGTGCACTCGGTTTGTGTTTGGATGAGAAAATATCGATGATTGAGCTATGGTGTCGTTGTTGGACTCACAACACGTGATCGTTCTTAATGACGAAGAGATGACTAAGCCGCTTGGAATACGTTTAGTTGTTTCGTTTACAGATGCGCAGTACGTGGACGCCCAGGCTGTCCGCCCAGGGCGGCACGTGATACAGGGCCACATTTTTATTACCGCCGTATGTTATATACCAAATATGAAGAACAAATTGTCCGGATAATCTGTGGGTTGCATATTTTAATGTTACTCTGTATGATCAACAGCCCATTTGTACCATGTGTCACACTTGTGCAAATGTTCTTCCCAATGATCCTCTTATTTGTTCCATAATGGTCCCTTTTACCACATTCACCTCAAGGCCCCAAGCGCAAATAAGTTTGCAACGAAAGCTAGTGTGCTCTTTCCTGATCGTTTGGCCTTCATGCGCCTGTGCTGCCCTCAGTAAGTGATTATGTTGCGACCCCCTCGGGTGGCAAAAGTAGTTGCCACTATCCACATTGCCAAATGGCCTACCAACGCACGGTAGGTTCGTAGGCTGGTGAGCAAATCTGAGAAAACTGGCAGCGTGTGCGACGCCAAAAAGACAGGGCGGCCTCTCATCACCACGGATAACTTTCTGCTTGTGTGGTTATTCGTGTGGTGTCCAGTAGCTGCGATATAAGCATTCGTAAACTCTCCCAGCAATGCGACACCACCAGATATGCTGTCCTTAGGGCTTGGAAGGAAAGAAAATTCCGGAAGTATAATGCCCGTCAGGTGAAGGTTCTAAATCCATGTGATTGGGAGAAGCGGCTTCAGTCTTGCCACAGGTTTTTGAGTGTCATTGACATCCATTCAATTCCTTTTACCGATGAGGCTGCTTTCCCTTTGCACGTTTCGAAGAAGCCATAGTTTTAGGCAACGTGTAATCCATGTCGATGCAGCGCTTCACGTATGCGCTAGGTTAACTGCTCAAAGAATCATGCGAGCATTTTGCTTTTCTGGAACTGTAAACGGTAGGTTGTCGTTACGCAGTACTAATGCTTTACGCTTTTTAGCGTCCTCGTACAAGTAATTCCTGGAAAATTGGGCCATTCCAGAACTGAAAGCCGCTGGGTTATTAAGTACCGTTTGATTGCAACAAGATGGTGCACGTGCACATTATGCACAAACGGTGCGGGATTTTCTCAACCAGACGTTCTCTTGCCGTTGGTTCAGGCGGGTAGGACCTATAGAGTGTCCCGTTCCGTCAACAGATTTGAACCCTTTGGATTTCTTCCTCTAGTGTTACTTGAAACAGCGTGTTTACAAAACGAAGCCAAACTCTCTTGAGGAATTGAAGCGGAGCATTTTGCACAGATGTCGCGGGATCACAGCCGGTAGTTTGGAAAAAGTGCCAGCAAACACCGTCAGGCGAATGTTGCGCTGTACACGAAACGTCGGCGGGCACTTCGAACATCAACTTGGCCGACAAATCTGAGCAGTACATTGGTAATCTGTAAATATATGTATCATGTAAAGATTTGTCGACCGAATTAGTGCGCTGGCCAATGTTCTGCTTTTCTTAGGAACGTTAGTTGATGGTTTCTCCTGGCGTTTTGCGTGCGCATATCGTGTTATAAATAGCTCAGGATATTCATTCTCCTATAGGTCGCCCCCAATTTGAAACTTGTCTCTACGGTTCTGTTTATCTTTTCCATCAAATCCATGCGGTAGGATAGCAGTCGAGGCTTAGTTTGCACATGTGAACGAACATCTTTCCAGTTGAACACAGACCAACGAGGAGACAAGTGGATACATTAAAATTACGAGGGTAGAACTTACCATACAGTCATGCGCTAGCGCCGCCGAGAAGTGACGAAGGATCATTGCGAGTGCTTAAGGTAACAGCTACCCAGTGAAAAGGTTGTAATACTGAGACAAAATATGGGGTTAGGTATCGGCATAATGTAGAAACAGGGTTACATGCAGAAAATGCAAAAATTTCTCGCACACTAGTTAATTCGTTCTTGATGTGACAGACAACGATAAAACCGAACAGGTTATGAAAGTAAACGTTCGTGAACTAAAAACCCTAACGACGATGGAATGGAATCACGCAAAACTTTGACACAACCAGTCACTCGAGCATCTCGGCTATCTTATTTGTAAGGACTGCCGAAAATCCACAAGGAAGGCATCCCCTTACCACCAATTGTTTCAATGGTAGGCGCACCGTATCAGAAGTTGGTCAAACGCCTGAGCACTGCAATCCAGCCTATCCTAAGGGAACTAGCCGACTACAGCGTTAAAGACAGTTTTGTAGATAGAATACATGCTACCGCAAGTACAGTGGGCGTACTGACAATAGGCTGTCAGCGAGAAGCGCAGAGCACATCCCCAACATGGCTGCAAATGGTCCCAAGCTACCTACCAGTTCGGTTGCCCGCCACATACTCGATTTCTCCGCGTGCCAAAACCCTGGTGAATCGTTCAGCGTACGTAGCTAACGAAGAGACTCTATACCATTTCCCACCTATGTTCTTGATTTGTTAAATTAAATCGGTTTGATTACGAGGCGTTGGCGTTGGCATCAGCCGTGATTGCGAACATCGTTCTAATGCAGATAGCGAATGACAACTATCTCTTACGCAGTGTTTTCATTCATAAGCTGGGAAACAGGTCCCATACCTTAATTTGGTTTAATGTATATATGGTTGCGTATCGAAAATGTTGCTCCTGTGATAAGATGCCCTAAGTTTCTTCAGTTTGCCTTCCGCCATTTGCAGTTGTGCACTTTTGTCGCATTGCCACAGGTGCCAGTAAATCAATACATGCAGCAATGTTGTTGGCAAATTCATCGGCAGCCATAGTCGGGTTGCTGGTTCAGAATGCTGGATCCCAATTCATAGTGCAGATAAGTTCCTTAAATGCATTCCTGTCAGTTCGGCGAATGTTATGGGTCGGGTGCAGCTTTGTACTGGAGTGGCTTAGTTCGTTTTATGTTCATGATACAAAACGCCGTGTTGTGGTCGCAGCCTGGCAGTGGACTGTCTATGAGTGCACAAGCGGAATGGATCCTCATGGTGAATACCGAATCTAGGGTATTGGCATTTCCGGTGGGCCCTCTGACATATGTGATACAGCCATTGAAGTCGATAGAGCACAGAATTTCGTCTAGTCGCGTTTACACCGTAGGTCTAGTCACTAATCACTTAAGTTGTGGCCCATTAAAATATTCACGCATAAGTTTGGACTTGTAGGTATTGCTTGAAACTGTGTAGATAGCATTTATTAGCTGCTAGGTTTTATGCTGGGTTGCTCGGGGAGGCCGGTAGATATAACCGATTACAGGATGCCAACCAATTGTAACACGTTCCGCAATCTAACGTTTGGGACTTGGTGAAATGCTTTGCGCATATCGAGATATATATTTACAACGCAGCTGTCAGCATCAGCAACCATTGCTCTTGTTTAAGAACGTTCATTTGGAGACTCGCGTCTAACCAGGCCTGTAGAAAATCATGTTATGCCTAATTGATTAGATATTCCGAGAATAAGAAACCTATCATCTCGGTTTAACTATTCGCTGTTGTTCCAGACAGTTAGATTTTGATATAACAAAAGGCAACCAGTATGTTGGTCTCTTGCGAAGAGTACTCGACAGTGTAGATTATTCCAGTTTCTCCCGGGTGCTGAACGCCTACGTACATTCCAAGACGAATAAGCTACCCAGGATTGGCAACACTGGTTAAAGCGCGACCTCGCTGCGCTCAAACGATGCCGGGCAATGATGATTGCTAAGAGCTTGAGGCACGTCCTGTATCCGAACAACTGCAGAGACTTTGATTGCTCAGTGAACGCCACAGGGAAACCTCATAATGGGATACCAAATACCGCGTGATTGCAGTCATGTACGAGGACACCTATAACGGGGAGCACAAGGTAATATACCGTTACTTTATACAGTGTCATGCCATTTCAACACTCATGTTGGATCTGGGTCAAGCGCTTATATGTCCTGCGGTCAGTATACACCTTGTAAAGGGAGACCGTGTCTTTCGGCCATGGGTTTGCAACATTGCCTGTTAGTGGCTCCAGCATTCGTACCCTTGTCAGGTTTCTGTGTTCCTCAATTATTCCCCACCTCGAGTTCCCGCTGACAATCGATGCTAACCACCAAGAGATTTGAAGCAGCGTTTTAACTGCATCTCTTGACTACCACACAAGTATCTCTTGCGCAGTGTTTTCATTCGTATGATGGGAAACAGTTCCCGTATTTTACGGATCCTATCTGACCTTCCACATTCATCACAAGTGATCTTTGTTAAACAATGCACAATCGGCCGCGTCCTGTTGCCTGGCCAACGATCACCCCAATGGTTATTGCGATCAGACCTGCATATTGCAGTGGTCAGGCCAGGTGACAACGCGTCCTATTGCTCTATCATCGCCACATGCTAAGTACGTCCATTCGGCCATGCATGTGCTCCCCGGTCGCCATAGCGAATTCGCATGCGTTGGTGCGACATAACTGTCCATGACCAACTGGACGAAGCAAGTTACGGACTTTGGTATCCGATGGCAACAACTTGCGTTATGCACAGGTGACACTGATAAGTGTCGCGAAATCCTGTGCTATGTTACAAGGGGTAGTGTGACTGACGTAACACGGAAACGATAAATTCCTCTTTCTTGCTACTTAGTGATCAAGCTACTGTGCCATGTCGTTGTAACGAGACGACGCATCCCAAAACGCAGAGAGCCAGTGGCTCATCAAACACAAAAAAACAGGCTTGTTACGCAATCGTGTTAGAGTGGCATCAGTTTGCCATGCTCTCACATGATATTTCTACAACGCGACAACTAAAATGGATGTGCGACGCGACCACGCTCACCAACTTACCGGAAATACACGATGTTCTCCCGATTAGAGAACTGGCTATTTCTAGCAGGGTAGAAAGTGCACTCTGACCCGTCATCATAATAATGTAAGAACAACACTCGCTTAGAACAGGTAATCTACTGCCACCAGAATGTTTTACAGATCGACCAAATGAACAACACGTCCAGAATTCTTACTGACATGCTGAACCATTTGTTGGCAGTGCTGCTGCGTCACTAAGACCAGTGCTCCAGACACCGCGTGTTCCAAAAAGCGAATCCGCCACTCGCTTTAACTCATAACGCCTTCAGGATCCCCCAGGAGCATCTCGGAGTACCGTCCCCTCATTACCAGTTTTACATGAGCATTTATTATGCTCCAGATTCCCTCGATGGGATTGAGAGCTGGAGAGTATGGCGCAAGGCGTAGAAGTCCCTCAGAGCGGTACGGTTCCTCCAGGCAAATGTGCTCCAGGTGCGTTTGACAGGGCGCGTTGTCACAAATCAAGAAACACCTTTCCACAAACCCTACTCCGTTGGTATCAAACAATTGTCGCAGCCACTGAGCGCACGTTTGTTGGGTGTAACTTCCTCTCAGAATCGAACACGCTATCAAGCCGTTGTTTATCATGGCGCCGACAAGATGAACATTCGGTCCCCGACTGTTCGTTAATGCAACTGCTTCCGACTACCACGTCGTGAGCGGCCACGAATGCGGGAGCAAAATAAGTTGAAGTTGCTCTCATCAATCCACACCGGTTGCCTTCCTTCCACCTCGTAATCCATGAACTGCAAAACGAATGAGCTGCGTCTTTTTTTGTTCTCCAGTGTGTTCATGGACTCTGGATTGGTGTGCAAGTTCTTCCTTGTTATCAACCTACCATCCACGTATCGTGAGATGGTGTTGGTACTTACTAAAGTTCGAACGCCGCCTTTAAGCGCAACCGAAGGAGTTCAAGGGTAACGGTAGGCTCCTCAGAAACCCACTCCATTAGAGTCGACGAGGCTTTCTCTCAGTGCTGTACGACGGACCTCCCCGTGCTGCTCCACCGGTTCTGTCGACTTGTACTCCCGTATCCAGCTGCGACAAGTTTTCATATTCATCTTCCGTATGCAAGCGACCTGCTTCCAATCGTTGCCTTCCTCGTACGCTTTCAGTATGACGTTCTTCAACTCCCTCAAGTGCCGAACATACAAGCCAACCATTGCGTTTAGGTAAAGTGCACATTCAAAAGCATACGGCAAACTTATTTGGCTGTGACTCGTTATACCAACCCAGCGGTCATTTTAATCCCTACTCTCGTTCTAATCTGTGGGAATCGCTTCCTATGACAGAGGAACAAAGTCCCACATGGTGCATCGGTCACCGAAACTGTCCCTGGTAGGAGCCGAGGCGTCTTACCTGCACCCCTATGACTTGGTGCGTCTGAGGTCCAATTGGCTGAAGGCGCCGGGCCATACACGCACGCCTACACAGCTGCACAAGTGAGTGGCGCACGCACGGCTCAAAGTAACAGTACTCGCCTTGTATGCCCCTGAGCGCAACTCCTTGGCCGTTCAGATTAATTCTATTATCCAAGATGTCAAGTTGGCGGAGAAATGTTATAGTCGCTGTACAAACCGATAGTTGTCAATTTGATCAGCCTTTGGAACAGCCACTTCCGTCATGAGACAATAGTTTCCATGTCATCTTGTTTTGCCTCGATTCCACGCTGCGTCGCTGCATGTCCGTTTACCGGCTGCATCGACAGCACGCACATCGCCTATCCACCTTAAGAAAAGTGTGACTCATCTGGGCGCGACACGTCTGACCCATCTGAAGCGCCGGAGGCAAACATCTGGCCTCAAACCGGCGCCGGAGGCAAACATCTGACCTCAAACCGGCGCCGATTGCCACGCAACGAAAATTGAAACAAAGTCGTACACGGTGCGTTAGTATCTCTGTCCTCTTGCTACCCCTGTTGTAGAGTACATCCAGTTGCTCCATTCGATCTTGCTATTTCAGAATCTTCACAACATATCACCACCATCTGCGGTCATTCCTAGTGCACTGCTCCATTACTGACCGTGACCGCATATATCAGTAGCATTATTCCATTTAATGGTAGTGGAAAGTAGATAAGTGAGACACCTACAAACTAGATTCTGAACTGTGCTTTTCTATCTAATCCCCTTTGGAATTGGCGCAAGTCACAATGACAAAGTGCACGCCCCAAATACATATGGCCCATTCGAAAGTCATTTGTGACCTATGTGTAAAAACCGTTACCCCTGGTCCAGTTTGCTTTCACTGTCAAAAAGTGTACCATTAGAAGTGTTTGGGGATGCGTGCGCTCGAAACTAGACAGTACATCTGAAAAACCGAAGCATTTTGATTCTGCCAGGTGTGCAAATCCATCCCAGTTGTTAGTTGTTTAATCTTCCTAAAGAAAAACTGTAAAGTTGGCGGAAACAATTGAGCAACCAGTGAACGCTAACAATGCTGCTGTAAAAGTAAACAATTCTACATTTGCATCTGAATGAACAGTTACAAACTCCCCGTTTAGGCCGAAGAAGAGGGCCAGGCGTCCCAACCTCACCACAGCGTTTCAGTCTCAAATGGCTCCTAGCCACATGACTCCACTAAGTGAACAAGTCGTTCACAACCCACCCGCTTCCACGTTCTCCAATGGTGTAATAACCACTAATACAGTTTACATACTCGAAACACAAAACTCCAGTAAGTCCAAGGGAAATAAAAACTGGACGTCCTACTCAGCGGTTGCTTCTAGGATAACGCCGTCAAAGACACCTGTGATTCCACTTGCCGGAGAGGGCAAAACCGTGCCTCAACATGGATCGCTATCGCCAGTGCGGTCCACAAATCCACAAAAAGCAAAAGAACCTAGTGCTCTTAAGTCGCGAACCACGAGGCAAAATCATGGTGCCTTAAGTTTTGTGTGCACTAACATTCCTGAATCCAAATGCAACACAATAAAGGGTAAGCAGATAGACCATCATAGTCATTGGGATTCCATCTGTAATACCACCAGCATGCGCGCTTTTCGCACTACGCTGAGACGCACTGCACGACAGCCAAACTCCTTACACTATGTTGAGCCTCGACTACTTCGAGTAACACTACACTCCGCGGATGAAACGGAATCCATTCTGCTCGTTCTGAATCGACATCACAGAGCATCGAACGGAGTATGTACCTTACCGGATATTCCGTGGAAAGAACGTTCAAAGGATATGAACAATCAACAGGGAAGTAGAAAACACTCGCTGAAAACCGTCATTATCCATGGCTTCCCTGAGTCTCAAGCTTCATCTCCTGAAGAAGTTCAGGCACATGACCTGGTGCAATGGCGATACATTCGTGAGGCGCTGTCTTCAGAAAATGTCATTTCTATCTCCTTGACCAGGATTCCCGTGTCACTAAATTACAAATGGTGTGGTCCTAGGTCACTGAAGTTAGTCTTACCGTCTGAGCTAACTTTACAGAGCGTTCTAGAGAACTAGGGTAACTTCCGGAACATGCTACCAACAGAAATTCGGCTAAAGGCAGCAGGTTTACCACCAAAGGCTACTGGTTACTCACTGGAGAGAACCAACTAAGTGGGAACACCCGTTGTTGCAGAGTCCATCGCAGAGACTGATCTGATAGCCGTCATAGCATTTGGCGAGACACTACAGGAGGTGAGGGACCATCAGGGTCATCATGAACCCGACTGCATGTTGCAGAGAGTTATTCCAAGTCTTTCTCGTGCGTCGAAGACTATTCAAAAAACGAGTAGCAGCCAACCTCACGGGGGTCGGCCAAGTTTCAAACCTGTTGTCTACATCTATTAACAACCTTCTAACATATGAATCACTCACCAGTTTCTCTACCAACGCCAGCTTTTTTAAGCAAACTGACGGAGCTTCGCCTGCGTCAAGTCTCGATGTCAAGGTACCTCGTTATGATAATTGAGACTTGGTTGAGTGAAGCGATCACTGATGCAGAAATCGCACTACCTGGGATGTTTATTCTACGCAACGATCGACCAAGTAGAGAAGGTAGAGTACTACTTTATTATCGCAGTGAACTACACCTTGATCTCATCCATGACCCAGAGGTTCAGATAGTCGATGCGCTTTGGTGCCGTCTTCACCTAAGCCGTGGGGACGCATGTTTGTTGGGTGTCGTGTATCGCTCTCCGTCGTCTACTTTGGAAATGGGCAACCGCCTAACCTCCACAATGACCATTCTCTCACATTCGTACAGCCATATTCTCCTGGTTGGTGCCTTCAATATTCATGTAATAAAAACCCCAGCCTATATCAACGAACACTTCAAAATGGAAGTACAGGAGATAATTAGTAAACTACTACTCTACAATCACATAACATTCACAAGATGCAGGATGGGAAATAAACCGGGTGTCCTGGACCTCGTATCCACCAAGGAAGAGCCTATCATCGAAACGGTATGGATAGCGAGTCCTTTGCACCGTAGCGACCGTGCGATACTCATGTTTAAGTACATCTGGTATGCAGAGTATTCCGCAGAAAACACAAGAGTGTCAGCGCATTACGGATTACGACGCTTTAATCCAACTTATAAATGCTGCAAACTGGGCATTTCTAGCAGAACGATCCCCGATGTCGCCCGGTCTGGTTTTGAGCAACAATTCAACACGTTATTAACTAGAGCTACTAGAACAAGGCCATCACGAGCGAATATAGTAAAAGCATTCATACGCAGCAGGACACGCAGTGTATCGTTACGAGGAATTTACTATGGCGAAGACACAAGGAGTCACCGAGTGATGAAACTTGGGATGCCTAAACCATCCAAAGGAATCACTGCATAAAGCTGCTACGAGAAGGTAACAAACAGCATCAACAGAATTTAGCTGAGAAATTCCTCTCAAACCCCAAGCGCCTCTACAAACACGTTAACAAGCTCCGTAAAATGCAGCGAGGAATTCCTGCCTTAAATACGTCATATGGACTGGCACAAAACGCAACCGAGGCGGCCAACGCCCTATGTCAGCAATTCGCCCCGAACTTCCAGAGCACGAAATCGCCACACACACTGTTCCCGCACGTTGTACCACCAGAAGGACTTAGCCACATGTAGTTTACGGCTGCGGATGTTATGAAAAGGTTAATTGCCCTGTGCGATTATACCTCTCCCGACGTTGATAAGATTCGTCTAAAGGCTTTGAAATTGGCTGTAGTAAACCTGGCGGACCCACTCTGCACGTTGCTCCAATGGTGCCTTGACGAGATGCAGGTGCCAAAGATGTGTCAGTAGGGAATTACCACTCCAATCCATAAGGGGGAAGGCGTACAGAGTCGACCAACAACCGCCCAATAACACTACTTCCAGTGCTCTCCAGAATCATGGAAGCGATTATTGCCAAAGCGCTCATGAAGTATTTGGAAGAACGCAATATCATAACACAAGAACAACATAGATTTTGAAAGAACCGATCTTGCACTTCAAACTTTCTGCTTGCTAGATCCATTAGGACTGATACCGTCGGCAGCGACGTAGGTGTTGGTGCTGTATATCCGGACCTCACAAAAGCCTTTGTCCGTCTGAACCAGCGTAGCCGCCTTCACAAGTTGCAGTGTTGTGGAATTGGTGACCCAATCTTCGGTTGGATAGGTAACTTCTTGCTTCAACGACATCTGAATGTAAGAGTTCGCGGCGTTATCTCTGACCCAATCGATGTTAAGTGCGGAGTGCCCCAGGGCCCAGTACGTGGTCCAGGATTATTACTGATTTAAATAAACGGTATCGCGACAGTGGTCACCGCCAACTCCATATTCTTCGCTGGTGATCTCAAGATATCGCGAGCCATTAGAACAACCGGCGACAATGCAACACTTCAGGATGGTCTTGACAGGGTCTACGAATGGTCGACCCAGAACCTGCTTCAGTGCAACGCTACAAAGTGCAAAGTGTTGAGCATACGCCATAAAACCACTTACGAATACAGACTGGGGGATCAAATATTGGAATGCACTTCAACGTAATGCTATGTAAGAAGATCTGGGCTATTCCCGTCAGGCCGAGAATGCCTCCAAGAATGCTAACCAACACCTTGGCCTTTTGCGAAGGGCAATTGGACGCTTTGACCCTTCCGCCTTTTCTCAGATGCTCAACGCCTACATTCGGCTTTGTTCTGAGTACATCATCCACGCCCAGCAGCCATGGAAAAAGCAAGACCTTACCGCTCTTGAACTGCTACAACGAAGGGCGACCAAGGACGTACAGGGCCTGTTTCAGCTCCCTTACTGATTCAGGCTGAAAACCCTCGGGGTCTACAGTGGACAATATCGACGCCTGCATGGCGACTTGTTAATGACTTATATGGTCCTGAGGAATCCAAACCATTGTTGTCGTCACCTACTAAAGCTGAATCTCAATAGCACACTCAGTGGACACCAGCTAATGCTGACCACACAATACAGCCGGTTGGAATGCTGCCGGAATTTCTCTTCTCTTCGTGTGTGCCAACACTGGAACGCCCTTCCCACATGCGTTATTTGTTCCTCCACATTGACGTATTCAAAAGACGTCTGGATGATTCGCTCATCCACTTACATTACGCTGTATAATCCATGATGTCTACGTCAACCAAACGTGACCAAACGGTGCACCTTCTCAGCTTTTGTGCTTTACTACTTACAGGCTGCTTCTATGGAATATCGTTCGCATATACTACAGCTGCATTCATCAATTATATCAGTCCAAGAAAGTGGCGCACGAGTAAGCGTTGTCGTTTCTTCTGTTCTTAAGACATACCTTTCCCATATTGCTCTACATTAACAATTCAATAGGCATCCTAAAATATTTTAATGAAGCAGGGCATTTGAATCGCTCGACGCTTAAAGTAACGATTTACACTTACGTTATGCTTTCACTTAAAACCATCCTACGGAAGTAGTAAAGCAATCACTTTTTTACCTGTAATATATCATTGTTCATGGTTGTTCATTGTGTACCACTGCTACGCATGATTCCCCATTTAGATAGAAATGTTGTTGCTGTGAATGTTGTAGGAGTCTGCGTCGGCTCAATTGACGAAGCGTGGCTCCCACCCACATGCTTCCCGGTCTTATTCCTTCGGGTCTACACTGGATATGGGGTGTGTGGTTGGAGCTGTGGGTGGTGCAGTGCGAGCTACTCATGGTCCCTCTGTAGGCGAGGCGTCCTGTGATTGGTCTATGGAGGTCCCAGTGACAGATGAATCCGGAGCCTGTCACCAACCATCTGCCAGTATATCCGCGATGATAATGTAAATGCGGGAAACGAACCCATTAGGATTCATAAAGCTTATTTTGACTTGGCCCGCAAAGATATGATTGGTGCGGTAACTATCTTGCAACGGCGGGCTCGTAGTTCATTTAAGTGTGTTTGTAATTAGATGGTCCTGAGGTCGGCATAAGTCGAAGAAGAAATTGCTGTAATCGATAAGGGGCTTGCGCTGCGACGACAAGTCTTCGTGATAGGTGAGAAATTAGTGGAAGACGTCATCGTATGGAGACTAGCCCTACTATTACTACTTCTACTGTCCGATGCTTTTAAAGGGATTTGGAACAATAAAGTTTCCAGAGGTTTGCCTGAATGAATGAACGGAGGAACCTGGTCGGCCAGAAAACGTCATTTAAGATGCATAGGGAGATATAACTTAATGTGCTTTTCTGGCTAACCATGCTGCCATTATCGCCTTTGTGCTATAATATGATTAATTCTGTTGGATCGATCTTGGCAACAAGTTTTACAGCTAAGGGATTGCAGTTTTAATGTGGGCTGTGGGCACCACAGTGGTTGGAACAGCTGTCAAGGTGTACTCGTGTTTAACTTACAGTCGATGTAAGCCGCGAGAGCGTCACCGCGGCTTACCAATCATTTCAGAACCTAACTACTCAGGGATGTCGCACTTCCAGTGGTCCGCTGTCCGCATTTAAGAAATAGTAGTTTAACTCTCATCAGGATGAGTAACACATCTCCTAGTTAACATGTCCTTGGGTACAGCTAGCACTAGGTTGGGCCGTATTGTCATCTCCCTGTGCGCTAGCCGTCACATCACCACCGTGTTCTCCTTCACAACGCACAAAAGTTGGTGAATGTGTGCGTGCGTGCAATAAACCTCTAGGATAGTACACATTTAACACGCGTTCTTGTTTATCGGATGCGTGCACTAAGTGCCTAATCTGCAAACAAACGTTTCAGTTAACATTGCATGTCTCTTGTAAACATTTCCAGTCGTGTTTCCAGGGTCCCGCGTTTGTACAGGTATTTAGCAAGCACCCACTGAAACACCCATTACGCGCATGAGTCGTGCGACGTGCGTGACGGCATTCTCCAGTTTACATCAATAGCTTGAATTGTCTCTACTCTTCTTAGCTAGAGGTATTGAGGGTGTAAACTGTTCTAGGGCTTTGTTGAAAAGCGCATGAGACAACCTAGACACCGAGGGTAAAGGTGACGTCGGAGTTACTTACGTCATTCGCGAAGTAGATATTGTCATAGTTGTGTGAAATATGCGTGCGACCAGTCCCGTTAGAGGAGCTCACCATATATAACAGACCACCTCTTCAAGCATACCACTTGGTTTAAACATCTACCACATTAAGGCAGTGCGTCATCAAAGCAGAATACATTCGATTGCTCAAGCTTTTTGCGGAAGGAAACGCTTCAGGATAAACGGAGTGTCGATGCAGTCAGGTCCACACAAACAGACACTGATTTAGAAAAGGATAAAATGGTGGTATTTGCAATAATTACTGGCGGGTGGTAGCTCCGTTGTCGCCACGTTTGATCCTACTCTTATTCATAAGTGCTCGGTGCGTGATGTTGTCTCGTACATTCTGACAGTTTGGAATAGACCTTTGGTAACTAACAAACACAGGTACAATAGTGTATAGTGGGGTAACAAGCAATGGCTTTATGAGACTCTCGGTAAGGCAACTGCTAACGAACGTTAAGAGATTCGGGCGTGGAGCACGAGATATCAGTGGTCTAGTTACGGAACTTTATTATGTTGTTGTACAGTGTTTATCATTTAAGTGAAAACCCAATAGTTTTGCTGAGGTCACTATGTTTGTGCTGGCAATGTAGTCCATTGTGGACAAATTCGAAGAGAGCAAAATCGTTTCCAAAATCCGAACGGCTGTTGATTCACCAGTTTCAGGTCTTGGCCTCGTCAGTGTTTGTTAAGAATAAGCGTTAGTAGTGATTTAGATGAATGCTGGTTTTCTGTCATTGTCAGGTACGTGCGAATGAGAACTCCGCGGCGTTATCGATATTATGAGGCGAACATTCTGGTTAAACGAATGTACACTTAATAATTGTAACCGGATAGTCCACGCGTTGCCTTGGTGGCTGTTTTCTGGGGATGCTCCAAAGGACGAATGTCTCGTTTGAGTCATGCAAATAAAGCATGAACCGCATGCGCAGAGCGGGGACGGATATACAAGTTACTTAGCAGGGTGTTAGCTGTCGCTCAAAGGTAGCAAGATCAATCATATCATTGTTACTTCATGGCCTCAACCAGCGTGACCTTCACGATAGGCAGGATGATAAACTCAGTTCCAGCCAGTTCAGCATGCTGAAGTCTAGCAAAAGAACGGAATATGTTTAGGGTTGGTACTTGAGTGAAAATCGCGATTATCAAGCGTAATCCAAGCGCCACTGAAGTTGCAGTAAGATGCAAACTGTCATCTGCCAACAATGCAGATTTCTTCCCGATATTCAAGGCATTTGATAATTCCCTGATGACGATTAAATACATCTTCCCCATGGCTTCTAAATGTGTTTCTTGTAGTAAGGGTGTCACTCACCGATCGAAGGCCGTACAGTGCTCCTTGTGTGATGGTTGGATTCACGCTGCTTGCTGTGGTATCTGTCCGGGCTTATATGGATATCTACAACGGACAACGTCTCAAGCTATCGCTTTCTTTTGTGACTCTTGCAGAGTAACAATCAGTGACAGACGTCTGCTTACCGGTTTACCAGCGCTTAGTCCACGTCTCTCACTTCTTCACACTGAGTTGTTTGCTTCCCAGGATGCAGTCTTACCTGCGGGTCCTCCTTCCCCCTGTTCTGGATTCGTAACTCCCATCGGTAAGCAAAGTCGTGCCACGTCTCTCGCAGTAAATGTTGTTACTCTGCAAGCCGAACCTCCGGTCAAAACCTATGCGTCTGTGGTGCAAGAACTCGCGGCGCCGTAAGGCAGCCGCAACCCAGACATGCGAGAAACAAAGTCAAGAGCAAAATCTAGTGTCAAATCCAAGCCCTCTTCGCAATTGGAGATTAAACAAGTTCGTGATAGAGTTAATCAATTAAGGAACCTTGTTTAAGGAAAAATCGATTGATCATAAGTAGCAGACATCTAGGGACACCTATCGCCCCTCTGGTGACCGCTTCCTTATAGTTGTAATTGCACCGGAGTCTTCTAAAGCTACGTCAGCTGAAAGGATCCTAGATGATGAAGCGTTTTTAAAAAGGATGATTTCACTGCTGTTTTAGGAAGGTGAACCAGGGATAAATGTTGTTTCAGCCTTTCGCATTAGCAGGAAGCCGGAGGACTCTACCAACTCTCGCCCTCTCAATATCGTATGCCAAATGAAGATGAATGCAGGCGCATTCTCCGACGCACTTCACGTCTTAAAGGAGAATCGTTTTATGTTCTGGGAGATCTATCCCCTGAGGATCGGATGAAACTGAAGAGTACAGTTGATGAACTTCGAACCCACCGGGCGAGTGGTGATATCGCTGGATATCACTTCTTCCGGGCTGATCGCCACGGAGCGAGGTCAGACGGTGGCGTTATACTCTATTGGACGGCGAACCTCAAGACGCATTTACTTGATGCTACTTGTGATATAGATGGTGGGTTCAAAGCTCTGTGATGTCGTATTCATGATGGGTATAGATCTCTCCTGGTATCTGTCGCCTATAGACCTTCCTACGGTTCAGGAGCTCTTTTACTGGATGCAATTAAATCGTACGCCAAAGCTAAGGACTGATTAATTGTTGGAGACTTCAATGCACCTGGTATTGTATGGGACGTGCTTTATGGTGGTCTTCTTTCTGACTGTTTTGATGCTCTTCTCCTTCAGACCGTTCTCGATTGTAAGTTGGTTCAGCATGTACTTTCACCCACTCGGTTGTTCTCAGGCCACACGCCGCACATTCTTGAGATAGTGCTCTCCCAGATGCCATCAGACATTATCGACCTGGTTCGTATGCAGCCTATTAGTGAGAGTGACCAATGTGTTATTTCATTCCAATGAGCACATCGATTTTCCATTCATGCCCAAGGTGATTTCTGGCGAGCCGATCCGCAGCGTCTGCAGGAGGCTGCTTCTAACATGGACTGGACCATTCCTCATCTTTTAAGTGTTGATGATTTTTGGGCTCACTTTTACTCCAAAATGATGTTGCTAACCAAAGAGGTTGTTCCCATTGCTAAAAAGAGGCCGAATAAGCGGTCCTCCTTGGATCGACAAACAGTTGAGGTCTCGGATGAACAAAAGACGGAAAGTATGGGATGCATTCAAGTGTATACAATCGAGGGCCGACTACTTGCAATACAAAACGCTTCGGAACCTTGGTATCCTGAATAAACGGCAGAATCGCCAAAACTACGTGTTTCAATTGGCCGTGCAGTCCAGTTGCTTCCCCAAAATCTTCTTCTCATATCTGAAATGCGGCACTAAAGGTAGTAATGGCATTCCATCTCTGGATTCCAGTAAACGTGCTGCCTTACTTCATGAGGATGCTGCGAAAGCGAATCTCTTAGCTCAACAGTATTCATCCGTTTATACAAATGAAACGCCGTTTTTTGACGTCGTACTCTCGTGTCCATCTTAGCTGGATCCCCTTGAGATCAGTACGGAAACTGTTACTCAATTCCTTCTCCAGTTGGATCCCAACACCTCGGCCGGTCCTGATGGCCTGCACCATCTGTTTCTCAAAATCGTAGCTAAGTACATTGCAGTCCCAGCTTGTCATGTGTCACGTTGCTTTATTGAATCCGGACGCCTTCCATTATTTTGGAACTTGGGCGTGGTCAAGCCCATATATAAAGGAGGGAATCGCTAAGACCCAGCAAACTATCGTTCCGTTTGCCTAACATCAGTAATGTCTAAAATTATGGAATGGGTTCTCAAGAGAGTTCTTAGCCTTTACTTCGACGAATGGAGTGTGATTGCAACTGCTCAGCATGGCTTTCCTAAGGCACGCTCGTGTACCACCAACTTGCTAGTTGCCAGAGAGAAATGGGCGAACTCACTGGATGCGTGAAAACGTATGGAGATTATCTACGTTGATTTCAGCAAAGCGTTTGACCAAGTTCCTCATGAGCGGCTTTTGTTCGAAATTAAAGGAATTGGGGTCCCTGCGAGAATTAGCTCATGGATCTCTGATTTCCTTTCAAACCGAGTTATGCGAGTTATGATCAATGATACTCATTCAGTCCCCGTCCTAATGAGCAATGGCGTCCCTTAGGGCTCTGTTCTTGGAACAGAGTTGTTCAAACTCTTCATTAACGACCTTCCTTCAACTCTCCGGACCAAATGTTTGATCTATACTGACGATTTGAAGTTATGGATGGTGGTATCCAACGCTGAGGATGCTGACCGACTCCAAAATACATTTGATCGACTGCACGATTGGTCAATTAAATGACAGTTGCTTATATTTCGCGAGAAATGTTCTGTACTCCCCATTGGCGCTACTGAACGATTTGGTGTTTACAAACTTGGAGGGTATTTGCTTAATAATGTGAAACAGGAAAGAGAATTTAGGGTTATTGTTTACTCTAATCTAAAAACCACCCAGGATACTTTGAGGAGGGTTACCGCGGCCAACAGACTACTGTGCTCTATCCGAAGAGCTTGCTCACGAGTGACTCCGGAGATTTTCAGACTTGTGTTTTCCTCCCATGTGCATCCGATTCTGGAATATGGATTACCCGCAGTTCATCCGCTTAAAAAAGTTGAACATGGATTGCTTGAGAAAGTTCAGCGGCACGGTTCTAAGTACATCTTTGAGCTCCGACACCTGCCATATCACATTCGTCTCTAGCACTTGAATACCTTCTCTCTGGCATATCGGCGTCGCCAAGGCGATCTAAGCTACGCTAGGCGCATTCTGCGAGGCGATTTGGGAATGGAGCTCCAAGGTTTCTTCCAGAGTAACACTGAGTGTTAGACTCGAGGCCACCGCTGGAAACTGTTTAAACCTAGGAGACCCAGGTTTCGCTCTGATATTATGCTGTAGACTCATGTGGTGAAGGACTGGAACTCCTTGCTTGATTCAGTCGTCAACACGCGTACTGCGGAATGCTTTAAAGGATGCTTGGAGTTATAATTGTTGCATTTGCAGGGATCTTGGTGTTTCTTATGCAGCTGTGACAACCTAACTTGTTGGTTGCGGTTGCGCAAACACTTGCTATGCTTGGGAGGTGATGGAGTTGACAAAGGTCTTTCCTTCTGCTCTCTACATTCCAATGATTCCAATGCATCTAGAATCAAGGTATACTGAATGACAACATTTTTTGATCTGCAAGAGACAAAGTTTGAGCAAGCAGCCGGAATAACCGACGTTGGAAGGTTAAGCATCGAGCTCAGTGTAACTCGAATTGTAAGCAACTCTTCGGCAAACGTGTAACCAGTGTGGATACACGTGCACCTCCGTTGTCGTGGTCATAACTGAGTGTCATCACACCGGCAGTCAAATGTCTAAATTCACCCAGAAGCATCCATGTCGAACCAGGTAGAAAAGGGCTAGAAAGTGACAGCGTTTCTGGTGGTTTGTTTCGACAACTTTTATGAGTCATGCCAACCATATCCCACCTTGCCAGCATCTCTTCGCATAGCCGCATATATATATATATATATATATATATATATATATATATATATATATATATATATATGCCCCATGCTGAGGCTGATGTTGCATTCGTGATGCTTCTTCACCGCAGTTGGGCTAAACCAACTTACACTTAAACTAAGTCTCCTTTTAAGCAGGATAAATTTCATTCCACTTCATTTGATTTGTTCTGCCTACCGGAATAATCTTCTATTAAATTTCCACGTTGCTTACCGTAATTGTGCTTATATTCGTTAACTTTATTGCATTTGGAACATTTTCGGAGTCACTTCTGGATATCTTTTACTTATCGCGGAGTCGTTGCTAACCAACATACTTCATATGCTACTTTAGGGAAGAGTTATGTCTGCATAGCCGTATTCTTTAACAGATATATTTTATTTGTTACTGTTATTTCAAGTGATTGGCTGTTGTTTGACATCCCCAGCGCGGCTGCGGTTGATGTGCATGTTGACAGAGTGTCTACCTGTCCATTACCCACTACCTCGTCCATACCGTCTCTAGCAGATAGTTGGTCGTTGCTGGAGGGGACGGGGTGCACGGTCCTTGTGGCCTTATTAGGATCAAAGAGTGGTTCCATGTACTCAGTGTGGAGCGGACTACGGTCCAGCCACCGGCTTGTGTGCGCTTGATTTCCCAAAGACAATGTGCTTGTGTTTGCCTGTGAAGGAGTGTGGGCCGGCTCCGTTGATGGAACGTGGTTCCCATCCGCATGCCTCCCGGTCTTATTCCTTCGGGTTTACACTGGATATGGGGTGTGTGGTTGGAGCTGTGGGTGGTGCAGCGCAAGCCACCTATGGTCCCTATGTAGGCGCAGGCATCCTGCGGCTGGCCACAGTGACAGGCAAATCCAAAACCGGATGCCGCCAAGTCCCCAACAAAGAGAGCGTGACTGTAGGGCTGTGCCGGAACGGTCTACAGGGTATTACTTAATGATTGTCCGTTTCTACAGTTGACATCGGTGGACAGTATACGATGGCATTAGAACATGTATCCCCATCTCTGAGTTGCAAGCAATACCAAAGCGACTTAACAACTTGAGTCTCTGGGTTATTAACGAGTTAGAAGTGCAAGTCACTGCGATGGTACAAAAGGACTCTGTACACTCTACTTGGTCGATCAGTTCGTAGAACGGACATGCCTGGTAAGGCAGTCCCTTGGATCAATAATTTTGTCGTTGAGCCAAATTTCGCTTATAAGTATCGTGTCTCAGTGCGTCAAAGCTTGACGACAATGAAACAGAAAGGTTGCTGAGGAGGCCATGTGCATTAATGTAAAAACAGGACAATTTCGAATATCCGAAGCGTGTTTGGAGGCGTGGGTGTCAGGTGAGGTTTTAAGCCCACCTTGGTGGGGTCGGAAACTAATCGTTTTGTGGGTGAACTGCTGATAGTTGATTTTGAGCCTCTTCGTGTCGGCTGATAGAAAGCTCATTTGCTGAAGTTCCGGTTCAAATGGTCATTGGGCAAGTCGTTGTTACTGTGAGAGCTTGTGGTGGACCGAAGTTGTACGACTCAAATGCTGAGGGCATTTGATAAGCCTCAGTAATCTCGTCTGCATCGATCGGCTGAAGGTCTAATGTTAAATGGTAACGGCAAAATAGCCATAAAAGGGCAAACTGAATCTCAAGATCATAAGCTAGCTAAGCACACCATCTGGCGAGACTCGGGAAACCAGTTATTTGTCTACCACTATGTGATCAGCTATGCGATGTTTCATGTTCTCATTATAGTTCGCACCATGGGTATGGAGAGTTGCTCCGAATTACATTATCTGATACCTGCTCCTACGGACCATTGTGCTATTCGTTGTTCTCTTAGCCATGTCTACGTGGTTTCATTTTAAACCCCGCTGGTGGATACGATCGCCCTCATACTGTGTAACATACCCGTGTCACATCACATGCAGACTTGGGTGTCATGCATTCTTGTTATTCTTTCCGTCCCACATTTATCTCGGGACAAGTTAGCCCAGCACGTTACTCAATGTAAAGCGAATCAATCCCATAGGGTTATTGGATCAAATACGAACGCCTTGGGATTCTGCTCGCAGACCCTGTATTGTGCGATCTTATTGTACGGTGGCGTTTGCGGTGAGTTGTCTTCTTTCTGTGCCTTGCAAACGCGCGGTTGACTTCGGACTGTATGGGTAGTATTGAAGTATGCCATGATTTATCATAATTTACAGTTGAACAGTATCGTAGTTAATCTCTCGGCTTCCTTTCTTTGTTAGACCGGGGAAGTTCAGGGGCCACATGAGACCCAAACAAATTTGTCGCTTTCAATAAACGACTTCAAGCGAATCGCCAATAAAAGCTTGTTACAGCACTTGCGAGACATCTCGAGTGTTTTCTTTCTGTAAGTGTTTGGACTGAAGTACAACTTTCCACACTATGGGGCCACAAGGTTGATAGTTTGCTGAGGATGACAGCCTTGAGATCGATTTGGTTATCACAGTGTGGAGTGAAAGCACTTCACATATGTAACGTCACTCCTCCCAGTCACGGGATTGGGCTTCAGGTGCATTCGAGGTCTGAAGCTCCGGGACACCATAAATGAATACCGATGTTCTCTTCGTCAGCTGGTTTAAAATGTTTTGGAATACCAATAGCTCGGGTTAATGATGCAATTGTTCATTTGTTCTCCGAGCTTAGCGATTTTGTTGCAAACGCTTCGGCACCATGCAAAGTGGCATCCTCAGTGCAGTACAATCAGTAAGATTGCACTCCGCATCTCACTGCACTGAGGATGTCACCTCGCATGGTGGTGAAAATTTGCAACGAAACCGCCAAGCTCAGAGAACAAATGGACAATTTAATTCTTCAGCTGGTGGTGGTTATCCTGTTCTGTTTTCTGCACTGGCGTTCACTCCAAGAGACGTCCAGACAAATGCGAACACCGCGTGATGTAGTCCGTGGACGAGCGACTGATTGGAGAACCACCTCAAACTCGTCTGTTGGTTGTAGGGTCACACGTAAGGGTCGTGGTTTACCGTAGTGGGGTGAGTTTGCGTGCTGTGCCGGTTCGGTGTGGACGCCGATTAGGCGGTATAGGAACTCCCACAGTTGTCTGTCGTTCAGCACCTAGATTCAGGGACGTCGGAACATACAATTGTCAGTAACTTCTGGGCTTGTCTAAAGCTAGCCGATTTGAGAGAGGCTGTATTCTGAGTTGTTGATGGTGTGGTCTGCGCACGTGTAGTATTTATGGTGCCGTATGCTTAGAGTTTGGTATAACCTGAGGCGTTAATTCTTGTGTATGAGCTAAGACGGTAGCTATGAAGTCACACCTTCGGTGGTCAAGGATTTGTTCCAGTGTGTCGGTGTAGAACAGGCCATAGATTTGCTCTCAGGCATCAGCTCCCGAGCTGAGGTGGGAGTCGTCGGTGTATGTGGGACTCGGCTGTCTTTCCGGTTTCGGGTTACTGTTACCGTTGTCGAGGTACTTGGCTGCACATAGTCAAGTTTTCTCCTGGTTCAGTCACAATTTGCAGCTGCGGCTGCAGTTACAGGAGATTGGTGTTCGACTGCTCAATTCCTGATGCGGTTAGAAGTTGATATGCACTGATCTGTCGCGTGCTTCAAGTGCCGGCCGATTGCGGTTGTCATATTGGCTGCTAGACTACCAGAGCCCCAGTCGGTATTCAACTTACGACCTGCCAAGGTGGAATGAAGAGAACGCTGTGAAAAAGTTGACTCTGGTGGTTCTGGGAAAACGAGTCGCGTACGCATGCTTTGGTTCGACCCTACCATACTTTGCTGGTGCATCTTTTCCTCCAGAGAAGCAAAGCAAGCTTCCATCCGCTGTTCGGCTTCTTCTAATAATCGGTCGCTTTTATGGAATAGTATTAGCACGTACTCGACGAATAGTATGGTCAAACATGTAGGACAAACGCAAAAGACATCTGCCGATCTGCTCCGCTCTGTCGTCTGCTGTTGAGAAAGAGGACCGCACTTGGGATGGTAGTATTTAGAACCGAACGCGAAAGATAGCCCTGTATCCACAATACGCTTACCTTTGGCATCTCCACTTATGTGCTTCATTGGAACCTCATCTAGGAGCCACGTTTATTACTACCTTGTTAGTTTCCATCGTGTCATTTACCGTCAAGTTGAGATTTAATCGTTTACGGCGTTTGGGGCAGATGAGGTTCATAGTATATTCGGGCCGGATGCGTGGACAAGCGCACAGGAACTTTAGGCAAGGGTTGAATGTCGCCTACCTTCCGGGTTCCGCGTTGAACCTAATGACAGCTTCGAGAGTGCTTGTGAGACTCAGGCGATACGTGTTAGAAAGGGTGATCCCCATAGAGTAAATCCAAGAGCAGAACTGCACTAGATAGCGCTCGTCCAGTTGGTTCGTATGAGTGCAGGTACGGGAGCGTGCGTGAATTGTGGGCGCCGATGCTTGGGGCCCAGTCGAATACGGCTGGGGGCGAAGTGATGCTGGACCAGAATCGGTCATCGAATGCCATGCAGACGTGGAATGTTTGGCACTTACAGAATGCTGTGGCTTTGTGCTTTGGATGCCGTGAGAAAAATGGTTCCCATGAACGTTTGTCCAACCTGCGCTTTGCTGAGTACTGATGGGCGGAGAAACCTGAACAGTTGCTCATCTAGTACTTCTTCCGATGCGTCAGGAGGAAGACCGGTGACTGTCATTATTTACACACTTTAGAGCTAAAGTAAGGAAGAATATAAATAACACGCATCTATTTAGGTACAAGACGGATAAAAATATCCATAGAGTATCTCCAGGCAGATAAGTCTATTCCGATGCGGAAAGTAGGTTGAGGCGGATTGCAACGATTGACGGGGTAGAAGGATACTGTAACTGTTTGCGAGGCCATAAATATAGGGCGCAATGGCCCGAGTGGGGGCCGCAGTAAGTCCAGTGAGTTGAAAAAGGAGACATAATCTTATCTCTCGGTTGCATGTACGAACGGTTCCCCACAGCATTGCAGCGGAGCAGAGAGAGGAAGAACACGGTAAGCACACGGAAAGGTCTATTCGAAGTAAGTGCAACAAGTACAAACAGGTGATCAAGTACAACGCTCTAAATGTAGCGAGGCTGGAGAGGGCCACGCAATGCGTCTGTGTGGACGAAAAGGTAGGGGCAGATAGAGAGTCCAATGTGCATTTTCACATCTATGGTCTGTTCATGAGGAGGCGTCGGGTGCAGTGCACTCGTGCGTTGTGCTCGGGATGACGACAAGTTAAACGGGAGCGTACACGATGATGCGGAAAGTGAAACGAATTCTCCTGGCAACTTTAGGGTTGTACCGTAAGCCAGCTCTGCTGGTGCGCATTGCATGTCAGCTTTAATTCTGCCGCAACTACTCAATAGGACAAGCGGAACATTTTCGTTCTACCTAGGGTCTGCGAGGCGCAGAGCGAGGTTTTGAGCCATCTGTGGAGGCGATTAACTAATCCCTTGAAGGCAAACTGATACGCTGTCTTACGAATGCGACAGCTGCCTAAAATGTTGCTGAACGTGCCGAAATGGGAAGATCCCAAAGAGACTTCATGGTCGGTTGTGATAGTGGATGGGTATCCGTAATGCGAAACCCAACGATCCAAGAACGCCCGGAAAACAGTCTTGGCTGTGCAGTGTAGTACGGGAATGGCTTTTGGTGATCTGCTGAGATGGTTGACACATGTAAGCGTGTATACGAATCCGGTGAATGAGGTAAAGGACCTAACAAGTCTAAGTGTACGTGCGCTAACTGAGCGTCCGGGATGGGAATTGAGCCCTAATGACTACGGGTGTGTCAATATAATTTGGAGCGCTAACGGTGAAGGCTCGCTTGAACTCAGGTACGAACCTCTTTGTTTACGCGTGGCTGAACGAAGCGTTCGGTGACCAATTTTAATGATACACGGATACCGAGATGTGATAGTGCCTGGAGTGCGTCGAGAACGGTGCGTCTGAAGGACATGGTTACGAGGGGTTTAGAACAACCTGTGCACTAGTCACAGAGAATAGTTCCTTCAATGGAAAACAGAGGAACGGGCTGCACATGCAGTGAAATGGAGTTCATGTTGCGTTGGAGGTCTTCATCCAGAGCCTGGGTCGATAACATAGCGGCAACCTCAACAGTAGGCAAAGACTGGACGGTGAAGTTGACACGTGGGAGAGCATTGGCGACGGGACTGGCGACACCTGCGACATGACGTATGCCAGCAGTGAATTACATGACAAAGTTTGGGTATCTACTTTCACGTGCTGAAGATTTGTCAGAAGCAGAGTTGAAGGCAAAGATGAGGGGTTTGTGATAAGTGTAGACCGTGAAACCACGACCTTCGAGTGTGTGTCAGAAGTGACGAAGCTCTAAGCGGATGGCAAGCACTTCTCTGCCAGACGTGATGTAGGGGGACGCCGCTGCTTGCAGGCGTATGGAGAAGAACTCGAGAGGTTGCTATTACCTACCAACGTGTAGTTAGAAAACAGCTCCTACGATGACTTCTAGGGCATCAGACGTAAAAGAGAGAGCTGCAGCCAGTTCGGAATGAGCGAGGAGAACTATGCTGAAGATGGCGTCCTTGAGCACTGTAAAGGCTGTGTGTGCTGTGTCCGGGATAGCGAATTTACGTTCACTTCCTCTGAGAAGGTCAGAGAAAGATTGCACGAGCTGAGCGAAATGAGGAGTGAAGGTTCCATAGTTGTTGACTGGACCGCAAAAGGGACGGAGTTGCTTGAACCAGGCCGGGACGGGAAAGTTTTTAATTGCATGGAATGTATCAAGAAAAACTTGAATGGATTAGGAATTCTACTGTTGACCTGCATATTTCGCACTTAGTCGAGGTAACTGTGACACGGTTTTGGGTCAAGCGCTAGAAGAAGGAAAGGAGATGGTGGAGGTGTTCTTGTTCTGACGAACTGGCTACTAAAATGTTATCAAGGTGAGTACAGGCGTAGTCTAGATCATGATTTGCAGTTGTGGACAAAAGGTTGGAAGGTTTGTGCAGCGCTGCGCAATCCAAAAGACATTCTTAACAATTCGTACAAGCCGAAAGAAGTGGTGAAGGCTGTTTAAGTTATGTCTTTTTCCTCTACAGTTATCTGGTAGTGTATTCGAATCAGACGGATCTCATTGAAGTTCGTGTGATCTTTGAGGCGTGCAGTGAGATGAGGTACACATATGTGACGATTAGTTTAGGGAGTGCGCGGTAGTTAACACAAGGGTGCCAATCACTAGATTTCTTAGGGACCGTCTACAGTTGGGTGACTAAGGACGGTCTGAAGGGCAGATTATCCAGAGTTCAACGAAGTGCTCAAACCCCGCCCTAGTTACCTTAAATTTCTCCGGTGAAAGTACACGTGGATGAGATGAGATGGGCGCGCCATTTGTCCGAATGTGGTGCCTGACTTGGGATGCCACGGACAGAGCTTCATTCTTTGACTGAACGAGTTTGGAGAACTGGGAGAAAAGGTTGCGTAGTATGGTGAGGTTTGGGGTAAGGTATAGACCGGGGTGATAGATTCAATGTCTGTCTTGATGCCACACACTGAGTTTCGTTGCAGGATCGCATAAACCTAGAGGTCCAAATGTCTGAGACGGTCTATGCCGATGATGGCTGAAGGGACTGTAGCAACGGTGAATACCCACCGGAATGTGTGCCGACGACCTAGGTTCAGTGTAGTCGACCGATGACCGTAAGTGGCTATTGGTGTTCCATTGGCGGCGCTTAGGTTTGTCGAGGAAGAAGCGAACCGCTCACCTGGAATAGGGGTAATAACGCTGACTTCTGCACCGGTATCAACTAAGACATGGTGCTGGAATCACAATCCTTAATGTAGATGAGACGGCTTTGAGTTTTACTAACATCGTTAGTCGCCATTACCGACTGACATAGGAGATCGTCTGCAGTGGAGAAACTACATAGCTGTTCGCACTTACGAGCTTTATTACTATAGCGCGTGGTAAAAGCACCAATCTGGAGTGTCTGATATTTTGCGATGGAGCCAGGACCTAGAGCGGTTGTGTGCTTACGGCCTAGGGTGAAGTTATCGATTTAGCGCTGAAGCGACGCTAGTTGCGATGATAAGACGTCCATTACGGACGGTTCGCTAATCTCGGGTATCTCTGAGGTTGCGCCGGTACTAAGCTGGGTAAGTGTTCTGGGTTCAGTCATTGGCCGGTGCCGTTGGATGACGCCGTCGGCTAAGTCTGCAATCGCTGCGAGTGGCAGACCACATGCTACTGCAAGGATGGCCTGCCTTCTTTTAGGGAGACGTTGCATCCACATCTTGCGGAGAATCCATACGTCTAAGATGGACATGCCAAGGGGCTTTTGCATTTCGCGCAACAAGGCTGAACGCATCTTTTCCCCTAGTTGCAAATTCCGAAATAGTCGCTGCAGATTAATCTTGTCAAAAAGATGTAATTCGCTGAATAATAGCTTATTTAATAGTCTCGTATTTCGTTACAAGAGGTGGGCAAGATATTATGTGTAGCACCTGTGAGGACATACCCTGAGAAAGCCGAGCTATTAACTGACTATACATAGCACAAGCAGAAGAAATCCTACGAATGTAACAAGTACATTCCCAAGTGCATAAACCATAACGAGGATGGTTCTCCCAAAATGGTGGAGGGGCTAACGCTATGGCATTAGCCATGTACTGGAATGGCTTATCCTTTAGACCATTCATCGCGACAAGTGCACCTACATATGCAGTAGGTGGGAAAACAGACGGGTACTGCGTCGATTCCACTGGGACTTTAACTTGAATCACAAAGTTACTGGAACGAGCACACCAAAGCAAAAACGCAAAATGGCGGATGGTGTGTTACGAACCGGATCACCAACAGTTATGTGTTCCTCCGAAACTGGTCGGTACCAATGGCGCGTAACACATGTGCCACAAACGGAATAGATGATGGTAGCAAATGGACTCAAGTTATATTGAACGGGCTACAAAGAAATGGGAGGTGAATCGGCAGGCGCGAAGATGGTGAGAAGCGGAACTCACGAAAACGAAAGTGTAGATAGCTGTGCAGTCAATGAACAATGATTTATAACGGGTATAAAAGCAGGTGCTTGACATGTTCCCTAGGGTGGTTAGAGTGAACAAAGATAGATAAAGGGATAATGGAACCGTCAGTTCGGGCGATTACAGATTTAACTGCACTGCCGTATAAAGAGAGTTTGAAATGAGAATGTACGCACAAACAGAAATAAAGGGGGTGGTTATTGATCATGTAATAAGCGAGAAAAATAAAAATAGCATGGACCACGCTTACTCGTGTGCATCTGTCTCGGGTCGAGGGGATACACAAATCCAATTTCTACAGTAGTAGCGTTTAGCAAATGGTGTGTGAGGGGTTTGGAGTGACTCATTCTCGAGTAGGGTTATGACACTGTCCACTGTCTGTTGTGTATCAGTGCCAGCATCTAGTGGTCATGGAATATAGCACGTAGTGTACATGTGACAGAGTATCGTCAAGGCGTTTTTTTTTGAAAAGGGATAGGGTGGGTGCGTTAATTACACGTTCCGGGAGGGCGTTCCAAGTCTGTGACACTCGAAGGGAGAAAAACTTCCACCGACCTTCAAGGCGGCTGTACTGCATGACCAACTTAAACTGACGACCTCTTAGCGGGGTGTTTTGACTGAGTATCAGAAGGGAATGGCATAGGTGGTTGGGGTTTCTCAGGATCTGGTACACCATTATGAGATCGTCCCTTAGAGGCCGATAACGTCCACTGCATATTTTGAGAGCCTGAGTGTGTAAGGGAGGCTGGTCAAACCTCTGACGCTCTTCGTTTCCCTACGTTTTGCAGTATCGAGCGCCGTGAGATGGTGCCTCAACCAGGGTTGCCACGCTTGAATAGCGTATTCCGCGTGCGGCCTCACGTACGCACTAAGAATTTTTGGAAAGATTGAAGGGTCAAGCTTCCAGAAGCTCGGTGAAGAAGGCCGAGGTACGGGTTGCTTTCTTAGATGCCTTTTCAGTCTGCCTCAAACAACCGAGGTCATCTTGGACTATCACGCCGAGATCGCACTCGTGAGAAGCCCACTGTAGAATTTGTGGTCCTAGGTGGTACTTGTGTATACTCTTGCGCCGTATGCTGAGAACTTTGCATTTAATGACGTTGAAATACAGCATGTTCTCGATGGACCATGTGTACACTTTGTCCAGGTCCTCCTGTAACGCTGTGTGATCCTCCACTGTAGCTATACTACGCCATACCTTGAGATCGTCAGGAACAAGCAAACAGTTAGAAGATAGCACGCTCGCGAGATCATTTTTGAAAACCAGGAACAGGCGGGGACCAAGTACCGAGCATTGAGGTACGCCGCACTGAACTTCGATGGATTCTGATAAGTTGCTTCTAACCCTCACATTCAGGTGACGTTGCACGAGAAACTCTCCTATCTAGCCCAGAACAGGATCGCCAATTCCATATTTCTGGAGTTTGTGGAGTAGAATGCGATGGTCTATACGGTCGAGTGCCTCTGAGAAATCCAAGTAAGTGGCGTCGACTCCTAGACCAGCGTCCACAGATTCCGTCCAGCTTGCACGAGCAATCAGTAGATTAGTTGTACACGACAGAGTTTGGCGAAATCCGTGTTGTTCCCGTACGAGAATTTTGTTGTTCTCCAGGTATCCCATCAAAGCCTCAGTTATAATGGACTCCATAACCTTGGAGATCACAGGAAGTAGTGTTATCGGGCGATAATTTGCTGGTTCAGCACGGCTGCCACTTTTTTAGATAGACTTGATGATTCCGTGCTTCCACATCGTAGGGATGTGCATCTCGTTCAGACATCGTTGAAAGAAAATTGCTATTGGCGCCGCCAAACTCATGGCAGCAACTTTCAACCCCTTTGGGCGAATGCCGTCTGCACCCGGGGAGCTGAACTCGTGGGGAGACATCAGCCTTTTCAGTACAGCTGCCGAGGTAAACGATATGTGATTAAACCCTGATGGCGGTATTGTCTGCTTAGACAAGATGTATGATGATTGCACACTTTGGAAGGTACGGCCACATTGTTGTCCAAGAAGGTTGGCCGCCTCTTGTGCGGTTTGCGCTAACCCGCATGCTGTGCGCAGAGCAGGAATACCGCGCTTAATACGGCGCAAATTGTTTACGTGTCTGTATAGCAGATTGCGGTTGGAACAAAACTTTTCCACTAGACATTGTTGATTCTTCAGTTTATCCTCCTGGACGAGTTTGACACAGTGGTTTCTTTGTATTGTATAGACCTCCCAGGTATCGTCGTTCGGGAAGGCTATGTAGGTGCACCATGCCAAGTCCTTTAATGCCATGCATTTACGTCTCCTGCTCCTTACGAAAGATTTCATCCTTTTAGGCCGGTAGAGTTTGGTTTCGGATGTCCTTGCCACGAGCTTGTTAAATATGTTGGCGAATCCTCCGCAGGCCACCTCGGGGGTCAATTCGGCTAAGAACGACCAGCTTGTTGCATCAATGAGGTCGGACAGGTCGCCATAGTTGGCTACGACATAATATTCTTCGGCATGCTCTTTAGGATAATCCGCGTAGCACATGTAATGAAACACTTGCGTTGCATGATCGCTGTGGACCAGAGGAGCATCGGTTACCACTCTCTCAACCATCAGTTCTTCATTGGTGAACATTTGATCCAATATGGATGGCCTGTTAGTTCCCCTGAATCTGGTGGGCATAGTGACGTGGCCATAAATCGGGAAGTCTGAAACCAGATCTTGCAGGTCTGCTTTGAAGTGTTCTCAGGGTGGGACCTGGGTTTCTAGAGCATGTAAGTTGAGGTCGCCGGTGACTAGAATGTGGCTGTAGTTCCTGTTTATCACTTGCCTCAAAGCAGCCATCAAGTTGCAGTCCATCTCAGGAGTAGACGATGGTGGGCGGTAAACAACAGCCAATAGGCCAAGATCATTCCCTCTCAGCCTCAAATTAAACCAAATGACGTCAGATACATCGGTTTCCGAATCGTTCATGGGTTCGCATTGCATGTTGTTACGAAAGTAGAGAGCTACCCCACCACCTTTGCTGGCTCGATCCTTCCGGACAACGGACACGCCTGTTAGCGTGATTTCCACACCCGTTATCTCACAGCGCGACCAGGTTGCGGTGACAGCGATGAGGCCCCAAGCTGCTGACGCGTGTCGAAACCTTACTTTAGCTGATTTTCTGAGTAGACCTTGGGCATTCGTGTACTTGCAAGAGAGCTTCTTGGAGACCAAAAGTGTGTTAGATTGGATGGATGAAGCAAATGAGTTTACGCCGACCAATAAAGGGTCGGCGACCAATCATTTTTTGAATGGGTTGCAGACACTCGAGACGAGTTTGTTATATAGTCAAGTATCAGATGCCCGGATTCCGGTGTTTGTTCGTGCTCTGCTGTGTCTCTCCGGATATTATGGCCACGGTTGAAACCGTCCCAGAGTCGGGTTCTGCAGTTGGCATTTTTATTAAGAGTTGTGCCTCCACTGAACTGTCGTTAGAAGGTGCTGGTGCTGCCGCTGCTTTCAGACGAACTTCTGTTGGCAATCTGCAACGGAATTTAGTCCAGTTCTCTAGAAGGGTTTGTGCCGTTAGTTCTGATTACAACACAAGTTTTAATAGCCTTGGACCGCACCCCTTATAGTTTGGTGATATGCGGATCCTTGTCAACGAGGTGGCCACTGCATTTTCGAGAGGAAGAGCCTCCCGGATGTAGTGTCATTGCTCGTGGTCGTGCATCTGATCATTGTCGGAAGAGAAATCAGTAAGCTAAGGAACGCTGTGTGCAATCACTGTTTTCGTATCTTGACTTTTTCTGTACCTTTCTTTATTAGCAAGATCCACTGAATGTTCTTTCCACGGGATTTCAGGTAGTATGCGCACTCCACTTTAGTCGTTGCAGAGACGATTCACAGACAGCAGAACGGCCTCAGTCAAGTCCGCCGAGTTTAGTGTTACCCGAAGTAACCGGGGTTCGCCGTAGTGCAATGCGTTTGGGTGGCGCGAGATTCATTTTAATGTCATGGGTTTAGCATGGACACCTATCGACGTACAGTTGGAACCCCAGTGATTTCGATCATCCGTCAACCTGCCCTTAATTGTATTGGATTTGGATTCAGGGACATTTATGCACACAAGGTTTAAGGCACCGTGGTTGCGCCTGGTGGCTACTGGTATTGGACTTAGAGCCTTAGTATCCTGTGTTTCTGGTGAATTTATGAAAGGCACTGATGGGTGCCATCCGTGCTGCGACACCAGTTTCCTCTAGTCCGGGCGCAAAGATTACCGGTGCTCTTTCCTGTGTTTGCTTGGCGGCAGCTGATGCGTACGTTGCCAGGTTGTTCACTATGGCTGGTTGTCTGTAGCTTACGGTCTCTTGTGTAGCGAACAGACTACTAGATGCAACACACTGTACAGAAGTTGAGGTAGGCGCGCTGCAGACAATGTTTTTACTTTAGGAGAGAGAAAGAATGGAGTTAGTACTGCTGGAGGCTGAGTCGTTGGGTTTAGGTTAGGATGCCTGGCTCTCTGCTTCGACCTGACTAGGGAATTCGGGGTGTGATTTCCACTTACAAGTAAAGGTCCGTTTCCTCCCATGGGTGTAAGCCTGGCGCTCACCAGTTGCTCGACCGCTTCTGTTAATCTGTCGCAACTCTTCAGTAGCACAGCTAGACAGCTAACAAATGGGATAGAATTGCATACGTGGCAGAACCAAAACGCCTCTGACGTGTTAGAGTACCGTTTGTCGGTCCGGTCCCAAGGCAGGTAGTGTGATAGGATTTCAAACACATGGTACACACCAGACCATTTTTTACCACTTTAGCACATGATTTGCATTTGCTCTTCATACGAGACATGTTCACAGTAGGCGTGTTGTTTTAAGGGGTAGCCAGAGTACGGAGATACTGACGCACCGTGTTTGACTTCGCTTCACTTTTTGTTGCGTGGCTATCGGCGCTGGTTTGAGGTCAGATGGGTCATATGTGTCGCGTCCAGATGAGTCGCACGTTCCTTAGGGTAGATAGGCGACGTGCGTGCTATCGATCCAGCAGGTAAATAGGTAGGCAGCGATGCAGCGTAGTATTGAGGAAAAGCAAGCTGACTTGGAAAATACTCTCTAATGACGACAGTGGCTGTTCCAAGGGCGGACCAAATTGACAAATGTCGCTTTGCACAGCGACTTGAAGGAATGGTAGTAAGATGATCGGGTGCCTCTCAAAAAGATATTTAAAATAAGACCATAAGAGTTCTTGTGTAATGAGAGGAAAAATAAACTCTCCGATAAGGTTCAAACAGGTTTGACTTCGAAATTGTAAAAGCACAGTTTGCTGGTGATCGGCGACGGATCCAAAAGCTGAACGGTGGTAGGAGCTAGTGGAACCAAATCGAATGATAGCACGTAGGTCTCTGTGAGAAGGAATTCGAAGATTTAAAGAAGAATAACGCAAGAGGACAATTTTTGCGACCGCTTGTTAGGATGGGTAATTTGTTTACATGAGCAATGAGAATATACAAAAACGCCAATGCTGAGAAGTACTGGAAGAGTGTAGGTTTCCAGGTTCATTACGTTTTTCCATGGTGAAATAGCTCAATTAGAGGCAGGAATTTTAATTTACCGTTGTTTAAGATCCAACTGCGTTTGCCATGGATAGTTAAAAAATGTAATTTGGACGGTCACCGACGAGAGAACTGAACTGAGGCCCATGAGATGAGTGGGCAGGGTGAACAGCTAGTTGAATGATTGTAAGAAAAAATGCAACTATTGGAAGGACCTGTGCATAGCGTCTTCTGTGGGGTGTATTTTTTGCAGGATCCTGGTGGCTGCGATATGAAACATACAGCAACCAGACGTGATTAAACGGTGAACATTACACAATGCTTTTTGGATTGCAGCATCAGTTCAAACTATCACCGCCGTATACGGTTGAGCATAGGATGTAGTAGACGGTCAACCCAGAGAAGAGGGAGGGAGAAATCGACGGCCAAAGGGTGGTTACCTCATTCGAACTGTACGTTTTATAGCACCCGATAAGTGTTGCCTGCTGATTAAAATGAACTAAAATGAAGCTAATTCACTGATGGTTCCCGGAACGGGCACTTTAGCATGACGCATGACAAATGGTTCGGAGCTGTTTCTACCTCTCGGGTCATATGCACTCCACATCCCATCATTGTGTTTGCTAGTTGTTGAAGACCAAACATCTGTTTGACATGACAAGAAATGCTTCCAGGGATTGATTTCGCAGTCCAGTATGGCCCCAACTGAGATCGCATGTCGCAATTCAGAGACACGGTGAGTATTCTAAGACCTGACAAGCTACTTTCATAACTGTTATAAATCAAGATTTATCGTTAAATATAATTACATGAGGCGGTAGGTTGTACTGTAAATGAGCCCACCCTACCAAGAAGAAGTATGAACGGATACTATTAGTAATCCTTGTAACGGCGATGGATAGCCTGTTGTAAGTGGGATAATTTTAATTATTAACTAACTAGCCGGCAGGCTTGCTGACAGGCATGCGGTTCTCGGGCTTCTCTTGCTTACGTATTTACTCCTTTCCACATTCAGGCATCATAGTCACCATACTCTCACTTGAGTCGGAGCTACTATCTCTCTACGGTGAATCATTATACGTGGAATTATATTCTGCGACTCAGGATGCCAGCAGCAACAGCTCTTTTAAACTGCCCTCGTGCTTAAACGCACGCACACAACTTTATCGCTTTTGAATCCCTTCTTCATATATGTAACGTGGTTTGACACAGATATATGGAGATGCCCCAAGGATTCCAAGCTTAGTTTGATACAGAGTATTTCAGTAACGCTGTACAAGAAGTTTCGTTCTTCTATTCTGTGATCCTCAGTTGTGTTCACTTTCAGTTACGGACTCCTATCCGGACAAATCAAGCATCGACCGACCCGTCAACCAACATTGCATGTATGCTAGCAGAAGTGCGACAAACTGGCATAGATTATAGAGCGAGCAACTACCGAAAGGTCTGCTCCACTGGACCCAGAAGATTTAGAGGCTCTAGTCGGATGTACAACATCAAACTCCGATTTGAAGCAAAGCAACCAAATCGGGCGTGATAACATTGGTCAAAGGTTGGGCACCGAAACGACGCGGACTTCTGACATGGTAGGGGGGCACTTCTAATGATCTGATCGGACATCGTACCGCAGCAAAGCCTCGTGGAAAATTCAACGCTGCTGAGAGAGCAACAACATACGCGCCCATTGTTGCCACCCACATGACAGAGGCACCCACCACCATAGCTTCGATCGCTGCCAAAGTAGGAGCAGTTAGGGCCACCAATACAACCAATGGACATAGTGCGTCACTTGTTGCCAGACCAAATAAAGCACCTACATACTTTGCCAAAAAGGAGAACACTAGACCGTAACATAATGCTCTTACTGATATATGCTTAAATGTGCAATAATCCGAGGCGAACTCCATCAAAAGTCAGCTGCTAGACGACCAGAAACCTTGTGACGCCAACTGTTAATTAGTTGGAGTGCAAACAAAGCCATCCAATATGACGTGTCGTGTTTGTCATCCAAACTCGGCACACTACGGCGAACCATGACTAATCCAAGTAACGCTTCAGCCAAAAGAGGATGCAGATACCGTCCACTTGCCTCCGAACAACTCAATGCACTGTTCACATTTTGCAGATGTGGCATTAAACGAACGCCAGAAATGCAAATTAAATGCGGACGACTACCGCAAAAAGGAAGACGCAATTGCTTATTGCCCACGGTATCACCGCGCTTCAAACTCCAAGCGAGCTAGAGGCCAAAGCGCATGGCTGGGACGAATGGTGCTTCATCTGCGAAGTAATCACACTCGAAAATGTGGTTGCCAATTCGATTTCAAGATTGCCATCATCGCTGAACTAAAGAGGGAGCGGTCCACGAATGATAACTGTAAAAGTTAAACCCAAACCCTGGCGGAAAAGTTGATGGAAACCTGGTTCAAAATGCGTAAGAAGCTGATATCCGAAACACATATAAAGTCGATGGACACCAGGCCACAAAGCTACAAGATAACGCCGAAAATGAAGCGTTTGTGTGTGTGACCCCGTCAGCATGCCGTTCAGAACCGGGATGCAGTCAAAACACTCAGTCAGCTGAGGGATGTCTAGGTTTGCAGCCACATACTAACGCTGAAAATTCCACATATCAACCAGGAATTGTCCCGGGACCGACGATTATGGTTCGAACGAACGACCGATAGCCGACCCCACAAGGGTCGGCATAACCCCCTCCCCACAGAAGTCGCATATACATATACACAGTTAATCTCTGAGACCCTCACCTACTTGTATACCAACGCTCAAGGTCTTCTGAATAAGTTAACAGAGCTTCGTACTCGACTGACCAATTTTTGTGATATCATCATGAAAAGTGAAACATGCCTGCATATTGTGGGTATGAATGCCGAGATATTCCTGCCCAGCATTACACTTCAACCTAACAACCGACCCAGCAGAACAGTCGGAGTGTTCTAGTATTACCGATCTGACCTGCATGTCGATATCATCCACGATTCAGATACGCAAGTTATCGATTTGTTCTGGTACCAAATGGTGCCACCTTGAACCCAAGGCCATCCACACACTCGCGTGACGTGCGTGCTCCTGATTCGTTTGGATTATTCCTCTGTCCATCTTCTCTCAGCATTGTCACTGTACACTCATTCGAAACGGATTTACCAGCCCTACACAGTGATGCATCATACAATCTACAATTAGAGGCTGCGTCATCACTAACCGTTTTCACTGGCATCCGTGATAAAGCGCAAGCGTTTAATTCAATCACATTGAGCCGATTGTCTTTCTGTGTGAAACCATTCGATACAGAATTCTCGAGGCAGTACAAAAATCCTAAGCTTATTCCAATCCAGCGTTTCTCAACACAGCTGTGAAAGAATTTGTGTTCTCTCAATTTGTGTCCAGCGCTGTGTTCAGATTCACTTAGCAGATTCCAGTCATAGCCAGTCCTTGCGACCTTGTCAGCCAGTGCGCATACGTAACTCATCACACGGACCGTGCGGCCACGACGACCGCTTATTTGACCTTGCAACCACCACGCCTGCCTGACCGACGTGCGCCGATCTCAAAACTGGAAAAGTACAGAACGTTAACAAGCACACTGGGTCAAGTCACACCACATTGAATGACAGAAATGCGAAAACGAAAAGGCTCCAAGCGAAAGGCACTTGCAGGATAGAAAAATGACATGAAGTAGTTAAAATCGGTCTGGCTTGCTCGTACTGTTTGGAATGGTATCATCCGAAATGTGCGGATGTGTCCCAACAACACGGACGAGAGTGAAATAGCTCCCAAGATGCAGTTTGGTTCTGAACTGAGTGCTCCACCATCCCACTCCTTAGGTGCTTGCTTATTCTAGCTCAGAAGTGCAGCCGGTTAACCGCAGAAGGCGACCAGAGGATAAACGATAAGATTACTTCAATAGAAGCGAGTATGCACCATGGAAGCGCAGCGGAATCTAAGCAACGGAATGCTGCACAATCCGCTTCCCCTGAACCGCAATCAGCCACGTCCCCATCTCCGTTGTCTTCTCCAATTTTGCTAGAACGCCGGGCTGTCTAGCCGATCAACCTCGTCGTGGTGCTAGCTAGGTGCTTCGGGTTTAACCCGTTCCAGCAAATAGTTCGGCGGCAGTGTTCCAAGACGTGGTGGGCTTTCGCCTGAAAGCGTTCACCCTATAAAAAGCCACAAATGTCTGCTTAATAACATAGTGACGTGGCGGTTGTAACTCGCCACAAAATAAAGTCACTGATACGTGGATAGCTGGATAAGCCTTTCCAGCCCACGGACACCAACCTTCTACTCGCATATTGCCGACAATGTCAAACATTCAAGAATGGAGCAGCACAATTACAAGTTCAAACTTTACAGCTACATATACACACAATTACATACGTATATACCCTTCTACACAAACACACACTGTCATGGCAAGCATATCGGATTTTTGCACATTCTTGATCACGCCTTGTTAGGTCAAAATGATCATGCCTGTACAGGTGTGCTTCACCTTGTCAAGAATAAAACAGTTATTTATCGCAAAATCCTTCAGTGCTAACCACAAACTACTGTACAAACACGTCAATAGCCTAGGAAAGGTGAGGCAAGGATTCCCTCTACTTAGGACGGCTGATGGCCCAACAAAAACCGCTGTGGAAGCAGCACACGCGCTGCGGATACAATATGCCCCCATGTTTTAGAGGGTCTTGCCTCCAAGCGATCTTCCAACCTTTGTCGTATCCTCGCGGAGGCTGTATTGCAAAAGCTGACAACTCTACGCAAACACAGATCGCCGGGTGTCGACACCATTTGTCCAGAGGCATTAGAATCAACAGCAATCCAACTGGCAGGACCATTAGCTGTTTTTCCAGCGCTACTCGGACCAGAACCAAGTTGCTGTCATGTGGAAGCTTGGAATAATAACCTCGATTCACAAAAGTGGAAGCAGAACTGATCCCTCCAACTACCGTCCAGTATCCCTTCTTCCTACACTCTCCAAGGTCATGGAATCCATAGTTGCCGATGCACTGGTGTGCTGTCTGGAAAATGGTAACATCATCACGCCCGAGCAGCATGATTTCCGTCGACAGCGGTCATGCACAACGAATTTACTAATCGCACGAAGTAGTTAGACCGGATTAGCTGACGCTGGAGAAAACGTTGTTGTAATCTACCTGGATTTTTCGGAAGCTTTCGATCGTCCAGACCATCGGATAATACTCTCCAAGCACCAGCAGTACGGGATCGGCGACCCACATTTAAGCTAGATTGCCAACTTTCTTCTTCAACGGCAATTAGTGGTCAGAGTTCGGAGCTCTTTATCGGACCCATACAACTCGAGTGTGGTATGCTGCAAGGCTCAGTTCTAAATCCAGGTTTGTGTTTTGGTGTTTGTTAATGAACTGGCACAGGGAATCGCTTCAAACTTCATGTTTGCCGGCGATGTCAAGATTTGGCAGGATCCAGGCGAACGCCGACTAGAATCTGTTTCAGAGTGACCTAGATACGGTGTAGCAATGATCAACCCAAAACTTACTACATTTCAGCGTCAGTAAATGCAAGGTACTTCCCATCCGACATCAGAGCAGCTACTCATCAGGCTCGGAACGACTATACTGAAACTATTAGTTGTCGAAGGTGCCTAGACTTGAGTTGCTCAAAGCAATGCGAAAAGGCCTCGAAGACCGGGAATCAACACGTTGCGACGGGTGTTTGGACAAATAAGCAGCTCCATATTTCGACAAATTCTCAGTGCGTATGTTCATCACCATATTGAATACGCAATTCAAGCCTGGCATCCATGGCTGAAACACGACCTTAATGCGCTGGAGCAGCCACAAAGTCTGGCATCTAAGAAGGTAATTGGAATACGCAATCTTTCATACCAGGAGAGGCTTCAACGACAGGGGGATCCAGTGAAGGCTATCGCAGACTAAGAGGCGACCTGATTATGGCACACTTGATTCTGTAAGACCCACATCATGTGTGCCGCCCTTTACTGCGATTCTGCACCAATACAACCCTAAGGAGCCACTCATTGAAACCCGCAGAACATTACAGCCGTCTGGAGTGCCGCAGAAGTTTCTTTCCATTCCTGTCTGTTACCCGTCGAATGCTCTTCCGGAATCGGTCGTCTCTGCACCGACACTAGCAGTATTTAAAAGATGGTTGGATGGCACACTCATCCACTTACACTTTGTCACTAAACGCTAAGTCTCCATTCTACACTACGAGTTTACCATGCAATTATTTAATGTTAACTGCGGTTGATGTGAATCTAAGCGGATTGCAGGACTACGACGGAGCAAAAGAAAAAATCCTTATTTTCATATTTGAAGTACTAACTGTTTTGATATCATTGTGATCAATATTGTCATTTCCATATCCCCACCAACTATCCAACGGGACTTGTAAAGCAATGCTTCTTAACCCGTATAAATTCATTGTTTCCGTTGTTCATCGGAAACGTGGTGATGTGTGATAACTTTCAATAACATCCCGCCCCTCAAAGTCCACCCTGGAAATGGATCACCACCTGGCGTCTGCGAGGAGGCGTTATGGCACGGTCATACAGTCACGCCCTGTTAAGGTAGGACCTCAACTTATTCACAGTCGAAATTCCAGCATAGCTCTGAGAAAATTGTAAAGCGGACCTGCAAGTAGTAACCACCGATATGCCGCTATGCAACCACGTTGCCGCTCCATCGAGATCCAGAACCAGCGACGATCCCTCTGTATTATAAATTGTGTTTAGCAACGAGGCACTAATAATTGATACATTAAACATTTGTGAACCGCTTGGCTGTAGCGATCACGCGACGCTGTTCTTCCGCTACATCTGCTACGCGGAATATATCTGGGGAACTAGCGAGGAAATCTACACCGTCCCTCAGTACGATACACTGACCTTCTTCAAGTAACTAACTGGTCCTTCCTAGCTGAGCAGTCTCCCGATGTCACCTAGTAGGAATCTGTCACCCCTTCACCGGGCTAGTGACAAATACGTCCGAAACCAAAGTCTTTCGCCCGAAGTAAATGAAGTCCTTCCTGAAGGACAGGACACAAAAATACATGACCCTAAGGGATTTATCCGGGGGCGTTTATATGCCTGTTGGAATGCACAGGCCTGGGATGCCTACAAAACTCAGCGAAATCAGTGTCCAATTGGTCCGAGAAGACAAACCCAAACAGCAACATGATTTACTGACGGAAATCAGTAATAATCCTAAAATGCTCACCAGGAAGGTGCAGCGCGAGATCCCGATTCCGCGCCCAGTAGTCTGACGCTCACTACACAAAATGAGTCGAATGCGTTTCGGCAACAGTTTACCCGCACTTTCCAAAGTGAACCGTTACCTCACGCGTTCATGACACAGCACACGCCGCCTCCAAGGTTAAGCCACGTATTCCGCACCGCTGCAAATGTGTTGGAAAGATTAATGTACTTGTGTGTGAACAGCTCTCCAGGTGTGGACAACAGCAGACCAAACGCATTAGGAACAATCGTCACCAAGCTTGCCGAAGCATCGGCTCGTTCTTTTTTTATCGAAACCTTAAGGAAATGCAGGTTCCGACCATGTAGTAACAGGGAATAGTCATTGCCATTATCACGAGTTGGAACCGTGCAACAACAAGAAATAAGCAATCAACCAACGCTGTAAATCATCCATTTGAACGGATGCTTCGTTATCATACAACCATGAGGACCTATGAAATAAAGAATAATAAGGGGGAGAGTATGGGGACTTGCCGCAAAACCTTAATGCCATAAGCATACACTCACGGTCAAAGCGCCTACATCTTGTATAGACAACATATCGTCACAAACAGCTGGCTATCGTGGAAAGATAAGACGGCATCTCCAAGACAGGTTCCTTGCGGTTTTCACGGCTCCGCGTCATAATCAGCCATTACCCCGCAGATAAGTCCGTACCAAACACACTTTAAACAAGCAATCCGATTAGGAGACGCGCCACTGGTGTCGGTTGCGAGCCGTGTCCTGTAAAGTCTCGAGCCAAGCACAATGCGGGTCAGGGAGACTCCAGCCCGGAAGACGAGACGGACCAAAGGCACACAGTTTGGTCGTCTGTAACTTCATTTCCCTCTGCCATGTCAACTTCTGTCCACCGTGAGACTTGCGCCACCATACACCTGGCAGACTAAACAAGGCCCTCTTAAGTAAGCGGTGAACAGGCATATGTAGCACGTAGATAGCGAAAGTTCGGTACACATAGCATCTTGATAGGCTTGCCTGACCGAGGGCTGAGACAATTTCTCAGTTGCTAATTGTAGGGGACGCTTGGTGCGCCTTCCGGTCAAGTGCATGGAGAAACGACAGTGTACCAAGGCATGATCAGAGTCGACGCAGGTATTCCAGTACAAACGGCAATCCATGATGGAATCACGCCACCTGCAACTTATGACAATGTGGTCAATTTGGGTACATCGCTGATCAGCTACAGGAGGACACCAAGTCGCACTTCGGCGCCCACTGGGTTTAAAAGCAGTGCTAGTAAGAAACAACTGGTGCTCCGCACACAGTTGCAGCAGACGCTCACCGTTGTCAGCCCGTTCGGAGTTAAGCCCATAATTACCACCCAGATGACCTTCTGAAGAGCTCAGACGCCGTACTTGTGCGTTCATATCCCCTGAAGTACTAGAACATCCGAACTAGTAGCCTGCGTAGTAGCGCGTTCAGTTCGTGATAGAATGTGCCCTTGACAGCATTTGGACTGCAGTCGGTGGGGGCATAAGCGGAAATCACAAACCAACAGCGTTTTGTACTACTTCGGGAATCAACCTTAGCTGATGTCCTCAAATGGGCTGCACGAAAACGGCTGTTCACCGGAATCCGATCAACCAACGATGGCTCAGCCTTGGAGCTTAGAATGATACCTACACCAGCTTGACCCGTGAGTGCTGCGTCGGCGGATGCATGCAACCAATAACTAGAGGATAAGCCGGTGCAGTTAATTCAACAACCTCATTAGGGTCATTGATCCTAGTTTCGGACACAGAACAATCATCAATACCCAGTGTGTCCAAGGTGCGTGCAAGTGCAGCCTGTGACCTATTAGTCTTAGACTGCGAACGCTGCACGCTACGATGGAAACGAGACAGCGTGGTCTTATAATGGACTTTTCCCAATAGGCGTCAGATGGGTGTTGTGAGGTGGCTGCAGGTGGTTCTACTTCAGTGGCAATTAGGTTGCTGTCAATGAATCTGGGATTTAAAGGAGGTTAGTAATATGAGTCAGGATGGAAGTAAGAGAAACAGGTGGAAAAGAAAGAAGGCGCCAGCAGTAGCATGTTTTCGCTTATCCGCCCTGCTGTATGCAGCAGATAAGGCGACCCTTGATAATCTGCTCGACGGCCGATGCAGGATGAAGTTTAGGTTAGAAGAAAATCATGGTTGTATGTGGGCTGAGATACTGCCAGGGCGTCCATACGTAGACAAAAGGAGGATTGGGGTGCTTAACCACAGCCTTTGGCTCAAAAAACCTGCGGGTAGGTGGCGGTGATTTAGTTTTACAGAAATGGACGCCACCCCATTTCAAACCCTTAACCTGAAGGACCAGGAGACTGGGTTCGTCTGACCTGTCACAAATGACCAACCTGGTAGGAGTAGCTCTCAAGGGGCTCGGAGGCATCACCCAGTATAGCTCAATGGGTCAAGGAGGTACGCGAATCGCTGCATACGTTAAGGTCCAATCTTTGAGAGACTCGTCATGTTGGTCTCTGTTGATTTAAAAGTCGCCTTTGATTACTTCCGTTGACAACTATCTTTGATGAACGTAACAGAGAAATTTCTCCCTATTTTAAAATCTTACCAGGACTCCCGTGGTTGTCTACGGGAACCTCTCTCCTGAGCACAACACAGGTGGAGTGCATTAGGTTTGCAGAATTGTCCAAGTCCCTCTCCCCTTTGTGATCTAAATAACTATGAATGACCTACGGCTGTATCCTTCTATTTCACCTGGAGTTGATCTGCAGTCAGACCGCCGAATGTCTAGTCTAGGGTATGAGGATGACATAGCTCTCTCTCTGGGCCGGAGCTATTACGAAAACGTGACTAAATAGGCTGATGCGCAGCGCTGCACAAAGTGGCATGTGCTTTTCACCTTCAAGATGCAAAGTACTGCTACAGCATCTAAGCGATTGCCTACCGGTTTTCTTTGCTACTAAACGACTGTTGATGTTGCCGATTACTTAGCTGAATAGCTGCCGGTCGCCGAGAAGATTACTCAACACGCATTGCTAGGGTTTGTGCAGGTTTTCCATAGCGTTGGTCGCTAGTGTCGACGGAGGGAGGTACGTGTGTTGATTAAGATAGGGTGCACAATACCTCGGTGTGGTCAGTGCTATTGTATGGATCAGCGGCTAAGTAACTACGTCCAGAATATGTTAGAAAACGGCATGTATTCCACCACTGATATATGCGATTGACTATCACTGGGGATAGGATCGAATGCGTAATATGGAAATTCACTAAGGCTCACCCATATTGGTACGCCCGACCGCAAGTGAAGAGTGCCATCAGGATGTGCCCGGTGCGCCCCCTCACATATCCATCTGTCCCATGTTTTATCATTCGGTGCATTTGACGATCCAAAAAGGACGATTGCTTCTTGATCTATCACTGAACGTATCTTTTTTTGGACCACTTGTGTGTTCACTGTCAGTGGTGGATATTTAAAAAGCACCTTGCTGTACGTTAAATATCGTGCTCTGTGCCACACCCCAACAAATCCGACGGGAACACCACCAAGGTCTAATCTGCATTTGGGTGTAGGCGACCAGTGAAAAGTACTCTCTGGGCGTCCAATGTGGTTACCCGCCTATCCATTCGTCTTCTTGTTCGATGCATGTACCTACAAATCTGTTGGCTGAAAGTGTACATTTATATGGAATTTGGCGACAGACCCATCAGCGCCTGCTGAAATGGAATCATCTCCGGTGGCTTGATCGTGTGCTCTGAATATATGCATTGTTGATCAGTACTGCGCCTAGTTGGGGAGGGGCCCCGAGGTTACCACCAATCAATGACATGGCATAAGAAAACCAGACGGAAGGCTGAACCGGGTTGGTGCATCCTGATTGGTTGGATGAAAGGTCAATGGGAATGAGAGAATCTCACCATGCTTGAAAATTTTTCTGAGGCCATTAGAAATCAAGTTAACCATATTTAGCACACTGATGAACAGACACTAAGGATGAAGCACACTTAATATCGCTGATACTCTGTATAAGGATTAGCACAGTGACTGGTGACACCCATTCCTGGATTTTCCTGATAAGAATTTTCGCGACCAAGTTACCAGCGATACTGAAATGATCACGTCATCTCCACTGTAGCACAAGCATTTCCACGCGGCTCCAGCTAGGGAAAATGTGGATTACACCGAGAGACGGAGAAAGAACAGCGAGTACAAGCCAAGGAGCTCAAGCGGACGGCATAGGATGGATATCAAGAATGATTCGAATGCCTCGTTTGTTTGCGAATAAGACTTCAGGTCGTAGCTAAAAACCCGTTACCTTTCGAGGAGCTACACAATGTTCAGCGACGGCATAAGCGTAGTCCGTCAGCGCAGCTGTTTCAGAGTACAAAATTTGAATGCCGCAAAGGAAACCAGTGTGGCTCAATAAAGGAGTGCTAATGGCTGGACTCCTTAGACCGTGCAAATATCATCCCCGTCAACAGTGACTAAAATGGGGCTAGTAACGACGGTAGGGAAAGGTAGAAAAGGAGACTTGTCAGTAGCAAGATGAGAATGAACTCTGTGGGGCCAAGCATGTGGGGTACGACACTGCTAGGATATGCAGACCTAGGCAATTGAATGATTAGTACACAGTTGAAATCGTCGGAGAAAAAACCTGATAACAAGGTAGTAAGAAAATGATGGTGGTCTGGTTTTACGGAAATGAGTGTAACCCCGATCTCAACCCACCTATGGGTGTCCAACAAATCCAGTTTATCGAGTATCTAAACACTGACAAATCTGGTTGAGGAACAGTCCTTAAGACGCCTAGAGTATCATCAAGTGCAGTTCACCCAACTGGACAGGTGCATAAGCCCCTTAGGTCCTCATATCGTTGAGACGGTAGACGTTATTTAAATAATATTTCAATTTCGTCCGGTCGTCAGAACTCGCTCAGCGTAAGTCAAGCTCACCGATAGCGACAAACTACTGGAATTGACGACAGGATTCTTAATTTGCGTGGAACGCGTACGATTAACCTAATGGCACCTATGGGCTGGACATCGGTGCAATAGTCGTACGTTATTTTTCGACAGTTCTGACGGCCGTTAAAACCAGCAGTGCTTTATGAATACCTCGAGTGGCAGCGCTTGTACGATCGACCTTACCGCTGCCGTAAATAGAATGAAAAGCAAAACCAATGTATCAGAGCAAAATGTATTAAAATGATGAGCTGTTTAGGCATTACAACCGGTCTGGGAGAATGATAGAGGTGGGAAAGCAAGGCGACGACAATTTATGAAAGTGGATTGTGAAGAGAATTAACAAGCCGTTGTAATTAAGAATTCTTCAGCGAAATGGGCATTGAGATGGTTTTGACTTGAAGATAGGCATAGAGTCCATACTCCCCACTGAAAAAAGAAATATCAGTCTGATCACTTTCGGCTCCGAGCTGGATACATCGAAAATTCAAAGCAGAACAGAATATATATATATATATATATATATATATATATATATATATATATATATATATATATGGGGGTTTAATTTAGAGCCTCTGGCTAAATAACCCACCCATAAGGTAGCGTGACGAATTCAGGGAATCGCGCACATTGGGAGCCAGTGACTGAATGCTCACTTCATACACCATTTGTTTGGTCGATGGACAAATGGGGCTTAATGCTCTCCACAATGTCAGCATCACGATGCTGAAATACTATGCTCTACCGGAGTGAAGCAAAGGGCGGTGACTTTATTTAGTGACGAGTCACATCTGCCACATCACAGTGTTGTTAAAAGGGGTTATATTGATTTCTATAGAGAAAAGGACGTAGACTAACTGACGGGATGAATAGAATGTCGCACTGATACAAGAACTAAGAGCAGTAGTGTCTTATTACTCTGAGAAATCACATAACTAACTGGTATAAGCACACTGATTTAATGCGCAAACGAGTGTGCACAATAACAGTTGGCTTTCTGCGTTCATTGGAAGCATTTCGTGGAAATTGAGATACAAGTCCGTTTCATTTCTGATTCTGAAATTTCCGACCAGCAATACTTGTGTTTTCATCGCTTGATTTCGGCGGTCTTGTCATCGCCATTTTCTCCGTCAACTGGCCGCCATGTTGTTTCCGGATTATTCACAATGCCGAAGCAGTCATCCTGTGGTACTTGCACCAAACTAGTCGGATTCCGTGCAAATGCCCTCACGTGTGTTTTGTGCCAAGTTAAATACCACATTTCATGTGTTGGATTATCAGTTGAGCATTTTCATCGTCTTCGCGAGATACAACACGATTTCGTCCAAACTATATGTGAAAATTGCCGAAATAAGATACAGCCAGGAAGAGTAAAGCCGACATGTAGGCCTCAGCGTTTCGTTGCGAACAGCTCCGTGTGTTTGGCCCAACAACCTAGCCTGAAAAGCCTTCAGGTTTCAGGTCAGTCATCCTCTACCCGTGCAAACTCAGCGATACGAAGTCCAACCGTTGTGAGAAGCTCAGTTGCACCTGACCTAAATTGTTTACCTTTGTTGTGTCCAGCGGACGCTGATGTCCCAGCAAGTGAAAGTCTGAGTGCTGGAGACCAGTGAAAAGAACAAAGAACGAAATTACGAAGGGACGTTGGACGTTTAAGTTCTGTAGTTCAACAGTTAGCCAAACCACGTGAGGCTGGTAGTATACTTCGCCCTGCAAGGTCAGTCTCGTCCGACCAGAGGCGTTATAATCTCGTGATCTTTCACGCATCGGAGTCCAGTGATCCATCACCCCAAGTGCGCTACGATCACGATGTCGAGTTTTTACAGAGTCTAATTGACAGACTCCTCGACGCTGGTGAGGACTCGGTAATAGTGAGGCAAATAACTTGTCTTGGAAAGCCAGGCGATCAACAAAATCGGCCTATGAGAATCACTTTTGTGGACGAAGCCAGTCCAAGACTGATCATGTCCCGCCTATGTAGGCTGAAAGGTTTGAAGATCCATGTTCGTCCAGACCTGGACCCAGTAGACAGGGAGCGGCTCAAGTCTGCCATCATTGAGCTGAAAAGACGCACTGGTGAGAGGGAAACAAATCTTCGTACCCTAAATTTTCGGGTGGTTTCCAACAATCTGCGAATCAGGATAGACAAGCTGCTCACACTTCAATCACACCCGGCGGCTCCTGCTGCGGCCTGCGAGTAGCCTTCACAAACGGTTGCAGTGTTATGAATCAGCGCGATGAGCTTTGATGTTTCGTTGCGTCTGAGCGGCCAGACGTAGTGGGACTCGCAGAGACATGGTTGCATGCAGAGTTATACACCCAAGAACTAGAACTCAACGGTTACTCGTGCTTCCGAGGCGATAGACTAAAGAATGCCCACGGTGGTCTTACTTTACATCCGGTTTTGCCTGTGTGGGAAACTTGTGAGCACCTACCAAAGTGACGATGGTTTGTGTGAGCTACTGTGGTGCTCCATCCTCCTCAGCCGCGGAGAACTGCTTGTGGGCGCAGTTCATCGCAGCCCCCTAAGTCGATGTTTGGATGACTGCCCATTCTTCGAACCCACATGAGTCGTCCACATTTTCTACCTATGGGAGATTTTAACTGTCCTCGAATACGATGGCTTGATGTGCATTTGATGCCTGGACATAGTGAGGTTGAAGCAAAGTTCGTGGATTTGGTACTTGAAACTGGTGCATCGCAACACATATGCCAGCCAACACGCATAACAACACGTTGATATGGAATTATCTTTGTCGTATTCACGTCCGCTAGAACCAGCTCCCAACTACTGGAAAACAGATTTCGTTGGTCTAGCTCGAGCCGCGAGCCAACTGGATTGGTCTCTGTCACAAGCTGCATCTGTGGAAAATTGTTGGATATTTATAAAAGAGAGATTGACATCATTGTGTTCCCAATTTGTGCCATTGAAATGTCGGAATGTTGGACCGATTAAGCCTCATTGGTTTGACAAGGAGTATTGAAACCTGGCTCGGAGGCGGCGCAGACTGTGGGACAAATTCCTCCTCTATGGCTCTGTCAATGAATACGAAGGGTATAAATGTCAGCGGAATCTCTGCAAGAGTGCAAAAAAGAATAAACGCCGACACTTTGAAGAGCAATTCGCAGTAGCAGCGAAGACCACCCAAAGAGAATCTTTGCATACATGAAGCAACGCATGAAGCCGGCAGGTGATGTGCCAGTGCTGCATGGCCCGGATGGACAGCCCCTAACCTCCAGCACTGAGGGTGCGTCCGCGTTGGCGGCGCACTTCGCTCATGTATTTGCAAATAACCAGGTGTCTGTTCCGAGTTCGACGTGTACCGCTGTTACCGAACTCGATAGTCTGCATTGCGGCATTGAAGAGGTAGGTCAGCTACTCGCCAACATTGACGGCACCAAACCTGCTGGACCTGATGAGCTTCACCCACTGGTTCTTAAGTCACTTTGAACCATCCTCTCTCTTGTCGTGACTGACCTTTTCAACAGGCCGCTGTCCGAAGGTTTGTTGCCAGTTGACTGGAAATTTTCAGTGGTGAAGCCTATTCCGAAAGGCGGCGACCCTAGCAAAGTAGATAACTACAGGCCAATTTGTCTGACACCTATTTTGGCAAAGGTTGCTGAGAAAATCGTGAAGAAGGGATTGCTGCAGTTGCTACAGTCAAACGAGGTCCTGACGCCCACACAGCACGGTTTTATGCACGGTCGCTCATGCATTACGAACCTGCTTGTGACGAGGCATGAGTGGTTGAAGGAAATAAACAAGGGGAAGTCCGTCGAGGTGATATTCATCGATTTCAGTAAAGTGTTCGACAAGGTCAGCCATGAGGTTCTCCTTCATAAACTCAGAATGTGTGGTGTCCGTAAATCACTGCACCGGTGGATCCGCGACTTCCTTGTTGGACGAAAGTGGAGAGTACAGGTCGACGACCATCTAACTGACTAGTATCCCTCTACAAGTGGCGTGCCTCAAGTCACTGTGCTGGGGCCCACTCTGTTCCTGATCCACATCAATGATCTACCTCAGCTTCTCCGGTCGCCATGTGCCTTGTTTGCGGACGACATGAAGATTTGGAGAGAAATCGACACTCACGATGACTGTGGCCTACCTCAGCAAGACCTCAACCGCCTATCCACATGGTCTGCAGGAGTTCTTCTCCCGGTCAACCCAGCCAAGTCTGTATTTATGAGTTTGGGGAAGGGTGCTGACGGCCGAACGCTATATCCCACACCCTCCGCGAAGGACCTAGGTGTACTCTCACGCTACGATTTGAAGTCCGTGGACAACACGAACAGGCTATTTCGTAACGGACCGCGCATGCACTGGGCGCTCAAACATAGCTTCGGCACATGGTCTGAAGAGGTTGCCACTCGCCTCTTCTCTTCCATCATTAAACCAATGCTAGAGTACGGTTCGCCCGCCTACTTTCCGATTACCCGAGGCGAAGCACAAAAGATCAAACGAGTCCAGCACGATGCTACCAGGCTCATCCTGAGTTTATGTGGCTTGGGGTATGAAGACAGGTGCGAGAAACTAGGACTCTATACCTTGTCCTACCGTCGGGTGCGAGTCGACCTTCTCATGACCTACCGTATTCTACATCTTGGTGACTTCCAATGATGCCAATGATGCACTTACGAGGGCAAAGCAGCACACGCGGACACAGATAAAACCTGTCGTGCCGGATGTGAAATGTGTTCCTCACCCATTGTGCATCGAACGGAGAGTGGAAAAAATTTGGAACAGTTTATCTGAACAGGTGATTGAGACAATATCTGTGCAGCAGTTCAAAATGTTGTTAGATTCATATTTTGGGACTATTCGATTCAGCAAACGATTGCACACTTACGATGATATATCACATATGTGAATCCTGAAATATCGTAAGTCAGATATTTTAAATATAACATGAGAACGACAACGATATTCATGGCTGACAACTTTCATAACCTTTTTCATCATATTTCGAAAGAGTTATACAGAATTCATTTCCACTTGCTCTATAACACAGTATATATATATATATATATATATATATATATATATATATATATGTATGTATATATATCTTCACCCACTGCCTTGTGGGTCAGGCTATTGAGCCAAAGGCTCCGAGTGCAGTCCCTCAAGCAAACCTCCGAAGCACAACGGCCATCTCGCATGCGATTGTCCATCAATGCAACTGTATGCCTGCGCGCCGAGCACTCAGCATCGGGTGATGGAACGTGCCCACACTACTGGACCGGAACTCCAGTGAGCGCCCGGAGCGACGCACTGTACAGGTCGCGATGGAACGGGCGCGCTACAACATCGATATTGTGGCGCTCAGTGAAACCCGGCTCGCTGAGCAAGGTAAGTTACATGAAGCAGGTGCTGGCTACACATTCTACTGGGTGGGCAACGCCGCCTCAGCACCACGTGATCATGGGGTCAGATTTGCAATATCTGATCGCCTCCATAGCCAGGTGGTGGGTGAACCAACAGGCATCAGCGCGCGACTGATGACTGTTCGCCTACGACTCGGAAGAGGTACGTTTGCCACCTTTATAAGCACATACGGTCAGACCATGTGTTATCCTGATGACACGCGTGATCAATTCTACACTCTGCTATCCTCCGTGATACGGTCTGTGCTGAGGAGCGACCGACTATTTCTGCTGGGTGATTTCAACGCGCGCGTTAGGCGTGATGTATCGGTGTGGACAGATGTTATCGGTCTGCATAGCACTGGTTAAGCGAATGCGAACGGTGACAGGCTGCTCTCACTGTGTGCCACTCACGGTCTGACGATCACGAACACTCGGTTTGCACTGAGTGGGAGTGATATAGCAACTTGGACACACCCACTGAGTGGTCACGCTCACCTCCTCGACTATGTCATCGTACGTCAGTGTGATTTGCGTGAAGTGCGCATAACACGTGTACTGCGTGGAGCTGAGTGTGGCACTGATCACAAATTGGTGCGGAGCAAACCGTACCTATATTTTCGTAAATCTATGTATTGCACTCCCGCCGTGAATCGGCGTAAATTTAACGTTCTCTCCCTCGGTACTGTGGCGAAACGTACTGAGCTGGAGAAGGCTTTGGCTGCAAGCCTGTGTGATGTGGAAGGCATAGCCACAGTGGACCACCTGTGGCACCACATTCGCGACCAGGTGACAGCTGCTGTCGAGGAGAACATCGGGCACGCAAACTGTAAGCGGCCTGATTGGTTTGATGACAACAATGCGACGATCGGCGCATTGGTGTCGGAGAAGAATGCAGCATTTGCTGCACATGTCACAGACCCCAGTAACTTGGCAAGAAGAGTCAGTTTCGCAAACTTCGACGGCGACTGACCCGAGAGCTCCGTCGCATTAAAAATGCATGGTGGACGGAAAAGGCGAAGCAGATGGCATGCTACGCCGAACGCCGCCAACACAATGAATTCTTTGACTCCTTGACGGTGGTGTGTGGACCGAGATTGGGGCCGCTGAGGATACTGATCGATGGTAGTTCAGGCGCCACCTGCACCCAGACTGCAGACATAACGCAGATCTGGCGAAATCACTCTGACTGTCGCTTGAACAATCGTTCAGAGATCGACTGGCATGCATTGAACTGCCTGAAGCAGCACGATGTAAAGGCGAGTCTGGCGGACACGCTGAGGCTGCATGAGACGCAGACGGCACTTACTCAGCTGCGAAACGGCAAGTGTGCTGGGGCCGACGGGATCGCGCCTGTAGTATTGAAACACGGCGAAACCGCGCTGCATCACTTGGTGCAACGCGTATGTATTGAGGAGAAGGTACCTCCTGAGTTGAAGGATGCCCTTGTGCTACCACTGTACAAGGGCAAAGGGAGCAAGCAACGTTGCACGAATTATCGTGACATCAACTTGCTGAGTTGTGTGGGCAAGGTGATTGCCTGAATCCTGCTCAACCGCCTCGTCAGTCAGGTTGTGGAACCGAACGTGGCGGAAGAGCAATGTGGATTCCGTTCGGGTCGCAGCACTATAGATATGATGTTCGCAGCTCGTCAGTTGCAGGAGCAGTGTAGAGAATGACACCAGTCATTGTACTCGCTTTTTGTTGATTTCACCAAGACATTTGATACGGTGAACTGCGAGGCATTGTGGCTGGTGTTGGGTAAGTTTGGTTTCCCGCGTAAGTTTGTAAGTTTAATTGAATGTCTGCACAGCGATATGCGGGCGAGGGTGCAGCTGAGTGGAGAGACCTCGGATGACTTTGCAGTTGTCTCTGGTGTGAAGCAAGGCTGTGTGTTAGCTCCTGCCCTGTTTAATATATATCTTCATGCAATGTTGTCTTGTGCTTTTGATGCGGCTTGTGCTTACGGTGTTCGTGTGGAGCACCGTATTGATGGTGGGTTGCTGAACATCCGTCGTTTCGGTGCAAGAACTCTAGTCTGAGACAACTATCGGTAGGTTGCTGTTTGCTGACGACTGTGCGTTGTTTGCACACATCGCGGATGAGTTGCGGCATATGACTAGTGCTCTGGCTTCGACAGCGGCCAAACTCGAGCTCACCATCAACACAAACAAAACTGTCTGTCTCTTTCAGCCTTCACCGGAGGTGCAATCTACAATCGCGCTGCGAATCAGCATTGGTGTTGAAGTATTGGAAACCACCTCCCGCTTCTGCTACCTTGGGAGTGTGATGTCGACTGACCAGCAGATACACAGTGAGCTGCGTATCCGCGTACCGAAACCAGCGGCGCCATTCGGGAAGTCAGAGTACCGAGTGTGGAACAGTCGTCAGCTTAACACTGGCACGAAACTGATGGTATACAAATCCATGGTGCTGTCCGTTCTTCTATACGGCAGTGAAACGTGGACGATGTACCGGCGGGATGTGCGATATCTCGAGCGGTTCCATCAGCAGTGTCTGCGACGAATTTTGCGCATCATTTGGGACGCTAGAGTTGCACACACGGAAGTGTTGCGACAAAGTGGGATGTATGCAGTGGACTGCATACTTTTACTGATCCACCTGAGGTGGATCGGTCATGAGAGCCGTATGGATTCAACGCGGATACTGAAACAACTCTTATATGGTCAACTGAGTATAGGGAAGCGGCATGTGGGGAAACCCAAGTTACGTTACCAGGGCATGATCAAAGTGAGCCTCTCACGTTCTAATCTTGACTGCAAGTGATGGGAATCGAATGCCGTTGATCGGCGTGCATAGCGCGATCTAATCACGAAGGCAGTTGCCGATGTGCAGAAAAAGGACCTCACACATGTAGAGAAGCGGCAATTGCTGAAGCGGCAAGCACCGATGGGTTGTACTCCATCGACATCGAGTGCATGGTGCTGTAGCACATGCGGTCGCGAGTGCCTGAGTCAGGCAGGCTTAGTGAGCCATGAGCGAAGCCTCTCGGGACCACTACCGAAGCGACGACGCGTCCTGCAGAGAACGTAGGCGGAACCGACGCAGCGTTTGTAGGTACGCTGCATTCGATTTACAAACAGCATGTTTGCATGCCAAATCTCTTTATTTCAGGTGGTGGGTTTTAAATTTTGTCCTGATGCTTTTGTTTCCCATATAAATGCCTACTTATACTCTCTTCTATACACTTGTACACGTCGCCTAAGTCACATGTAGTTCTTTCGGTAACATTTTCGTGTTTGTAGCATTTCCGTAAAATAAACTTCCTGACCTCGTGAACTTACCTCGTATTGGTTGGTAAGCAACCTATTTCATGTGCTCTTTAATTTAAGATTTGAGTCATCGTTACCTTATGCATCACTCAATTTATTTTCTTCGTTAGTTTTCCCTCAAGTGATTGGCTCATTAATTTACGATTTATGTCACCGTTCCCTTATGCATTAGTCGAGTTATTTTCTTTGTATCTCTCTCTTAAGTGATTGGCTGTTGTTCGATATCCCCGGTGGGGCTGCGCTTGATGTGCATGTTGACAAGGTGCCTACCTGTCTATTAAACAATACCTCGTCCATACTGGCTCTAGGAGACAGTTGGTTGTTGCTGGAGGGGACGGGGTACATGGTCCTTGTGGCTGTGTTAGGCTCGAAGAGTGGTTCCATGCACTCAGTGTGGAGCGGACTAGGGTCCAACCACTGCCTTGTGTGCGCTTGATTCCCAAATACAGTGTGCTTGTGTTTGCCTGTGAAGGAGTGTGGGCCGGCTCCGTTGATGGAACGTGGATCACATCCACATGACACCCGGTCTTATTCCCTCGGGTTTACACTGGATATGGGGTGTGTGGTTGGAGCTGTGGGTGGTGCAGCGCAAGCCACCTATGGTCCCTCTGTAGGCGCAGGCGTAATGTGGCTGGTCACAGTGACATTTGATCCATTTAGCCCGTACCATTAAGCGGTTTTTTGGGTCAAGCGCTTCTATTACTTGCCAGTGAGTCTATGGCAATACATTTTGCCTGGGTTCAATTACTAGGTTGTAAGCGTCAATCCGTTATGTCCGGAGATGGACCTAGTCGTAGCAAACAATAGAGTAAAGAAGAATATAAACTGGGAGGTAGGAGGGTAATAACCGTAATGATAATAAATAAGGGCATGGCATTTATAACTATAGTTTAGGAACGGGTGAAGGATTGTTCGACCAAATTGTACGGCGGGATTGTCGAAATAAATGACTGCTCGAATCGTCGATATGCAAGGCAGTTCTGTTAAGAATTTTCAGGTTCATCGATCAGCGCCCGTTAGTGAGGTATTCAGTTTCTATGATTCTCCTCTATACACAAATGGGATCCATAGTGCCATACCGAAGTCCATCTAGCAGAATAGTCCGGACCGACAGCGCCGGCCCTTAGCCTCAAGGGTCCCAAGCTTGCACAGGGTCAGGGCGACTCTTACAGTGTCCCTAGGTCAAGTGCGACTGGTGGTAGTTGCGGGGCAACCAAGCGTCGGTACTGCGTACCAGCGTACTGCTGATGTTGATGTGACAGTTAGTAGGCTATGACGAAGTGATACATGTGTAACGCAAAGGACAAGGAAGTCGAGACGACAGTATGGTGGTTATTTGCGATGAGCAGTCAGCGGAAATAGAGAGCACAAAAGCCTTATTGATTGTTTCAAGAAATCCTAGGGCTTCTTCATGCAATAGCCGGTGTGAGCTCACTGCGTGGGCTAAGGAATGGGTAAATAGAGTTTCATGTAAAATGGAGCTATGTAATGGTCGTGTTCAAGGTTGACATCTTTCGCATCTGAAAGCACTGCAGAACTCGCATCTCAGGCGACTAAATCAAGTGATCGTCTCATATGTGCATAGAGTATCGAGAAGTGGAAGAGGTCCCATGGCTGGAACGCCTTAAAGGGTACTTTTTGCGCCGCCTTCATTTCCTATGCCAATTGCCAGAGCTGGAGGGCGTAGGCGGAGAGACAGACGCGCAATCGTCTGTCAGAGTAGCTTGCAGACAATGCAGCAGGAGTTAACCGTGCAGGTAATCGCCGACAAAGATATCGTTGCTGACACGCATAGGGGATGCTCTCTGAAAGCTTGTTACACGTTGTGCTGATGTCCAGTGATGGTACAAGACACGAAAATTTCCCTTGCAGGGACACTTTGCCTGAGGTACGTAGAAGCAGTGCCGTCCATCTCCTGTACCCGCCCCCATGCTAAGAGAAGGTGCAAATGCAAATCACTCGTGTATCGGCTAAAGCATCAACTTATTGGCAACTGCAATGACGATAGTCGATTGCAGTAACCGAGCAACCTCTGTCTTGAGAGCGTACGGTTGCGGCTCAGAGGCTTCACCTAATAAGCAGAAGGTGCACTAGTGACTAGTTCCTGAGGGACGAAATGGCTTTCCGTGACTCGCTAGAGTTGAGTGGTTGCACTTGGCTTCAAAATAGCATGCATGCTACCCAAGAAAGTTGGATGTTGGGAAATGGTAGCTCCGAAACTCTCTACTTCGATGTGGTCTCAGTGATCGAAATGGCAGTGGTTTGCTTTAACGCAACTCGGTGCCTCAACAGAGATGGCGTATTGCAAACCAGACACATGATGTGTACTCCAAAACTCGACAATAACGTTGGATCTTCAATCCGCCTACAGTACGTACCGTAGCAAATATCAGCAGCATGTCAAACACATGTACGGTTTTGTATTCAAGCCAACTTACAATTCTCTTCCAACACCAGACATCTTGTAACCGCCAAATGGAGCCTGCGGTCCGAGCGTGTTGTATGAATTGATCCTGAAAGAAAAACAACCAAATGCACAACACTGTAACACCAGAAAGGAAGCGAAGTTGCGCTGAGGGCCCATCGGCTGGGTACAGCGCAACAAGGCAAATCGTTGATTCAGGGTCAACGAGCAGGGAAGAACGGTGGAATTCATAAAGACAAGTTCAAACTCCTTACTTTACAAGATTGTCAAACTTAGGAGAGTCCCAACGGTGATTTAAAGACTAGCGCAGGCACATATGCAAGTTCTTCCGAGAACGGAGTCAGACAAGCAAGTAAGTTGTAGGAGAGCAAAACGCATAAGGGACTTACCAGAAGCTTCCACTCTCGCAAACTTGAGCTATACGCATAGCCTTGTCTATATCACTGGTGAAGACTCCGGCACCAAGTCCATAATCGCTACTGTTCATGCGATCAATCACTTCGTCTACCGTGTCAAACTTCAGAATCGACTGAACAGGACCGAATATTTCCTCCCTCGCGATCGACATATTGTCAGTCACATCGGCAAAAACAGTGGGTTGGATGAAGTAGCCTTTCGTCCCGATTCGACAACCTCCGGTCACCAATCGCGCCCCTTGTTTTGTGCCGGCTTCGATGTAGGACATGATTTTGTTGAACTGAGTTTCATCGACCTGGAATGAATAAATTAGTTTATTTGAGAAAAAAGCTAGAACGATATTTGGAAGTGACTGAAAAGTAAAACCGTAACGAAGACGATGAATAAAACTGGAACAGAGGTCCGTAGCCAATAAAGAATTGTATAGGACAATTTAAGAGTGGATAAGTTGTACAACCTAGTCCCGAAGTCGACTGCACTGTTAAGGGTCAGTGGTCAACTAAATATACCTAAATCCGACGTTCCAACACGGGCTCACACATCAAGATATCTGACAAGGTTATTGCAACCTTTGGTATGACCAGCCAGTACGGTAGTAAAGAAATGGAGTTTGCTGGAAGGATATTAAGACTCACTGGCTGACTTCATAATAGTGCAGCTCAAGGTTACTTCACCATTTACCGAAATACCCAGAACAGGGGTGTTGCGAATGGTACGATGCTGTCGGACTGAGAAAAGTAGTTTGAATGAGGTGGCGAAAACTAGATTTGACTAGGCAGTCAAAGGTACGACAGCGTCGTAACATGTTCTACCTCGTTTCCAGTCGAAGCTGTGCACCCGGAGACAGAGTCTAGTCATGGGATTACCAATATCCCACACACCTATACATATAGAACTTCGATGAGTAGCTTAAATTCAATTGGTGAACGAGTAGTTTATTATGACGTTAGGGCCTCGTTGGGGTACAATAGAATTCAGCAACCGCCTAGCTCACAGAAATTGAGGAACGTTGAAAGTGATAAGATGTCGCGAACCGACAGGTACCGACGAGGTGCCTCATGTTATTCCGATTACCTGAAGCACGCTCACACTGGGATAGCCTCATCACTGTTTTAAAGAGCTCCAGCCCTGTGCATGATGCAAAAGGACAAGTAAGCTGCGCAGAAAGAAGTGACGGGTAAACTGCTAGACAGTTAAGTAGGACAGCACTGAGAGGAAGTGTTAAACTTACAGCGAGAAAGTAACGGCGATCTCCCGGTGGGAGCAAGCACGATGTTCAGAGCTCATTTCCGGAAATAGGACAGTCGATTGTAAAGATCATGCACACGTACACATAGGTCAAACCACGAGAGAGCTATGTACACGGACACAACCGCCGAGGAGCAAATTTGAATAAGAAGTAAGGTTAAAAACGGCCTTAACAGTGAGTGTGCTAGACATGGGGCATCAGATCGATCAGGAGGAACACGGAGTGCTGTATACTGTGTTGTGGGAGTAAGTAGAAGTTTAACGCTATACAACTCTATCGTAATATAATCAAACATGTTATAAAAGTCATCTGTCACCTGTGACAATCTAAGCGTACTTCAAATCATAAATGTTTGACTCACAGTTTCGCTGAGCTCACAAATATGAGATGTCATTGCCAGTGTGCAATCGTTCTTTGAATCGAATGGTGATGAAATGTGAATCCAACAAAGTTTTGAACTGCTGCACAGATTTGGTCTGCACGATTTGTTCTGACTAACTGTTCCAAACATTTACTACTATCAGTTCGAAGCACGGGGCTACTAAGTTCAGTGCCGTCAAGACCTCAAACCAAACTGTCGAGTTCGGTAAGCGCGGCACACGTCGAACTCTGTACAAACACCTGGTCATTTGCAAACGCGGAAGAGAGACGCGCCGCAAAAGCGGACACACGACGTGCTGGAGTTTATGGTCTGTATGTCCGAGCACTATAACATTGGCAGATCACCTGTCGGCTTAAGGCGCAGTCTAACATAAGCAAAGATTTCCTTCGTGGTGGCCTTTGCAACGGTTGCGAGCTGCTGTTCGAAATGGCGGCGTTTTCTAGTTTTTGAACCATTGCAAATAGTCCGCAGCCTCGTAGTCATTGGAAGAACCAGAGATGAGGAATTAGTTTCACAATTCGCGTCATCGTCGAGCCGTTTTACTTTACTCCTTGTCGAATCAATGTGGCTTGAGTAATTCAAGTTTCTGACATCACAGTGGTACAAATTGAGAACAGAGTAATGTCATACTCTCTTTTGTAGCATTTTAACAGCCTTCCACAGATATAGCTTGCGGTAGAGACCAATTCACTTGGCTCGCGGCTCGAGTTAGATCGTCGAAGTCAGTTTTGTAGTAGTTGCAAGCTGGCTCTAGCGGAGGAGAATAAGGGTAAATATAGATTCATACTGGCCGTGAGCACTAAGTGATCGCTGGGTGCTATGGGCTCTAAAATTTGAAAGTCATTCACGCGTTTTTCACAGGTTCTTAACATCAAGTCTAGGCACGATGGAGTTGAGCGCGGGGTTATTCGTGTTGGCCGACATGTGTTGTGCTACACCACTTTCAGGTTTTAGGTTCATGAACTTTGTTTCGATTTTACAAGATCCGGGCAAGAGTGGAACTTCAGATCAGTGCACTTAAGGACAGCTGAAATCACCCATGATTAGAAAATGGGGACGACTCATGTGGTTCCAGAAATGCAGCAGCCAATCCAAACAACGACTGAGGGGACTGCGACACAACGTATCCACGAGCAACTTCCTGGCGCCTGAGGTAGACCGAGCACCACAGCTGCTCACACTGGCCATCATCGGTTCTGTAGACACCCACAACTCACAGGGAAGGCCGGATGTAGAGCAAGACGCCACGGCGGGCAGTTGATAGTCTATCGCAGCAAAAGCAGGAATAAGCATTGAGATCGATTTCCTGGGAAAGCACCTCAGAATTCAGCCACATCTCTGCGAGTCGCACTACATCTGACCGCACAAATGCAACGAAACGACTGAGTTCTTCACGATCGTTCATAAGACTGCAAACGCTGATGAAGGTTACACACAAGCCGCAGCAGAAACAACCAGGCGTGCTTGCAGTGTGATCAACCTGCTTATCCTGCTTTGTGGAGTCTTGGAAACGACCCGAAAATCTAGGGTACGGAGATTTGTTTCCCCATCACTGTTTCGTCTCTTCACCTCAATGATAGCAGAATTGAGTCATTCTCGATTCACTGTATTCAAGCATGGACGAACATGGATCTTTAAACCATTAGACTATTTAAGCGGGATAAGATCCGCTTCGGAATGACCTCGTCCACAGATGATTCTCAATGGTCGACTTTGTTGATAATCTTACTTTCGAAGAAGGGTAATCTGCCTCACTTTCAACCCGTCCTCCTCCAAGTAGAGGAGTCTATCAATTAGGCTAGGTAAAATGACGACGCCATGATGGTAGCGCATCTGAGGAGTTGGATCACTGGACCCAGGCGCGTGGAAGATCACGTTAAAATGCTTATGGTCATCATCATCACCACCACCACCATCATCATCATCATCAAGAAGAAAAAATACAACAGTGGCATGCCGGCTGAGTCCCCTGTAACGGACGGACATCGTTCCGGAGATTTAACAGCCGGCTATCGTGCCATAAAGAGTTACATTATGCCTAGCGAATGAGATCGTGATTGGAGGGGGAGGCTAAGCAGGAGGCGGATGGACAAAGGAACTCCCAACACAAATGCCAATGGGGTCGGCTCCTAGCCCTATTTGCAAGTGTGTTCAACCAAAAGTGTTTACCGTCCTTAGGACCCCAGCCAGGCAGTCGGGATGCAACAACCGACGCCAATTTCGAAGTGAGGGTTTTCATTTCTCTCGACCAAGTCATGGCTTGGCCCGCTCTCCTCCTCTTCCAACCGCACGCCCGGTGCGCAAACAATGCAGGTCGCGGGAGTTGGTGTGCTGGCATGCGCAACACGTGGCCCAGCCATCGGAGCCTGGTGCGTGATATAATGGTGCTGAGCGGTTCACTCGCACTTCCTGCACCAAATACGCGACGCCAAACACGCTCATTGCTCACGCGGTGCTTCCACCTGATATGAGCTAAGCTACGAAGGCAGCGATGATCGAATGTGACGAGCCTCTTTATGTCTGTCGACCTGATGGGCCAGGTTTCACAACCGTACAGGAGGGTTGAACGGACGGCTGCGTTGTAGACTCCGCCCTTCATGGCAACAGTAATGTCGCGTCTGCGTCACAGGTGGCGGAGATTTGCAAAAACACCTCGAGCTTTGCTATAGGGTACGTAACCTCATCTCCGATCCCACGGGCGCTAATATAGTTGCCCAGGTACTTGAATTCCTGGACGACTTCTAGCTGATCACCACCAAGTATCAGTGCAGGGGTGGATCCCTGCCAATCTTGAAGAAGTATTTTGCATTTCGATGGAGCAAAGTATGGCCCAAAACGATTGACAGCCAATGCTTACGGTCAGCCAAAGTTAATCTTGCAGAAGGAGGATTTTTCCGAGCTGCAGGTGGTTTGGACCGCCGTTGATTTGCAGCGGCTGAAATCCTTTCGTTTGTCCGCTTTTTCTTTCCTTGTACTTTCCACGTGCCTTCAGTACACAAACTTTCACACACTGGGACATCTGTGTCCGTAGGGTAAACACAGGCAAAAGGTTCGTATCAGGTGAAGCTGGGCTGCGCGCAACCGCGGGACTTCGTGCCGGTGAACTTGCACGCGAAGCGAAGGAAAGCTTATCTGAAAGCTGGAGGCGGTTCGGGCTAGCTTGTTGGGCCAAACGCACGGAGCTGCTCGCAGCGGAATAATTTAGGCTACCAGTCGATTTTTGACTCTTTTCTACTTCCTTCAACTGCTTCTCGCTTCTGCAATTCTTACGCAAAATCTGAACGAAACCATGCTGGATTTCACGAAAACGCCGAAAAGGTTCAGTCAATAGTCCAATGCATGAAATGTGGAAGTTAATATTACACATAACAAATGTGAGTGCATTTGATTGACTTCCAGCATCCTTGGATCAGGCAGCGCAAGGTGATTGTTTTAGCATTACGAATAATCCGAGAGCGCATTGTGGAGCACAAAGCGATAGAAATTAAACAATACTTTATGGTCGAAAAATCCAGAATTAAGAATAAAGCTGAATGCAATTGTAATTTCCACGAAATAATTCCAAGACCAGGAGAAAGGTAACAAGAAATAAACTTGTTAACACAGACAGGAAAGAACCAACCGGAGGCCGCTAATTGCAGTTAGGAATAAGAGCCTAGCCAACAAATGCACACCACTGATGCTGAGGCCATTCATAAGGGTCCAGGAACAACAATCCTGAAGTTGATTGCAGAAGTGACAGAAAGCGTCAGAGCCAACAGCTGCGCGGATAGAATAGAGAACGAGGGGCAGTCAAGTGAGTGATGGGTACGCATAACCCGACCAGTTTTCTGAGGGTCGATGTATGAATTCGGTTTGACAGCGAAGATCGACGACATTTTGTATCAACATAAAAAAGATATACCAGTTAACGGGAACCACCCAAAAACCTGCTGCCCTAAATGCACCAGTAGATTGTCGTCCAGAAATATAGTTATGATAACTCTATGGCTAGTATCTTTGTTATCGTGATTACCGTCCTCGTTCGATTTGAAATGTGGCACCAATTCTAGACTGGTTCAGTTGGCGGAGTGAAGATTTCGCGTCAAAAAACGAGAGATTATCTACTCAATACATTAAAAGATTTCTCGCAAACATTTCTAAAAGTATGCTTTTCTAACTTGCTTAAGTGCAATTCAGGATTTCTAAAACGTGATATATCTAACAAAGAATGTAAACTTACTGAGCATTTTATGTTTACCAAGAGACTCCTCGCTAGAAACCGCTAGGGCCATCAAATGTTTACAGGGCGGAGCTTCTAGTGCTGAGCGACACTTTCGAAGGCAGTGGCACTCAGCTTGGGTCACAAATAGCTGAGTTCCTCCTCTTGAAGGGAGTGAGTGAACTCCATGTCCACTGAATGCCCAGACACATTTCACAGGACAATGCTGCTACGAAAACATTTCGACATTGAGGCACAGCTCGAGTTCTCCCTACACGTGCAAGGCGAAGGCTTTACACGACTATCGGAGGAACACGACATCAGCCAATACACAAGCGGAGAGTAAGGTATATTACTCTCCCCTTTCTTGGTGGCATTACATCAGACACGGCCACTTCAAAAGGCTTTAAATTGCGAGGGCCTACATCCCGAGAATAGTCGGGAAAGGCTGAGGCAGCTAACGATCAGGCTGCTTCAGCGAGGGGGACGAAAAGCCAAGGTGGTTGGGACGTAAGAAGGAAAGTTTATCCACATGGTTGGCGGCATCTGGTTCCGGACCTACTTGTCATTGCCAGCTCCATTGGACAGCCACACTACGTCTGCACCTACAGAGAGACCATGGGTGGCTTGCGCGGTACCACTCACACACATCATATACAGTGTAAACCCGAAGGAATAAGGCCGGACGGCGTCTGGATGGAAGTCACATTTCATCAACGGAGCCGGCCCACACTCCTTCAACATGCACAGTAGCAGCATTCCTGTCCATCTAATTTGGAAATCATGTCTATCGGGTGTACACAATGCGGTAGCTGGACCATAGTCCGTTCCACACCGAATACAACTACACTTGGAGCCTAGCACGGCCACGAGGACCGTGTACCCTGTCCCCTCAGCAAAGACTAGCAGTCTCCTGAAACCAGTACTCGAGGTGGATGGTGTTGGATAGGTGGGCACCTTGTCAACATTCAGCTCAAGCGCAGCAACGTCACGGATATCAAACAACCAAGATAGAAGTTGAAAAAAATAAAAACGCGAAATTGACAAGGGATATGCATCAGAATAATAGAACTGAGCAAATCAAAGAAACCGGAATACCATTGGTCCAGGTTAAGAAAAGTGTTAAAGTGCAACTCGGTGCAGCCAAACTGCACATGAAGGACAACAACTCGTCATGGAGAGGGGCAACATATGAGAAATCGTAATCAATGTGCAACGAACCTGAGGGCCTTGAATAGTGTCACCTGCAAAGGGGTCGCCGACCTTCCGTTTCTCAGCCAGCTCCTTCAATCGTTTCACCATTTTGTCATAAATAGGGGCCTCAACAAAAGTGCGCGTCGCCGCGACACAACACTGTCCATGGTTGGTCATGGTGGCTTCGTGAGCTGTCTGAGCAGCTTCCTCAACTTGACAAGATGGAGAGAAAGCGGGACTATGTGACAGGGTATCGGTAGGAAAGGGCGACTGGTGAGAGTAGAATGCTCACTTGATGTGAAACCTATGAAGGTATCTGTGTATTACTCACGTATGCAGTCGTGGGAACAGGTAAGATACAAAAGGACGCACATGTCCTTAACTAAACAGGTGGAGTTTTTCTAGTAAATAAACATTACTCTTGATGGAACGAGGTACACCTAGATAGGTATGGTCAACCAACTACCATACCAGCGCAGGCGAACTGGATAAAATTGGCAGAGAACCAGTAGTGATAGTGTCCTATATCTTTCTCGTCACGTATTTTTGCCAGCTTAGATATTCTAATTTGGACACGTGATGATGGAACAATGACGAATGAAATTCACGGTGAGCAAAGGCTGGAAAGTTTTGTATGAGTGCATTCGGGGGAAATGTAATGAGCGTACCTGACACGCGGTTCAATCATTGCTCACTCAACAAGCAATGTGAAAGTTGTTGGGCTTCATCGCTATGAGGACACGATGGAGAAAGAGATTCGGATAGTAGTATTGTGGAGAAGGCAGGGCGGTGTGAACAAGTTGTGTATTGAAGAACGAACTTATCCATGATATAACATTTCAAACAGAACAGTCGGACTCATTTACACATATCATTCGTGGTGCCATTTGATTTCACGCTGCGCCTGGCGCTATCGACCTGGCTTAAAGTGACGGTACGGTATAAGTTCAACGCTACAGCACCATCCATTTTCAGGGCTGGTTGAATTGTGCACTACGCGCCCGTCGTCCGCGGTGATCCATTATTCGCTGAGTTCATCGCGCCCGCTCGTTTCATCATGCTACTCATTAGTAGTGCACCACAGGATCACTATGAAGAAGTGGGGATGCCAAGAGCCACTCGGCTATACCAAAGGACTATCTGTGCCACCGCTGAAAAGCAGTTTGAAGAATAAGCAGTTCATTCGTACAAGTAGACCACAGCAATGACCTAGGCTAGGTTCATGATGCCGTTAATAATAGAAAAATGTAGTTATGCCTAGAAGTATGGGATTCACGAAAGTGAATGATAGAGAAATACGGCGTCACCATTCAAATGTCTAGTGCCTTGATAAACGTCTGAATAACCCGACTATCAACTAGGAAATGCATTGGATTTTCCAGAACAATCGGTTGGGTGGCCCATGTGCCATACACAGACGGCTGCCGCTGCTTATCCAAGTATTTAGCCCAAGCAGGTTTGAAATGTTACCGTTCATGAAGTTGGAGATCAATGGCTAACTTTTAGACGCACTTAGATTGTGAGCGCCGTGTAAATTAAGGCCGATCACAATGTGGCAACGCATTAAGATGACCGGACTGGTTACAATAACAAACGTCTTTCCCACAGCCATTGTGACCCACAGCAGCTACAATCACTACGCTTTTTAATATGTATGAATGATAGCATAGCCAAGAAATGTACACTAATGATAGAAGCATGCCATCCGAAGCAAATGCACGAACCTGGCAAGCCGAATCATTAAAAACAGGGGGTCGAAACACTAACCAGAGTTATCAAATCTGTAAAACCGAGTGACAGCTGGTAAAATGACCAAAACGGTCGAAAACTGGATTCAGGTTGTGCAAACTTACAGTTGGCATCGGCGAAAATGACCAGAGGTGACTTGCCACCGAGTTCCAATTTGACATGTTTCACATTTGATGCGGCGGCCTTCATGATGAGTTGACCGACCTCAGTGCTCCCCGTGAACGTCACAACGCGAACGTCGGGATGCACAGCCAGTGAGGCTCCGGCCGTCTCTCCGTAGCCTGGTAGGATATTGACTACACCCGGAGGAAAACCTTGGGTAAAGAAGTGAGGATAAAATGGAACTTAAAATGATAAACCACAAAATGGGTGTAATACCACAAATTCGGTGCTTGCCCAGTTCCGAATGGTCAACTCCAACAGTTTTTTTTGCCAAACAATCATCGTTGGAGTTAGCAAAGCACTTGAGAGGTGCACTCGTAAAAGACTATCGTGATTCAGTGAAACACTTGCCGCTGATGCCGAGAAAAAGACAGTGTGAGAAAAAACTACATGCAAATGGAAGGAGGACAGTAAGATATTGCAATACAATTAGTTCATTTCAAGAATTTCAACAGAGCAAGAACAATGAACATTTTAGCGAAATAAAGGGAATTCAGGGTAGTTCGTGTATTCTTATCACCGGCTGATGAGAACACACGAAGTACACGGAATTTAGACTATTTGGCCGAAATGTAGGTTGTTATTGCTCCGTTGAAATGGTGACATAATGATTGGAGTCCTAAACGCCAGCAGGACATACCATGAGCGTGAAGGTTTGGACGATGAGCTAACCACCGAGAAACTCTAGCGTAGTCTCACCAATGGCCAAAACATCACTCGACGTGATCACAAAAGTAACGAGACTGATAGTAACTAAATGCAGACCAAAGATCTGCAGCAAATAGCCTTGCTATTCGGCGAAGACTAAAGTAGTAACGGATCAAAGGTAAATGATGCTGAACACTAGATGAATGAGTCATCCGTATTGTGTGGGGTAAGGGATATATACTAGAGGTAGGGCTGCTTCCGTATAATTAGACGATTTGAAAGCAATTTGGGCACAGCTAGACTCAGTCTTACACCACCGTCCGGAGAAACTCTGGATAGCCGTTTCGTCAACAACGCGCACACCTATACGGTTCTCTGCCGTGCATAGTAGTGCGCGCTCCATAGTTCTACTGCGACTTCATTTACGCACTTAATGCAGACGAAGTCGGAATCCTAGACCGGACGCATATTACATTACTATTAGACATATAATACATATGAATTCTTGATCGGACGCAAATTGCATCCTGTAAACATGATCTCGGGTTGTTTGTCAGCGCTTCTGAGGAATAGTGTCCTTCTTCTATTCATATGGGAGTAGAATCGTTGGTTTATAGTGTAGGAATGTTCTGGCTCCATCTCAATAAATAAACTTGTTTTTTTCCCTTGACGGAATTCGCCGTGACTACCTTGACATTGTGAAGACTAAGGGAACTACTACTTCCGGATTCGAAAAAGTTTAGACATCTGGGCTATTCGTTTCATGAGTAGAAAATGAATTTGTTACTCACACGACCCCGAACCATTTTTCAACGGTCACCGGGTCGTAGGAAGAGAGCCATGACATTGACGATAACCCATTCTACGATCCGATGCTGAACGATGTTTTCTCTGAAAAATCCAACAGCCATGGTGGTTCGACGTTGATGCTGAATCAATATGGAAAACAAATCAATGCAATGATAATGAAAGTGGTGTTACTTCTCGGCCTGGTAGCATTAATTAAAGTAAAGGGAAGCTTTCATCTATATACTATCCGGAATTCAGCCTATCTTATTCGCTGAGATTCAATAAACAATGTCATTCACTGGTTGGAACGGGATAACCTTACACTGGCCCTTCTTTACCACCATGAACCGGATGCACAGGGTCACAATACTGGACGATATTCCTTTGAAGTTGCGAAAGTAATATGTAATCTCAACAGTCTAGCAATTAGACACAGAGCCAACAAAAAATCATGGAGATCAGCGGATAAGGGAAAGTCACCGCGTCATAAGCATCGTGGCATAGTATTTGAACGTGAGCAACACACTTCGGCAATATGCCGCAGGAAGAAAGGAACATTTTGACAAAAAGTCGAACAAAACATTTTTCGCATGCTTTCCACACGTCGATTTCTCTCTTTTTTGTGATTTTCAATGTTTGAAGTATTAAACTTGCGAATTAAGACAATTCTGTACACAATTATTCCACTTAATCCGGTTACAGGATATGTCTTCAAGAGTATTAAACCATACGTACTCCTTATTTTTTGGTCCCCATCCTGAAAGACGTACGGATCCAACAGCGGCTAGACACGACGTCAGCAATTTCATGTGCTGTCGTCATGTGGAAGGCTGACCACCACGCGGTCGCCTCCAGCCAGGTCCTTGACGAGCGAATAGAACGCGACGCGGTAGACGCTCACGTGCCATGCGCAGAACGCGACCGAGCCATCTCAATTAGCGCAGCAAAACCAGTTTGTTGAAGGGAAAACGCGCATTCCCCAAGATGCGACGTCGAACGTCATTACTGTTAACTCGATGTTGCCACCAAACATGAGCAATCCTCCTTAAGCAACCGTTATCGAAGGCAAAAAGACGTCGCAATTCTTCCACGCGAATCGGCCAGCTTCGCTCCCACACAACAACACTGAGCGAACAGATGCGCTGTAAACGCGGCCCTTTAGCGCGATTGAGACGCTACAGGTGCCTCAGATTGACAAATGCTGATCGAGCTTTAGTGATGCGAACAGAAACTACTTTGCTGATAGTGTAGTCATCAGAAACGCAGCCCCCAAAGTAGACTAAAGTATCTAGATGTTCAAGTTGTGCACCTTCAACAGTGAGCACGGGAGCAGGTGTAAGCCAATCCTTGAGCAGTACTTTACACTTTGATGGGGCGAAGCCCATGCCATAAGTAGATACTTCAACCGCCAAACGATCCAGAATGAGTTGCATACCTTGAGAGTCGGCACCAAGTAAGGCGATATCATCAGCATAATCGCGTGTTCACCCGGTAGAAACTCTGGGCCATAATGTTGGAAACCTTCTGGAGCATTCGACAGAACGTCTTCGTGTGCGAAGTTGGAGAGGAATGGGGACATAGGGCAACCCTGTCGTATATCGCTATTGACAGCGAATTGCGAGGAAAGTTTGCCGTAGACCGTCCCTCTGCCGGATGTATGAAGGTAAAGTGCTCGTAAGTAATAATGTGTCATCTGCACGCCGCAACGGCGCGTCGCTGCCGTGCGATCATCACCAATCACACGTGGGCTGAGTATACCACAAGGACGCCCACCCCTACGCGGATTCGAACCCGCACCGCAAGGTGACGAGCCAAGCTCGTTACCTTTAGGCTACGGGCCGACAAAGTGCTCGTAAGATGGCGGTATACTTCTCTGGCACTGCGTTCTTTAGCAAGCAAGGCCATAAAGCAGGTCGATCAACGGAGTCAAAAGCGGCACGTATGTCTAGGAATGCAACGATAGTGAGCCTGTGATAAATGTGGCGATGTTTGAGGAACTGGCGGAGCGTGAAGATTTGATCCGCGCATCCGCGGCCGGGACGGAAACTAGCTTCTTCATTACGGTAAGATGATTCACGTATTGGGGATAGTCCACGGAGCAGAATGCATGCCAATAGCTTGAAGGCAAGCGAAATAAGACTAATCCCGCGATGATTTACACATGAAGTGTGGGAGCCTTTCTTGAAAAGCGGGACAAGAACTGATTCACCCCAAGAGGAAGACACTTTCTCTCCATGCCAGATTTTTGCAAATAGCGTGGTCAGCTGCTTAATGATCGCCACACCACCGCACTTAAACAGCTCCAAAGGAAGTCCCTCTGAGCCGGCAGCTTTGAAGCACTTCAAGCGTCGAATCTTGAGGCAGACTCCCGCTTCACTGGAAAGATGCAGTGGGACGAACCAGTGTGGACAACAAGGTGTACTGCATGTACTGATGGATAGTGAAGGTAAGTTGAATTACGGGGAAAGTGCTCGGCCCAGCGGTCCATACACCTCTGTTGGTTGATGATCGGAGACTCATCCACCTCGCAAATAACCTCACTGACACCAGGCTTTCTGAGGCCAGTGGACCGAATGAGTTGGAAAAGCTTACGAGTGTTGCCAGAGAGGGCAGCGGTCTCCATCTCTAAAGCACGCTCAGACCACCATGCCTCGCGATCCTTGCGTAGGCTTTGCCTGAGCAGCCGGTTGGCAGAACGGTTCCGATCGTTGCAATCTGATTCCGCCAGGATATCTTTGCGGCGTTCGAACAGCTCCAGAGAACGAGCAGATCCAAACCTTTAAGGTGCGTCGATCTAGGTCGCAGCATGACTGTCCGGAAATGGTCATTGCCTTCTGTATACAAGTCCAGTGTTGCTCCACGTCTTGCGGTGAATTGCAACTGAATGCATATGCCAGTGAAGACTGGTAGCTCGCCTGGACAGAGGAATCAGTCTGTTTACATCAATATTACGATGCTTCGTGCTTCGGGAACCCCAAAACACATTTTCGCGCAGACCAGTGCATGATCTGAGTCAACGAAGGTGGACCAAAAGGACCTGGAGTCCAATACACTGCCACACCATCTGAAGCTGATTAAAATGTGATTAATTTGAGCCCACAGTTACGTTGACGAAGGAGGACGCCACGTTGCGGAACGCTTCTTCTTACGCCTGAAGTTAGTGCTCGAGAGAAATAGATGGTTGTCTTCGCACAATGTGAGAAGCCTCTCTCCGTTATCAGAGCGGTTCTCATCGAAAAAGTAATCAGTGAAATCAATCAGGACATGGAGTATTTGCTGTCCAAAACTAATCCCAACATATCTTAGAGACTCTTTAAACATGACCGTATCAAATGACCAAGGGATGTCCGAGACGAGTACTGACAGGGTGATTGTGATGAATCACTATATATCAGACCACATGTGCTTCAGTCGTGGTAATGAAGTTCGCGTTGTTTGGAGGCTGTGGCCGAGATCAGGGTTCACTACGGTAGACATTTTGAGCATGATAATTGGTAAATACTTGGGCATGGCAGTTTTTCTCAAAGAAAATTTGCCAAATCATCTTTCCTGATCTCAGAATGGCCGTATTGCTCCCGTTATTGTGAATGCAAATCAAAGTTAGGTGATTGCAAAATCTGTTTCCAAAGTGGGCACTGGGAAAGACTATGAATATGATCCTAATTTTCACGAAATGTCCCCATTCTTTTTGGTAATGGGCCCCGGTTTCAAACCTAACGGCAACACCAACTGTCCATCAATTAAAATAATCGAAAGATATATATCCGATGATGTGTTACCTTCTCGGGTTGAAGGAGACTGGTCCTACCATGATAGTCTTAACAGGGTATCGCACATGTTGAAGTCCCCAACCAGGCATTCTTGGTTTGATACTACCTTGCACATCTGCGCTTTTGTGGTGTTCTCCCTAGCTGGTGGCCTATCGGTGACGATCGTTACCTCCGCTTGTTGTGCACATTGCCACAACAGAATGTCGCCATCGCGATCGCTCCCTCGTCATTGGGAGCTCATGGGAGTTAACCTAACTGTGATGGAATTGAGGTGGAACTAACAGTCGTTCGACTTGTAGTGTGCAATGTACGCTGATGAACCGTGGGCGACGGTGGTGGACCATGCGATTGGCTCACTAATCGTGATGCCGCGTGCTGCAAGTGGGAAAAACGGCTGTCCTGTGACTCTCCAAATGACGGAGTCTGTATGACTGTGATGAAACTACTCGAAACACTGCAAATTTTTTGAAGATTTATCGAACTAGAAGGTACAGAAATAGTAAGGGAAAACACAACACAACACATAAAAGTCCATGGTTTCGTCAGAGGGTGAGACACTACCCGGTTGCCCAAACCGAAGTATGATGTTGACTTACGGGACATCACACCGAGCCTTTGGCTGATTAGCCTGCCCACAAAGCAGCGGAGTGAATTCAGGGACTCGCGCCCATTGGGAGCCGGTGACTGATTGTTCAGTTCCTACGCCTTTCGTACTTTTTTGTCAAACGGGCGCAATGCTCCCCAGAATTACAGCAGAAAGTTGTTAGAAAACAATGCTTTGCCAGGATGAAGCAGGCGGAAGTGACTTTATTTAGTGGTGAGTTACGTCCGCCACGTCACAGTGTTGTTAAACGGACATATGTGGCTTTTTATAGAGAAAACGCTTGCTAGGAGAAAACCCACCACCTCCTGGAACCCTGCCGCCGAATCATTTGCTGGAAGGGGAAAATCCCGAACCACCCAGCTGGTACCACGAGGAGGTTGTTCGTCGTTATCTTTTCTGTGTCGCAAAATGAAAACCAATTAGTATCAACCTAAGCAAGAGCAATTAAACAAGACTTATTAGCGTGTTTAGTAGCGGTCCGAAAACCAGGTGTGATGGTAGCTGTCGTTTGGGTGAACATGACCAATACGGTGTGGGCTGACAGAAGGTTGGTTACTCGCCACCGAAGCGAACTAACCACAGACAGGGTACACCTAGTCGTCTAAAGTGGACGCAGAGCAGCTTGGTCACACAGTGAAGCGAATTAGCTCCAACAGACGCGAGCGGACAGCGCGTGCGCGCCAACCAACCCGGACTAACATTGCGGGATGCAACGGCGACCGGTCCGCGGAGCAAAAGAAGGCGGTGGGTAGTTGGTAGACATAACCGCGTAAGTCACCCGAACAATGGAGAATTCGCACGGCCAATTACAGGTGCAGTTTAGAGTAGGGATAGATTACGCCGAGCACAGCAGATGCACAGGGAGTGTGGATCAATGAACATCCACAGGCCGCATAAGTGACTATGGGAACTGACCGGGAAGAAGCCGTCGCAGTTCAATAGCGTCACAAATCCTCGTACAGTTGAAATGCTGCTGCGCTTTACGAACAATAAATTTTTGATCGCTATCCCCTGCTTTGATTCGCAGAGGGTTACTCGATACCAGGTGGGGCAAAAATATAATCTGATGACAACGTGATATAGCCAGGAAGTAGCGAACCATGTGAGCTCGTGGAATGAATGAGCAGCTGATGAACAAGACTGAAGTTGATAGGTCAACACACACGAGGGTAAATCGCGCAACCAACGGTCGATGATAGATAACGCCACACGGGGACCTCGATAACGAAGTCCGGAGTATAAACATCAAAGTTGGTGCAATGAATTCCCCTCATGAATTCAAGTTTACAATTCGTTCAGCCAAATAAATCCGTGTAGTTACATGCAACCAGCTGCTCTCACAACATGATGGAAAACGGTTAGAGGCAAAAAGAAACTAGAAGACGAACAAAAATGAGGAGTCGGATACACACGGCAGATAGGTGGAATTGAAAAGTAGAGGTGATACAGGGAATGGTATTGTTGTGCTCGGACCTAAGTGCTACTGAACAAAATCCATCGAGGTGAGCGTGGAGTTCCGCGAAGTAGAAGTATGCAAACAAACTTAGATGTCCAGTTGGAAACATATACGAACTGAGGGGAAACCAAAGCAATTGTGCGAAGGATCCGATACTCGATGTGTCTTCATAATAAGTTACGGTTCCGGTGAAGCAACAAGTTTCATGAGACAGACGAAGTTTACCGGACGAGTCAAGAGGAGAAGGAAGTGCCCGCATAGAACACTGGTGTTGATGCGTGAGCTAGTCGGTGTCATGTTTCCATAGCACCGTAACATAATCGGAGACCCATAAAACGGCCCAGGGACTACGCCTGTCTTAAAAGCGGAATATATATTATAAAGTCACTGAGGACGTTGCTTGATGGTGATTCAGGCGCT
>OX104064.1:30439037-30567782 GCA_944474145.2 Dicrocoelium dendriticum
TGGCAGCACCAAATCAGTAATGAGGAAATCCATCGGCGAGTCTTCAGATCTAACGAACTCCGCCGATCGAATGATAGCGTCATCTCACTGCGGAGGCTTCGCTGGCTTGGCTATGTGCTTCGCATGCCTACCCAGCAGCTACCACGACGAGCCCTATTTGCAGGCACAGGCGTGGCTTGGAAGCGACGAAAAGGAGGCCAGTGTAAAATTTGGATCCAATGTGCTAAGGCGCGAACGTTGAAGCTGTCTGTTATCGGGCGTTCCCGACTCCCGGGTTGGGGACCAAAGGACCCAGAGCACACCTGGTTGCAAACGCTGGAGGATAAGGCCAATGACCGTACGCAATGGCGCACTTGCTGTGTGACTCTCCTACCCTAACGGTTGCTTGCCCTTTCATGCTATCCTTTTTCTTCTTATGTGTTGTGACACTCAGCCAATTATATTGCAATTGGTATAGTGTTGAATATATATATATATATATATCCGCGAAGTAGAAGCAAGCAAAGAAACCTAGATGCCCAACTGGTAACATATTCGAACAGAGGGGAAACCAAAGCAATTGTGCGAAGGATCCGATACTCATTGCGTCTTCATAGTACGCTAGGTTTCGTGAAGCCACAAGATGTTGGTGAGACCGTTGACTGAATAACCCTCCGGTCAATCCAATGCCGTAAACAAACGGGAGAAAGGAATTGTTTAAATAGAAACAGTGCCTAGTCATAGCCAAGGATTTCGTTAAACTCGGATGACGAAGGAACTGTGCAGCGCTGTTTGTGACATTCCATATGTCTTGCATCAACAAACTGGGACCGAATGACAGGTGAAGCGGATTACACTAACAGCGGCACTCATTATCGACTTCGCTGTACACGTCTGCACAGTAAACAAGTAAAAGGACGCATATACAGAGAACAAGTTTATTAGTAAGCCAGGTAATCCAGGATGGAATCTAGCGAATTAGCGTCGCAACTGGTATCGAATCCAAACCTGAAACATCTTGGAAGGTGACCCAATTCGATGTGTTCATCGTTTCTTGAACGTCACGGAAAAATTACGTATTGCTTACTAGAAAAGGTTTGGAGACCGAAGACCCCTGGAACTCTTGCAGCGATTGTCAGTTAACCATTACGATGAATCGATAAGCTGTCAAAATTGAAAATGGACTCGGTGTGACCGCATCGACAGTAAACGGTCAGCCGACGAAGTTAACCGGGCGAGTCGAGAGGCGAAGGAAGTGCCATGTCCACATAGCACAGTAACATGATCGGACACCCATAAAACGGTTATGCGACTAGACCTGCCTTCAAGGCGGAATATATATATATATATATATATATATATATATATATATATATATATATATATATATATATATATATATATATATATATATATAAAGTCGGCGGGAGAGTCTATGGTGCGCTGAGGCTGCCGGTTGCTAGAACCTGACATATGGTCTACCCACTGCTGCTACTGTTGTGAGACTGGCTCATGTCCTGGGCGCCTCCACGTGGCGACCGCTGGGTGAGAGTTGGGTTTCGCCCTTCTCCCTGCTAAGATGTAGGACACCAATCCGCATGGGTCCCTGAACTGACCATGTGCTAGACTGGCTGCCTTTCGGGTGTTCATATACTCAAAGGCTTTGGCTGAGGACCCGAGTCGTTCTCCTGTCAGGTGTGGGCGCCCTGGCAGTATCCTAGTCCATCCACTTCGGAGGTTAGGAAGTGGTCGATGTCCCTCTTCCCGTAAAACCTAGCCATGGGAGACAACAGGTCTACGGGTTATAAGCTCACATCTCAATTGCCGTAGAACACGAGCGCCACGCATTGTCTCTGACGGTGGGATGGCACCTCCGGGTGTTCAATGATTTGCTACTGCCCGCCTCAAACCAGACAGCCCCTGGTCGAATTGGTGCAAACCCGCCAAAGCCCAACTGCATCTGGCCGTGGTCGCAGGTGCGTATCCTACCACGGTCGCAAAACATATATAAATCGTTCCAGTACCTCCAAGGCTGCGTGTGACGGCCATCAAGCACATCCCTATCTGTCTCTGCAATCACATTCCCTGCTGGATCTGCTCCCCACTGTCTTGCGGATCAGGCTATTGAGCCAAAGGCTCCGGGCGGAGTCCCTCAAGCAAACCTCCAAACCACCCACTGCCTTGTGGGTCAGGCTATTGAGCCAAATGCTCCGGGTGGAGTCCCTCAAGCAAACCTCCGAAGCACAACGACCATCTCGCGTGCGATTGCCCTCCAATGCAATCGTAAGCCTGCGCACAAAACACTCAGCATCGGGTGCTGGAACGTGCGCACACTACTGGTCCGGAACTCCAGTGAGCGCCCGGAGCGACGCCACTGCACTGGTCGCGATGGAGTTGGCGCATTACCACATCGATATTGCGGCGCTCAGTGAAACCCGGCTCGCTGAGCAAGGTAACTTGCATGAAGCAGGTGCTGGCTACACATTCTACTGGGTGGGCAACGCCGCCTCAGCACCACCTGATAATGGGTTCGGATTTGCCATATCCGATTGCCTCCATGGCCAGCTGGTGGGTGAACCAACAGGCATCAGCGCGCGACGGATGACTGTTCGCCTACGACTCGGAGGAGATAAGTTTGCTACTTTTATTAGCACATACGATCGGACCATGTGTTATCCTGATGACACACGTGATCAATTCTACATTGAGCTATCCTCCGTGATACGGTCTGTGCCGAGGAGCGACCGACTATTTATGCTGGGTGATTTCAACGCGCGTTGGGCTTGATGCATCAGGGTGGACAGATGTTATCGGTGCGCATGGCATTGGTTCAGCGAATGCGAACGGTGACAGGCTGCTCTCACTGTGTGCCACTCACGGCCTGACGATCACGAACACTCGGTTTGCACTGAGTGCGAATGATATAGCAACCTGGACACACCCACGGAGTGGTCATGCTCACCTGCTCGACTATGTCATCGTACGTCAGCGTGATATGCGTGAAGTGCGCATGACACGTGTACTGCGTGGAGCTGAGTGTGGCACTGATCACAGATTGGTTCGGACCAAACTGTACATATATTTTCGTAAATCGATGTATTGCACTCCCGCCGTGAATCGGCGTAAATTTAACATTCTCTCCCTCGGTACTGTGGCGAAACTTACTGAACTGGAGAAGGCGATGGCTGCACGCCTGTGTGATGTTGACTGCCTAGCCACAGTGGACGACCTGTGGCACCACATTCGCGACCAGGTGACAGCTGCTGCCGAGGAGACCATCGGGCGCGAAAACTGTAAACGGCCTGATTGGTTTGATGATAACAATGCGACGATTGGCGCATTGGTGTCAGAGAAGAACGCAGCATTTGCTGCATATATTGCAGGCCCCAGTGACTTGAGGAAGAGTAGTCAGTTTCGCAAACTTCGACGGCGACTGACCCGAGAGCTCCGTCATATTAAAAATGCATGGTGGACGGAGAAGGCGAAGCAGATGGAATGCCACGCCGAACGCCGTCAACACAAGGAATTCTCCGACTCATTGAAGGCGGTGTATGAACCGAGGTTGGAGCCGCTGAGGAAGCTGATCGATGGTAGTTCAGGCGCTGCCTGCACACAGACTGCAGCCATAATACAGATCTGGTGAAATCACTTTGACTGTCTCTTGAACAACCGTTCAGAGATCGACTGGCCTACACTGATCGGCCTCAAGCAGCATGATGTGAAGACGAGCTAGCGGACACGCCGACACTGGATGAGACGCAGCGAGCATTTGCTCAGCTGCGAAACGGCAAGTGTGCTGGGGCCGACGGGATCCCACCTGAAGTATTGAAACACGGCGGACCCGCGTTGTTGACTGCGCTGCACCACTTGGTGCAACGTGTATGGATGGATTGAGGAGGAAGTGGCTTCTGAGCTGGAGGATACCCTTGTGCTACCACTTTACAAGGGCAAAAGGAGCAAGCAATGTTGCACGAACTATCGTGGCATCAACTTGCTGAGTTGTGTGGGCAAGGTGATTGCCCGAATCCTGCTCAACCGCCCCGTCAGTCATGTTGTGGAACCTAATGTGGCGGAGGAACAATGTGGATTCCGTTGGGGTTGCAGCACTACAGATATGGTGTTTGCGGCTCGTCGGTTGCAGAGAACGACACCAGCCGTTGTACTCGCTTTTTGTTGATTTCACCAAGGCTTTTGATCCGGTGAACCGCGAGGCATTGTGGTTGGTGTTGGGTAACTTTGGTTGCCCGCGTAAGTTTGTAAGTTTAATTGAATGTCTGCACAGTGGTATGCGAGCGAAGGTGCAGCTGAGTGGAGAGACCTCGGATGACTTTGCAGTTGTCTTTGGTGTGAAGCAAGGCTGTGTCTTAGCTCCTGCCCTGTTTAATATATATCTTCATGCCATGATGTCTTGTGCTTTTGATGCCGCTTGTGCTTACGCTGTTCGTGTGGAGCACCCTACAGATGGTGGGTTGATGAACATTCGTCGTTTCGGTGCGAGGATCTTAGTCTGTGACACAACTATCCGTATGTTGCTGTCCAATGACGACTGTGCGTTGTTTGCACACAGCGCGGATGAGTTACAGCACATGACTAGTGCTCTGGCTTCGACAGCGGCCAAATTCGGGCTCACCATCAACACAAGCAAAACTGTCTGTCTCTTTCAGTCTTCACCGGAGGTGCAATCTACAATATTGCCGCGGATCAGCATTGGTGCTGAAGTATTGGAAACCATCTCCCACTTCTGCTACCTTGGGAGTGTAATGTCGGCTGATCAGCAGCTACACAGTGAGCTGGGTATTCGCGAGTCGAAGGCAGCGGCGGCATTCGGGAAGCTTGAGCACCGAGTATGAAACAACCATCAGCTTACCATTGGGACGAAGCTGATGGTGTGCAAATCTATGGTGCTGTCTGTTCTTCTATACGGCAGCGAAACGTGGACGATGTACCGTCGGGATGTGCGATATCTCGAGCGGTTCCATCAGCAGTGTTTGCGACGAATTTTGTGCACCAGTTGGGGCGACAGAGTTGCAGACACGCAGATGTTGAGCCGAAGTGGAATGTGTGCGGTAGGCTGTATAATTTTCCTGAGACACTTGAAGTGGCTGGGTCATGTGTGCCATTTGGATTAGATGCGGAAACCGAAGCAGCCGTTAGATGGTCAGCTGAATATATTGGGAAACAGCATGTGGGGAAACCGAAGCTTCGTTACCAGGACATGATCAAAGTGAGCCTCTCACGTTCTAAGCTTGCTTGCAGGTCTTGGGAATAGAAAACAGTTGATCGGCGTGCATGACGCGATCTGATCACGAGGGCAGTTGCTGAAGTGCGAGAGAAAGACCTCATGTATGCCGAAAAGAAGGAGCAAGCACCGATGGGTTGTACTCTATCGACATCGAGAGCATGGTGCTTTAGCACATGCGGTCGCGAATGCCTGAGTCAGGCAGGCTTAGTGAGCCATGAGCGGGGCCACTGGGGGGCCAACACCGAAACGACGACGGGTCTGCTGAGAACGCAGGCAGAACCGGCACAGCGTTTGTAGGTACGCTGCATTGGATTTAGTAACCGCGTGCTTGCGTGCTGAATTTCTATATTTCAGGTGATCGCTTGTTATATTTGGTTAATACTTGCTTTGTTACCTCATTTTAACGTCTACTTTAATGATAATCTATTTACTGACACACTTCTCCTAAAGGAAAGATGGTTATTTTCTTTAATTTTATCCACCTTTGTTGCGTACGTTTTCGTTCGCCTTTTCTGCCATCTTGAACTTATCGCGGATATATCGATAACACATTTATTTTACATGTGAATTCGGTGAAGAGTTAAGTCGGCATATCTGTATGCTTCATCTGATTCACTTTATTTGATATCGTCATTTCAAATGGTTGCCTGTTGTTTGACATCCCCGATGTGGCTGCGCTGGTATGCATGTTGACAAGGTGCCTAAATGTCTATTAGCCACTACCTCATCTATACTGACTGCAGGAGACAGCTGAATGTTGCTGGAGGGGGCGGAGTGCACGGTCCTCGTGACCGTGTTAAGCTCAAAGAATGGTTCCATGCACATGGTTTGTGTGTGGAGCGGGCTACGTCCTAAGCACTGCCTTGTGTATGCGCTTGATTCCCAAATACAGCGTGCTTATGTTTACCTTTGAAGGAGCGTGGGCTGGCTCCGTTGATGAAACGGGGCTCCTATCCACATGACTTCCGGCCTTATTCCTTCGGGTTTACACTGGATATGGGGTGTGTGGTTGGAGCTGTGGGTGGCGAATGGATTCTGACTAGGTCAGAAAACCGATGTGCTTTGAAACACCATTTTTGTGCGACATTTTTGAATGGAACTACAGCTGGCAATCGACACAGGGAGTAGGGATTGTCGACAGACGGTTTTGGAACCACAAAACAGGTTTCACAGGCAACGCCTATCACAAAGAGTAGCAATTCAGTGTCCAGATACTCGTGTCTGATGAATCCACTCAGGAATAAAGCAGACCATTGAGTCCAGGGATAGGTGATTGCAGTGCACACTATTTATAGACTACGGATGCAGTCCAAGGGATTGAAGGAGGTTCGATCCGAGATTGCGAATCACACAATCCTAACACAATGAGGCACTACAAAGTTTCCGTGATACGCGTCGGAAAAAATAACAGTTCACTACTCACCGACATCACGAATCAGACTCCCCAAGTACAAGGCAGACAATGGTGTTTGTTCAGCAGGTTTCAGCACTAGTGTGCAGCCAGCAGCCAACACAGGAGCCATTTTCAAAGTACATAGAAAGAATGGGTAATTCCATGGAATGATTCCAGCAACCACTCCAGCAGGTTCGTGTCTCGTGAAAGTTACCGTGTTGCCATCGACAGGGATGACTTTGCCATGAATTTTGTCCGCATAGCCAGCATAGTAGCGAATAACCCCAACTGAGAGCTGGATGTCGCCGAGAGCAGAGGAAAAAACTTTGCCATTATCGATTGCGTCCAAGGCCTATGGAGGAAGGGATCCGAAAATGGAGGATGATGAGGCGCAAGAACATGCTAAACGTCCATATTATGAAGATAACTGGGTCCACACTGGGAATCATTTGAGCGAACGTCGATGCGCCGAGGTAGGGATCAAAGACAGGTGAGGACATAAAAGTAACCGGTGCTTACAATGGAAACATAATGTAAAAGCTGAGGGGCGAAGTGGCAAAACTAGTGTGACATATGTGAGTCATTCAAGTCCAGCCGGAAGATTTCACACGTCCCTAACCCAATCCCAAGGTAGAAGTAATGGAGGCAGTAGGAACTGGCAAGTGTCCCGCTAGTGCTAGGAGTGTCATTACTATCGTGCAACAATCAAGGAAAAGTCATTCAATTAAGATGGCAGATAACAAGGTGACTGCACACGTGACAGCGCGTCAAAAGAAAATTTCAAACGAAGGAGAGCATAAAGCCAACTGCAATTTCAGAAGACTTTGATTGCAGTATAATTATGATAGAATAGTAATCCCCAGTAGAACATATAAATGATGCGACTGATTTAAAGATTATTGTAAGTTACTCTTGGGAAGCCTCGGTCCGTTGGATAGCTTAGTATTGACTGTAACTGTGTAACTTGGGAAAGTGCAAACACGTTTAATCTTTCGCTGAGAATACTAAACGCAATAACACAAAACCATTTGCTGTCCTGAAAAGTAAGCGTTACATGGGAGTTGAAAGAGCTTTCCGATTAGGATGGGTATATACGAGTTGAAATCTACACTGTTTTAAAGGATCGTTATAACATAGAAGGCAGCCTATGGGGTGTGTAAATCAATACTTCATAACCCGTATAAAGTCATTGCGCATTGGTCGCGGATCGTATCGTCGTGCACTCCTTACAGTCATGAGTAGAGCGAAGTGATCTAAATCTATTTGGACTCGCCAAAAAGTCATCGGAAGTTAACGTTTCCACACGGATGATGGGGTGGAGCAGGATGTCTTGAGTCAGAGGCACCGATAAACTTTTCTATGCTGAAGCCTGCCAAGTAGTAGTTAAACGCACGCATAAGTGACTAATCATAGCAGGATAATATATCGAGAAATTAATGCAGTTGCCACTTTCTCAAATGTGCGAATTACACACCAGTCCGGGGACTTTAAGAAATAGTTCCCCGACTGGCCTGAAAGCCTCGAATATGATACGTTTGTGAACGTAGGTAATCATTCACAGAACAGACACAGAGGCACCAAAATCACGGAAATTAAACTAACGTGTTATCTACAGTTTTCATGAAAAGAAATCGTATTGTTTAGCTGTCACTTCATACATCCACTTCAGTCCTTCTTCGTTACTTTCAAGAGCAGAAGCAGTAAAGACTCGAATGTAAACATGTAAACATGCACACTAATCTTCCAGTGACTTCGGTTACGCAAGGCACCAAGCGTTTCTAGTCATCAGCAGTGTCTTCAACCTTGAATCTCCAAACAGGCATGCACATGGACTTAACGGAGGCCAGACGCGAAATGTCATGCGCTGTCGACAAGTGTGGTTTCCCTCAGATCAATCCTACACGAGCAAATAAGACGCGCGGTGCGATAAACGCTTTGGTGACATGTGGAGAAAAAAAACCGAAACAGCGCAATAGGCGCGGTAAAACAAGGTAGATGAAGGGAAGTTACATATTACCCAAGATACGATATCGATGTGGACTCGGCGTCACTCTACCACACACGAGCGATTCCCCACAACCATTATCGAAGACCGAAAAGTCGGAGCATGTCATCTAGGTGAATTTGAAAGGACTCATTTTCATTCACGCTGCCCTTACATAAGAGGGATGTTCCACTGACGCGACAACAGCAAACTGGCTATGGCAATACGAAGAGAAATGATTTTTTCAACGATGCCACCCGCGGAAATGTAGGTTTCCAGACAGACAAAGCCATTCACTCGTTCAAGCTATGAACCTTCAAGAGTGAGCGCAGGAACAAGTGTTCGCCAATTATGGAGCAGCATATAAAACTTCGAGAGCGCGAAGCACATGCCGTGTCTAGATGCTGCAATCACTAAACGGTTCAGAATGGCTTGCACACTCTGCGGGTCGTCCCGACCTTGCACACTGGCCTAGAAAAAGCTCAGGCCGAAAAATTGGAAACTTTCTATGACTCACCAGATGACAACACCAGACACAAAAATGAAAAGGAAAGGCAACCTGAGACACCTTTGTCGTACACTTCCACTCCGTCATACATGGGTGTACAGTGAGCAAATAAACTTTTTCTTGATTCCGTTCTTGTTAAAGAAACCAAGCAAAAGAGCCTATGATGGATCGTCGCCATTTGGCCCTACATAGCAGCGCTACATAGAATCATCAGTTAAATTCAACTCAAGAAGTGAACCCGGTTGGGATCTCATTGATTTGTATCAATTAGCATATCCTAGATTGTTGATTTGCTCCAATGTGTTTAGTAGCTTCGCTTCGCCCTTATTTGTACTGCAGTATTCCGCATGCATACGATTCTGTTCTTATTCAGCGCGTATTCGCGTTCCCATCTGCGGTCGTGGGATTTGAGCAGTGACTCCGCGGCGACACATATTTTAGCGATGGAGTTTACCATTGACAAGGGCAATTGCTGCTGAAGATCTGAACACGGTTTTAGTACAGTAGCAAAAATAATTCGAGGCATCTCAGCTGCCATTGATCGAGACTCTCACTCGACAACCGACTGTCCAATCACGCTCAACCCAAAGCACACACAGAACTTCCGTTGATGCAGTACTCATCAGTGTCACAGAGTTTATTTTCAATCACGAATCAGGATTGGTTTTTGACATGCGGTTCAAACGTTATGAGGATATCTTGAAAGTGGAACTGACAAGCTGCTGCTGAGGAAGTTTGGAAGTATAAAACCCGAAAGGTATGTTAATATCATTCTGCCGAAAGACGCACATGACTTTGATTTTGATGAAACGGTTGCCCGCCTAACAAATATTTAGCGATCAGTCCTCGTTGTTCAGTAGTCGGTAAAACTGTTTGAAGCTACGCAAGTGAGACCCTGACAGTCTCATCGCTTATGTGGCAATCGGAGAGCGACAGTGTCAAAAGTTCAAACCGAAGTCTCTCACAGAAAATCACGTTGAATATTTGATTTTGGTATGTAGCTTACAATCTCCAAAGTATGCCGATATAAGAACCAGGATGTGGAGACAAATAGAGTATGATCCAGACGTTACATTGCAGAGGCTTAACGAATCAGTGATTTGTAATATGACGCAGTAGTGTTTGAGGAATCCAAGGCGAAGTTCGGTGACAACACGGTTCAGGCAATCTTGGAAAGACTACTACCCAACACATGAAACACCCATAGGGAAAAGCCCTACCAGCCTGTTGGCACTGCGGCTAGTGGCACTTAGTTGGGTGGTGTCCTTTCAACAGGCATGTGTGTCAAGGTCACGGAGGAGGACACAAAGAAAGCCACTGCAGGTCCGAAAACCATTCATGCAAACAGCACGTATCAGACGGAAAGTGCGCAAACCTTTGCCAGGAGAGCGAACGCCAACGTTATTGCTAACGTCAAAGATGGACGGAAGTTAGTCATCATCATCATCGACGGAAAGTTGGTCAGACTGCAGATTGACACTGCTTCAGACATTCCGATGATATGAGAAAATCTGTCATCAACCCGATACAGCAGCAGGCAAGAAGTGTTTCTGGTTCCGAGCTGTTTTTGTTGGAGAAAGTTCACTCTGATTACCGACCACAAACCCTTGCTGGCAATTTTCGGCTCAAAGTCAAAGGTATACATGACGAATAGGCTATAGCGCTGGTCTACAACACTGCTGGACTATTACAATGAAGTGAAACATGTCTCTACGGAAAGTATTAGTCAAACATGCACTCTCTCGTTTGTTGACGAACGTACCAAGCCAGGTGGAAGATACCATAATTGCCTCGATCTCGATGGAGACTGAAGTAAAAGGAGTGGTAGCGTAAAGGTTCCAAAATCGACTCGTGACTTTCGAAATGGTACACGATGTGACGATAGAGGATCCCGTCTTACTCCAGGCCATGGAATTTCACATCACTCAGTGGTCAAAGGATAATTTGGCTGGCGAGTTGCCCACATTGTCCAGAAGGAAAGATGCGTTGTCGGTTGTGGATGGTTGTCTGCTCTTCTCGGAACGCATTGTTATCCCAAGTGAGTTACGCTGCCGAATCTTACGTCAGTTTCACAGAGGACATCCTAGTATCAACAGGATTAAAATGACCACGTGAAGGTTTGTATACTGGTCAAATATTGTTTTAGAAATAGAACACTTAGGCGAGTCATGTCGCAAGTACGCCACTGTCAACAAAGCCACCAGAGGAGCAAATTTGTCCTCCTGGCTACTAGCAAGAAGACCATGGGAGCGCACCCATGCATGTTTCTTTGATCTTGTAGATGGGCAGCAGCATCTCATCGTAGTCGATTCATTTAGCAAACGGTTCGAGGTTATGCGTATGGACCAAACTACTAGTGGTGCTACCATAAACGTCCTGAGGCTGTTGCTCAGCCACCATGAAGATCCCGAGATGTTGGTCACAGTCGGTGGCTGGGTGGTTTGCACGTCTGGTATGAAATCATAAGGTCACCGGCTCGAATCCTTGTAGGGACGGGCGTCCTCGCGTTAAATCCAGCCCACGCGCGACTGGTGGTGGTCGCGCGGCAGCTAAACACCCCTACAGCGTACAGCAGACGATTTATTTTTATTTTTTCATGTGGCCAGAGACAACAGCAGTCAGTTCAGTATGTTCGATTTCGCCGGGTACCATGCACAAAAATGGCATCACATTTTTGCGCTCCCCACCGTTTCATCTGCAGCCAAATGGCAAAGCGAAGCGATTTCTTAACACTTTCAAGTGACTATTACTAAAGATGAGGGTAAGGTACTACAATGATTCTGGATATAGTCTTGTTGGCGCCATCCGGTTTCGAATTTGCTTGTCATTATGGTCAGCCACAGGACGCCTGCGTCTACAGAGGGACCATGGATTGTTGGCGCTGCACCACCCACAGCTCCACTCACACACACCATATCCAATGTAAACCCGAAGGAATAAGACTGGGAGGCATGCGGATGGGAGCCACGTTTCGTCAACGGAGCCTGCCCACACTCCTTCACAGCAAACATAAGCACACAGTATCTGGGAATAAAGCGCAACCAAGGGGGTGGCTGGACCGTAGTCCGCTCCACACTGAGTGCATGGAACCACTCTTCGAGCATAGCACTACCACAAGGACCGTGCACCCTGTCCCCTCCAGCAACAACCAACTGTCTCCTGGAGCCAGTATGAACTAGGTAGTGGGTAATAGACAGGTAGGCACCTTGTCAACATGCACATCAAGCGCAGCCACACCGGTGATATCAAACAACAGCCAATCACATGAGAGAGCGAGAGAGAGATACAAAGAAAATGGCTCGATTAACGCACAAGGAAACGGAGACATAAATCTTAAATTAGTTAGCATATGAAATAAGCTGTCTACAAAAGAATCCGTTTACAAAAGAATACGAGGTAAGTTCACGAGGTCAGGAGGTTTATTTTACGGAAATGCTGCAACACGGAAATGTTATCGAAATAACTACAAGTGGCTTAAGCGACGTGTGCTGGTGTATAGAAGAGAGTATAACTAGGCATTTATATGGGAAAGAAAAGCATTAGGGCAAAATTGAAAACCCACCACCTGAAATAAAGAGACTTAGCATGCAAGCACGCGGTTAGTAAATCGAATGCGGCGTACCTACAAACGCTGCGTCGGTTCTGCCTACGTTCTCTGCAGAACCCGTCGGCGCTTCGGTAGTAGTCCCGAGTGTCCTCGCTCATGGCTTACTAGGCCTGCCTGACTCAGACACTCGCGACCGCATGTGCTACAGCACCATGCACTCGATGTCGATGAAATACAATCCATCGGTGCTTGCCGCTTCTTCTCTGCATGCATGAGGTCTTTCTCCCGCACTTCAGCAACTGCCTTCGTGATGAGATCGCGCCATACGCGCAGATCAACCGCTTTGCATTCCCATGACCTGCAATCATGATGAGAACGTGTGAGGCTCACTTTGATCATGTCCTGGTAACGTAACTTTGGTTTCCCCACGTGCCGCTTCCCAATACTCAGCTGACGGTATAAGAGTTGTTTCGGTATCCGAGTCGAATCCATACGCCACACATGACCGAGCCATCTCAGGTGTCTCAGTAAAAGTATGCAGTCCACTGCATACATCCCACTTCGGCGCAAAACTTCCGTGTCTGCAACTCTGGCGCCCCAACCGATGCGCAAAATTCGTCGCAGACACTGCTGATGGAACCGCTCGAGATATCGCACATCCCGACGGTACATCGTCCACGTTTCACTGCCGTATAGAAGAACGGACAGCACCATGGATTTATACACCATCAGCTTCGTGCCAATGCTAAGCTGATGGTTGTTCCACACTCGGTACTCTAGCTTCCCGAATGCCGCTGCCGCCTTTGACCCGCGATTACGCAACTCAACATGTAGCTGCTGATCAGTCGACATCACACTCCCAAGGTAGCTGAAGCGGGAGGTGGTTTCCAATACTTCAGCACCAATACTGATTTGCGGCAATATTGAAGATTGCACCTCCGGTGAAGGCTGAAAGAGACAGACAGTTTTCCTTGGGTTGATGGTGAGCCCATATTTGGCCGCTGTCGAAGCCAGAGCACTAGTCATGTGCTGCAACTCATCCGCGGTGTGTGAAAACAACGCACAGTCGTCAGCAAACAGCAACATACGGATAGTTGGCTCACAGACTAGAGTTCTCGCACCGAAACGACGGATGTTCAGCAACCCACCATCAGTACGGTGCTCCACACGAACACCGTAAACACAAGCCGCATCAAAAGCACAAGACAACATTGCATGAAGATATATATTAAACAGGGCAGGAGCTAACACACAGCCTTGCTTCACACCAGAGACAACTGCAAAGTCATCCGAGGTCTCTCCACTCAGCTGCACCCTCGCTCGCATACCACTATGCAGACATTCAATTAAACTTACAAACTTACGCGGGTAACCAAACTTACCCAACACCAGCCACAATGCCTCGCGGTTCACCGTATCAAATGCTTTGGTGAAATCAACAAAAGCGAGTACAATGGCTGGTGTCGTTCTCTGCACTTCTCTTGCAACTGACGAGCCGCAAACACCATATCCATAGTGCTGCGACCCGGACAGAATCCACACTGCTCCTCCGCCACGTTAGGTTCCACAACCTGACTGACGAGGCGGTTGAGCAGGATTCGGGCAATCACTTTGCCCACACAGCTCAGCAAGTTGATGCCACGATAATTCGTGCAACATTGCTTGCTACCTTTGCCCTTGTACAGTGGTAGCACAAGGGCATCCTTCAACTCAGGAGGCACCTCCTCCTCAATCCATACACGTTGCACCAAGTGGTGCAGCGCAGTCAACAACGCGGGTCCGCCGTGTTTCAATACTTCCGGCGGGATCCCGTCGGCTCCGGCACATTTGCCGTTTCGCAGCTGAGCAAGTGCTCTCTGCGTCTCATCCAGTCTCGGCGTATCCGCCAGATTCGCATTCACATCGTGCTGCTTCAGGCCGTTCAATGTAGGCCAGTCGATCACTGAACGGTTGTTCAAGAGACAGTCAAAGTGTTGTCGCCAGATCTGCATTATGTCTGCAGTCTGCGTGCAGGTAGCGCCTGAACTACCATCGAGCAGTGTCGTCAGAGGCTCTAATCTCGGTCCATACACCGCCTTCAAGGAGTCGAAGAATTCCTCGTGTTAGCGGCGTTCGGCGTAGCATTCCATCTGCTTCGCCTTCTCCGTCTACCATGCATTTTTATTGCGACGGAGCTCTCGGGTCAGTCGCCGTCGAAGTTTGCGAAACTGACTCCTCTTCCCCAAGTCACTGGGATCTGCAACATGTGCAGCAAATGCTGCATTCTTCTCCGACACCAATGCGCCGATCGTCGCATTGTTCTCATCAAACCAATCAAGCCGCTTACAGTTTTCGCGCCCGATGGTCTCCTCGGCAGCAGCTATCACCTGATCGTGAATGTGGTGCCACAGGTCGTCCACTGTGGCTATGCATTCCACATCACACAGGCGTGCAGCCATCGCATTCTTCAGCTCAGTACGTTTCGCCACAGTACCGAGGGAGAGAACGTTAAATTTACGCCGATTCACGGCGGGAGTGCAATACATGGATTTACGAAAATATATGTACAGTTTGGTCCGCACCAACTTGTGATCAGTGCCACATTCAGCTCCACGCAGTACACGTGTCATGCGCACTTCACGCATATCACGCTGACGTACGATGACATAGTCGAGCAGGTGAGCGTGACCACTCCGTGGACGCGTCCAGGTTGCTATATCATTCGCACTCAGTGCAAACCGAGTGTTCGTGATCGTCAGACCGTGAGTGGCACACAGTGAGGGCAGCCTGTCACCGTTCACATTCGCTGAACCAATGCCATGCGAACCGACAACATCTCTCCACACCGATGCATCACGCCCAACGCGCGCGTTGAAATCATCCAGCAGAAATAGTCGGTCGCTCCTCGGCACAGACCGTATCACGGAGGATAGCTCAGTGTAGTATTGATCATGCGTGTCATCAGGATAACACATGGTCGGACTGTACGTGCTTATAAAAGTAGCAAACTTACCTCTTCCGAGTCGTAGGCGAACGGTCATCAGCCGCGCGCTGATGCCTGTTGGTTCACCCACCAGCTGGCCATGGAGGCGATCGGATATTGCAAATCTGACCCCATGTTGAAGTGGAGCAGAGGCGGCGTTGCCCACCCAGTAGAATGTGTAGCCAGCACCTGCTTCATGCAACTTACCTTGCTCAGCGAGCCGGCTTTCACTGAGCGCCGCAATATCGATGTTGTAGCGCGCCAGCTCCATCGCGACCAGTGCAGTCCGTCGCTCCGGGCGCTCGCTGGAGTTCCGGTCCAGTAGTGTGCGCAGGTTCCAGCATCCGATGCTGAGTGCTTTACGCGCAGACATACGATTGCATTGGTGGACAATCGCACGCGTGGTGATCGTTGTGCTTCGGAGGTTGGCTTGAGGGACTCCGCCCGGAGCCTTTGGCTCAATAGCCTGACCCACAAGGCAGTGGATGATTTGGAGGTTTGCTTGAGGGACTCCGCCCGGAGCCTTTGGCTCAATAGCCTGACCCACAAGGCAGTGGAGAGCAGATCCAGCTCGGGAATGTGATTGCAGAGACAGATGGGGATCTGCTTGACGGCCGTCACACGCGCCTGCGACGACGGCCAGACCCAGGTGGGTTTTTGCCGGGTTCGCACCAATTTGACCAGGGGCTGCCTGGCTTGAGGCGGGCAGTAGCAAACCATTGAACACCCGGAGGTGTCCTCCCACCTTCAGAGACAATGCGTGGCACTCGTGCTCTACGCCAATCGAGCATTGAGAATATCACCCGTAAACCTGTTGTCTCCCATGGCTAGGTTTTACGGGAAGTGGGCCATCGACCACTTCCGAACCTCCGGAGAGGATGGACTAGGATACTGCCAGGGCGCCCAATCCTGACAGGAGAACGACTCGGGTCCTCAGCCAAAGCATTCGATTAAATGAACTCCCGAAAGGCAGCGGGTCTAGCACATGGTCAGTTCACTGACTCATGGGGATTGGTGTCCTGGATCTTAGCATGGAGAAGGGCGAAACCCAACTCCCACCCAGCGGTCGCCACGATGAGGCGCCCAGGATAGGAGCAAATGGCCCAACGGTAGCAGCAGTGGGTAGACCATCTCTCTCTGCAATCACATTCCCCAGCTGGTTCTGCTCCCCACTGCTTTGCAGGTAAGGATATTGAGCTAAAGGCTCCGGGTGGAGACCCTCAAACAAACCTCCAAACCACCCACTGCCTTATGGGTAAGGCTATTGAGCCAAAGGCTCGGTACTGTGGCGAAACGTACTGAGCTGAAGAATGCGATGGCTGCACGCCTGTGTGATGTGGAATGCATAGCCACAGTGGGCGACCTGTGGCACCACATTCACGATCAGGCGACAGCTGCTGCCGTAGAGACCATCGGGCACGCAAACTGCAAGCGGCCTGATTGTGTTGATGAGAACAATGCGACGATTGGCGCATTGGTGTCGGAGAAGAATGCAGCATTTGCTGCACATGTTGCAGATCCCAGTGACTTGGGGAAGAGTAGTCAGTTTCGCAAACTTCGACGGCGACTGACCTGAGAGCTCCGTCGCATAAAAATGCATGGTGGACGGAGAAGGCGAAGCAGATGGAATGCTACGCCGAACGCCGCTAACACAAGGAATTCTTTGACTCCTTGAAGGCGGTGTATGGACCGAGATTGGAGCCTCTGAGGACACTGCTCGATGGTAGTTCAGGCGCTACCTGCACCCAGACTGCAGACATAATGCAGATCTGGCGACAACACTTTGACTGTCTCTTGAACAACCGTTCAGAGATCGACTGGCCTACATTGAACGCCTGAAGCAGCACGATGTGAAGGCGAATCTGGCGGACACGCCGACACTGGATGAGGCGCAGAGAGCACTTGCTCAGCTGCGAAACGGCAAATGTGCCGGAGCCGACGGGATCCCGCCGGAAGTATTGAAACACGGCGGACCCGCGTTGTTGACTGCGCTGCACCACTTGGTGCAACGTGTATGGATTGAGGAGGAGGTGCCTCCTGAGTTGAAGGATGCCCTTGTGCTACCACTGTACAAGGGCAAAGGTAGCAAGCAATGTTGCACGAATTATCGTGGCATCAACTTGCTGAGCTGTGTGGGCAAAGTGATTGCGCGAATCCTGCTCAACCGCCTCGTCAGTCAGGTTGTGGAACCTAACGTGGCGGAGGAGCAGTGTGGATTCTGTCCGGGTCGCAGCACTATGGATATGGTGTTTGCGGCTCGTCAGTTGCAAGAGAAGTGCAGAGAACGACACCAGCCATTGTACTCGCTTTTGTTGATTTCACCAAAGCATTTGATACGGTGAACCGCGAGGCATTGTGGCTGGTGTTGGGTAAGTTTGGTTACCCGCGTAAGTTTGTAAGTTTAATTGAATGTCTGCACAGTGGTATGCGAGCGAGGGTGCAGCTGAGTGGAGAGACCTCGGATGACTTTGCAGTTGTCTCTGGTGTGAAGCAAGGCTGTGTCTTAGCTCCTGCCCTGTTTAATATATATCTTCATGCAATGCTGTCTTGTGCTTTTGATGCGGCTTGTGCTTACGGTGTTCGTGTGGAGCACCGTACTGATGGTGGGTTGCTGAACATCCGTCGTTTCGGTGCGAGAACTCTAGTCTGTGAGACAACTATCCGTATGTTGCTGTTTGCTGACGACTGTGCGTTGTTTTCACACAGCGCGGATGAGTTGCAGCACATGACTAGTGCTCTAGCTTCGACAGCGGCAAAATTTGGGCTCACCATCAACACAAGCAAAACTGTCTGTCTCTTTCAGCCTTCACCGGAGGTGCAATCTTCAATATTGCCGCGAATCATCATTGGTGCTGAAGTATTGGAAACCACCTCCCGCTTCAGCTACCTTGGGAGTGTGATGTCGACTGATCAGCAGCTACACGTTGAGTTGCGTATTCGCGTGTCGAAGGCAGCAGCGGCATTCGGGAAGCTAGAGTACCGAGTGTGGAACAACCATCAGCTTAGCATTGGCACGAAGCTGATGGTGTACAAATCCATGGTGCTGTCCGTTCTTCTATACGGCAGTGAAACGTGGACGATGTACCGTCGGGATGTGCGATATCTCGAGCGGTTCCATCAGCAGTGTCTGCGACGAATTTTGCGCATCGGTTGGGGCGCCAGAGTTGCAGACACGGAAGTTTTGCGCCGAAGTGGGATGTATGCAGTGGACTGCATACTTTTACTGAGACACCTGAGATGGCTCGGTCATGTGTGGCGTATGGATTCGACTCGGATACCGAAACAACTCTTATACCGTCAGCTGAGTATTGGGAAGCGGCACGTGGGGAAACCAAAGTTACGTTACCAGGACATGATCAAAGTGAGCCTCACACGTTCTAATCTTGATTGCAGGTCATGGGAATCGAAAGCGGTTGATCTGCGCGTATGGCGCGATCTCATCACGAAGGCAGTTGCTGAAGTGCGGGAGAAAGACCTCATGCATGCAGAGAAGAAGCGGCAAGCACCGATGGATTGTAGTTCATCGACATCGAGTGCATGGTGCTGTAGCACATGCGGTCGCGAGTGCCTGAGTCAGGCAGGCCTAGTGAGCCATGAGCGAGGCCACTCGGGACTACTACCGAAGCGCCGACGGGTTCTGCAGAGAACGTAGGCAGAACCGGCGCAGCGTTTGTAGGTACGCTGCATTCGATTTACTAACCGCGTGCTTGCATGCTAAGTCTCTTTATTTCAGGTGGTGGGTTTTCAATTTTGCCCTATTGCTTTTCTTTCCCATATAAATGCCTAGTTATACTCTCTTCTATACACTTGCACACGTCGCTTAAGCCACTTGTAGTTATTTCGATAACATTTTCGTGTTTGTAGCATTCCGTAAAATAAACCTCCTGACCTCGTGAACTTACCTCGTATTCTTTTGTAAACAACTTATTTCATATGCTCACTAATTTAAGATTTATGTCACCGTTTGCTTGCGTGCTAAGTCTGTTTATTTCAGGCGGTGGGTTTTCAATTTTGTCCCAATGCTTTGCTTTCTCATATAAATGTCTACCCGTACTTTCTTCTATAAACTTGCGCACGTCACTTAAGCCAATTCTTGTCCTTTTCGAAAACCTTTTTGTGTTCGTGGCATTTCCGTAAAGTATACCTTCTAATTTGTTGAAGTTATCTCGCATTCTTCTGTAAACAACTTACTTCAGATGCTCATTACTTTAAGTTATATGTCACGTTTTCCTCATGCATTACTCGATTTTTTGTTGTTGTCTTTCACCCAAGTGATTGGCTGTTGCTTGATATCCCCGGTGAGGCTGCGCTTGATGTGCATGTTGACAAGGTGCTTACCTGTCTATTACCCACTACCTAGTTCATACTGGCTCCAGGAGACAGTTGGTTGTTGCTGGAGGGGACAGGGTGCACGGTCCTTCTGGCCGTGTTAGGATCAAAGAGTGTTTCCATGCAGTCAGTGTGGAGCGGACTACGGTCCAGCCACCGCTTGTGTTTGCTTGTGAAGGAGTGTGGGCCGGCTCCGTTGATGGAACGTGGCTCCCATCCACATGCCTCCCGGTCTTATTCTTTCGGGTTTACACGGGATATGGGGTGTGTGGTTGGAGCTGTGGGGGGTGCAGCGCAAGCCACCCAAGGTCCCTCTGTTGGCGCAGGCGTCCCGTGACTGGCCACAGTGACAGACAAATCCGAAACCGGATGCCGCGAAATATATATATATATATATATATATATATATATATATATATATATATACATGTATATACATACATACTCATACTCTGAAGTTGTATGGTCCCATTCAAGTAGGTGCGACATGATTGAGCTGTCTGAGGTCCTCATTTCGCCTTTGTAAAGCCATGCTGGGATGTGTTTAAGAACCCTCTGAGATAGACGCCTCGTCTCGCAACCCACCTATCGTGCACCACAGGGGCACGAGTACTGAGAAACGATCATTGAACGGGTCAACGACGGCAGTCTATCCTTCAAGAGTATTGTGAGCAACGGTTTGTGAAAAACGATTCTCAGGCGAACGGCGAAATAAGTTTTCTCAACAGCATATTTCAGGCGTCGGGATATCAGCTGCAGAATCACCTCTAAATGGTATGCATTTGAAAAGTTCTTTCTTAGGAGCAATGTTCCTAGGTGGCATCCGATTGCCTTCCTCCAAATGCTTCATGATAAATTTATCAGGATAGCCATTTTACCTGAGGGAGTCGCTGATTCTCTGTAGTTCGTCGTTGACGGTATCCGGTGTACAAATACTGCGTGCCCTGAAGGCGAGAGATATGATTAAACTCGAGCGGTTAGAAATAAATGTAAGCGACATCTACGAAAACTTCGCCTTTAGTACGAGCAGGATGTGGCTAACGTAGCCGTGACAAATCCAAAGTTCTTTGCTTACGTAAAGAGACTCAGCGGTACAATCTCGTCTATACCGGCTTTGCTACGAGCGGACGGGACGCATGGGCATACCGATAATGATAATGCTTGTATACTTAGCGTACACTATACAGGTGTCTTTTCTCGTGAGGCCTGCTTACCTCAGGTTGAGCTGATCACAAAAGTCCCAGAGAATTCCCGCCCAACTGAAAACAGCATAACGGAAACACAAATCTTCGGGCGATTGCAAGGGCTAAAAACTTCCAAAGCTTCTGACCCTGATTCAATTCATCCGAAGCTGATGCATGAATTGGTCGCTGATCTAAGTGGCCCACTGACATGTATATTTACCATATCAATCGACAACTGTGCCTTACCTTCGGAATGGAAAAAGGCAATCACCTGTCGACTTTTAAGGGCGGTGACAGAGCTCTGCGAGCGAAGTACCGACCTGTCAGCTTAACAAGCGTAGTAGTTAAGTTGTTTGAAAAGTTGGTCAGGGATTCGGTGGAGAACTACCTGGGTAAGTTTAGCCTTTTCAGTTCGGCACAGCACGGATTCTGTAAGGGACTTTCATGTCTGACAAATTTACTTGTGGCTCCTGAAAGCTAGGCTAAGGCAGTAGACAACGGTCACGCTATCGACGTGCTTCTCGTTGACTACTCGAAAGCCTTTGTTACTGGCCCACATCAACGACTCTCACTGAAGTTGAGATCGTATGGGATATCTGGAGCCGCCCTTAAATGGGTATCTGCTTTCCTAGAGGTGAGAGAGCACTGTGTACGAGTGGGGAGTAGCCTTTCGCTTAGACAAGCTGTTCTTAGTAGTATTCCGTAGTGTTCGGCTCTAGTGCCGTTGGTTTCCGCAATTTATGCCAATGACCTACCCCAGGAGCTTGAAGTACCGTCGCTATTGTTTGCTGATGACCTCAAGCTCTGGAATGTTGTGGATATCCCTGGTGGCTCTGAGGCACTTCAGAGTGCCTTGGATAGGTACTGGGATTGGTCAACCTTATGGCTGATGCATATAAATCAGACGAAATGTTCTGTCCACCGCATTGGAGGAGCAAGTCCCCCGCGCCATGTAGTTGGTGGAAGTGAACTCCCTGTTGTCAATCAGCAGGTGGATCTAGGTATCACCCATACCTCATTGCTTCACTCTGGGGACAATTAGAGGAAAGCTGCTTGTAGAGGATTCCGTTTAATGTGGTTTATTCACCGCTCCTTCGGTGTCCTAATGGCCGATATCTTTGTGAAGCAGTTCTCAGCTTTTGTGCGACCTTACTTAGTGTACTGTGTCCAGGCTTATCCACCTTGTCTTGTAAGGGACAAAATGGAACTGGAGAGGGTTTTGGGAGTGGGTACAAAGTTAGTGCAAGGATTACGGGGACAAACGTATCCCGAACGTTTGCTTAGCTTGGGTATGTAGTCAATGCACTACCGCAGAATTAGAGGAGACTTGATCCTCAATCACCGTATGTTAACGGGTACGATCGGTCCAGACTTGTCCTGGCTATTTAGTCCCGCCAAGCTGCCTAGTCTCAGTTGAAGCTGCACAAATTGCGTTCTGACCAGGTAAGGACGGAAACTCGCTTGTCGTGCCGAGTTATTGAAGGTTGGAACTCGCTTCCGGAGCACGTCGTTAGGGAGTCTACGGTAGAGGGTTTCCAGTGTCAGTTAGATGCTCTTGGATGGCAGTACCAAACCTCCCCCTTCTCCTAACAGACGTGAAGCTTCAACTTTGCCTTCAATTGTTTTTTACTTTCACACTTCTTGGTATTATCATTATTTAGCTGACATTCCTCCTCTTGTTTTTTTTTAGCTTACCCTTTACTCTTCTACTTCACATAAACCGGCCTGGCAGGGAGTGCTGAGCAGGAAAACGTGGACAGTAATTGGTTGGACAGGGTGTGATACGGTCTCTGTTTTAGGCTTCTCAACATCTCAAGCAGACCTATCAATTCCCAATTCGACGATAGGCAAAAAAGGAACATTCACGGAAATATTCTGTCGTTCCGGTCCCAACTGAATTTGAACTTGGGAATCGGGAATAGTCTTCCAAGCATAACGAATAACAATAGCTAAGTGAACGAAATGAAACCAATCCCTAGCAGATTGACGCGAGTTTTGTTGAAAGTTGGAGTAGCAACCAATTCACTCAAGAGAAAGGTAACTTTCCTTTTTACTAGATCTTGGGCAGCAGATAGTAAAACTGCTTGGACATTACTGTGCCACCGTGGCTGAGCACCACCGGAGGGTGTCCATCTGAACCAGCAGCCCTGAATCGATTCAAGTGTTAAGTCGTATGGCAAACTTCCGCCTTGTCAGGTGTATCTAGTGAGACGACCCGGTAAAGATAACTTGCTACACTATGCCTGCTGAGGGCGATTGGAGTCAACTAAATTGGGATTTGAAATGCTCGGCCCAACAGTCCAAGTGCCACTGCAGGTCAGTGATGTATGACTCTCGCAAATGCCCCACGTACACTAAACTTCTTGCTGCCAGTAGGCCGACTGGGTTGAAACAGACTGCTAAAAGCTCCAGAGATTATAAGACACTGGGACCACCAGGCTTCGCGGTCACTGCGCAGCGTTGTTTGGGCCAACGATTGACAGAATGACCCAACTTATTGTGACCTGACCCCAATGGAATATTTGGACAGCGAGGGAAAGCAAAACCTTCAAAAAATGCCGAGTGAGACCACAGCTTGAACGTCCGAAATAAGACGTCTTCTGCATAGTGTATTGTTGCTCGATGCTGGATAGCAAGTGCTAGTGCAGATTGACATTTTGTCTTAAACGAGAAATCAGCAATCTGCTCGTATTAATATTACGGTGCTTCGTCTTCGAGACCTCTCAAACCATATAAAGTTGGGCACAGATCAGCGCGTGAGCTGAGTCAAGAAGGGTGGATCAGAAGGACCTGTAATTACGTATATGACCTCACTTTCTGAACTTGACTGTAATATGATCAATTTGAGACCAAAATACTGTTGACGAGAAAGAATTAATTGGTAAGACATTTCCATATGTGCCTGAATCTTATACTCGAGAAAAGTAGAATATCGTCTCCGCACATTGTGAGAGCTCTGCATTGTTAGCTGGAAGGTAATATGATTGTATGCGAGAAATCGAAAAAACGCCGTTCAGTCGTGATAGCATTCGATTTATTGGCGGCTATGTGGTCAATCTAAATGCGTCATTGTCTCTGGATCCTCGTTCACCTTCGGAGAACATAGTTATGTACAACAGTATGAGGGAATTCTGGTCAGCAATATGAAAACGATTAAGGGCTGTGATCGCGGTTCGAACCTCAGCCTCTGATTGAGCTTCTAAACTAACCGTCCATGACTCACTGCGTCATCTTGAACGTCCGGAATAAGACGCCTTCTGCATAAAAGTTTATTGTTGCTCGATGTTGGATAGCAAGTGCTAGTGCAGATTGACATTTTATCGTAAACGAGAAATCAGCAATCTGCTCGTATTAATATTACGGTGCTTCGTCTTCAAGACCTCCCAAATCATATAAAGAAGTTGGGCACAGATCAGCGCGTAAGCTGAATCAAGAAGGGTGGGTCAGAAGGACCTGTAATTACGTATACGACCTCACTTTCTGAAACTGATTGTAATATGATCAATTTGAGACCACAATACTGTTGACGAGAAAGAATTAATTGGTAAGATATTTTCATGTGTGCCTGAACCTGGTGCTCGAGAAAAGTAGACTATCATCTCCGCACATTGTGAGAGCTCTGCTTTGTTAGCTGTAAGGCAATATGATTGAGTGCGAGAAATCGAAAAAACGCCGCTCAGTCGTGATAGCATTCGATTTATTGGCGGCCCTGAGGTCAATCTAGATGCGTCATTGTCTCTGGGTCCTCGCTCACCTTCGGAGAACATAGTCATGTACAGCAGTATGAGGGAATGCTGGTCGGGCTGTGATCGCGGTTCGAACCTTAGCCTCTGACTGAGCTTCTAAACTAACAGGCCATGACTCAGACTGCATCATCTGAGCAGAACGATGTCCGAAAGCAGGGAAGCAACTGAAATGGTCTCGAAAGTGCTCCGCCCAATAAGCCATAGGAATCAGGTCACTCGCGCGGACAGTTGCTTGTCTAGAACCAGGGGTGCGGTATAGCTAGAAGAGCATGCTATAACTGTCTAATGCTCCTGCCTCCATTTCCTGAGCCCTACTAGTCTAGCAGGGTTTCTTGTCAGCACGCGTGCTTCACTTTAGTTCGCGCCCAACAGCCTGCCTAGTTAAATTATGCACAGAGCCAGACGGAAATTTTTCTGGGTTCCAACAGGTCCACAGACCTCTAGGATATCCAGTGACCGATGCGGTGACGATTGATAATGCCGCAAGCAGAGGCTCCCGCACTGTGTATGGCGGTCGAGATCCTATTCAACTGAAGCTAAGTGTCATTAAGAAGAAAGAAAGTTTGGTATGCAGGGCATCCTAGTAGGGTAGTTTGATCGAGGAATGCGATAACTCCTCAGTTGCCAATCGGAGAGGATGCTTGGTGCGCCTCCCGGTAAAGTTCATGGGAAAATGACAGTACCATAACATGGTCAGAGTCGACGCAGGTATTGCAGAACAAGCGACAGTCCATCATGGAGCCACGCAACCAGTAACTTATGGCAATGCAATAAAATTGGGTGTACAGTTGGCTAGTCATAGGTGAACGTCAAGTGGTACTTCGGCGTCCACTGTGTTTAAAAGCGGTGCCACTGAGAAACAGCTGATGCGCCGTACATAGGTGCAACAGACGCTCATCGTTGTCCATCCGGTTGTAGTCAAGTCCATATTTAGCACCTAGCTGAGGTTCTGAAGAAACCAGATGACTTATTTGGGCTGGCTAGCCGAACAACCTCCTCGTGGTGCCAGCTGGGTGGTTCGGGTTTAACCCGTTCCAGCAAATAGTTCGGCGGCAGTGTTCCAGGACGTGGTGGGTTTTCGCCTGGCAAGCGTTCTCCCTATAAAAAGCCACAAATGCCTGTTTAACTACACTGCGACGTGGCGGATGTGACTCGCCACAAAATAAAGTCACTGGCCCGTGGATATCCGGAAAGTGCTATCAAACCCACAGACAACAATCGCTTATGCTCACATTCCTGAGGATAACAAACAGTCAAAAATGCTTCGGCATATTCAAAGACACAAGCTACATTCATACAAAATTACCTACGTATATACACTCATACACTTACATTCACTGTTATGCCAAACATGTACTTTTTGTACATTTTTGATCACACTATGTTAGCTAAGCATGATCATGCCTGTAAAGGTGTGCCTCGCCTTGTCGAGAATAAAAGTTTATTTATTTATTCGTTTATTTATTTATATCCTCCACAAGCACTATTATATCTGAACTGGTAGCACTGCGTAGTTGCGTGCATAGTTTGTTGTAGAAAGCGTTCTTAGCAGCATCAGAACTGCAGTCGGTCGGGGGCATAAGTGGAAAGTAAAACAAACAGCGTCTAGTACTGCTACGTGAATCAACTGTACTTGCTGTCAGCAAATGGTCGTTCACAGGAATCCAATCAATCAATGAGGACCCAGCCTTGGAGCTGAGAATTGTGTCCACTCCAGCTTGACCAGTGGTTGCTGCATCAATGTTTCCGGGTGCGTGCAACCAGTAACGATAGGACAAGTCATGCGCAGTTAATTCAACAATCCCGTGAAGGTCATTGATCTGAGCTTCGGACACACAACACCCATCAATACCCAGCGTGTCCAACATGCGTGCCAGTGCAGCCTGTTGACTCGCTTGTCTCAGAGTGTGAAAGTGTTACGTCACCAGCAAACGAGACAGCGTGGCCTCATAAAAGGCTGTTGCCGATAAGTGTCCAGTGTGGTGCGGGGAGGTAGATGCAGAGAGTATGACTCCAGTGGCATTATAGCTGTTGTCAACTAAGTTGGGAACTACGAAAGGAGTTAATAATGGGGTTTGGGAGAGAAGAGAAACAGGTGGAAAAGAAAGGAGGCGCAGGGAGTAGCATGTTTTCACTTATCCTCTCTGCTGTATGCGGCGACCCTTGATAAGTTACGCGACCACGGATACAAGATGTGGTTCGAATTTGAGGAAATAATCATGGTTGTGCGTATGCTGACGTATTTCCAGGGCGTCCAGACCTAGATATGAGAAAGATTAGAGTCCTCAACCCAAACCTTTGGCTCAAAAGCCTGTCCGCAAGGCAGCGGGGAGGTAGCAATGATTTAATTTTACAGAAATGGACGCTATCCCATTTCAAACCCCCAACCTGGAGGAGCAGGAGACTGAGTTTGTCTGACTTCTCACTATTATTGACCAACTTGGTAGGAGTAGCTCACAGGGCTCGGTGCCCACCCAGTATGGTTCAATGGGCTAAGGAGGCACGCCAACCGTCGCACCAGGTTGAGGTCCAGTCTCGCTGCGATGGATTTTTAGATCGCAGACACGGATGGTCACTTACTATTCTATGCAACGGAAACCGGGAGTGGCAAGTATTAAAAACGGAAAACGCTATACTCAGAACCGATGTAAGAGTTTAAATAAAACATACATGGTGTCTAAAATGCTGACAGCACGCCTGTAGGTGCGCTCATGTTGTTGTCTCAGCAACGCAAACAGACTGGACAACGTCCGCCAGCTGATAAAACAGGTTTGGGGTGGTGAAAATTAAAGATTTGGTAGGTGGACAAATTAGCCACGCCAGAAAGTTTTAGAAAATCATCGACTGTTCCACCCCGTGCCCAACTTGTTACATTCATGCGCCCTCATCACATCTGCTTCAGATACCGTCCATGGAGTTAACGACCTTCCATCGAGCCCCATCCTCGTTCTGTCTGGCATGCTTCAACATACGGACGCGTACGCAGGTCAGTATAGCGCGTACACTGAAGCCTATCAACACCGGTGTTTGCTGTTTTGCCGAAAGGCGATTGTGAGACCCAAGTACTGTATTTAAGTTGATATATCCCACCGACCAAGGAGCCACATCAACTGCGCGTCTCTGGTAACCCAGAAAAAGCCACAGCTGATTTGGCTGGTATCAGTGTAGGGCTAAGCAACAAGGCGGAGGCGGCGCTGTGGAACCGGTTCAAGATTAACAACCGACTGTGTGCAGTTCGGCTTAGGAGTTCATGCAGAATCAACAGGAGTTGTGAGGGGAAACGCAATTTGTCTATGAACTCCGTGTACGCCTCAAATGACTATAGCTATGACAGTCAAAAGAGACTTTGATCTTGAAATTCCGCGGCGCTTGAGTAGAGCTTGCAGATTTGGTGTCACTATCCTCGCTAAAGATTTCGATGCACGGGTAGGTCATTTGTAACCATGTAAACACCAACATAGCGGTTATGCCGCGCCAGTCGAAGACAGCTCACATAACAGATAGCTCCCACACGTTGTGCGAAGGAAACCAACAGTTACTCTCGAGCAGAAAGTTCATACTTACGGGATGTTCTGTAACCTGACGTCCCCATTCACCAACACAAGCGTGATCTCAAACTGATCACAATGAAAGTAGATTCAGCTGGTGGAGCAACGTGAGACCGCAGATTATTCTGATCCACTTGCGTTGACTCAGATCACCTGCTGACCTGTGCCAATAATCGAGATGTGTTTTGACGACTCCCCGAAAAAAGCACCACGGGATTGATACGAAAATTTAGTTAATCCATCGACCCAAATGAACTATCAATCTGCACGGGCAGACACATCTGCTTGAAACCCATCAAAAGACACAGAGCAATGCTGGATTTTTGTGAAAAAAACAATGATTTCTTCCGCTTAATCAGATTGTTGTCGCACTCGACACTATTCCAAGTTCTGGAACTTTAGTTGTCTTCTGGAGTTGCTTGGATGTCGCAGAAATATTCCGGTAGAGTCAAATCACAATGAACGCACGACAAGTCGACCGGCGGCTTAAACAATGCGTGGGTACTGATCACGACGTTTGGTGTTCTCAGCTTGCATCGAAAATAAAGACCGCTGCCACCCATGTTATTGCCCGTAAACTCTTCAACACATTCGTCTTCCAGCCACAGTTAGCCTGGCGTCAGTGAGGTTATTTTAAAACCGCATGGTTCGCCGATCACTAACAAGCAGAGGCTCTTGAACCACTGGGTTGAGCCGTTCGAATGATCAGCAGAGTACATCAATAAGCATAGCATACCCATCTACCTAGCGTGGTTTGCTCCAACGGATCAATCTAAGCAGCAAAGCGAAGTCAGTTGTGAGATTCGACTAGTGAAGCAGTTCAAAGGTTGTTAACGAAGACAGACTTCCGGTGATGTTCAACTATGGTGCTGTAGCAAATGTTCGGCAAAATCAAAAACTAGAAGCGTCTCCATTTCCAAAACTGTTGCCCTCAATTCAAACATCAAGCACAGAAGGGTTCGTCACCATTCAGTCACTTCCAATTTATCGGTATCCATTCTGCTTCGCAGAGAATCCTAATTTGTGAATCAAACAAAGATGCAAAATAGCTTGCTTTCTATCACGGATATGGATGCCGGTTAAACTGTTCGCTGAGCTTGGCAATTTGGTTGCAAACGTTTCCTCACCGATCGAGGTGACATCATTAGTGTGTAGTTGAATGGCATGCAGTAGCGCAAAGTAACTTAGAGAAGCCTCGGTGAGAATGTGCTGAGCGTGGTGTGAGTGCGTTTTTATACAACCATGGTTGCCCGTGGAGACGAGCAATCCTATAGGTTGGGACTTCGATCCGCCTTCAGCTTGGTTGATGGGCAGACGACCCCTTATGTTTCATGGCCTTTGTGAGCCAGTCTGTCGTCAGTTCTGGTCGTCTAGTCATACGTTTCATCGGATTCAGTCGGTCGTTCGCCAGTAGTGTTGCGTATACTGCGTCCAGTTCGATGTGTCGATTGATTGAATGCATTATAGAGTACCAGGCTTCCAAAAACCCACTCGCGTGTTTTGTACTTGCATGTGCTAGGATCTTTAAATTCTCCAGATCGAAATGGTGGCCTTCTGGATCTTCATGCGCAGAAACCAATGAGTGCGGATCATGCCTTCTGACGGCCGCCTTGTGTTCGGTGATTCGTGTACAAAGCTTTTTTCCAGTTTGTCCGACGTAGTTTTTATCGCAGTCGCTGCATTTTATCTGGTAGATGACATTGCATTGGTCGGCTTAATTGACTTTTGCTTTGGGTCATGAGATCAATTTCCTTAGGGTGGTACTTGGCTTGTGAGTCACAGAGATTCCATGTGATTGAAGCAATCTTCCTGTTAGTTCGGAGACGTTCTTGATGTAGTGGAGCACTATCCGTTTGTATGCTTGAGCAGCTTGCTGCTGTTACTGAGGCATTCGTTTCTTTAAGCTTCTTCTGTTAAAATTTCTCGGATAACCGTTGTATCTAAACATTCGATATAGGCGAGTTTCTTCCTTTTTCCGCGATTCGGCTGTGCTGCAGTGCGTTTCCGCTCTTTTGAACAGGGTTTGAATGCAGCTCTTCTTGTGATTCATCGGGTGGTTGCTGTGGTAGTTTAATATCTGGTCCGTATGCGTTTTCTTCCGATATACGCACGTTTGCAGAGATCCGTCGGTATTCCTAGTGACCAGTACATCCAAAAATGGTAACTTGTTATCCTCCTCTAATTCAATCGTAAATTTGATATCCTCGAATGTGCTGTTGAGCAAATCGTGCGTGGCCTGTACTCTGTTCCGTTTTACGATGACAAATGTGTCGTCCACGTATCGTATCCAGAGTTTTGGGCTGATAGATGGCAGTGCAATGCGCTCCAATTTCTGCATTACGGCTTCTGCAATGAGCCCCGAAATTGGGGATCCCATGGGTGTTCCTCTCAGTTGCTGGTACACTTGTCCATCAAAGCGGAAATAAGTGGTCATGCAGAGGTTCAGGAGTTCCCAAAACTTTCAGGTCGTATGGTTGTCGTTGGGCTTAGTTGATTCTCAAGTAGTTCCATCATGGTTTCTTTGGCCAATTCGTGACCGATTGAAGTGAAGAGTGCGGTGACATCGAATGAAAGCATTATTTCGTCGTCTTCTATTCTGACACTCCGCAGTTTGTTGAGGAATTGTTCAGCATTGTTGATGCTATGTTCGGATCCAGCAATCAAATGTTTCAACCTCCTCCACAAATCCTTCGCTAGTTTATATGATGGGGTTCCGGGGAGCGAGACGATTGGTCGTAGTGGGACTCCATCCTTGTGTACTTTTGGTAGTCCATAGAACAGTGCAATGTTTGTATCATCAGCTTTCATTCTCCATCTCTCCGTGGCGGTGAGCTCGTTCTTTGTTTGTAGTTTCTTCAGCGTTGCGTTGATCTGGTTGACCAGTTTTGAACTTGGATCTTGATCGATCTGGCGATATGTAGTTGTGTCGGATAGCAGTTCTTTGGCCTTGTTAATATACTCCGGTTTGTCCATTATCACTGTCATGCGCCCTTTGTCCGCTGGTAGGATTACAATGTTCTCGTCTTTCTGTAGACGTCTGAGTGCATCCTGTTCCTCCTTGGCTAGGGTCTGGGTGACTTTATTCCGAGTTAGCACTGGGACAACTGTCTGCCGTATCTGTTGCTGGGACTCCTCCGACAGTCCATTTGATTTCAATGCGTGTTCTAAGCTAGCCAAGTAGTCTTTGGGGCAAGCATCTTTGACGTTGAAGTTGAGCCCCTTAATCAAGATATCCTCTTCAGTTGCAGTGAGGTGCCGAGGTGGGAAACCTTTGCCTGCCGACAAGCTTGCACACGCGAACAACTCTAGTTCCTTCACGAATGCCTGAGAAGGAATGTGATGCCAGCGAGTACAAACCACAGACCGGCGCTAAACCATCCAGCCGCCTGGAACTTAGCACGACAATACTGGAGATGCATGGTCAAATTGATGCCACCAGTTGCCCATAACCGCCTACGCAAATATGAGAAAGTCATAACCGACAATAGAACCAATGCCTTAGTACTCTTGACCCATAACTACGAACAGCGCTGGAATCCGCAATTGAACGTCGAGTTAAAAGCACAAAGAACCGACGCAAGGCTGTACTGCACACAAAGTTAGACAAACTGACTGAGAGAAATGACTGCACTAGTAGTGAAGGATGGATCAAAAACCCTTCACACCGCCACCTCACTGCGACTGAAGAGGATGTCTTGATTAAGGGGCTCGACTTTAACGTCAAAGATTCTTTCCCCAAAGACTACTTGGCTAGCTTAGAACACACATTGAAATCAAATGGACTATCGGAGGTGTCCCAGCAACAGATACGACAGACAGTTGTCCCAGTGCTAACTCGAAATAAAGTCACGCAGACCCTAGCCAAGGAGGAACTGGATGCACTCAGACGTCTACAGAAAGAGGAGAACATTGTAATCCTGCCAGCGGACAAAGGGCGCATGAGAGTGATAATGGACAAACCGGAGTATATTAAAAAGGCCAAAGAACTGCTATCCGACACAACTACATATCGCCAGATCGATCAAGATCCAAGTTCAAAACTGGTCAATCAGATCAACACAACGCTGAAGAAAATACAAACGAAGAACGAGCTCACTGCCACGAAGAGATGGAGAATGAAAGCTGATGATACAAACATTGCAATGCTCTGTGGACTATCAAAAGTACCCAAGGATGGAGTCCCACTTCGACCAATCGCCCCGCTCTCCGGAACCCCCTCATGTAAACTAGCGAAGGATTTGTGGAGGAGGTTGAAACATTTGATTGCTGGATCCGAACGTAGCATCAACAATGCTGAACAATTCCTCAACAAACTGCGGAGTGTCAGAATAGAGGACCACGACATAATGCTTTCATTCGATGCCACCGCACTCTTCACTGCAATCGGTCACGAATTGGCCAAAGAAACCATGATGGAACTTGAGAATCAACTAAGCCCAACGACAAGTATACGACCTGAACCTCTGCATGACTACTTATTTCCGCTTTGATAGACGAGTGTACCAGTAACTGAGAGGAACAGCCATGGGATCCCCAATTTCGGGGCTCATTGCAGAAGCCGTAATGCAGAAGTTGGAGCGCATTACACTGCCAGTTACCAGCCCAAAACTCTAGATGCGATATGTGGACGACACATTTGTCATCTTAAAACGGGAAAGAGTACAGGCCACGCACCATTTGCTCAACTGCATATTCGAGGATATTGAATTTACGATTGAATTAAAGGAGGATAAAATGTTAGCATTTTTGTATGTACTGATCACTAGGAATACCGACTGATCTCTGCAAACGTGTGTATATGGGAAGAAAAGATATACGAACCAGATATTAAAGTACCACAGCAACCACCCGATGAATCCCAAGAAGAGATGCATTCACACCCTGTTTAAAAGAGGGGAAACGCACTGCAGCACAGCCGAATCGCGTAAACAGGAAGAAAATCCCGTATATCGAGTGTTTAGAAACAACGGTTATACGAGGAATTTCAACAGAAGTTTTAATAAATGAATGTATCAGCGACAGCAGCAGCAGTTACCTGCACAAGCAAACCAATGGGTAGTGCTCCCCTACACCAAGGACGTCTCCGAAATAACAGGAATATTGGTGCAGTCACATGGAATCTCTGTGGCTCACAAACCAAGTACCACCCTAAGGAAATTGATCGCAAGACCCAAAGAAAAAGTCAATCGGACCGGCCAATGCGATGTCATCTACCGGATAAAATGCAGCGACTGCGATAAAAACTGCGTCGGACAAACCGGAAGAAAGCTTCGTATACGCATCACCAAACACAAGACGGCCGTCAGAAGGCATGATCCGCACCCATTGGTTCCTACGCATGAAGATCAAGAAGGTCACCATTTCGATCTGGAGTAGGTCAAGATCCTAGCACATGAAAGTACAAAACATGCGAGGGAGTTTTTGGAAGCCGGGTAGCCTACAACGAATTCTATCAATCGACACATCGAACTGGACGCAGTATACGCAACACTACTGGCGAATGACCGACTGAATCCGATGAAACGTATGACTAGACGACCAGAACTGACGACAGACTGGCGCACAAAGGCCATGAAACATAAGGGGTCGTCTGCCCATCAACCAAGCTGAAGGCGGATCGAAGTCCCAACCTATAGGATTGCTCGTCTCCACGGGCAACCATGGTGGTATAAAAACGCACTCACACCACGCTCAGCACATTCTCACCGAGGCTTCTCTAAGTTACTTTGCGCTACTGCATGCCATTCAACTACACACTGATGATGTCACCTCGATCGGTGAGGAAACGTTTGCAACCAAATTGCCAAGTTTAGTGAACAGTCTAACTGCGATCTGGAATCCTGAGCTACCGGCCTTCAATGCTATATGCACCAACCATGGATGTGCAAGTTACCTTTCTACGCACCGCCAATTATTTGAACGGTGCTATCCATAGCAGTGGCTTACAATTGCCGTCCTGTTCGACTGAAGATGATTCCACTGGTAGATTTGCTTTGTAATGCTGGTGCTAAAGGAAGAAGTCTCAGAGAAGTATATCGCTATCACACGTGTGCTATACATTTATGTCTCTGGTAGAGAGTTTATGACAAATTTTGCTAGTGCTCTGCTGTCGGGTATAGGGAGCAACAGGTCCGTTGCTCCTATCTCATTGCGTTTTTGCAACTAAAGACATCGTGTCGAAGGCTCTAGAAGCCATCCAAATATTGGTTTGGAATCTCTACCTGGGAGAGATGCGACCACCTTAGAGTATGCAAATGATACGACTTTGCCTGGTGACGACTCGCGGATTATGTCACATCCTGACACTATGGCGGTTGAATCCTCAAGATGTGATACACATATCCCTCTTCCGAAATGCATAGTGCAGCTCCAGGACCATCCCGCACGTTCTTGCACTCCATATTGAGTGCGTACATCTAGAACAGACGGGTCGTTTAGTCGACTTTAGTAGCTGTGCTTCTGCAAATGGTAGTACTGGTATAGTGGCTCCTCTTCGCATGGCCATAGTTTGATCGACTGTCAATCCGAAACCATTACGGCGTCGTCGGGAAGTTTCTATCCAGGTAAAAAAAACCATGTTTGAGACGTCTCTGTTGTAGCTGCGTTATCGTACGTTAGTGACTCACGGCGAAATCGAGTGAATGATATGCGTCGGTTTTCAGAATTTGAAGATGGACGTTTAGGAAAATGGGTGATTGTTGGAAGCATCGAGGTCACAGAATTAAGTTGGAGGTCGCATTATGGGTAGTGAAAATATTCCATTCAACAACGTGGCTTTACTACGCCAGCTGAGATGTCTCGGTCGGTCCCCCGCAAGATACTCAAGTACTTACTGTTTTTTTACTTGTACAGGACAAAGGTGAAGGAAAGCGAAGTTTGCAAGTTAATGGAATAGAGTAAAGGTAGACATTTATATGAGAAAGAAAAGTATTTAGGCAAAATTGAAAACCCACCACCTGAAATAAAGAGACTTAGCATGCAAGCACGCGGTTAGTAAATCGAATTCAGCGTGCCTACAAACGCTGCGCCGGTGCTGTCTACCTTCTCTGCAGGACCCGTCGTCGCTTCTGTAGTGGTCCCGAGTGGGTGCATGGAACCCCTCTTCGAGCCTAACACGGCCACAAGGACAGTGCACCCCGTCCCCTCCAGCAACGACCAACTGTCTCCTGGAGCCAGTATGGACGAGGTAGTGGGTAATAGACAGGTAGGTACCTTGTCAACATGCACATCAAGCGCAGCCACACCAAGGATATCAAACAACAGCCAAACACTTGAGAGAGAGAGAGAAAGAAAAAGAGAAAAACTCGATTAATGCATAAGGAAACGGTGACATAAACCTTAATTAAATAGCATACATAATACGTTGTTTACAAACAAATCCTAGCTAAGTGCACGAGGTCAGGAAGTATAGTTCACGGAATGCCACGAACACAAAAATGTTATGGAAATAGAATACAATTGGCTGAAGCGGTGTGCAAGTTAATGGAATAGAGTACAGGGAGATATTTATATGAGAAAGAAAAGCATTAAGGTAAAAACTGTAAACCCACCACCTGAAATAAACAGACTCAGCATGCAACCACGCGGTTAGTAAATCGAATTCAGCGTGCCTACAAACGCTGCGCCGGTGCTGCCTGCGTTCACTGCTGTACCCGTCGTCGCTTCCGCAGTGGTCCCGAGTGACCTCTCTCATGGCTCACTAGGCCTGCCTGACTAAGGCACTCGCGACCGCATGTTCTACAGCACAATGCGCTCGATGTCGATGGAGTACAATTCATCGGTGCTTGCCGCTTCTTCTCTGCATGCATAAGGGCTTTCTCCCGCACTTCAGCAACTGCCTTCGTGATTAGATCGCGCCATGCACCACGATCAACCGCCTTCGATTCCCATGATCTGCAATCAAGATTAGAACGTGTGAGGCTCACTTTAATCATGTCCTGGTAACGTAACTTTGGTTTCCCAGCATGCCGCTTCCCTATACTCAGCTGACGGTATAAAAGGTGTTTCGGAATTCGCGTCGAATCCATACGCCACACATGACCGAGCCATCTCAGGTGTCTCAGTAAAAGTATGCAGTCCACTGCATACATCCCACTTCGGCGCAAAACTTCCGTGTCTGCAACTCTGGCGCCCCAACCGATGCGCAAAATTCGTCGCAGACACTGCTGATGGAACCGCTCGAGATATCGCACATCCCGCCGGTACATCGTCCACGTTTCACTGCCGTATAGAAGAACGGACAGCACCATGGATTTGTACACCATCAGCTTGGTGCCAATGCTAAGCTGATGGTTGTTCCACACTCGGTACTCAAGCTTCCCGAATTCCGCTGCCGCCTTTGACCCGCGATTACGCAACTCAGCATGTAGCTGCTGATCAGTCGACATCACACTCCCAAGATAGCTGAAGCGGGAGGTGGTTTCCAATACTTCAGCACCAATACTGATTTGCGGCAATATTGAAGATTGCACCTCCGGTGAAGGCTGAAAGAGACAGACAGTTTTGCTTCGGTCGATGGTGAGCCCGAATTTGGCCGCTGTCGAAGCCAGAGCACTAGTCATGTGCAGCAACTCATCCGCGCTGTGTGAAAACAACGCACAGTCGTCAGCAAACAGCAACATACGGATAGTTGTCTCACAGAATAGAGTTCTCGCACCAAAACGAGGGACGTTCAGAAACCCACCATCAATACGGTGCTCCACACGAACACCGTAAACACAAGCCGCATCAAAAGCACAAGACAACATTGCATGAAGATATATATTAAACAGGGCAGGAGCTAACACACAGCCTTGCTTCACACCAGAGACAACTGCAAAGTCATCCGAGGTCTCTCCACTCAGCTGCACCCTCGCTCGCATACCACTATGCAGACATTCAATTAAACTTACAAACTTACGCGGGTAACCAAACTTACCCAACACCAGCCACAATGCCTCGCGGTTCACCGTATCAAATGCTTTGGTGAAATCAACAAAAGCGAGTACAATGGCTGGTGTCGTTCTCTGCACTTCTCTTGCAACTGACGAGCCGCAAACACCATATCCATAGTGCTGCGACCCGGACAGAATTCACACTGCTCCTCCGCCACGTTAGGTTCCACAACCTGACTGACGAGGCGGTTGAGCAGGATTCGGGCAATCACTTTGCCCACACAGCTCAGCAAGTTGATGCCACGATAATTCGTGCAACATTGCTTGCTACCTTTGCCCTTGTACAGTGGTAGCACAAGGGCATCCTTCAGCTCAGAAGGCACTTGCTCCTCAATCCACACGCGTTGCACCAAGTGGTGCAGCGCAGTCAACAACGCGGGTCCACCGTGTTTCAATACTTTCGGCAGGATTCCGTCGGCTCCGGCACATTTGCCGTTTCGCAGCTGAGCAAGTGCTCTCTACGTCTCATCCAGTCTCGGCGTATCCGCCAGATCTGCCTTCACATCGTGCTGCTTCAGGCCGTTCAATGTAGGCCAGTCGATCTCTGAACGGTTGTTCAAGAGACAGTCAGTGTTTCCGCCAGATCTGCATTATGTCTGCAATCTGGGTGCAGGTAGCGCCTGAACTACCATCGATCAGTGTCGTCAGAGGCTCCAATCACGGTCCATACACCGCCTTCAAGGAGTCGAAGAATTCCTTGTGTTGACGGCGTTCGGCGCAGCATTCGATCTGCTTCGCCTTCTCCGTCTACCATGCATTTTTAATGCGACGGAGCTCTCGGGTCAGTCGCCGTCGAAGTTTGCGAAACTGACTCCTCTTCCCCAAGTCACTGGGGTCTGCAACATGTGCAGCAAATGCTGCATTCTTCTCCGACACCAATGCGCCGATCGTCTCATTGTTCTCATCAAACTAATCATGCCGCTTACAGTTTTCGCGCCCGATGGTCTCCACCGCAGCAGCTGTCACCTGGTCGCGAATGTGGTGCCACAGGTCGCCCACTGTGGCTATACAGTCCACATCACCACACAGGCGTGCAGCCATCGCCTTCTCCAGCACAGTACGTTTCGCCACAGTGCCGAGGGAGAGAATGTTAAATTTACGCCGATTCACAGCGGGAGTGCAATACATAGATTTACGAAAATATATGTACAGTTTGGTCCGAACCAATTTGTGATCAGTGCCACACTCAGCTCCACGCAGTACACGTATCATGCGCACTTCACGCATATCACGCTGACGTACGATGACATAGTCGAGCAGGTGAGCGTGACCACTCCGTGGGTGCGTCCAAGTTGCTATATCATTCGCACACAGTGCAAACCGAGTGTTCGTGATCGTCAGGCCGTGAGTGGCACACAGTGAGAGCAGCCTGTCACCGTTCACATTCGCTGAACCAATGCCATGCGAACCGACAACATCTCTCCACACCGATGCATCACGCCCAACGCGCGCGTTGAAATCACCCAGCAGAAATAGTCGGTCGCTCCTCGGCACAGACCGTATCACGGAGGATAGCTCAGTGTAGAATTGATCACGCGTGTCATTAGGATAACACATGGTCGGACCGTACGTGCTTATAAAAGTAGCAAACTTACCTCTTCCGAGTCGCAGGCGAACAGTCATCAGCCGCGCGCTGATGCCTGTTGGTTCACCCACCAGCTGGCCATTCAGGCGGTCGGATATTGCAAATCCGACCCCATGTTCACGTGGTGCTGAGGCGGCGTTCCCCACCCAGTAGAATGTGTAGCCAGCACCTGCTTCATGTAACTTACCTTGCTCAGCGAGCCGAGTTTCACTGAGCGCCGCAATATCGATGTGGTAGCGCGCCAGCTCCATTGCGACCAGTGCAGTCCGTCGCTCCGGGCGCTCGCTCGAGTTCCGGTCCAGTAGTGTGCGCATGTTCCAGCACCCGATGCTGAGTGCTTTGCGCGGACATACGATTGCATTGGTGGGCAATCGCACGCGAGGTGGTCGTTGTGCTTCGGAGGTTTGCTTGAGGGACTCCACCCGGAGCCTTTGGCTCAATAGCCTGACCCACAAGACAGTGGATGGTTCGGAGGTTTGCTTGAGGGACTCCGCCCAGAGCCTTTGGCTCAATAGCCTGACCCACAAGGCAGTGGGTGGTTTGGAGGTTTGCTTGAGGGACTCCGCCCGGAGCCTTTGGCTCAATAGCCTGACCCACAAGGCAGTGGAGAGCAGATCCAGCTCGGGAATGTGATTGCAGAGACAGATTGGGATCTGCTTGACGGCGGTCACACGCAGCCTTTGAGGTTCTGGAACAATTATCATATGTTTTGCGACCGTAATTGGATACGCACCTGCGACCACGGCCAGACGCAGGTGGGTTTTTGGCGGGTTTGCACCAATTTGACCAGGGGCTGCCTGGCTTGAGGCGGGCAGTAGCAAACCATTGAACACCCGGAGGTGTCCTCCCACCGTCAGAGACAATGCGTGGCACTCGTGCTCTACGCCAATCGAGCATTGAGAATATCACCCGTAAACCTGTTGTCTCCTAGGGTTAGGTTTTACGGGAAGAGGGACATCGACCACTTCCGAACCTCCGAAGAGGATGGACTAAGGAACTGCCAGGGCGCCCAATCCTGACAGGAGAACGACTCGGGTCCTCAGCCAAAGCCTTCGATTAAATGAACACCCGAAAGGCAGCGGGTCTAGCACATGGTCAGTTAGCTGACTCATGCGGATTGGTGTCCTGGATCTTAGCATGGAGAAGGGCGAAACCTAACTCCCACCCAGCGGTCGCCAGGTGGAAGCGCCCAGGACATGAGACTTTGGCGCAACAGTAGCAGCAGTGGGTAGACCATCTGTCAGGATCTAGCCACCACCAGCCTCAGCGCGACATAGGCTCTCCCGCACACATGGTTGGCGGCATTCGGTTTCGGATTTGCCTGTCACTGTGGCAAGCCACAGGACGCCTGCGCCTATAGAGGGACCATGGATGGCTTGCGCTGCACCACCCATAGCTCCAACCACATACCCCATATCCAGTGTAAACCCGAAGGAATAAGACCGGGAGGCATGCGGATGGGAACCACGTTTCATCAACGGAGCCGGCCCACACTCCTTCACAGGCAAACACAAGCACGCTGTATTTGGGGAATCAACCGCACACAATGCGGTGGCTGGACCGTAGTCCGCTCCACACTGAGTGCATGGAACCGCTCTTTGAGCCTAGCACAGCCACAAGAACCGTGCACCCCGTCCCCTCCAGCAACGACCAACTGTCTCCTGGAGTCAGTATGAACGATGTAGTGGGTAATAGACAGGTAGGCACCTTGTCAACATACACATCAAGCGCAACCATACCAGGGATATCAAACTACAGCCATTCAATTTAAACAACAAGCTGAAATAAAATAAATCCAATAATGCATACAGATACGGTGGCATAACTCTTCGCTAAATTAGTATATGAAGTAAGTTGGTTAGCAATGAATCCGCGATAAGGAAAAAGAATGTCTACAAGTTACTCAAAAATGCTACAAACGCAACAAAATTACCGAAGATAAGCGCAATTAGCGTACGCGACGTGGCCAGCTAATAGAAGGCTATTCAGATAGGCAAAACTAACCAAATAAACTAGAATGAAATTTATGCAGCTTAAAGAGACCTAGTTTAAGTGTTAATTTGTTTAGCCCAACTGCGGTGAAAAAGCATCAAGAATGCAACATCAGCCTCATATATATACCCACTGCCTTGTGGGTCAGGCTATTGAGCCAAAGGCTCCGGGTGGAGTCTCTCAAGCAAACCTCCGAAGCACAACGATCACAACGCGTGCGATTGTCCACCAATGCAATCGTACGTCTGCGCATAAAGCACTCAGCATCGGATGCTGGAACGTGCGCACACTACTGGACCGGAACTCCAGCGAGCGCCCGGAGCGATGCACTGCACTCGTCGCGATGGAGCTGGCGCGCTACAACATCGATATTGCGGCGCTCAGTGAAAGCCGGCTCGCTGAGCAAGGTAAGTTGCATGAAGCAGGTGCTGGCTACACATTCTACTGGGTGGGCAACGCCGCCTCTGCTCCACCACAACATGAGGCCAGATTTACAATATCCGATCGCCTCCATGGCCAGCTGGTGGGTGAACCAACAGGCATCCGCGCGCGACTGATGACCGTTCGCCTACGACTCGGAAGAGGTAAGTTTGCTACTTTTATAAGCACGTACGGTCCGACCATGTGTTATCCTGATAACACGCGTGATCAATTCTACACTGAGCTATCCTCCGTGATACGGTCTGTGCCGAGGAGCGACCGACTATTTCTGCTGGGTGATTTCAACGCGCGCGTTGGGCGTGATGCATCGGTGTGGACAAATGTCATCGGTCCGCATGGCATTGGTTCAGCGAATGTGAACGGTGACAGGCTGCCCTCACTGTGTGCCACTCACGGTCTGACGATCACGAACACTCGGTTTGCACTGAGTGCGAGTGATATAGCAACCTGGACGCACCCACGGAGTGGTCACGCTCACCTGCTCGACTATGTCATCGTACGTCAGCGTGATATGCGTGAAGTGCGCATGACACGTGTACTGCGTGGAGCTGAATGTGGCACTGATCACAAGTTGGTGCGGACCAAACTGTACATATATTTTCGTAAATCTATGTATTGCACTCCCGCCGTGAATCGGCGTAAATTTAACATTCTCTCCCTCGGTACTGTGGCGAAACGTACTGAGCTGGAGAAGGCGATGGCTGCACGCCTGTGTGATGTAGACTGCATAGCCACAGTGGGCGACCTGTGGTACCACATTCACGATCAGGTGACAGCTGCTGCCGAGGAGACCATCGGGCGCGAAAACTGTAAGCGGCATGATTAGTTTGATGAGAACAATGAGACGATCGGCGCATTGGTGTCGGAGAAGAATGCAGCATTTGCTGCACATGTTGCAGATCCCAGTGACTTGGGGAAGAGGAGTCAGTTTCGCAAACTTCGACGGCGACTGACCCGAGAGCTCCGTCGCATTAAAACTGCATGGTGGACGGAGAAGGCGAAGCAGATGGAATGCTACGCCGAACGCCGCTAACACAAGGAATTCTTTGACTCCTTAAAGGCGGTGTATAGACCGAGATTAGAGCCTCTGACGACACTGATCGATGGTAATTCAGGCGCTACCTTCACACAGATTGCAGACATAATGCAGATCTGGTGGAAACGCTTTGACTGTCTCTTGAACAACCGTTCAGTGATCGACTGGCCTACATTGAACGGCCTGAAGCAGCACGATGTGAAGGCAGATCTGGCGGATACGCCGAGACTGGATGAGATGCAGAGAGCACTTTCTCAGCTGCGAAACGGCAAATGTGCCGGAGCCGACGGAATCCTGCCGAAAGTATTGAAACACGGTGAACCCGCTTTGTTGACTGCGCTGCACCACTTGGTGCAACGTGCATGGATTGAGGAGGAGGTGCATCCTGAGCTGAAGGATGCCCTTGTGCTACCACTGTACAAGGGCAAAGGTAGCAAGCAATGTTGCACGAATTATCGTGGCATCAACTTGCTGAGCTGTGTGGGCAAGGTGATTGCCCGAATCCTGCTCAACCGCCTCGTCAGTCAGGTTGTGGAACCTAACGTGGCGGAGGAGCAGTGTGGATTCCGTCCGGGTCGCAGCACTATGGATATGGTGTTTGCGGCTCGTCAGTTGCAAGAGAAGTGCAGAGAACGACACCAGCCATTGTACTCGCTTTTGTTGATTTCACCAAAGCATTTGATACGGTGAACCGCGAGGCATTGTGGCTGGTGTTGGGTAAGTTTGGTTACCCGCGTAAGTTTGTAAGTTTAATTGAATGTCTGCATAGTGGTATGCGAGCGAGGGTGCAGCTGAGTGGAGAGACCTCGGATGACTTTGCAGTTGTCTCTGGTGTGAAGCAAGGCTGTGTGTTATCTCCGTTGATGAAACGTGGTTCCCATCCACATGCCTCCCGGCCTCACTCCTTCGGGTTTACACTGCATATGGGGTGTGTGGTTGGAGCTGTGGGTGGTGCAGCGCAAGCCACCCGTGGTCCCTCTGTAGGCAGAGGCGTCCTGTGGCTGGCCACAGTAACAGGCAAATCCGAAACCGGATGCCGCCAATCATGTATATATATATATATATATATATATATATATATATATATATATATATATAGTGTGTACAATACTTCCTTTGAATTGTTCAGTACTTGTGACATATAGTCAAGCTCAGTGGTATGCTTAACCTGCACGCAGCTAGGTGACGCCTAAAATGATGGTACGTGGATCCTAAAGAACACTGATTGGTGAGCCAGGCTGAACACAGGTACTGTTTAAGTATATCAAGTTATGGCCACATATGGAGTAGTTATTATTGCGCGTACAATTTCTCGTAACTTTGCGAATATGACTGTTAGTTTTAACTCCAATCCCAACACATACACGCCTGTAGTATTATTGTCCGTGAAGGTACATGCCCTTCAATTCAGGTTGTGGTAGTTTATACACAACTTAGTGTAAGCGAACATGTTTTCGATAATTTCTCATCAGGCTTCCACAATTATTTACCCATAAAACCAAAATGGTTAGACAGACATTGCCAGTCGTTAGTCCAGGAGCGAGTTAAATACTGATAGTGGGCTGTCCGCTAGGTCACGACAATTGACCTCGCGGGTCAGAGGTCGTCAGGCGTTTGGGCCAGGGTAGTCCCAACCCTGCAGTTAGCTTCTTCTGGATACACAGCTCCGGATCATACAGCGGAATCGCAATTGCATCAGCACCTAGTATTCTTTTACATACGCAGTTTGATCGGTTCACCGGGGCCTGATAAATAATTTTGAGTTGGTTGAATTAGTGGCATATCGTGTATCAGGGAGATGCGCGGCTACTGAGCTGACTGGCTTTTTGCTTCCAGTTCCAAGCCAGGCCGGGTGGGGTTCCTTCACTCGCTCGGATGGACGCCTTGTCGTACGACTACTGTATTTTGCTCCACAGGAGCAGGAAAAAGAATAAATGCACACTGAATTAGTGTGAACAGGCCGTTTATCCGTGGAGTTCAAGTTCATTCTCGGAGTGTTAATGAACTCGATTTGCATTTTTGCTGCGGGGTAGGTACATCTGAGTGTATAAAATAAAATAAAAAATCCGACGTAACTTCGACCTTGTAAGGCAGCTGCAAGATCGGCTTACGTTCTACTGTTAGTACTACGGGCTGTGTGCGCTTCTGTTGCATTTTGGCTCTATTGAAACTTTCTGGGTGGCCATCCTCCCTCGGCAACAAGCGAATGCATTCCAATTCCTCGGGAAACATATATTCCGAGCAAGATTTTTCAGCTCGGCTCATTAGGGTATGGATCATAATCCTTTTATATCTTAAAGGTACAAAGCTGTAGAAATTGGTGTACACAAGTGTGGGCAAGTGCATGTGAGTGTTTGTGAGTATGCAGGGCTAGCACTGCCATTGTGAAGTTGCAAAGATCGAGGCTGATGAAGTATGCGATGCGCCTTGTCGTCCCAGTCGGGAGAAACTCGACTGTTTGTCTGTCAGTCGGACGCGCGTTTGACATATGAAACCTCTTGTGTGATATGCAATGCCTGGCTGCGTTTGATACGAATTTTGACAAGCTGCCTACCTGTCTAACACCCTCCACCTCAATTAGACTGACTCCAGTGGACTGTTAGTCATTGTTGGAGGAGACGGGGTGTACAGTCCTCGTGACGGTGCTAGGCTCAAAGTGTGATCATACACGAGCTACGGCCCAACCATTGCCTTATGGTCATCTGGTACACACGATTTCCAAATCAGATAGATAGGAATGCTGCTGCAGTGCATGTTGAAGTGGTGTGGACCGGATCGGATGACGCGTGAAACGCATCCACCTACGTCCCGGTCTTATTCCTTTGGGTTTACACCGGATATGGGATGTGTGATTGGAGCACCGCAAGTCACCTATGGTCGCTCGGTAGGCGCAAGCATTCTGTGACTGTTCGCAGATTCAGTGATAGACTAATCCAGAAACGGATGCCGCCAACAATATGTTCATGTATAGGAAGGCAACAACATAACAGACGACTTCCCCTTGTTGAAAGCTGGTGACAGTGTGGGTAATGATTTGCACACTCCGCCATCACCCATCAACACCCGGTCACTATTTTTACTATTATTATTACTATCATTGTACACAACTAACACGCATGATGACAGATTTTACAAACAGGGCTAATAAATTGGATACAGAGATAAAAGAGGATTTACTATTCGCTTGTCGTATTGTTTGCATTACATTACCGTTCTTCTACACTACAGGCCTCACGGGGAGCTCATTCACTATCTGAGGGTGCCCGTCTCTTTAGACCCCCATGGAGATAAGCGATGAGGAGGCCATGGATCTGTGGACTGGCATCCTAGTACGTCATTCGGACAGTGGTGTAAAACGTCCTAACAATGCGTTACTGGGTCTAGCAACAAGGCACAAATTGTTTCACTTGCTCAGAGGCGCAGGCACAGCACCAAAGGTCATGGTTCATGAAACAGGAGTAATTCGCAGATCTACAACCGATTTCAAAGCGTACTTGAGACACAGTTGGGCGAGCTACATCCAATGTGCCTATGTCTTGAAAAAATATTGACCGCACTAAGTGAAGCTTAACAAACATGAAATATTGATGTAGTTTATTCGCTTGAGACGCCCTACGTATGGACGGGTTCCTATAGACAAGCTCAGGCAGGGCAGCACACTACTTTGACGTGAAACTCAGTCAGTTTCGTCGGTTGTTGGAATGGTAGCTGGGAAGGAATGCCAAGTGATACCAAATTGCAACACTGCACTCCAAGAACGGTTTCGTATTTACTTCGAGTGCGGACACCCGAACGAAGGGTTGAATCCAAGACCTAGGCATCACCTGTTCACCTGCTCGTTGCCGAGGACGTTCGTCACAAAGATGGGGGATTTATTATCGGCACGTTTGAAGTGCTTATCGTGTAACTGGACGGATGCACGCGGTCGCAATCTGAACACTGTTATGCGTAAGAGAATTAAATGAAGGAAATGAAGTTATGGGACTGATGTGAATTGTCTCGCAGTAGAGCTAGTAATCAGTATACGTCAGTGGTCGGGGTTGTTAAAGCTGAGCTAATGAAGCTCTGCTGTTTACAGAACGGTGCACAAAGACTTCGCTGAGCAGACATGATATCACAGAATATGAGAGGTAATGTGTACAGCCGATACAGAGATATGATGTCAAACAAACCCTCTAAGCTAAGAACACATCTCTTAATATAAGAGGGCTTTTGAAAGCAATTTCCACTCGCCAAACAAGTAATCAGTTTACTTACGGCAATATATTCAGCGTTCTTTTCGACCAAATCTGACAGTTTGTATAGCAATCGACCACGAGCAGAGGCATCCATGGTGCGCCATGGCGAGTCTCTGCGGAAAGCCGCTTTCGCAGCTGCAACTGCTTTATTCACATCCGCTTCGTCAGCTTCTTGAACTTGACAGATAATCTCCTCGGTGGCTGGGTTCACAGTTGGGAAGGTCTTACCAGACACGCTATTAACAAACTCATTGTTGATAAAGATCTGAAAGGAAAAGGTTGTAGTGAACAAGAGATACCAACTGTGAATCCAATTAGTGTATACAAAGCGAGGAGAAAAGACGCGAAACATCTACCAAGGCCCGAGGGCAACAATTGCAAATTGGCCCCCGGTGGTAGAACGACGATGGCTCCAGCAAACCTAAGATGCTTGATAAGAGAGTTAGGGTGACCAGCAACGCTTAACTATGAGGAAGGATGTTCTTAATCTCAGCTTGATCCACTTTAGCTTCGACAACTGAAGTGAGCTGTCACTTTACAAAATGGTTAAACCTATCCCACCCGTAATGGAAAATACACGCTATACTTAAAGAAGAGCAAACAAAAGATTCGTTTAAATTTCCTGTTGAAATGGTACGCATCTCTATGGAATAAACTACAGTTGCAATTAAGGACCAGCGAGATCACACTTAAAGACTTTTCTTTCCAGGACATATGTGGTCGAAATTTTCGACTCTCAGAAACCTATAAGTGCACACCTAGAATCCGGCCCAGAAAACATGAGAAAACTAGCACTTTAATAATGTTACTCATTATATACTCAATAAAATTGTATGAATGATCCAAATTGAATGTAAGTTCATAAAAAATGCTGAGGAAACTCGCTGTAGTCTGATTTTGTATTCAGTGAACATTGAATGCCAACTGCGCGCAAAGGTTTTGGCATGTGGATGATCCGCAGATCATTCGGGATTATGACAACCGGAGTGTTCGCAAGATTATTTGTAGCCTTTGTTAGGCCACACTTAGAATACTGCGTACAGGTTTGCCTACCCTGCCTAGTCCGGAACAAAATGACACATGAACGAGTTGTACGGTCGGGGGCGAAGAGTGTTTCAATTAAAGAGGCTGTCGTACTCTGAGAGGTTAATCAAGTTGGACAGGTTTTCGAGGTACATGCGATTTCGCGGTGATCTGATCCGCACCTATCGTATAATAACAGGTCGTCGCTCTTGGTTTATCTGGACTGTTCCATCCCACTCGGGTTTCAACTCTTCGAGGGCATCCACTGGAGTTTCACAAACCCCATACAGACTAAGTTGCAACTGATACTCGCTTATCACGACGGGTTATAGACACAAGAAATGCGTTGCGTGCTGTAGTAGTGTGGGCGCCAACAGTGAAACAGTTCGAGCATCGGACTGACGCCCGTGTTATACAATTCAAAACCTTCCCCTTCGCATCTTAGCCTAGCCGTTACTTGCTTGATGCGCATACTATTTTAACTTCTCAGTTGCATTCCAAATTGGTACATTCATTGCTCTAGCTTGTTTTGCTTTTGTTCCTTCACATTTGTTTTATTTCACAGCCGACACAGCGGGGACTGCTAATACAGGGTAGGTGGGCATCGTTTGGTTGACCCTAGAGTGTACCGTGCCTGTTGATTTGGCTCCGACTTGTAGACCGCCCCACAGACCATACATCAACATCAAGAGCACATTACAAGGTGGAACAATCATGGGATATTCTTACTGTTCCGGCCCCAATTGAATTTGGACCTGTCATGAGCAACAAGTACAACGAGGATAGTAAGAGCTGCAACGAAGATATATGTTTAACATATTAACGTAGACACTAAGTAGAACGAGCTAAATCTAAGGAATACGGGAGAAACAAGGAGAGGGAAAAGACAAACAAATTTCAGTTGCAATCCGTAAGTTTACGACCATGAAGCAAATTGCTATCAAGCACTGCATTAACGCCAAACAATTAGCGAAAAATGAGGCTAAACATATCCGATCAGAAGGAGTAATAAGCCACTGTGAAAACGTATAATTCAGAAAGCGTAAAAGACAAGCACGAACCTGGGTGAACTTCACCTCCGGTAAAGTTGCGGCGCCATCACCGTGCACAAATGACATCTCGCAGAGCCGCCAAAGCAGTTCTCGAAACTATGAGTTGTGAAGGCCACCTGTAAGTCGAACTTAAGCACATAAACAAGCCAGTTAAAACTTGACTGCACAGGTTATGCGTAAACTCCTACCGAATTTCTATTACAGTAATTATGCCTAGATTATTATAGACCTAGTTAGTCCAATTTGGTTGAATCGGCATTATCCACTAGCTGGCTTATTGAGCATTTTCTCGTAGCCGACGTTCTTTGCTCTGTGCAGATTCCGATATGTTGCAGACAGCAGGTTCTTGCGATAAAATCCTTCTTTAGGATAAATTCACTTGCTGGGTCACTCGCGCTTTTCATGTGGATGTATTTCTGACAATGTCCATGTTGGCTACATGGTTGTGGTTGCTGCACCCTGGGTATTCGGCAATGTGACTGTGCAAAAGTGACAAAATTGATGTATCATTGTCTACTTAGGCGACCAGTGCAGATTGTTGAACGAGGTGTTAGGTACGACGTTTCGGCTCCACCAGTGCTTCTACGTAGCACCAGTTTCGGTGGCAACCCTTGGCGGTATTTGCGCAAGTAGCCTAGCTATAAGCAGTCGACGCCGTTGACTGCTAGCTAGGGGAACGACGGATGCACTGCACGAGGTAGTTGCGCGTTCCAAACGAATGGAATGCCGGGCAAAATTGGCGATGAACAAGTCAAGCATTCGAACACAGCAATCAATGTAACAAACAACACCGGTCGCTTGGGTGTATAAGGAACTAGTTTTGGTTAGCATTTTAGACAGGCCAACCCGGAAATCTCCAGACCGCTACGTAGACCGCCCCAGAAGGGACTGTGTAAGCAGTCCTTCTATCTACATGAGGAATTCCGTCGAGGGCCAGCCTCCGGAGCGACCAGGTTGTGCAACATGATGCCGCGCGCAATGCACCATGCAATCGAACCCTAGCAGGCTACCTCCCGTGTCCCATTACGGTATCGAAATGGTAAACAAACCGGTTTGTGGGTGGACGGTTTGTAAAGGTCACGTAAGTGATTGAGCAGGAAGTTAGTTCTACTTCCAGTTAAGGTGCGGAGATTCAGCGGAAATCGAAACCAAGGTTCAATCAACCGACGGTGTAAATGGAAAGCAAACTGAAAAGCATCTCAAATGCGGAGCAAAACACAAAAGGGTGAAAGGCAAAAAACGTGCAAAGCTATTCTTGGGTTTTCTAAATGTTTTGCTCCTTTTTGGTAATTTCAAACGTTTTGGTACCGTTTGTGAAGCTTGGTGAACGTTTGGTAAGAGCAGAAAAACATGAAAGTGAGCAATATATAGAAAGTAACAAACGCCGACGAACGCGGAAAGGCGTACTTGGGTTTAACTTTTCTATCACTTCGATCCTTAGTGGGTCGTGAAGGTGTGCCGTTGGTTGCGGTTGTCGGTTCCACTGAAGCGTGGTGGCTGGGTTGAGATTGTGGTGCTAGCTGTGATGGCGTTAGCTGTGCAGGTATTCGTTGCTTGTCGAGGAAGGCTGGCTGGGTTTGCTCGAGGTTGCTCGTCTCAGCCTTACCATTGTAGTCAGTGGGATACTTCTTGTCGTACCTGTGTAGGACATGCTACGGGCCAGCACAAGGAGGTTGAAGGGTCAGCTCACGCTGTCGGTGCAAACGAACATGTGAGTGAAAGTGGTTACGCGTTCGTCCAAGTTTGTACGCAATCTCTGTGCTATGGGTTGCACGGGTTGAAGCTGTTGCATGTGATGAGGTAGGTTAACTGCCTAGTTGTCCTAGTCGAGGGCTGTTGGCGCGTTTGGCAGGATGAGTTCACCAGCTAAGCGTTGTGTGCATCCGAAGACCAGCGAAGAAGGAGTGGCGTACAACTCCGCTTTAATAGTGTTTCATATGACTAAGAGGGCGAGCGGAAGTGTTTCGTGCCAGGCTTAGCTACATTGGGTACAGAGTGATGCCTTAAGTTGCCGGTGGAACCGTTCTACCAACTTATTAGCAGCGGGGTAGTATGCGGTGGTTCGGTTGTGTTTGCAACCACGAATGTTGAGAAGTTGGCTGTAAGCTCGGTCAAGGTGTGACCCTCGGTCGATTTTAAGTACGCTTGGGAAACCAAATTGAGCTGCCCAGCGTTCTAGGAAAGTTTGTTCATCCGCCACAAATGAGCAGTTGTCTATGGTACACGCTGCTGGGCAACGGGTGGACCAGCCGCCACAGGTGGGGCGTTACACATAGCCTTTGCTTGGGGGCAATGATCTACCAAGGCGACATGGACGTTTGTAAAACGAGCGTCGGGAGCAAGAGGACGTCGTGTGGGCGCTTGATGTGTCCGTATACCTTGGCTGGCTGCCTCTGTAAGCATGCGCATGCCCAAAGGCAGACATCACGGTTGACGTTGTGCCATACGAAGCGTTGGATTACGAGCTTCTGCGAAGCACGTATGCCGGATGAGACAGGTTGTGGAAGGTGGTAAAAGCAAGTCGACGCATCGAAGTAGGAACTACGGGTCGGGGAGATGTTTGTGAGGCGTTACAAAGCATAGTGTTCTCAGATGAAGCTAGTTGACCTTATGGTACTTTCAGAAAGGCGGTACGTTGTAGTTTGTCTATGCCGAGATCAACTTGTTGGGCTGCAGGCAAGGCGACGAGGTTCATGTTTGTGCCAGACGATAAGATGACCTGATGAGTGCATGCAAGCGCGTCCGCGACGGGATTGAGAGCACCTGAGAAACCTAGACTAGGTGTCTAGCTTCTCGTGGAGAGTACTTGTCTGTTGCACCATTGATTGCGTAGGTTACTGGCTTGTGGTCTGTGAAGACTGTACAAATCGACCTTCGAGATAGTGAAGGAAATTTCTGATACCTAGATGGTTACCTAATAGTTCCCTACTGACGGTGCTGTAGCACGATTCGGCAAGGTGTAACCGTTTCGAGAAGGAAGCAAAGGTATCCACCGATGCTCGTTGAGTTGGTGAAGAACTGCACCGACGGTAGCGTCGGATGCGTCAGTTTTCAGGGAGTGGTGCTGATGTCTCTGTGTGGTCGAGTAGCGCTACGTTAGAGGTAGAGTCTTTGTGCTTCTCGTAAGACAGACTAGCGTCGTATGCAAAATGAAAGGCGCCTTGTTTACCGTGGAGTATGCCAGTCATTGGCTGAACAATGCTCGCGGAGGTAGGAATAATACGTAGAGAATAGTTGACCAGGCCAAATAATCGGCCTAGTGGTTTGAAAGAACAAAGAGCGGGATAGGCCTACAATTCCTGGATTTTGTCTGTCAGTGCTTCAATCCAGAGACGGATATTCGGTGGCAATGCAAATCGCTGGAACTTTAACCAAGCTCCCATGTATCGGGGTTTTCGGTAAACCCATGTTGCAACAAGCGCTGGCAGACAGGGTCCTGATAACATGATTTATCGTCCAAACAGCTGGCGATGTGAATGTCAACTATATAAGGATAAACGTCTGCAAGTCCTCGCGTCAGCTCAAACATGACCCGCTGAAAAGTTTGAGCAACGTTGCTGAGGTCTAACGGCAAGCTGAAGTTTACGACCAGGCCGAACGGCGTGATGACTGCGGTTGTACCAATGTCGTCTGGCGCCACAGATATCTGATGGTAGGCACAAACTAGGTCGACTTTGCTAAACAGGGGCTTACCAGTTAGAGCTGTGGTTAAGTCGTGCATGTGCGGAATGGGATGTTTATCCGGGACGGTAAGTATGTTAAGTGCCCTCTAGTCACCACGGGTCGCCAGTCGCCGGATGTCTTCGGCAACATGTGTGCTGGTGATGTCCATGGACGTTTGGACTGGCGTATTCTTCCCAGTTCGAGCCGTTGCTTGAATTCCGCCTTAGCAGCTTTGAGCATGTCTGCGGCGAGCCTGTGTGGTCAGGCCGAAACCGATGAAACCGTAGTGCAGACGTGATGCATAACGCTTGACGTCACAGGAGGCAAGTAGTTCGGAACGCGAAGGAGTTTATGAAGCATGTCTATGTCTATGATGGCGAAAGGCACGACTGCTACTATGAAAGGCCAACGAAAGGTTCGCCGAAAGCATAAATTGAGCGTTAACAGCCTATCGTTGAAAGTTGCGATCGGTGTGCCATTAATGTAGTGCAGCTTGGTGGGCCAGGGTGAGACCACCACATCTGAGCTACGGGGTATAACGCTAACGTTGGCTCCCTTTTCGTATAGGATCTGGGTGCCGGAGGTCAACTCTGCCAACGCGGTTGAGACGACTTTGGTGTGCGCCGGTCCCATCTGTCGCCTTACGGAGCGGCCGGGAATTTTCTGTACTTGTCGGTGAAGATGAAACCTAGTCACATTTCGTAGCTGCGGTATCACAGCATTGATGGTAGCAACAGCAAGCCTGCATGCTTATGGGGGGATTTCGAATACGATCTGAGGTTTTTCAGGGCAACTCACGTCTGTTTTTCTAAAGGTTTGCGAGGCGACGTTGTTACAAATTGCGTAAGGTGTATAGGATGAGGTAAGGAACTACAGAAACTAACAGCTGTGCTGTACGATGCATCATTTCGAAGTTGTAAAATCTGCCAACAGTTAATATATAATAGTACGAAAGTGGTTAAAAATAAACGTAATGTGAGAAAGTGCTTTGTTTCCGTCAAATCCAATAAGTACTAACCGATTTGGCTAAATTTCCTAAACGTTTTTGTGTCCATATAGAACATATGCTTTGTAAGTACCAATGGTTTCGCAGTGGACGTTACACGTTGATGTCTGCTGGTGTAAGACTAAATTTGGCTAACAGCATTATAAACCGTTCGATGATATACTGCGTGTGTGTATAAACACGTAAGCCCTGCTCGTAAGCACTATATAAATAAATAAATAAATATTTTATTCTCGACTATGCGAGGCACGCCAATTGAGGCATGAGCAGATATGTACAGCTGTATAGACATTTTATGGGAACTGTAGTGACAGTAGGAAATCGTGCATATGTCCGTGCTTGGAACTGTGCAATGGTGAACATGCGAAAGAACGATTTGGTTGTCGTGGGATCGGGATCCATTTGTTTGGACATAATCGCTCTCCCATATATCGCAGTCTTACCTCGACTAATAATAGATTGAGAATCCTGAGTGATCCATTGGAAGATAATTAAAGTGCAAGCTATCCAATATGATGATTCTAATTGAGCTGCCAGTGTGAAGTTATGGGCTGTGACGTTATTCGGTGGCAAGTCACATTCGCCAGGTTGCAGTGTTGTTAAACGGACATTTGTGGCTTTTTATAGGGAGAACGCTTGCCAGGCGAAAATCCACAACGTCCTGAAACACTGCCGCCAATACATTGAATGGCTAGCTGTAACTGGCTAGGTTTCTTTTTGAACGTTTTATTGCTCCGTTATTCGCAGTCAAGTTGCGTCCCATTTTTCTGCTGACTGATGCGTTATGCGAGTGGCCATTGCGTGCCTGGGTCCTCTCCTGTGCCAAATCGGTAGGTCAGGAACTAAGCTTTCTTTCTGGATTTGATGTGTTGAGCATCTGCAGAACCACGTGAAGTCTCGAAGAATATACGTTGAAATATGTTGAAGTCTTGGAGGACAGGATAGGTTCCGAAAAATAATCACAGATCCCCCGGCGTGTGCAGTGAAATTGATTAGAAATAGGGGAAACACGACCATTTGAGCGGTCAAAGCGGATTGAAGAGCTTAGAATGACCGATTGTTCAAGCTTTGCATTGGCAGGGAATGTGCCTTCCGTAGTCAAAAGTCCTCCAGTCAAGAGATATGTGGAAGAGGTATGGTTAGGTAAATTGAACTCAGTGGTTCATACCGCGGACGAATTGTATCAGTGCAAGATATTGATTGATTTGTCCGGTTAGTAAGTTGTAAAAAAGTTGATAATTTTCCGCTCATGTCCAAGTAAAGGAACTGTGTGCCTTGTATTGTTGTCGAAACGGAGGACAATTCCTTGGGTGCGTGTCGCCGTACCTGTGACAGACTCGGGAGATATATTTTGTCGTGCATGTTGGTATGGGAATGCATATGGAAGTATGGTATGTTAGTTGGAAGTTATGCTACGGTATGTGTAGAGGTGGAATTGTGAAGCTGCGTAGGTATGGTTAGGTTTATAAACATGTGTGCATGTGTGTATTCATATTTCAATGTGCAAATGCTTTACACGTCCCATATATATATGTATATATTGGAATGGTTGCAGCTTAGTGGGGAGACCGCGGAATACTTTGCAGTTGTCTCTGGTGTGAAGCAAGGATGTGTCTTAGCTCCTGCTATGTTTAAGGTATATCTTCATGCAATGACGCCTTGCGCTTTTGCCGCCACTTGTGCTGATGGGGTTTGGGTGGAGCACCGTATTGATGGTGCGTCGCTGAGCATCCGTCATTTCGGTGCGCGAATTCTAGTCTGTGAGACAACTATCTGCAGGTTGCTGATTACTACGCATTGTTTTCACACAGCGCGGATTAGTGTCGAAGGCTGCAGCCGCCGTCGGAACGCTTGAGTGTCATGTGCGGAGCAACTGGCAGCTTCCCAAAGTCACGAAGTTGACGGTGTACAAATCCATGGTGCTGTCCGTTCTTCTATACGGCGGTGAAACGTGGACGAGTACCGGCGGGCTGTGCGATGTCTCGGGCGATTCCATCAACAGTGTTTGCGTCGGCTTCTGCGCATCGATTGTGTAGACTATATTGCTGACACGGAAGCTTTACGACAAAGTGGGATGTATGCAGCGCACTGCATCCTTTTGCTGCTACACCTGAAGTGGCTCGGTCACGTGAGTCATATGGATCCAACTCGGATACCAAATCACTACTGTTCAACGGAAACTTCAGCAGTGTTCTAGGACGTGTTGGGTTTTCGCCTTGCAAGCGTTCTCCCTATAAATTGCCACAAATTTCCGCTTAACTACACTACAACTTGGCGGATGGGACTCGCCACACAATAACGTCACAGCTAAACATTTCACACTAACTCAGTCTTTAGCCTTCTTCATCCAACATGTGCATCTGATTTTACTATGAAGGATGCTTGTTGCAGCACCGATCATCCCGACTTCGTAATTGTCATTGGTTGCACCAAAACTTTGTTTGGTCTCCTGTGCTCACGGATGACTACATGGCGAACTTACCCCCAACTTGTATCTCGAATGCTTTATGCGCGCCACAACGCCATCATGTTCCTTGGTCTGACTTTTACCTGACAATATGCGCCCTCAGGTGGAATACATCTTTTCGTTTATAACTTTCATTAAAACGGTAAGTGTTAATATTCCAAAGAAGCTATGATTTTACGCACATTTGATCATGCCTTTACAGATGCGTCTCGTTTTACCGATAATATACCATTATTTATTTATTTATTTAACTCTTAAATTGGCAGCTGAATATTGGGAAGTGGCATGTAGGGAAACTAAAATTAGGTTACCATGACATGCACAATTCGTGCCTCTCACGTTCCAAGTTTGCTTGCAGGTCATGGGATCAAAGGTGGTTGGTCAGCGTGCGTGGCGCCGTCTGACCACGAGGGCAGTTGGCGAAGTGGGGTGAAAAGCCTCATGCATGCAGAGAATAAGCGGCCAGTGCAGAAGCGTCAAGCGACGACGGGTGTTACGCCATCGACATCAAGCACATGGTGCTGTAGCACATACGGTCGCGAGTGCCTGACGCAGGCAGACCTAGTGAGCCATGAGCGAGGCCACTCGGGACCACTACAGAAGCGACGACGGATCCTGCAGAGAACGTAGGCGGAACCGACGCAGCCTTTGTCGGTACGTTGAACTAGATTTACTAACCGCGTGCTTGCATGCTAAGTCTCTTTATTTCAGGTGGTGGGTTTTCAATTTTGGTCTAATGCTTTTCGTTCTTCTATTAAGGTCTACCCGTACTCTCTCGTATAAACTTGGACACGTCGCTTAAGCCAGTTGTATTTAATCGATAACATTTTCGTGTGTGTGTCATTTCGGTAAAATATACTTCTGATCTCGTGAACTTACCTCGGATTCGTTTGTAAACAACTTATTTCATATCCTCGTTAAGTTAAGATTTATGTCATCGTTTCCTTGTGAAGTACCCGAGTTGTTTTATTGGTTATCTTCCTCCCAAGTGATTGGCTGTTGTTTGACATCCTCGGTGTGGCTGCGCTTGATCTGCGTATTGACAAGGTGCCCATCGGTCTATTATCCACTATCCCGTCTATCTGACTCCAGGACACAGTTGGTCTTCGCTGGAGGGAACGAGGTGCACGGTCATTGTGGCCATGCTAAGCTCGGATAGTGATTCCATGCACGCAGTGTGGAGCGGGCTACGGTCAAGCCACCGCCTAGTGTGCATTTGATGCCCCAAATACAGTGTGTTTCTGTTTAATTGTGGAGGAGTGTGGGCCGGCTTCGGTTATGAAACCTGGCTCATATACACACGTCTCACGGTTACATTTCTTCGGGTTTACACTGGACATAGGGTGTGTGAATGGAGCAAGCCACCCACGGTCCCTCTGTAGGAGCAGGCATCCTGTGACTGGGCACAGTGACAGGCAAGTCCGAAACCGGATGCCGCCAACAATATGTGGAATGTTGTATGCATATGTATCCTTATCCGTATATATATGGCAAATAAATCCCATGAAAGTGGACGTGCGTTATTGCAAGAAGTGGTGTAATGTGCCTAAACCTACTCGGTGGTTTGCCCAAAAAATATAAATGCCTGCAAAAGTTATTCGAAATGTTGGAGCTTCTCATATATATATATATATATATATATATATATATATATATACATGTGTGTAAACGAAGTGTTATGCGGTTACGGTGTTTCCATTAGTAAGAAATATATATGTATATCTATGTTTGTGTGCATGCGTGTACAGTATTGCATACGGGATGCTTACTACATGGAAAAGTGAAATTTTAGGGGTTGCGGATATTAGGTTGCTGAAAAGCAACCCAGCCGTGTTAATTTTAGTTGTGCCTGTGGTACACATATGTGGATATAGAGGGCTTTTATGTAGTTGTATGGTGCGTGTACATGTTGCTTGGTTGGACCATTAACCCCTTTCCTTTTGGGTATCCTAACGATAACGCTATAGATTTACCCAAGAAAAATGGCTATGCATAAAGTAATCGGAAGTATGCATCTAATGCGACAGTTAGTTTGTGCGTCGGTGATAAGGTTTGGGAAGAAAAAGGGGCTTTGTTCATGAAGTAGGTGTAAAGACACATGTTAAGGGAAGCTTTACTGAGTTACCGAGTTGGATGCGGTGAAGTAAGAAAGATTGAAGTGGGGAAGGGTTATATCAATTTACAAATAACGCGTAGTTCTCCCTTTTTATTGAGGTTAAATGTTGATCCATCCACTTTGAGGTCTGTGTTACTTGTGTCACAATGTATTTATAAAATAAAAGACTGCAAGGAAGAGTGCCATGGCATAACGATGCGGACTTGCATTTGGGGAGTACCGGATTGTTAGTAGAATGGGAACCGATGCCCAGGACGACGTGGTACTACGATAAGCAGTGCGATTATAAGGGTGTACATGTTCGTAGCAGGTGGACAAATGGACGCTCAAAACATATGCAAACGTGCTTGTATAAGTGTGGAGCTTTGCGAACGCTTCTCAATCGCCAAACGAGAATACTGAAAATGGTTCATCTTGTGATTTCCCAGGACGAAAGTAGTGCGCAAATGAGTAAACATGAAACAAGGGAGGGATTTGGGGAAACAATGATTACGAACAGTATACGGTTGCAACTGCATGTTCATCGTTGTAATTAACGTCAGAAGGGAAACATATCACGTTCTTAATACACGAGCATGTTGTCCGCATTATCTGCAGCTTTGCAGCAACATCTTAATGGAGCATTGGGCTCATAAGTCGGCGGTAGATTACGGATCCACCCACGGAACCTGTGGGCTTATGGTCCGCCGCAAGGAAGCCGCGGACGTCGCATATTTCCGTTGCGCTGCTGGACGACAAGATACGGTGACTGTGGTGGCCCTGTAAAAGGCCGTGGATAAGTTCTCTAAGGAAGGCAAAATGTTGACGAACTTGGAATGCGGTAAATGACCGAACGCAGTATTATGATAGGTAGCGGAAAATAGACGTACATGACAGTAAGGTGACAACGGGCCGGCCATCTGTACGATGGCTGTGGATGCTCAGTGATCATTGAAAGCGGAAACCGTATTTTGCGCTGACGCATTGCTAGAGTATCATTTGGGGGATAGCGCAAAGGCGAGGGGAGCAGTGACAACGATAAGTATAAATAGGGACGTCGGCAGATGTGTTTGTGCTCTGTAAGCCCAGCCGACGATAAAATGCTACATCACCTGTGGCTCCGATGTATCCTTGCTTCATGTGGGTACAACCGGAAGTGGCTCCTATGTCAACGGAGCGCTAATACTACGGTGGGTGGGCGGAGCATGTGTACTTGTGCTCTGAAAGCGAAGGCAGCGTTGAAAAAGAACCTTCCATGTGCCTGCAAGGTACTGTTGTTCCGTTTGATTGTCATTTTAAATGCGAATGGGGACAGTGGCAGCGTTAACCATGCCGGCGGCGAGCGGAGCACGTCTAATTGGGCTTTGAAATCGAAGACCTAATTAAACTCTAACCCTTCCCGTGCCTGCAAGGTACAGTTGCTTTATATGATGGTTACGGGAAGGGCGAGAAAAGACAGTCGCAGCGGTAACCATGACGACGGAGTGCGGCGCAGGTCTTCTTGGGTTCGGAAAAAGAACTCATCATTGAAATAGGACCTTACCTGCAGCTGCAAAGTGAAGTTGGTTCATCTGGTTGCTACTTGAAGTGCGAACTGAAACAGTGGCAGCGTTAACCAGGACGGCGGAGGGAGGGGCATATCTACTAGGGCTCTGAAAGCAAAGTCATCAAGTAAGTGGGACCTCACAATTGCCTGCAAGTACTATTGCTTTATATGTTAGTTAGACGAAGTGCGAGATGGGGCAGTCGCAGAGCTAACTATGACGGCAGAGCTCGGCGCCTGTCCGTTTGAGCTCTGAAAATAGTCTTCTTTGAAATGGAACCCTATCGGCGGCCACGAAGCATTGGTACATTATGTCTTTGCTAATAGAACTGCGAGGTGGAGCGGACGTGGGCGCATGTAAAGTTGCATGTTAGTTGTTGCACCCAAAATATCAGTAAAAATACACATAACTCACGTACACCACATATTACTGCATCGTTGTCGTGCTGCTGCTAGTGTCTGGTTTTACAAGCGCTGGGTTATCTTTACGGCGGACGGTAGGGCATGAGTATCTGACTGTGAAAGCCAAATGATTGCTGGAAGTCGACTTTACTTCCGCTTACGACTCATGGCTACAGTAACCCGTTATCGATTGAAGGGGTATGTTTTAGCGTTCCCATGCCTGTGTGCAGGCCGCTTTGTAGCACTCAGATGCTTCTCTTTACGTCACCGTACGATGCAGGAACGTAATTTGCCGGATCCGGGGTGGGACGCTAAAGTGCAACCTCAGTAACAGTGCCTAGGAGAAGCAATGATGCCAGTGGTTTCATAAACGCAGCAAGTCTTTGTTTTGAGTGTTTTTATTTACAGCTTTCGAAAATAGCTGTATGCTTACGCTGCTCAAGGGGCCGAGGATGGCCGTACATCGTAGTTTCTGGCAATCAGTTTTAGCAACATTCAAAACTCAAGGGTATTAATAGCATCCTTCTGCCAGACCTCCCACTGGCTGGCTAGCCGAACAACCTCCTCGTGATGTCAGCTGGGTGGTTCGGGTTTAACCCGTTCCAGCAAATAGTTCGGCGGCAGTGTTCCAGGACGTGGTGGGTTTCGCCTGGCAAGCGTTCTCCCTATAAAAAGCCACAAGTGTCTGCTTAATAACACTGTGACGTGGCGGTCGTGACTCGCCACAAAATAAAGTCACTGCCCCGTGGATATCTAGATAGTTCTATCCAACCCACGGACACCAAACTCCTACTCGCACATTGATGACGATGTCAAACATTGAAGATTGGAGCAGCACAAACTACGCAGCTACATACACATACAGAATGACATACCTACATACCCCTACACAAACACAAACTGCTATGGCAAATATTTCGGATTTTTGCACATTCTTGTTCATGCACCGTTATGCCAAAATGCTCATGCCTGTAAAGGCTTGCCTCACCTTGTTGAGAATAAAAGATTTATTTATTTAAAGTTGAAGCCAGCCTTCAAACGCCACAGGTGCACGTGGGCAGCTGGTGGAGAATGCCATTGTCCTGGAAGCATCTGCAGTGTAGGAGTTGATGTCATTCCCACTCAGGCTAAACATAGGTGTGTACTAATACGTCACACCAACCTACCTGAAGTATGACGCTCTGATCTATCTTACAGGTCGGCGGTAGGCACACCCGGTTCGGATCTCCTCCGGGTAAACGTGCAACTTCCTCTGTATGAGTTCGTGGATATCCCGACTAGGTGAGTGAGCAAATAAGTTCCGTCTACCTTGTATCAAAGTTTGCCCAATCACAAAGTTCGTAAGTGATATGACATACGGCAGTACTCTAGGAGCCGGTGACCATGACTGCATGTGCTTCTGATGTGCTCCAAGTGTCAGCAAGCTACCGCTTTGTCATGTTTAAATATTTGGCGGGCGCACTTTAATGCTAAATTAAACAAGGATTCCGTACTGCGTTGCTCGATCACTGTGGCGGACACCGTGGTCGCAGCCTGGGAGAAAGTTAACGCTGTCTGCTGCTCACATCCCGCTCATTAAAAGTCGTGTGACGGGGGCGCAGCATCCTTGGATGCAGGTAAATACCTGCGCAAGAAGCGCACTAAGCCCTGTCCAATTTACAAAGCGGCCTCAGGAAGCAGCTGTTACGAAAGCTATAGATCGGCTAGCAGTACATGCAAACAGCTTAAGACTTCGTCTTTATTACCAAGAGGGCCTGGAGGTAACGGCCGTAACAAATTCAAAGTTCTTAACTTACATAAAAACTGCATCATTACAAATTGTCTAACCGGCTTTACGTCGAGTTGACGGTGCCCGTGGGCATACAGACTATCATAAGGTTGTTATAGTTAACGAACAGTATCCTGATGCCCTTTTCGTGAGGTCTCTCTATCTCACCTCAAGCTGGGCTCGTAAGTCCCGGAGGATGCTTGCCTAACTGAACTTAGCATAACGGAGATAAAAGTCTTTAAGCTATTGTAAGCATAAAAGCTTTTCAAAGCTGATGGCCCTGCTTCAATTCATCCGAAGCAGATGCGTGATTTCCTTGCTGTACTAAGTAGCCCTTTAAGACGCATGTTTGTAATATCGCTCAACAGCCTTGCCTTACGTTCGGACTGGAAAGAGGCAATCAACTCACTGCTTGGCGAGAACGGTGCCGGAGCTCCGTCTGCAAACTACTGGCCTCTCCGCTTGATAAGTTTCGTAAATAACGCTGTTTGAAAAATTGAGCACGAAACCGGCGCAAGACCACCTGGTTAAGTATAAGCTTCTCATTGCCACAAAACAAATATTCCGTGGGGACTTGCGTGTCTGACAAATTTACCTGTAGCCCGTAAAAGTTGCCCCGCGGCAGTAGACTACGATCACGCCATAGACATGCTTTCAGTTTGCCCTGTTCCCTGGATGACCTTAACCTACGTGCAAGCACATTCGTGTTAAAGTAACATTTTTGCACCGGTGTGGGATACTAAGTTTAAATTGCCAACTGCTCTGTCGTATGAAACGCAGCTGATTCATGGGACCGTAAAATGTCTTGATGATGAGAACGGCTGCAATGAGGCTGTGTCGTTAGGTAACAGTGCATAAAGCTACAGGCACTGCGGTTACTTGTTTGTGATGCTGTCCCCGTAAGTGGGACACGCAACTTTTGCCCGCAAGGTAGCCAAGTACAATGTCTCGCGCATGGCATCAGATTGTAAATGAGTTGCAGTAGTCGTGGTAAACAACATGCACAACTGAGCAATTTACATCACCTTCGCTCAAGGTTTGCGAGCTAACGAGAAATCGTTAGGCAAGACAACCCCTTTACGGAAATCTTGTTGAATAGTAACGTGCAGATGAAGTGTATATCTGACAACGTTCGCACATTTACCCCACCATTTTGCCGCCTGTTGTCCCACGCAAGTAGCATTTTTACCAATACCTTGTACTCGCATACGCAATCCAGGTTGCAAAAGCTTCACCGAGCTCGCCGATATCCAATGCCTGGTGACGTGAGCGTAAATAATTAAATAAATAAATATTTTATTCTCGACAATGCGAGGCACGCCTTTTGGGCATGATCAGCATATATGCAATATTGTACATGATCGTATGATTAGAAGCACCGAGAACGAGAGTAGTACACCTGGAGACAGTGGTGTGGGCCCATAAATGCCCAAAGGTTGAACGAAGTCTATGCCTATAGGTTGCGAGATGTAGAGATAAGTAGTCAGCTCACGAATGTGGAGTAGCTTGATGAGGGACTAGTCCGATGAGGTTGTGTACGCACTGCGGGTCAAGTGAGTGAAGCATGAGGAGGGAGCTGCAGGAATACTTAAGAATAGTGGCATGTAACTGATCAAATATGTAGACGTGTTTGGACGGGAGCAGGTTTTCGCACAGAAATTGTAAATGTGGTATCGGTCAACTTGGCAACGAGAGATTAGGGAGGCGGCTTTATCAAGTGACGAGTCACATTCGACACTTTGCAGTGTTGGTAAACAGACATTTGTGGCTTTTTGTAGGGAAAACGCTTGCCAGGCGAAGACCCTCCACGTCCTGGAACACCGCCGACTGGTGATATGACACTGACAAGATTGCATCTGACCGATTAGCCTAGAGGATATTCGCAGTCAAGTTTACAAATTTGCTTCCTAGCTAAACAGAACTGGTTGTGTGGTCTCCTTCACAGTCCACTGCAAGCGATTGGAGCTGTCCAAGTCTGATGACTCAGATGACTAATATTGATTTCATTCGTTTTATGGGTTCCTTTAGCTTATCGGGATTGCGAAGTGCAGGTGCTTTCTTTGTTCTACGTGAATACCGTGTCCAAGTGAGCTTCGTAGGTATGTCCTCAGGTGTACAGTGACAGTAATGTTATCCTTTAGAACAAGAGAGAAAAGAAATACCGACCGAGCAAATTTCCAAGGAAATGGAATAAGACTACGTTAATTTATAAATATATTATTTGTGGTAACGTTGTGCTGGGTACAAGCAGTGGAATGACAGAATATGTTATACATCAAATCCGTAGATTTACGTACAAACGCGAGACCCGATATTTGCTGAATGTGAGAGACAAATGCTATCCGAAGTGACCTAACATACGCAAGTCTTCCTGCGTGGAACCCGGGAGTATCAGGCGTTGTTAACCGGTAAATAAGGTAAAAGAGTCGGAAGAACATAGTACATTTTTAATATGCGCTTAAGGTATAGGTTGAGCGACCGGTTGACAGTGGTTGAGCTTATGCTTCAAACATTCATGAGAGCCAGCGGAATTGCTACGCCAGGTTCGAGACCCATTAAAGTAGTGATGAAATGTTCAGTAATCGGATGCTAGAGAAACAGGTGAGTGAAGGTGTGAGACGGAGTATCAAGGTTATGACGAGAATGGGATTTATATACTACAGCTGTAGCGAGAAGACGGCTACAAAGCCAGTCCAAAAGGGACCTGAATAGCGGAGAAAGACAGGGACCTCTACAGTGCGGCAAACAAGTCAGCTATTCGGCAGGAAAGGGCGATATTGGCAGTCGGGTTAATTATGAGGAAGAACCTTCCCGCTGATAGGCAATTACCGTTAAAAACAGGAGAGAGAAGGGCTTGAAGACTACGGGTGTAGCGAGAAAATGGTTGTAGAGCCAGCGCAGGGTTCAGTAGTGTGGGGAGCAACCCCAAGTGATGCTGTGTGCCCCTCAGAGGTGGCCCTCCACCGTGGAACGTTAAAGTCAGATAGGATGCTGGTTACTGAGATGCTGGCAGCTTGCTTAATTAGTGTACAGTAGCGGCACGATTTTTAGGCTCGGTATAGACTGATAGATGTACAGTGTTAAATACAAGAGAGAGAACAGACAGAAATACTTGCAACAGCTGTAGAGAGAAGTGTTGCTATAAGGACTGAAGCAGATGCCGAATGCGAGGAAGACGTTAATGTGGGCGAAATAACTTGGTAGTGGAACCGAGGGGCAAAACCCAATCAGATACCGGAAATAGCAATTTCGATATGTGGGAACAAGCATACAGGTATTGAACCAGACGGAGACAAGTAACACGAAGCTGCCACTTTTACCAATGAGTACCTTAGTCAATGGCAGCCGAGGTGCAAAATAAACGAAGCGTTGGTTTGGGACCTTTGGGCATTTGTATCCACAGACATCGGACTGGTACAAAAGGTTTAAGGATGAGAATCACCGTAGCGAAGAGGAGAGAAAAAAGACGTTAACGTGAGCTGAAAAGCTTGCTGGTGGAGCCGAGAGGCAAAACTCAATCAGAGGCCGGAGCTTTCAATATCAGTAGGAGGGATCAAGCTTACAGATAATGAAACAGACGGAGACAATTATCTTGAGGTTTTTGTTTTTATTAACGAGCGCCATGGACAATGGCAGCCGATGCTCAAAAAGGAGGCTTTGGATTTAGACTTCTTTTCATTTGGAGCCTCAGCGACCGGACTGGTCCAAAAGGTTTAAGCATGAGAAGCACAAAGGCAAAGGGAAGCTATCAAAGATTGGGATTTTGCGCTGAAGCTAGCGGTATCAAGACCACTATTGAAGTTGCGAAATAAAGCAGAAGCGAAGCCAAACGAGAGAAGGGGACATTAAGGTGTGCTAAAAATCTTGGTACTGAAACCGAGATACAAACCTCAATCAGAGGCCAGAAATTTCAGTTTCGGACTAAGCATACGGACAATGAATCAGACGGAAGTAGGTCTGAGGCTTTTACTTAAACCAATGAGCATCCTGGTCAATAACAGCCGATGCGCAAAAGAAAAGAGACATTGGCTTGAGACCTATGGGCGTTTGGTGCCTCAGATGCCGGACTGGTGCAAGCTGTTTAAGATGAGAGGCACAGTGGCAAAGGGAATCTAGCGAAGATTGGGATGATGCGCTAGGGTTAGCGGTAACAAGGCCACTATTGAAGAGTTGCACTATGGACCAAAAGAGAAGCCAAATGAGAGAGGGAGACGTTAAGGTGAGCTAAAAATCTTGGTACTGAAACCGAGATGCAATCCTCAATCGGAGGCCGGAAATTTCAGTTTCGGATTAAGCATATGGACAATGAGTCAGACGAAAACAATCCTGAGGCTTTTGCTTCAAACAATAAGCATATTGTTATTTACCAGCTGATGCGCAAAAAGAAAAGAGGCACTGAATTGTGAGCTATGGGCAATAAGAGACTCAGAGACCGGACTGGTGCAAAAGGTTTAAGAATGAGAGGCACAGTAGCGAAGGGAACCTAGCGAAGATTGGGATTATGCGCTGGGGCTAGCGGTAACAAGGCCACTATTGAAGAGTTGCTATATGGACCAAAACAGAAGCCAAATGAGAGAGGGAAACGTTAACGTAAGCTAAAAAGCTCGCTGGTGGAGCCGAGGGGAAAACTCAATGATAGGCCGGAAATTTCAAATCAGGTTGGGATGACCAAGCATGCAAATGATTAGACCGACGGAGACGATTATCATGAGGCTGTTGTTTTTAGAGTTAAGCACCGTGGTCAATGACAGCCGAGGATGAAAAAGAGGCATTGACTTGAGACCTACGGTCATTTGAAGCCTCAGCGACCGGACTGGCTCAAAAGCTTTAAGAATGAGAGACTCAGTAACGAAGGTAACCTAGCGAAGATGAGGATTTTGCCCTGAAGCTAGCGGGGCCAAGACTACTATTGAAGAGTTGCGATACAGACCATCAGAAAAGCCAAATGAGCCATGGAGACGTTAATGTAAGATAAAAAAGCTTGCTGGTAGAGCCAAGGGGCAACAGTCAATCAGCGGAAGATGCTACAGGTGTTGCAAAAGTAATGAATAGATGAAGGTCCACCAGGAGAGACTAAGGAGTGGCTGTGCGCACACTTGAGTTTTGGGAGGTCAGATGCGGAAGACCCTTATTTGTGGTCAGGTCCCGTTTCCCACAGTTCGTCTTCAAGTCTGTTAATGCTTAAAAGAGTAGAAACATGGCTGACTGTGAGGTACTTATTAAGTGCTGAACGGAATTAGATTACATTAGCAGATGCCCGCACAGTATACGGAAACCTGTTCCACACATACGCGTATCTGTAGAGATAAACGTTTGCACGCGTACTACTGTGGGCTTTCGGCAAGGTACTGGAGTGTGTTCTATTTCGAAGAGGGTACGAAATGTCGGCCGATGACAGAAACGGCTTTATTCTGTTCGCCAGCGGATTATTGATAATCTGATATAGGAAGATGAGGTTAATTTTCAGCCTGCGCAGCCATAAATGCTCTAGCACGAGTTCGATGCAATGCCCGCGATAATTGTGGATAGAGTGACCCAGAAGACGTTTGGTAAACGATCGTTAAATCTTTTCAATAGCTACTTTGTTGCATTTTCTTGAGTTGGTAAATACAATGGAGCAGTATTCTAGCAGAGGTCGAGCGAAGCTTTTGTATAGAGCAAGCCTAGATTCTTTCAGTGCCATGGTTTCGAATATGTAGCTTTTGAGGGAGCGTGTTTTGGATCAGCAATGACTCACTTGCTCGGCGAAGTTCAGAGAACTGGAGTAATGTACACCTAGGTCTCGAACTGTTAGGCTATTAGCAAGTAGAGTGCCTTGAAGCGCTAACGCCTTATGCGGAACGACGCATCGGTATGAGAGGACGTTGCCTTTAGCCGGTAAGAATACCAGATTCCAAGTGTTGCACCAAACATCCAGAGCCCTAAGGTCTCTTTGAATCTGGGAACGACCGGCTTGCATGTTTGATGGATGAATGGAGAACACTATTTTGATGTAATCGGCGAACAGGTATGAGTTGCCATATTGTATTACCTGGAAAACGTCATTTGGGTATAGCAAGAATAACGGTGGGCCTTGTACGCTGCCGTGAAAAACGCCCCTTTTCGACGGGGAGTACGGTAAGCACTATGTCCAGAAACAGCTGGTATCGAGCCTCGTGCGTTGGTCGGTGGTTGGTAAGTCGCGGCGCGGGTTGGCAGTTTGGGAGCTTCAAGTAAGTAACGGTTAGCTAGTGGCTGGCGTAGCCTAGCCGTGATCGCAGACCCCATCCACGACTGATATCTTGGGGAGGATAGTTTTTCGGTCACCGAATGCTTCGCCTGAGTCTAAGAGTTGGCGTGTACCATCCGGTACCCAGGTTGTTTCATGTTAAGGATTTTGTAAAACTGGGTTACTTGGGTCCTAGGTATCTTTGCTGGGTTCGTCGTAGGTGTGGGTAGCAGACACCTCCGGCGTGCTTTATGGGGTATATGTTGAGTTACGCAAGGTGCATCCGCATTGTTGCCTTCACTCCTGATGACGGGAGTGGTGGGCGAAGCGATAGACAGGATTGTTGGTTCAGTATCGGAATCGCAAATATCGGAGTGACAGTTCAATAACGCTCTGAATGTTTCACTTTCTGCAATAGTTGCAGTATCTCGTTCTGAGCCGGATTTAGGTGTAGTCACTTTAGGGGAGACATCCTGTCGTTGTTGTTTTGGTTGTGATGCATCTAAATCGATAGCACACAGTGGTGTAGAGCAAGTGACGATCGATGCATCTTTATTTTCAGGTCGGGCTTTTATTTTTGAGGAGGATGTAGAGGTACGCGTCATCGATCTTTGTAGGGGGCTATATCCTCTCTGATCTGCAGAACCCCGAAGTTACCCTGTTGTTTGAGGAGAAAGCTGGAGGCCGTGAAGCGTGTTGCAACCTCAGGACCTACAAATCTAAGCGTGATAGGACAAGTACGACCGGGAGTCTTTCTTAAGCTTTTGGCTGTGCAGCAATCTAGCGGCAATTTGCAGACGTTTAGAAGTTTACGAAGCAAATTTTAAAGTGAAAACCAGTCTGTGACATTGAATAGTATGGCATTATTGGCGCGACGCAAGCACTAGTTGGCTTCTTGGGCAATTACGTTTAGGAGCATGTCAGCTTGCTTTAGGTCTGAAAACTTTTAGGTTTTTGTATGCCTGACAGGTGTACTAGGGGCAACACCTTCTTCAAGGTTTCATTGAGGTTAATCATGTTGCTTTTTAGCAAACCCACTTGATTTTCAAGTGCTTGAATTTTTAGCCTCGCTTCAGCAAAAGGTCATTAAGCATCACCCGGCATTCCTGAAAATGAATGATAGCAACTATCTCAGGTATTGATGTAGGATTTACATCCACTTTATCCTCAATCATTGAACTATTGGCCGCCACGATGCTGTCAATTTGGTGCGAGATTTGGACATCATGCGCGTCAGCTAAAGTCGAGTTGACTTTAACGGTGGAGAATGTAGTCGATTTCACTCTTTGTTTAGTATGCCTCATAGCTGCGAGACGTTTAGGTACCATGATACAGAAAAATGGATCACGATATCACAACGCTACAAAAGACGACCTGGACAGAAAGTCCAAAGAAAACCCGATGTACGGTTATAAGAGGACCGTGTGATATAATTAACTATCACAAATGGTAAGATAAGGTTAATGGCAGCAATATAACAACACTGAATGGCTGACCGAAAACATTCAACTTTTTCGAATTTACCGCGCTTTGAAGATAGTGCCGAAACCAAATGCTCCTGCGTTGTGAATCGCGGCCTGGATAATCTTCCACCAAAGCCTATTTGCTTTAGGACCAATGAGCGAAAGTTCGGTATGCAGTGCTTCTGCTGGCCTTGCCTGATCAAGGGCGGGACAATATCTCAGTTGCCAATAGCAGGAGGCGCTTTGCTGGGCTCCCGGTAAACTTAGTGGATAAGATACAGCGTACTGTCGCATGAGCAGGATGGTCGCATGTATTCCAGTCGGAGCGACAAACGCGGACGAAAGCACGCAACATACAGCCTATGTCAGCGCGGTTAACTTTGGTCTATCGCAGGCAGGCTGCAAGAGGACAGCAAGGGGCACTTAGCAGTCTGCCGTGTCTGGAAGCAGCGCTAATAAGAAGCAAATTGTGCTCGGAAAGCTGTTGCAGCAGCCCCGTCAATGTCAGTCTGTTCGGAGTTAAGCCCGGTACACCAGCGATTGCCCAGTCCGCATACGCACGAGTGCTATGTCCCAGCATCAAAGCTAGAACCAGGCAAATTGAAACGCAGCGTCGCTTAATGTAACGGAAATAGGTAATCGTATTTGGAGATGATCCATACTGTAAATGCTTGTCAAACCCCAGCGGTGATTTTTAAGTGCTGATTACATCCACTAGCAGCCTCCTGGTACCTCTCATAGGTGCTACTTAATGGAATGCCGCATACCCAGATCGATGTAATTCTTTGTCTGTGCTATCCTGCAACAGCCACGTTTCCGTTCTTGCCGGTATATCGGGATGGCACCCCTATACAGACCCAATCGTCTCGCACGTATTAATCTTTACTCAGCGAACATTGTTTAGCACCATCTGACGAGCCGCGTTATGTTCAAGGTAGCGTCCTGCGCTACCAAGACTATCTATGATGGTTGGGCAGGATAATGCAGGCTGGCTGACCACCTGGAAACTCAACAAAAGGTGAGCTTGTTCACCGGCCATGTAGCCGACGTTGACATCCTTAATGGACTTCAGCTGCAGGTTATCCACTAGCGGGAAGCCTGGTTGAAGGCGAACCTATGGAACGGTCTTGAAGTCACCATGAGTTCACTCATCAAATGACGACGGAAGGATTTCCGCCGCCTAGGTTTTCTGCGAGGGGCCGCCGCTTAAATTGGAAAACGCAGCGACATGCAAAAAAATTAACGCTAATGTACAACGCCGACAGAAATTCCAAGGAATTAAGGGTTAAGTTAAAAAGGGTATAGATAAACTTTCCCATTGTAGAGAAAAATAAGAAGGGGAACGTTTAGGAAGCATCATTTGAAGTACTGATAGCGCAACTGCGAAGATGAAGTGTAGTGTAGGTGAAATTTAACTTACCTGCAGCAGTCCATACAGAAATACACAGGCTCCTCATGGTGTACTGCACATGCCTGTTGCACCATCGTCCGCATACATTCCAACATATCCATTCCACTTTGTCTGAGCACTACGGGTCGCCCTCCTGCCTCTGAAACTTGCCGCAAACGGCATTATCCTCCTCCGCGGCATCCGTTATTTAGGTTGTACTCCACGTATTTTTGCGGTGATGAGCGGAGGTTTTGGTTTTCAGTCCAAGGAATTTCAAGCCCTGTGAGGTGCCCCAGGTAGCCGCAACACCTAACCCAATGGGCACCAAAGGTGCTTTTATTTTGTTAAGCCTGCCGTCCCATTCAATCCGCTGCCAAACCGCTGTCCCGGCCTGCCCGCAGGACACCCCATGGTTATAATGGGTCTCAGCTTCATACCTCGAGGACAAAGAAGGGTGCCAATTATGCACATGCGCAGCCGCGTCGAACCACTACGCATCCACTTCATGGAATAGGACGAGGTCGGCTCACGCTAATCGCTGCAACTGTCGCATACTAGGTGACCGGGAAAATACTTCCACATCCTTATACCTTGCCAGCAGTTCCAGAAAACCTGCCAACACGCCGTTCGTGCGGCTGAACTCTTCCGTGCCCATGCTTAAAAATGCGCCATTATGTCACCAAATACGTCACGTGCTATGGGAAGCTTTCTCGCGCGGTCAATGAAGCGAGCACGACGGGACGGCATCTCCGTGACGATCACGGTACCAGCCCTGTCCTCAGACATGTCCGCCTCTTCAAACTTATCCACAGGAAGCACGCAAACTCAACGTCGTAGAACGTCTGCTTCATGTGTAGGTAGGCTAACAACGTGCACTATGTGCGCACATGAAAGACACCACTGACGTATAAAGCGACACTTGAAAGCGCTGCCATTATCTATAAGCACCCACTGCACATCTAGTCGCCCGTCATCCACCAGTAAATACCTGCCGTCCGGGTTTATACTGCGGATGCAAACGTTTTCCATGCGCCGCACGTACTGTCGACGGGCGTCTGCAGACCTCCTCCTCCAAATGAACTGCCTATTGGTAACACCCAGCCACATGTCGCAAATCCAAAGCGTATCGCTAGCAAGCACGGTTTTTTCTCCTGCAAAATACAATTGCACAGCTGCACTATCACCTCAAAAAGTAAAGCAGCGTTGACCACTCCCACAAACTTTCCAGCAAATGCTTATTCTTAGTTTCCACTCCGTTGGTGCGGCCGGACCCAAACAACCCAAGTGCACGGTTAGATACGCCGCCTAGCTAAGCCGCCATGGGATCCACGTGCGGCGGATGTACTGGAAACATTCATCGCGGCACACCGGTTTACCATCCATAAGACGAGAATGCACACAGTAGTGGGTATACAACAAAGAAGGCAGCAGGTTGAACAGCGCCCTTTTATCCTCTATGTTACAGAAGGGCGGGTGAACAAAACGCCACTGCTTGTCACACATAATAGGTACCTAGCAGTAAACTATTTTGGCAGTGGGAACCGATTTGCGAAACGGCTCCACCTGCACTGCGCACTTGTCCAAAGAAGGGCCTTCGCGCATGGTTTACGGCGGGGGCGAACTCCAGCGTACTGCTCACTGACACTTGGTAGCTAGCCTCCGTCTCATTCAGCAGCGGAGCATAAAACAAAAGCATACCAAGGCAGCTGACATCCACAAACAACCAATGTCAAGTGATATTACAGCGGTGATTTATCTGAAATGTGGCGTCGGTCAAACGTACATCCCAGTATTGGCCAGACAAATCCAGCAGCGGGTAGGGACGAAAATAGGTGCAGAATCACATTGCCTTCGCACCTTATTTCCATTTGACCATTGCTCCGCAAAAGCTGCGTCACCACCTCCACCTCTATGACACTAACGTTCCGATGACGCCGTCGTAGTTATCGCAAGTCCCGATCGGTAATCGAAGGTCATATTGAGGGCGCACACACGCACGCCTGTCCTTTGTCCGATGAAAAGTTTTCCTCAAGTTCATTATCATTCTTTCCTGTTCTCTTGTTAGTCGCCGATCGCTGGCATCCAGCCATGGCCGGCCCACAAAAATTGTGCACATGACACAGGCAAGCTTATACAACCTCGCAAAACCCTCCCTTCAAAATCAGTGAAAGCTGAGTACGGCGATTGTAACACCGGTAACTGTCGGCAAATTTTCAAGCAGATAACCAAACCTTACTGCTTTCCAGCCGTATTGAAATGCATGTTACGCACGCAACCGTTGAATATATTGGTACCGACATCCTTCGGGAAGCACCCATCCAGTTTCCCTTTTGTATGCTTTCGCTGTAACCAATCGCTGACAAACAAACCATGTAACTCTTTCAAGCTGCACAGGTGTTATATCCTCAAGGATCGCAGAAAGTCCAGCCATGGACCCTTGAAGGTATGCCGGAGGGTATAAGAGACGTCCACCATAGGTACGGTTCCCAGAAATTGGAAAACGAGTAACCATCTTAACACAATTAAATGATTCCATACAATAAATTATACGTAACCTCTCAGCATATTGACAACAACTTTCAAAATGTAATCAACACAGTCGTGCCTTGAAACGCTCTATAGTTACCGTTAGCACCAAAATACCTTGGTTACCACAATCACACCGACAAGTTCTCAATGATCGCTCGTGGCGGGACTGACACTCCGAAGTTGTGAAGGCCACCCGTAAGTCGAACTTGAGCGCATAAACAAGCCAGTTAAAACTTGACTGCACAGGTTATGCGTAAACTCCTACCGAATTTCTATTACAGTAATTATGCCTAGATTATTATAGACCTAGTTAGTCCAATTTGGTTGAATCGGCGTTATCCACTAGCTGGCTTATTGAGCATTTTCTCGTACCCGACGTTCTTTGCTCTGCGCAGATTCCGATATGTTGCAGACAGCAGGTTCTTGCGATAAAATCCTTCTTTAGGATAAATTCACTTGCTGGGTCACTCGCGCTTTTCATGTGGATGTATTTCTGACAATGTCCATGTTGGCTACATGGTTGTGGTTGCTGCACCCTGGGTATTCGGCAATGTGACTGTGCAAAAGTGACAAAATTGGTGTATCATTGTCTAGTTAGGCGACCAGTGCAGATTGTTGAACGAGGTGTTGGGTACGACGTTTCGGCTGCGCCAGTGCTTCTACGTGGCACCAGTTTCGGTGACAACCCTTGGCGGTATTTGCGCAAGTAGCCTAGCTATAAACAGTCGACGCCGTTGACTGCTAGCTAGGGGAACGACGGATGCACTGAACGAGGTAGTTGCGCGTTCCAAATGAATGGATGGCCGGGCAAAATTGGCGATGAACAAGTCAAGCATTCGAACACAGCAATCATTATAACAAACAACACCGGTCGCTTGGGTGTATAAGGAAATAGTTTTGGTTAGCATTTTAGACAGGCCAACCCGGAAACCTCCAGACCGCTACGTAGACCGCCCCAGAAGGGACTGTGTAAGCAGTCCTTCTATCTACATGAGGAATTCCGTCGAGGGCCAGCTATCGGAGCGACCAGGTTGTGCAACATGATGCCGCGCGCAATGCACCATGCAATCGAACCCTAGCAGGCTACCTCCCGTGTCCCACTAACGGTGTCGAAATGGTAAACAAACCGGTTTGTGGGTGGACGGTTTGTAAAGGTCACGTAAGTGGTTGAGCAGGAAGTTAGTTCTACTTCCAGTTAAGGTGCGGGGATTCAGCGGAAATCGAAACCAAGGTTCAAGCAACCGACGGTGTATATGGAAAGCAAACTGAAAAGCATCTCAAATGCAGAGCAATACACAAAAGGGTGAACGGCAAAAAACGTGCAAAGCTATTTTTGGGTTTTCTAAATGTTTTGCTCCTTTTTGGTAATTTCAAACGTTTTGGTACCTTTTGTGAAGCTTGGTGAACGTTTGGTAAGAGCAGAAAAACATGAAAGTGAGCAATATATGGAAAGTAGCAAACGCCGACGAACGCGGAAAGGCGTACCTACGTTTAACTTTTCTATCACTTCGATCCTTAGTGGGTCGTGAAGGTGTGCCGTTGGTTGCGGTTGTCGGTTCCACTGAAGCGGGGTGGCTGGGTTGAGATTGTGGTGCTAGCTGTGATGGCGTTAGCTGTGCAGGTATTCGTTGCTTGTCGAGGAAGGCTGGCTGGGTTTGCTCGAGGTTGCTCGTCTCAGCCTTACCATTGTAGTCAGTGGGATACTTCTTGTCGTACCTGTGTAGGACATGCTACGGGCCAGGACAAGGAGGTTGAAGGGTCAGCTCACGCTGTCGGTGCAAACGAACATGTGAGTGAAAGTGGTTACGCGTTCGTCCAAGTTTGTACGCAATCTCTGTGCTATGGGTTGCACGGGTTGAAGCTGTTGCATGTGATGAGGTAGGTTAACTGCCTAGTTGTCCTAGTCGAGGGCTGTTGGCGCGTTTGGCAGGATGAGTTCACCAGCTAAGCGTTGTGTGCATCCGAAGACCAGCGAAGAAGGAGTGGCGTACAACTCCGCTTTAATAGTGTTTCATATCACTAAGATGGCGAGCGGAAGTGTTTCGTGCCAGGCTTAGCTACATTGGGTACCGAGTGATGCCTTAAGTTGCCGGTGGAACCGTTCTACCAACTTATTAGCAGCGGGGTAGTATGCGGTGGTTCGGTTGTGTTTGCAACCACGAATGTTGAGAAGTTGGCTGTAAGCTCGGTCAAGGTGTGACCCTCGGTCGATTCTAAGTACGCTTGTGAAACAAAATTGAGCTACCCAGCGTTCTAGGAAAGTTTGTTCATCCGCCACTGATGAGCAGTTGTCTATGGTGCACGCTGCTGGGCAACGGGTGGACAAGCCGTTACAGGTGGGGCGGTACACATAGCCTTTGCTTAGGGGCAATGATCTACCAAGGCGACATGGACGTTTGTAAAACGAGCGTCGGGAGCAAGAAGACGCCGTGTGGGCGCTTGATGTGTCCGTATACCTTGGCGTGCTGCCTCTGTAAGCATGCGCATGCCCAAAGGCAGACATCACGGTTGACGTTGTGCCATACGAAGCGTTGGATTACGAGCTTCTGCGAAGCACGTATGCCGGGTGAGATAGGTTTTAAAAGGTGGTAAAAGCAAGTCGACGCATCGAAGTAGGAACTACGGGTCGGGGAGATGTTTGTGAGGCGTTACAAAGCATAGTGTTCTCAGATGAAGCTAGTTGACCTTATGGTACTTTCAGAAAGGCGGTACGTTGTAGTTTGTCTATGTCGAGATCAACTTGTTGGGCTGCAGGCAAGGCGACTAGGTTCATGTTTGTGCCAGACGATAAGATGACCTGATGAGTGCATGCAAGCGCATCTGCGACGGGATTGAGAGCACCTGAGAAACCTAGACTAGAAGTCTAGCTTCTCGTGGAGAGTACTTGTCTGTTGCACCATTGATTGCGTAGGTTACTGGCTTGTGGTCTGTGAAGACTGTAAAAATCGACCTTCGAGATAGTGAAGGGAATTTCTGATCTTTGGATAATCATCTTCAGCAACAGCAGTACATCAGCCATTTGAACTGATGCTTTGCTGCCATACAACCATGTGGACCTATGAAATAAAGAATAAGAAGAGGGAGCGAAGGGGGACTTACCTGAAACCTTAATGCCCTAAGCAAACATTCAGTGTCAAGGCGCCTACACCTTGTGTAGAGAACATACTGTCACAAACGGCTGGCTATCATGCAAAGTTAAGGTGGCATTGGCGAGACAGCTTCCTTGCGGCTTTCACTGCCACGCGTCATAATCAGCCATTACCCCGCAGATAACTCAGCACCAAACACACTTTAAACAGACAAGCCGATTAGGAGACGGCAGCAGACGCGCCACTGGTGTCGGTTGCGAGCCATGTCCTGTAAAGTCTCGAGCCAAGCACTAGGTGAGTCACGTGGACTCCAACCCGGAAGGCGAGACGGACCAACGGCACCCAGTTTGGTCGTCAGTGACTTTATTTCCCGCTGCCAAGTCAACTTCTGTCCACCTCGAGCCTTGCGTCATCCGACACCTGGTAGACTGAACAAGGCCCTCCTAGGTCAATGGAACAATGGAACAATGGTATATGACGGGTAAAAAAGCATACACTTAACGAGTCCCGCAGGTTGGCAATAGAAATACTAACAAATTGGCAAACCACATAAGTGGTTGAAGTAAGGAGCGTCAGTGAGATAAAAGGTAGAAGTATAACAGTTTTAGGGGGATAAAGTGGTACGACGCAAAACTGGCTAAGAAATTGTTATCGTTGGTGATGGTAGCAAATCAAAATGGAGTACTCACCGGTTCGCACAGATTTACGACCGTGAATTTGGGGTATAAATCCAAAGAGGCTGGTCAGCCTAAATATATACAAGCGTTTTCGTTCATAAAACAAAGCGCAGGGCGCTCAGTTCGACGTCCAATCGTTTTTTAAACGTATCTAATGTGGGGGCACAAACAACTGAGTTTGGAAGGGCGTTCCAGGGCCCGCAGACCCGGAGGGAGAAATAGGTTCTCCGACAGTCTAGACGACTGTACTGTTGGCTCAGCTTTAAACTGTTACCGCGAAGGTTAGTGTTCGGGCTGAGCTTCAAGAGGTGGCGGCATACGTGACTGGGATCGCTCAATATCTGGTACACTAGTATGAGGTCTCCACGAAGTCGCCGGTACCGTCCGCTGAACACTCCGAGTATCTCCAGTCGTTCCTGGTAAGGAGTGTGGCGCAAGCCCTTGACGATTTTCGTTGCTCGACGCTGTGGGGTCTCAAGCGCTGCAAGGTCACGTTTTAGCCAGGGTTGCCAGGCCTGGATTGCATATTCGACGTGAGGACGCACGTAGGCATTCAGCATCAAGGAGAAGATGGATGGATCCAAAATTCCGAATGCTCTTCGCAGGAGTCCAACGTGCTGGTTGCCCCTTTTAGAAGCGGAATCTGACTGTTTGGAACACCCGAGGTCTTCCTGTACCAGCACACCCAAGTCGCGTTCCTGAGTGGTGGTCTTCAGATCGTGTGCCCCAAGCTTGTAGACGTGGACTTGTCGATGGCGGATATGAACAACGCGACATTTGTCCACATTAAACGGCAGGGCGTTTCTCACCGACCAATTCCAGGCCTCATTCAAGTCACGCTGTAGGACTTCATGGTCGTCCGATCGTTTTATCGCCCGCCAAACCTTGAGGTCGTCCGCGAAGAGTAAGAATTTCGACGTAATAACTCTTACTAGATCGTTAATGAAAAGCAGGAACAAACGAGGCCCAAGTACCGAACCCTGCGGTACGCCGCATCCCACTCGAATCGGATCGGAAAAGGATGATCGAACTCTAACTACTAACTGCCGTTCAGAGAGAAAGTTACCGATCCATCCTAACAACGGGTCTCCGATACCGTACTGTTGGAGTTTAATGAGCAGGATTCGATGATCCAGGCGATCGAAGGCTTTCGAAAAGTCCAAGAATGCAACATCGACTCCTGTTCCCTCATCGACAGTCTCGGTCCAGTTGTCACGAGCTATCAGCAGATTCGTCGTACATGACCGATGTTGACGAAACCCATGCTGTTCTGGCGCAATTATGCCGTAGTTTTCCAAGTATCCCATTAACGCATCTGCTATCACCGCTTCCATGACTTTGGCGATCACAGGCAGAAGCGTTACGGGGCGGTAATTGGCAGGATCCGATCGACTTCCTGCTTTGTATATGGGCGTTATTACACCTTGTTTCCACCTCGAAGGTACGATGTTCTCATCGAAACAGCGCTGAAAAAATGCAGCTAGTGGTTCGGCCAAGTGGATGGCAGCTACCTGTAATGTTTTCGGGTGAATGTTATCGGCCCCGGGAGAGCTGTGTGGACGCAAGGATAGCAGCTTTTGCAGCACCATTTCTGCAGTGAACGTGACGTTGGATAAAACGGGCGGTGGGGTAACTAGTGGCGGAATATACGTCGAGGCTTGTACACCTTGGAAGATTGGGGAGTACTGGGCCCGTAATGCGTTGGCCGCCTCCTTCGCAGTATGTGTATACCCATTGGTCGTATTAAGTGGTGGGATTCCCCGTTGCACCTTGCGAAGTCCATTCACATGTTTGTAAAGAAGCTTTTTGTTCGAACAGAATCGTTTGGCTAGCTCCTGCTGATGCGTTCTCTTGTCTTCGCGAACCAAAAGCACACAGTAGTTGCGATGCGAAACGTATTCCGTCCAGTTTTCTGCGCTGGGGTTGCTTTTATACGTGCGCCATGCCCGATCCCTTAGAGTCATGCATTTTCGCGTCCGGCTTCGCAAGAATGATTTCGCTGTGCGGGGATGTTGGGAAACTTTTGGTGTTGAGGCTTCTATGACTAGTGACGTGATGGTGTTCGCAAATGTCTCCCAGGCTAGTTCTGGGGTGCAGTTAGCTAGAAACGTCCAACTGGTATTCTCAACTAAGGCAGACAGAACGTGGTAACGGATAACAGATTGCCTCGTTTCGAGCTCCGCAGCTGGATATTTGGCGTAGCAGATGTAATCGAACTGCAAAGTCACGTGATCGCTACGGCCCAAAGGACTGCACACCTTTAGTCCATCGACCATGAGCTCTTCGTTAGTGAGCACTAGATCTAATATCGATGGGTTGTTTCCTGTTCTGAACCTGGTTGGAACGGTGACGTGGTTATACAAGAAGGTGCTAGAGAGTAGCTCTTGCAAATATGCCTTGAACACCTCTGTCTCAGATGCTGGATTTTCCAAGTCATGGGTGTTGAAATCTCCTGCAACGAGGATGTGGCTGTACTTCTGATTAAGCACGGAGCGAAAAGCGGAGATAAGTCTGTTGTCCCTTTCCGGAGTGGATTTCGGTGGTCGGTAAACCACAGAGAGAAGGCATACGTCGTTGCGTTCCAACCACAGTTTGCACCAAAGGACGTCGGTGACACAAGTCTGGGGATCGTCTATGAGCTCACAACGAAGGTTCGTTCGGAAATAAATGAGCACGCCACCGCCCTTGCCCGTTCTGTCGTTCCGGAGAAGTGACATACCCGGTATGGCAATCTCAGCGTCGGTGATTTCGCCGCTCAGCCAGGTTTCGGTGATCATTATGATGTCTCGAGGCTCCGAAGCCAAACGGTGACGGAGTTCTACCAACTTACTTATGAGGCCTTGTGCATTAGTATACATGCAGGATAGTGCTTTTGTAACCAAGAGTGAGCTAGCACCGGTTGTGGTAGAAATGGAGTTTGTGCCGACCGTTAACGGGTCGGCCATTAACCGTTTTTTTGTGGTGAAGTTTGCCTTTGAGTTTGCTTTCGGTTAGACGACTGATCGCGGCCTTCCGGGCCCTGCTGGTCCCCCGTGTTCAGCCGTGTTTCGTGGGATATTGCGGTTGTTGATAAATCCATGCCTTCACAAAGTTGCATGAGTGGATGGTTCAACAATTTGATGGCTCCCCGTGAGTCGTTGGTAATCCGTGGCAGCGTACCTGATGCCTTTAACCGAATTTCAGCTGGCAGCTTCATGCGGAATTTGGACCAGTTTTCCAAGGCGAGCGGTAACATAAACTCAGATTGAAGCACCACCTTCATAAGTCTGGGACCGTTCCCTTTGTAGTTGGGTGAAAATGGAATCCTGGTCAACCGCTTAGCGATGATATTATTGAGGGAGATTTCGTGGCGGATGTAACTCCATTGCTCCCGGTCATGTGCATCCGCTGCATCAGAGGTTGAATTTTGGAGCTCAGGAACCCCGTACACAATTATCGTCCGTTTCGCCTCGGCTTTACGAAATTCTTCGCGGTTGCTCATCTTTTTCGGACGTTCGTTCCAGGGGATATCAGGAAGTATACGCGCCTCGAGTGATGAATGACAAAGGCTGTTGGACGATAGTAGAACTGCCTCTGTGTCCTTGATGGAGTTTAGTGTCACCCGGAGAAGTCGGGGTTCACCGTAGTGCGCTGAATTTGGATGACGTGTGACTCGTCTCAGCACTGCAGGTTCAACCGAAATGCCAATCGCAGTACATATAGACTTCCACTGATTACGATCATCCAACAGCTTCCCCTTTATTGTACTCGCCTGTGATTCAGGAACATTTGTACACACAACGGTTAACGCGCCTTGGCTCCTTGCGTTGGATGCAGATTTGCCATGACTTAAAGACACGGTGTTAAACGGATTGTTTGGTTGTTGGAGTCTGGTCAACTTACTGATGCTTGGTGAGGCCACCGTAGTCGGAGGTAATTTAGCCGGTGTATGCATTGAGGCGACTGAGGCGTACGACGCCCGACTTTTCTCTACGGCGGAAGAGGTTTGCCCCGGAGCTTCCGCGGTTGCTGTTGAATGGAGGTGGGGCGTGTGACTCAAAGGTGTGGACATCAGTACTCTGGATGTTCGTCCGCTTTTGGGAGTTGAGTGAGGCAAGGGATTTGGAGAAACTGAGGCTGCAGCGCGACTTGAGCGTCTAGCCCTTTTTTTCGGCCTCGAGGTGGAGCTTTCTTTGACCGACTGTGGTACAATCATGGCCATATTCGCGGCCGGTGGTGCAAGCCTGGCGTTCAACAAATAAGCGATTGTCGCATTCAAAGTATCGCACCTTTCCATGAGTGCACATAAACAACCGACCACTGGAGTTAACTGGCAAGTTGGACAAAACCAAAATGCGTCAGTAGCCTTGTTTATTTGCCTTGCTTCTTGGGCGGACTTTCCTATACAGCTCGGGTGGAACGAGCCACTGCAGTTTCGGCACGTTATACCCATTTTAAGGGCTTTGCCGCAATTAGCTGAAGAGCAGATACGTCGTTGCATGATATTCGGCATAGTTGTTGTATTTTTTCAAGCACGAAGACAAGCAAGATTTCGATCACAAATTCCAAAATGACGGGCACAGCAGTAAATCACTGAGATCTCCGAAGATATCAAGCGGAATTCCACGAAACTTTCACGGATTGATGAACACACGAAACTAAAAAGTTTGGTGCACAACTAACACAGCAACACACGTAAAATACAGTAATTCCAGAGAAAAAGCAGGATCCAGCGCGTGGTAGCAGAAAATTCCGCGGCGTCCGTGGGTACAGCCGGTAAGCGGTGACCAGGCATGCGTAGCACGTGCCCGAGCCAACGTAACTTATTCAGTGCTATCTGTTGTGCTAGGGAGCTGGCATGATACTTACCACCTAGTACTCGCCTACGCACATCATCGTTGCGGACACGCTGGTGCCATCCGACACCAGCAATGCTTCGCAAACAACGACGATCAAAGACTTGAGGGTGCCTCAGATCTTCAGACCGAAGGGGCCAAGTTTCACTACCATAGAGCAGAACGGCCCTCACTGTGGCCTTGTATACACGGCCTTTCAGACGGAGGGGAACTCCCTTCTATCGCCAAAGATGACGCAGGTTCAAGAAGGCGGCTCTGGCCTTTGCAATGCGTGAGCTCAAGTCAGTTTCTATGCGCCCATAATTGCTGATGCAGCTGCCAAGGTAACTGAATTGATCAACCACATCGAGTTCCTCGTTAGCAAGCGTCAAGGGGTCATCGAGGGGCTGGTGGTCCTGCAGCAACACTTTGCACTTTGAAGGTGCAAAGTGCACACCAAATAATGGGACCACTCTGGACAGGCTATTCATGGTTGATTGTGCCGCCGCAACATCGTCGAAAAGCAAAACGATATCGTCCGCATAATCTAGATCAACTAACCGTTCACCAGGCAGCATTTAAACACCTACATCGTGAGATTCCGCAAGGGAACACACCATGATAGAATCCACGACGAAATTGAACAAAAATGGGGAAATCGGACAACCCTGTCGAACGCCACTTGTAGTCGAAAAGCTATCCGATAGCGCACCACTGACACTGACGCGGCCTCTAGTGTTCGAGTATAGAGCACGAAGGATGTTCACATATTTCGTGGGAACACCTTTCCGCGCAAGTATTTCGAACAGAATCAATCGATCGACTGAATCGAACGCACTCTTGAAATCAAGGAACACAGCTATTGTCGGTCTGCGGTATGCGTGGCGCTGCTCTAGCACCTGCCGCAAAGTAAATATATGGTATATACAGCCACGTCTTGGGCGAAAACCGGCCTGCTCTTCTCTGATCCGAGATTCCCGTTCTGCAGCGAGGCGACGAACGAGAATCGAGGCCAGTAATTTTGTCACAACTGGCGTAAGGCTAATAACCCTGTGGTTCGCACGGTCTGTGCGACTGCCCTTCTTGTATATTGCCACTATAATCGATTCGCTCCAATTAGCCGGCACACTCTCTTCGTTCCAGATACGTTCGAATAGGGAGGTAAGTGCTATGCAGAGGACCTCACCTCCATCCTTAAATAGTGCAGGTGGTAGGGAATCCGGGCCAGCGGCACGGAAACGATTGAGGGCTGTGATCGCGTTTCGGACCTCGGCCACCGACGGAGGCTCTAAACTAACCGTCCATGGCTCGTCCTGCATCACCTGAGTTGGAAGATGTCCGTGAGCAGGGGGCCAGCTGAACTGCTGTTCAAAGTGCTCAGCCCAACGAGCCATACGGCGTTCCTTATTGTGTATCAGCGCACCCGCGCTGTCACTGATTGTCTCACTGAGGCCCGGTTTTCTCGGACCAGTGGTGCGTATTAGCTGGAAGTGCTTGCGGTAATTGCCTACTGCTCCTGCCTCCTCCATTTCCTGAGCCCGACTGGTCCACCAGGCTTCCTTGTCAGCACGTAGGCTCCGCTTTAGTTCACGCCTAATAGGCCGTCTGGTCACATTGTGTTCAGAACCAGCCGGGAGGTGCCTTCTAGCTTACCCAGCTTACCCAGATAGTTACCTAATAGTTCCCTACTGACGGTGCTGTAGCACGATTCGGCAAGGTGTAACCGTTTCGAGAAGGAACCAAAGGTATCCACCGATGCTCGTTGAGTTGGTGAAGAACTGCACCGACGGTAGCGTCGGATGCGTCAGTTTTCAGGGAGTGGTGCTGATGTCTCAGTGTGGCCGAGTAGCGCTACGTTAGAGGTAGAGTCTTTGTGCTTCTCGTAAGACAGACTAGCGTCGTATGCAAAATGAAAGGCGCCTTATGTACCGCGGAGTATGCCAGTCAATGGTTGAACAATGCTCGCGGAGGTAGGAATACTACGTAGAGAATAGTTGACCAGGCCAAATAATCGGCCTAGTGGTTTGAAAGAACAAAGTGCGGGATAGGCCTACGATCCCTGGATTTTGTCTGTCAGTGCTTCAATCCAGAGACGGATATTCGGTGGCAATGCAAATCGCTGGAACTTTAACCAAGCTCCCATGTATCGGGGTTTTCGATAAACCCATGTTGCAACAAGTGCTGGCAGACAGGGTCCGGACAACATGATTTATCGTCCAAACAGCTGGCGATGTGAATGTCAACTATATAAGGATAAACGTCTGCAAGTCCTCGCGTCAGCTCAAACATGACCCGCTGAAAAGTTTGAGCAACGTTGCTGAGGTCTAACGGCAAGCTGAAGTTTACGACCAGGCCGAACGGCGTGATGACTGCGGTTGTACCGATGTCGTCTGGCGCCACAGATATCTGATGGTAGGCACAAACTAGGTCGACTTTGCTAAACAGGGGCTTACCAGTTAGAGCTGTGGTTAAGTCGTGCATTTGCGGAATGGGATGTTTATCCGGGACGGTAAGTATGTTAAGTGCCCTCTAGTCACCACGGGTCGCCAGTCGCCGGATGTCTTCGGCAACATGTGTGCTGGTGATGTCCATGGACGTTTGGACTGGCGTATTCTTCCCAGTTCGAGCCGTTGCTTGAATTCCGCCTTAGCAGCTTTGAGCATGCCTGCGGCGAGCCTGTGTGGTCAGGCCGAAACCGACGAAACCGTAGTGCAGACGTGATGCATAACGCTTGACGTCACAGGAGGCAAGTAGTTCGGAACGCGAAGGAGGTTATGAAGCATGTCTATGTCTATGATGGCGAAAGGCACGACTGCTACTATGAAAGGCCAAGGAAAGCTTCGCCGAAAGCATAAATTAAGCGTTAACAGCCTATCGTTGAAAGTTGCGATCGGTTTGCCATTAATGTAGTGCAGCTTGGTGGGCCAGGGTGAAACCACCACATCCGAGCTACTGGGTATAGCGCCTACATTGGGTCCCTTGTCGTATAGGAACTGGGTGCCGGAAGTCCAATCCGCTAACGCGTATTAGGCGACTGGTGGTGGCTTTTAGCGTCTGGCGCCGTTGCGCCTTTTCACTGATTCTCGGCGGCTGCAAGTCTTGCCGCATTTCCGAGCAGCCGTACTATAGCGTTGATGGTAACAATGGCAAGCCTGCCTGCTTTTGGCACTGAAACTTTTGTTGTGCGCTTTTGCTCGGCTGTGAGGACGGCGCCCGTTATTAAGCGTTTAAACCTTGCGGCCGTGTCGCAACTTGCTTTTTCCGAACCTCTATATTTGACGGTATGCCAGTGATAGATGTGCGCTTGGACGTGACGGCTCTACTATTGCTGGCATCGGCTTGTGGCTGAGCTCGTTCAAGGGCTCGATGCGCTAAATTGCTAGTTGGGTGAGCAAAACGGAGCTTACGACATCAAGAACCGCTTGAGTGTTTTTCCGGTAGCCGCTGTAGCCATGGTTCGCGAAGTAAATTCCATGGTAGAGGAACCAGGGAGCTGCTGTATCTCCAGCAGCAGGGCTCTGGGCAGTTCGTCGCCGAGCTGCTGATCCCTGGAATGCTGTTTCGAGCAAACCTTCTCAGAGGGGATGACAGGCTTACTCGTAGCCTCCTTGGGAAACTCATAGCGGCTTTCGGTGCAAAAATGATAACGCCTTGAACCTGCGTCGCTATCTCTGTGAAAACAGCACCTGAACTTGCTATACTTTGCGTAATCGGTCGTGATTCTGTGGTTATAAAACGCAGCCACAAGCTAAAAGCACCACAAATGAGGATCCATCTTCCAATAAGGTGGCGCGAATATATACAACGCTAAGGAGAGACTAAGACCTACAGGCTCCACAGCTTATAAATGAGCGCAAAATGGACTACCGTATGCGAAATTAAACAGGAAAGTATGAAAATAAATGGAACGAGCTTACCGGAGAAAAGTGCGACATATCGGGCGCTGGGATTCTTCCAGAGGAGGGGCACCAATTTTGCGGGTAGGCTAGTTAAATAAAGTGGTAACGTTGACGCTCTAGCTGGGGGAACGGAAGATGCGCATCATACAGAGCAGTTGGGGATTGGCCAACGTTTGTAAGGAAAAGTAACCATACGGAGGAGTTGCGTTTGGGTATGTTAGCCAGCAGGTTGAGGATGGCGCGAATAAGGATTATATACCTTGATATGAAATGCTACCTTCAAAAGGAAACAGCTGCATTTGAATAATAAACTTGCATTTCACCCAAATTGCGCATTGTTTGAAATGGCAACCAAGCAAAGAGGCTTGGTTGGTTCCCGTTCACCATGTCGGATGACGCTGCTGTGTTTTGATGTACAGTTGGTGCTCGCTGCAAAAGTGCAGAGGAAGTGGAAGATGCGGTAAATATAATGAGTTTGTAACGTCCTGCAGTTTTTCAAGTATTCGTTAGTGACGCCGCAGCCTGAGGGTTTCCAGTACCATTACGTGCCTTCCCGTCGCGTGCATTCCAAGCTTAATGCCTCCCGCGGGTATCGGTACTTGGGGTTGCACGCGCTGATGGTTTTCAATACCACATTCCTTGAACACTGATTTCGGTACTGGCCTGGACGCGGTAAGGCTACTTTCGTATGTGCCAAACCAACTGATTGTTTTAGCGCATATATTATGGAAAGCAGTGTGTGCTCGAACACCATAACGAAACTTTGACCGTTGTCTGATTCTATGTGCTCCAGGGCAAACTTGGTCGATGGAAATGGTGTTGCACCCAGCAGTTAGGTTACGCTTGCGGGTGAAGTTTCTAGTATTTCTGTCTACTATCTTGTTTGTCTAGCCCTTACTGTTTAGCTGTTAGTCGTTTTACTGCGTATACTTGTTACTAATTCATTGCTTTCCACTGTATAGTGTCCGTCTCATTAAGTACTCTGCGCGCATGGAGCCTTATGCCGCTTATGGGAGCGCAAACTTTGCTTGATCCTTAAGGATAAAGTTTGGGGAATGGAATGGGACGACTAGAAAGGGTGGTATGCTTACCAGTGTACCGATCTGAATGCTAAACCGTACAACGTGTTCTTTACGGCATCAAATTTTTCTGCTTTAGGTTTTTGGACGCCGACAGGATGGTCCTGGTTTCCTCCGTCGAGGCAGCGAAGTTTGGTGAATTCACTCACGGCGGTGGCCACTGTAGTAGCCACGGTCAATAATCGTAAGATATACTAACTGATGAGTGCAATGGCAGCCTATAGCGATGTCCGTTGGCCGAAACCAAACGGGCACCTGAACTTTGTTAGGCCACCGGTAATGCCCGCTATAAGGTCAAAAGCTCTAGCTGTTGCCTGTGTAGCAGCATAAGTTTGTTGTAAACCGGTGAAAGTCGAATGAACAGTTATCGAAGATCCATGTATTGAGCTACTGGCGTGAGGTTTGAGAACCATACCGCGTTAGCCTATGATGCCGAATGCGAACGCACCCTGGCTATGATGGAGTGTTCAATACAGCGACGGATAGCTGCTGATTGTTGATCAGGGTGGTTGGGTTAGTTGGGATCGTACTAACCATAACACTTCCCCGCAAAAGTATTGGTTACAAGACCTTTTTGAGGCGCTCCTGCCACTTGGACTATTGCAGCTGCAAAGGAACTGGGACCGTTGTTGTCACGTGTTTGAAGCTCGGAACGCTTACTGTAAGCCATGGGTTTTGCTGCGGTAACTGAAGGTTCGTTGGTAATCTGGCACCTCCCGACTAGAGCGGCAAATCTCTAGTGCCTGTCCCGATTACGCTTGATTGCCTGAGGACCCCCGGCTGAGATTACCATTGTCGGGTGACAGTCTGGCTCAACATAAGGTGCCGAATCGCCACTTGGCTGAACGGATAAGCGTCGAGTGACGTCGTGATCCTTGCAGCCTAGCGGTTCCACATTCTCATGTAGTTGAGAAAAGTGCATTCCAAGTGACTGTAGAAACAGTCTAGGGCCATCGTACTGTCGTTGCACCGCTGTGCCATCCACTGCGGCGGTTGCAGCTGAAGGCTAGTTGGAAGAACTGTAGTGCTTTAAATGTGCCTAACAAAGGTTCTTCTGATTGCGCTTCCTGGGCTAATGTCAGGAAGTTAACAACACTGAGTTACTTGCCGGATTACGTGCGGAACGGTGTAATGTGCTGGCCTTGTGTGGTAATATACACCCAGACGTAACGCAAGGCGCTGTTGCCATGTTCTTTTAAACGGAGTGGCGCTACTTTTGTTGAACAGGATGTCCAGCCGGTGGGTTTTCAGCGGGACAGCCGGCGCCCTTTTCGGCCCTGCCTGGCCCTGCTCTGTTGGCGAAGGATGCAGGTTTGGTTTTTGTGAACTCCTTTACTACGTGCTCAGTAACACGCGATATCTGAAGAATCAAATGCACGAGAAAGTTCTACTTGTGGGTGATTACTCAAAATATGCGCATTCACTGGAACGTGGCTGCCTCAGGACACCACGGGCTGTGGAGTACATCTGCCTGGCTACGCACCATTAAGCTGTGAGCGTCCTGTTGGCCGACAAGGCAGGGGTGTTGCCGTTTAGATATGCTGTGAGCTTGTGGTTATGCCTACCTGCCTGTTTCCTTTTCCGTTGCATTACTGCGTGCAGATGTTGCCAGGACTTCACTGGGTTGCAAACTGCCAAGCACTACCTACCATGGCGTGTAACTAGATCAAGCGAGTCCAATGCGACACGACTGCCCAGGTATGCGGCGATGGTAGGTTTGGTACTCTTGGCTATGTTACAAGATTTGACGGAGTATGAATGTGGCATCCAACCCTCGCGGCCAGGTTGGAAGTCTGATTCTTGTTCCCAGTACTGGGATGCGCAAAGGAGAGCTAGTCTATGAAGCAGAATGAAGGTCAGTAGCTTGAAGTCAACCGGAAGGATACCGGTTCCACAGTGTTTGGTACATGAACTGGGAGCACTGCTTATAAACCTTAATGATAAGTTACTGGCCCCAGCAAAAAGACTACTTTGCTTTATGCCAGATTTTGGAGAAGGATGAGATGGGTTGGATAATGTTAATTGTGCCTTCATATACGAAGAGCTGCAGAGGAAGTCTGTCTGAAGCGGCGGCCTTGTGTCGTCTTAGGTGTGGAATTGCAGGACCAACTTTCGCTTTGCTCGGTGGATCGAGGGCGACGAGCCAGGGCGAACAGCTGGGTTCGTAAGACGTATAAGTGGAGGGTGCGGGCCAATTGAACTTGGAATTAACATGTTCGGTCTATCGATCCAAGTGTCTCCGTAAGTTAGTCATAATTAAACCAATTGCTTCGCATATAGTCCCACTTGACACAGGCTTGCTGTGGAGAGTGGATCGAATGAGCTCGAATAACTTGCGGCTATTGCAAGCAAGCACATCGGCCTGCATTTCCGAAGCCCGTGGGGGCCACCAGGTCTCACGTTAGGCGCGTGGTCTTTGATTGAGCAACACACTTCATCATGACTAGAATCCTTTGCGACATTCATGCGGCGGTCAAATACGTCCAAAAAAGGCTTGCAGCTCCAGGTCTTCAGAGTGTACAAAGTTCTGTACAGAATACATCACTGTCCTCTGCACGCACTGCAGTGTTCATCGGTACCTTGCTCTCGGTCGCAGCGGTGTAAGCCAACCACGGAGGCTTGATGTCTCTTCTGAATCGAAGCACTAAATTGGCCGGTTGGCATTTTCCAAGTGTCTTTAGAGGCACTCATAATATAGGGGTTAATTATCAAGGGTTAAACTAACTAAGTCGCAACCCCGTAAGCTTCAGGGTTCCACGCAAGATGGATGGCCCTGATCAGTTGAACAGTAAGTCCATGGTGTATCCGCACAAAGCTCTTCTGGCTTGGGGCGCGGATACCTAGCATTGTCTTTGGCGGTGGCAGTGCACCTCGGGATGTATTGGGTTTGCTACCGTCCGCCTCAAGCCGAGCAACCTTTGCGCAATTTAGTCAGGCCATTAAGCCAAACGTCAGGATGGATAAGTCCTGGATAATCCCCACTGCCGTGAGGTACAGGCTTTAATGACAAAGGTTAGGGAGAGGACACGTCGTGCAAAGCAAGCCTTCTAAAATAGGCAGCCGGAGAGTAAGATATACTTTCCGTATCAGTTACACAACAAACCATGCTATTTATGTTATTCTTCCCTTCCTCCTCCACGTCCCCGTCAACTGAACGATAAAGTATCGTTGAACTAACCCGCCTGCTGCCGTGTAACACTGTGTGGGACCACCGCGTGCTATTCCGGCTAGCGAAATCCATAAAGTTGGGAGAAAGGGCTGCGGAAGTCAGACCAGTGATAAATTCTCAGCTAAGAGCAGCCAGTTGTATTTTTGCCAAAGGTCATCTTGTTCCACAGTGCAGTGTATACCAATTCTTATTCACCGACGTTGCCTAGGCAATTTTCTCAGGATGGATGTTGACCGGCTTCCTTGAGGTGCACTATACTCTTTGGCTGCTCCAGGTTGGGATAAACCACGAGGTGAGCATTCCTTGACATGGGACGGAGAAATGAGTAAATTGGCTGAGAGACGATCAGGCTAGTGCGTGTGACACCGCAGCTAAGGCAGTACGGTCAGTGGCGTTCTTTTATGCCATTTCTAGCCTCTGATCGCTTGTTTTCGTTCGTCTGCTAACTTTCCGTCACTTCATACAATCATTTCCTTTAGACCCATTTGCATCCAAGCCAACAGACTTGACGTTGTTCGTTAGTGTTATGCGTTTGATTTGCTTTGTGCCAATTGCAGTTCGGTGTTCCCAACCTAGTTGATTGACATCACTGAACTAGGAGCGCCGTCACTAATTCTTGCGGACGACTTGAGGTTCCGGGCTATGGTGACTGAAACTGGTGTTCCATCGTTCCCACACCTGCCTGCACATAGACTATGGGAATCCTCTGCTTTTTAGCAAGTATCAAGGAATCTGGATGCCAAAGCTAATTGGTCTGGGGCACTTGACACATTCTGGAGGTGTCAAAGATGAGTGTCGTGTCCAGCCTCTGGAAGAGTTTACACAGCGTGCACGTCCTCTTGTGAACGCAACTTCCAGCATTCAGGTCATCTGGTTCGCCTATGATACTCGCGCCGTCCCGACACCAGTAACTTCTGCGCGAGCAGTAGTCCTGCGGCCCCTTGAAATATGCTGTATTTGCACCACGTTGCCTCCGAGTACCATGAACCTTACATTTGGTGGCCCGATTCAACTACGGTAACGGAACAGCATTCAGCAATGTAATTTTAAAGCAGTCAATTTGAAAGCGCTGCTGTGCTCCGTCCAAGTTCAAGGGCAAATGGCATCCGGCTACAATGATCCATTAGGCACTGCGACCGCGTCCATTCCGGTCCGTGCACAGCATGCATTAATATGACTTGTAGGCCATCGGTACAAAACTGCCACACTGCTTCAGGCTTTGGGTTTTCTATAGCGCCTCCACCAATCATGAGGAATCGTTTTTGCCTCAGGTTAAACTCATGGAAGTGCCTCATCTTACGTGTGACATGTAGATGGGTACTAGGCATGTTACATCGCCGTCCAGAGTTTCACTGTGCCATACAGCTTCTAGCTAGCAGGTGGCATGGATTATTCTGTACCTTTCCATTGTAAGTTGACACCCTCCATTTCCGTGACCCCCGAAACCCGGTTAACGTGCTCCGCCCTAATCTTTGGCTTCGCAGCGCACATGGCACCTGTCTCGAAGCGTGCTACCCTTGTTCTTACGGGGCTCAAACCATTTCTCGTTGTTCATGCTTTGTGGGTTGTAGCTAGTTCCATACTTAAATGCGAGGTCAGGCATATTTGTGCATAGTCGGAACGTCATTAAACGCTGCTGTTCCATGCCGCTATACTTTGATTGCTTTACTTCGTCCATCACTGCTTATCACGCAATCTGTCCGCCCCACCTGTTTGTCTTATGTGTCACTAGTCCGCCTCGCTCTGATGCCTCTAGCGTGTTTGTGAACGTCAGCCCAGCTTGAAACTACATCGTTAACGTTTCAACCGCCATATACTCGAGGTAAGAATGTCTCGCGGTTGTCTTACACGTTCCTTCATAGCAGGCACCTGCCGACCGCTCCTTGTTAACCTTGTAGCCTTGTGGTATGCGAGCAACGTACGCCCAGGTTAGAACCAACTTGTCGCTTCACCTGCCAAGCACTTCATGTTAGTATGCGTCGCTGTTGGCTCACCTTTGCGTCCATTGCCTTAACCCTCTGTCCACCAGTTTGCAGCATAGGCTGCGCGTCCGCCAAGCCCTGATGCCTCTATCGAACCCATGAGCCAAGTCACCCCGTCCTACGTGCTGGCAGTCCGCTGTGTCCGATGCGTCGCCATGGGTGCACCAGCAAGTTGTATCTTCTAGTCACCATTCCATTCCGGTAAGTGCTCATCTCTTTACTCGGCCAAAGCATTTCATAGCCTGCGCCTGACATTCACCCGACTCCCATGGTTTTACCGCACTTAGTTGCCCAGGTTGGTATGTGAGCAAGTTGTACCAGGTGCCTTCCAGTTGTTGGCGTTTTCGGCGACATTTCCCTTTCTCCGAGGTCTGGAACTTCTTGGGGATCTGGGATCGGACCGTGAAAGTGCTTGTGCCTGGGACAGGACATAGAAACCCCAAGGACCTAAATAGAACACGGCTGTACAACAAGTGGGTAAAAATGCACTCACTACCATGACCGTCGTCCAGTAATGGTAGCTGGACATGGCGCCTTCATATTCCTGCGAAGTATACATAATCCTGAGAAATCTAGACGCAAGAATCGGACGTTTTGCTCACCTGGACACGAAGATGACAAAGGTCTAACCCTCCATAGGCCTCAGCTATTATGGCCGCCCCGACCAAAAATAACCTGTTCAACTAACAGAGGAAATTAGCAGGCAATTGACGGCGGTTAACCGAGGGTTAAATCAGTCGACGAGCTGCTCTACCAGTTTTACATTAGTGTAAAAACGGATTTCTGACAGTGTTTCAGGACGTGGTGGGTTTTCGCCTGGCAAGCGTTCTCCCTATAAAAAGCCACAAATGTCCGCTTAACAACACTGCGACGTGGCGGATGTGACTCGCTACTGAATAAAGTCAGTGCTCACAACTACATACTGGCAAGCCGGCCAGAATCCTAATGTAATATTTTCCTGAAAAGTTTTCTCTACAACGGAATGCCCAGCCTGTTTACACTACGCACACTAGAACCCAACTTGTCGTCGTGCATTGACGAATTTATACCTCAAGATTAATTTTACAATTTCCAAAGCCTGCACAACTTTTGGCTTACTGCCGATTACATACATAGCAACGTGTTTGTTGCGAAACATAATTGTTTGTAAACGTTGATCATGCCTGATCTGGTGTGTCTCGGAAATTCGAGAATATACTATTTATTTATTTATTTATAACTTAATCACACATGGCTCTCGTCCTACGTTTCAGTTCATACACTGTATCCTGCTGACAACCCGTTTGCCGCCTGCTTAGCTCCCCTAATGTTCGTCTTTTGGCAGTTTAAGGTAGTCCGCCATGGTTCCCAAATCCTTCGCCTTTCAGCTACCAGTAACTTTCGGTGAACGGTCATCGCTTTACTCATACATTCCATTTACTATGGTTGGCCTAACGTCCACGCGTTTGCAGCATCTTAACCACACGCAGTGGTCTTGCTTTGGCCTGTCAGCTAAGCCAGCCATGTTGGATATTGCTTCGTGTTTTGTTAAATTACATTTCATGGTACCTTTACATAAAGTTCCTAATAGAGAGCTTTTTATAGCCCCCATCCTACTGTCAACACATTTTCCGCGTTTACACCTCACATGTCCTGCGTTCGCATGTGAGCAATGTCAGTCCTTTTTGAGACTTCCAATGTGCTTACGGCTGAAATTTCTTGAAGTAAGTGTTCAGGTCTCTGTGGTGTGGCGTTATATTACCTGTGAGCATAAGCCATGCATAATCCTTCAGCCTGCTCCGTAGCAAAGCACTTAGATCGCAATGCTTAGTTAGCTGCTCTATTGACTCAGCGCAGTACATCCGTCCGCAGCCTACGCGTGATCAGTTTGATTGGGCTCGAGAGCCGATTCAGTTTACAAGTTACGCAGCATTGTCCTCCTTGTCCCATCAACCCATGTGAACTAATTTCATTGAGTATGTATCATAGTGTTTTGCTACAGTACTTACATGCATTATAGCAAGGGTTCGCTATGAACATTCCGATTTCTCAGTGCCTCATTCATACGATAATATCAAATCACTAGTATTACCAAGCAATGATACCCAGCTATCCGTAATCGCTGGTGTTGCACTTGTTTGCCTCCACAGAATAACGCGCTATTACGTATCCAATTTCATTGCTTGTGATTGCAACACCGTTGTCCTTTTCCCAAGTGTACTTTTGACCTTTCCATACAGCGTCAACTATTACGCATTTATAAATAAATAAATAAATATTTTATTCTCGACTGTGCAAGGCACGCCCATGGAGGCATGATCAGATATGTACAACGGTACAAATATTTTAATGCAGTTGTAACAGTAACGTAGAAAATTGTTCATATATGCATGATCGGAACTGTACAGTGTTGAAAATGCGGAACAATAAGTTGGCTGTCATGAGATACGGGACCTCAGCTAATAAGAGATTGAGAATCCTGAATGATCCATTGAAAGGTAATGGAAGAGCACGCACAAGAGAGATGTGACAATGCTGTGAGTTCATGCACAAGGAAGGCAAGGGTCAACGTATCGTAGGAAGTAAAACGACAACAGTATATGCAGATGTAGAAGTCCCAGTGTAACGCTTCTAAGTAGAATTGTGACGCTAGTTGACCTGCCAGTGTAAAGTTATGGGCCGTGACTTTATTCAGTGGCGAGTCACATACGCCAAGTTGCAGTGTTGTTAAACGGACATTTGTGGCTTTTTGTAGGGAGAACGCTTGCCAGGCGAAAACCCACCACGTCCTGGAACACTGCCGCCAATCCATTGAATGGCAAATTGTAACTGGCTGTTTCTTGTTGAACGTGTGTTTGCTCGGTTATTCGCAGTCAAGTTGCGTCCCAGTTTTCTGCTGGCTGATACCATACCTTGTCGCCTATTGCGTTCCTGGGTCCTGTCCATTGGTAGGTCGGGTACCAAACATTCTTATTGAATATGATGTGTTGATGCTTCGCAGAACCACGTGATGTCTTCTCTGATTATGTATAGTTGCCGGGGAGCGAAGAACTCGTGTCCAGCTACACTCACTGGACATCGGTGTTTGGGTGCAAATAGTTAGAGTGGAAGTGAGGCCATGGTCCAGGTAAGTACTTGTTAGTTATTTCGTCCCAACCCAGACGGAGGCAGTTCCTCAATTCAATCCCGAAGCTCTCCGACGTTCACGACCTCAGAGAAAAGGGAGAGAGGAACAGGCCGAGAGAAGACCGAAAAGAGACAGTCAATGTACCTAGCGTTTGATCAAAATCCTACTTTGACATTTATTTGAGACAACTAGTGTACAAGGTGTAACAGATATTTCGCTAAAGATGTTTTTAATTACGCAGAAGGCATGGCCGGATGGGTGGAATACTTTCGTGTGCATAGGGATGAAGAGCAGGATTCCGGTAAGATATTCATGAGGTGTAAGCTGACGATGTTTGAATTCTACCTGAGAATAGAAAGTGGGTGTGTAGTCACGATTGGTTGTTATCGGAAACCAAAAGACAGTGACGATGTGGCTGTATTTATATATGCTGCACGGGATAAGGATTACCTAAGACACCATAACTACAATTTACATAGGTAGGTGAAGATAGGAAGCTGAGCATATTAGAAGCAGGCTAAGATTAGATGGATATCAAAGGAAGACTAAGTGTTGAAGGTAAGACGATCAAAAGATAGCGATAATAGACCGGGTTTCAATGGCCAAAGGTGCCTGTTGGGTTAATCATTCTAGTTACTAATGAATAACTACCGTGTCAACGGATCGGACAGCAAACCAGCTAAGCTGTGAAAAAAACTATACCAAGCGAATAAACAATCTACAGAAGGACTGACCCCTAGCGAGCTAAGGGGCATTCCCAAAGTTGAATAGAGCCTACAGCGAACAGCTGCTGCAGAGCAGAGATAGTGGCTAAAGGAAAAGATTTATCAGTGGCTGATTCAGCCATATCATTAAGACTTTTGACCACATGTCAAGCAAACGTGCGTAAGACGAACGACGGATAACGGCGCGCTAGGAGAGATAAATGGCCAGCAATAGAGTTCGGAATAAGCCTTCAGTTACTAATGGATCCTACAGTGGCACAGAATAGGTCAACAGACCAGCTAAGCTGTGACGCAAACAATCAAAGAGAATGAATATGTAAGAAAGGAGCAACTTCTAGAGAGCTCCGGATATCCGCAAAGTTAATGGAAGCCGTGACGACTAGCTGCTGCTAAGCAGAGATAGTGGCACTAGAAAGGGATGTATCAGTAGCTGGTGGCCATATCATTCAGACGTTTGACCACTAGTGGATCTCTGCAGCTTCAATGAATAAGTCAACAGACGAGCGCCGATTAAGGAGACAGACGTCAGAGGAAATGTAAGGTTGGAGAGCCAAGGAGTGGCTCCTTGCAGGCTACATGGAGCCAACAATAACTAGCTGCTGTCCAGAAAAAGATTTCACGGGAGAAAAAAGAACGACGCATAAAGCCGCGCAAGGAGAGACATGAGTGGTCAGCAATAGAATTCGGATTAAGGCTTCAGTTACTAGTGGATCCTACAGTAGCACATGATAGGTCAACAAACCAACGGAGCTATGACGCAAAATATCCATGACAATGAACATTGAAAGAAAGCAGCAACTCCTAGCGAGCTCCGGATATCAGCAAAGTTGAAATGTGGCTATGGCGGATAGCTGTTGCCAAGTATAGATAGTGACACCAGAAGAGGATGCATCTGTGGCTGGTGTAGTCATATGATTAAGACGTTTGAGCAATACTGGATATCTACAGTTTCAATGAATAAGTCAACAGACGAGCGCCGATTAGGGAGACAGACGTCAGAGGAAAATGAAGGCTGGAGAGTCAAGGAGTGGCTATTTGCAGGTTACATGGGGCCAGCAACGACTGGCTACTGCCAAGACAAGTGACGCGACTTAGAAGAACGACGCATAACGGCGCGCTAGGAGTGAGATGAATGGCCAGCAATAGAATTCGGACTAAGGCTTCAGTTACTAGTGGATCCTACGGTGGCACAGAATAGGTCAACAAACCAGCTGAGCTGTGACGCAAACGATCAAAGAGAATAAATATTGTAAGAATGGAGCGACCTCTTATAGAGCTCCGGATATCCGCAAGGTTAAATTGAGGCTATGTCAAGTAGCTGTTACTAAGCACAGATAGTGACAGCGTTGCTTTCTATCACATTTGGAATTCCATACGAAATTCCCTTATTCTCCCGCTGGTGCTAGCAGCTCTCATCCGGTACATGAGACCGCTCTTCTAGCTTAGCAAGGCCAACGGGACCTTCAACCGGTCACCCGCAATAACTTGGTCAGCAAACAAACTGGGATAAATAGTAAATGTCCACGAGTTATTCAAACGATTCCACCTACGAGACAACAGTAAACGAACAGTCCTACCATCAACGTATGCAAAGCGTGCAAGTTAATACAACTATATTACAGATGGGGAAAACCAGCAAAGTCCACTTGAATTAACATTATGCAGCTAAAATTTAAGCACGTTATATGTAAATTGCTTTCTATCAACGGCGGTGAGAAAACATCCTGAGTGCAACGTCCGCCTAAGCATGGGCCTAATCGGTATATATTTATGTATATATCCCTAGATATATAGATATGCACACCTTGATATATATACATATATTTATATATATATTGCTCCATGCTGAGGCTGATGTTACTTTCATGATGCTTCTTCACCGCAGTTGGGCTAAACCAACTTACACATAAACTAGGTCTTTTTAATGCGGATAAAATGCAGTATATTTTAGTTGGTTTGTTCTGCGTACTTGGAAATTTTCTCCCAACTTGCACACGTCGCACATGCAAACTGTGGTAAACGTGCATAACTGTACCACGTGGTACTTTTTTGAATAAATTGGACAGTTTGTACTTAGCACGGATTCACTTATAACCAGTTTCTTCTATATGCGCATTTAGCGAGCATTAATGTCATCCTATGTGCTTACTTTATTCGATGTCGCAATGTTGAGCGCTTGGCTGTTGTTTGACATCCCAGGTGTGGCTGCGCTTGAAGCGCATGTTGACAAGGTGCCTACCTGTCTATTACCTACTACCACGTCTATCTGGATCAAGGAGACAGTTAGCAGCTGCTGGATGGGACGTGGTGCACAGTCCCTGTGGTCGTGCTAGGCTCGAAGTGTGGTTCCGTGCACGCAGCTTGGAGCGGACTACGGTCCAGCCCCCGCCTTGGGTGCACTTGATTCCTCAAATACAGCGAGCTTGTGTTGGCCTTTGAAGGGGTGTAGGCAGGCTCCTTTGATGAAACGTGGCCCCCATCTGCATGCCTCCTGGTCTTATTCCTTCGGGTTTACACTGGATATGGAGTGTGTGTGGATGAAGCTGTGGGTGGTGCAGCGCAAGCCATCCATCGTCCCTCTGTAGGCGCAGGCCTCCCGCGACCGGCCAGAGTGACAGGCAAATCCGAAACCGGTTGCGGCCAACTATATATATATATATATATACACCTCACTTTGGTCACATAAAGGGTGCAATTTCATACCTATGTGCACACAAGCACACATATATTTATATACAAGCATTGTTGCTTTCCTACTTATATACCTAAACATACTTAAATAGTTATATTAAAAAGTTTTAAAGAAGTATACATGGACGGCGGCAGCCGGATTTGGGTTTGCCTGTCGCTGTGGCCAGCCACAAAACACCTGCGCTTTGAGAGGAACCATGCATGGCCTAAGCTGCACCACCCACAGCTCTATCCACGAACCCCATTTCCAGTGTAAACCCGAAGGAATAACATCGGGAATCCTGTGGATGGGACCACGTTCCATCAACGAGAACGACCTGCACTCCTCCACAGGTAAAGTCAAGCACGCTGTATTTGGGGAATCAGATGGACGCAAGGCGATGGCTGGATTGTAGTCCGATCCACACTGAATAGGTAGAACAACTCGTTGAGCCTAAAACAGCCACGAGGACTGCGTAACCCGTCCTCTCCTGCAAAGACCAACTGTCTCCTATAGTCAGTATGGACGTGGTAGTGAATACTAGACAAGCAGGCATCTAGTCCGTATGCATATGGAGCGTAGCCACACCTGGGATGGCGAACAACATGCAATCATTCAGAATGCTGATATCAAGTAACAAATAACGAATAAGGTAATAGTTTCAGCGATATTAATGTCGCTAAATTGGCATATGCAAGCGATGGGTAACCAGCAAAGCCGCTATAAGTACACAGTGTCCTGAGTTGATTTAAAATCTGACAACTGATAAAGTGATTCAAGTTTACCACACAGCCTGAGGGACGTGTGAAAGTTAGGCAAAAATTATCCTGTACGCCTAACAGCTCAGCTAAGGTGGAGTAAAATTTATCCACAATAAAGTTCCTGGTTTATGTGTAACTTGCTTTAGTCCAGCTGCTATGAGGAAGCATCACGAAGGCAGCATCAACATCAGCATGGGGCACACTTACATACATCACTGACGGCAACCGGTTTCGCAGTTACTTGCCACTGTGGCCAGCCACTGGACGCCTGCCTCCACAGAGGGACAAGGAAGGGCTTACGCTTCACCACTCACAGCTCCATCCACACACCCCATTTCCAGTGTAAAATCGAAGGAATAACACCGGGTGGCTTGTGAATGTAAGTCACGTTTAATCAACGGAGCTGACCCACACTCCTTCACAGGCAAACACAATCACGTTATGTTTGGTGAATCAGGTGCACACAAACGGTGGATGGATCGTAAGCGGCTCCACGCTGGGTGCATGGCATAACGCTTTGTGCCTAAACCTGCCACTAGGACCGTGCAACCTATCCCCTTCTTCAAAGACCAACTGGCTCCTGGCCCCAGGATGGACGAGGTAGTGGCTGATAGACAGGTAGGACATTTGTCAGCATACATATCAATCGCAACCCCTAAGCGGATATCAAACAACAGCCAAGTACTTAAAACACCAGACTGAAATGAAACCAACCGAGTAATGCATAGAGCTATGGTTACATAGCTCTTTGTTAAATTAGCACATGTAACAAGTTAGTTAGCAACGTAGCCGCGATAAGTGCAAAAGGTCCACAAAAGACTAAATAAAAGCTACAGACACGATAGTTTCCGAAGTAAACGGAAATTAACTTACGCAAGTTACTAAAGATCATTTAGGTAAGGAGAAGAAACAAATTAAAGTGGAACGAAAGGTATCCAAGTTAAGGTGTCCTAAGTTAGTTGTGTTCGTTTGGCTCAACTGCGGTGGGGAGGCGCCATGAATGCAATACCAGCCGCAGCATGTGGCACTAACTCTATGTATTTATCTTTATATACATATATGCATATGTTGCAATATATATATACGCCTTCGCTTTTTATATATCAAGATACATTGGTGCATTTCCATATTTATATATGCCTAAATCATTATGTTTTTCTAGTATTCATATATATGTAAGGGTACATTTATATACACCGATATGTAGTTTTTGGTATGTGCGTTCTCTTATATAAATCTCTACGTCTTTCTACACATACGAAGTGTTTTACAGTATATATACTTATGAAATACACCCCACAGCAACCCGTACTATTTATCTTAACTGTTGTTTTAGCCGATTCCTTAACTGAAGCATTCAGCTATCATTCATATGACTATACCTCGCTAGCTTCACGCATACCAGTGAACAGTTACGCGAGTGGTCACCTTTTAGGACATACAAAATTTCTATGGAATGTTGCCATTTAACATCCACTGATCCGTGCTATGCAAATTGCTGCTTCCTTCACGCCAGCATTACAAGTGAAACATCCTTGCCAAACAACTGTTCCTTCAACGAAGGTATGTTCACAGAAATGCAGCAGCTACAACAACACCGGGGAAATTAGTATTGAAAGTTTCCAAGCACATGCGTTCTATTAACTAGTTGCTTTAATTTCTCGGCAACCTTGGTATACACACGGAACCCACAAACGCACTACATTCTCTCTATAACAGATGCGTTTACTCTTCACCTGCACGTCATAAATTCCCGCATTTACATGGTGTGCGACCTTCACATAATTTGGTAGTTACCAGTTTCACTAATCATAACAGTTTTCAGCTAGCACTCCGGTTTCCCAAGGTACTTTATTATTCAGCTGATGTAACCGTCAGGAATATCAATATACGACGTAGCATCTCCAACGTGCTTTGATGTCATTGCCTAAAACGCCCGCGAATCCCTTTCATGCGCCGAAAAATTAACCCCTCACCTACTTCATACATACATGCATTCATATGGCGTGTGACCTTCAGAGTCCATAGGGTTGCAGAGAGCAGAAGGGTAAAACCTGTGTCAGCTCCATCACCTTCAGTTCATTGGCTAGATGACTTGTCGTTGCCAACCTGTGGTTCCTGAGGGAGCGTGGCAGCTGCAGCAAAAACAGCGGAATCCAGGCATGCTCTGCATGTCCTTGTATAATCGTTCTTTAAAACATTCCTCTGTCTGGGCACTTACCACACGCTCAGGAAGGTCGTTCCACTCATTCACAACCCGTGTGTATAACGCGATAGCGGATCGGATTTGGTTCCTTCGAGCTATAAAACGTTTTAAGCTGTGGTCCTTTGCTGAACAATCTGTGTTGTGCTGGAAGAACTGTAGCACCACCCTCCCCAAATCGCCCATTAAACTGTCTCTAGTATAAATCAGATCACCACGCCGACGGCGGTAGTCCAGAGTAAATAAGTTCACACACTGGAGCCGAAGGGGATAAGGTAAAACAAGTAGTATAGACACAGACTTGAATTCGCGCCCCCTGAACCTTCGCACTCAGCACACCTGAAATGTTCGTGAGTGGGTGTACGGCAGGTAGGTTGTCTTCTAGTTTGGGACGAACATGGGAGGAAAGCAGGAGCCTGGCGTTCTGCGGAGTCAAGTTGTAGGACGATCTTCGTATGGCACAGCGCATCCTGTTGGCAGATGCTATCTTTCGCAATGTGTTATGGGTTGTGCTTAGGTCGAAAGAAACAAATACACCCAAATCCTTCTCACCAACCCCATGCTGCAGCAGAAAGCCACCAAGGTGGTATTCATCCAAAGGTTCCTGATCACCGATCGGGAGAACACAGCACTTAGCACGATCGATAGGCATTTGCCAATTAACAGACAAATTGTGCAGCAGATCAAGAGTCAGTTGCAACCAAAACAATCTTCAAGTCTGGATGCTTCCGACCATAGTAAAAGATCATCCGCATAAGTCAAGCAGTCGCGTTGGAGTACTTCCGGAAGGTCGTTGATAAAACTTTTGCATAGTTTTGGACCAAGAACGGGGCTTTGTGGAACCCCATTGGTCATAAGAACATGACCAGTGTCAACTTCGTCAACCTGCACCCTTATACTACGGTTATCCAGGAAACCAGCGATCCAGGAGAGCAAATTACCGGCGAGGCCAATCAGCGGAAGTTTGATAAGAAGTCGCTTTTGCGTAACGCTATCAAACGCCTTGCTAAAATCCTAGAAAACTGCATCAAGGCGATGACCAGCATCCACTGATAATACCTACTTTTCTCGGACAACAAGCAGGTTAGTACTGCAACTGCCGGCCCTCCGAAGTCCGCGCCGATCAGAAGAGAGGACGTCCAATTTCTCAGTGTGGATGCAAGACCTGTTTCAAAATCCTTTCTATGGTTTTACAGAGGATTGCCGACAAGCCCATCCGTTAGCAGTTAAGTGGACCTTGGCGATTCCCAAGGTTGTACATCGCTTTCACAACATTTGCATTCCATTTCGCTGGGAGACGACCTGCTTCAAGGGAGCTTCGAAATACTTAACAAATTGATGTAGCAATGAACTCTGGTATCTCTTTGAAGAACAAGGGATGTAAGCCGGCAAGACCCGGGAATTTATTTGAGTTCAAGTCGAGCGGCAGTTCCAGTATTCTGTCAATGATACTTTCGACATGTTCTAATAAATAAGTAAACAAATACCTAATTTATTTGCAACTTTATAAAGACACCAAATCAGGCATGATCAAAGATTTTAGGCAGTGGTGTATCACGACGATACTTCGGGTTCAATCATGTGTAGTTGAAACGGTCAAGGCTCTATAAGAGCAATGAAAAGGTGCATGTAGACGAAGAGTATCATATACTTGCATGTATCTGGAAAAAGTTGAAATATGAGCCTAGGCGACTTGCCAATATGTAGTTGTGGGCAGTGTCTTTGTGCAGTAGCGTGTCACATCCGTCACATCGCAGTGTTGTTAGGCAGACATTCGTGGCTTTTTATAGGGAGAACGATTGCCAGGCTAAAATCCACCATGTCCTGCAACACTGCAGAAACACTTTGAACATTAATGTATAATTGGCAAAGCCGCTTGACGACTGATTTCATATTAGGTTATTCGCAGTCAACTGGCTTCTACTTACCTCTGTTAGTTGGACAAATAATTTGATTAGGGCCGCCATAGTTGTTCAGGCCGGTTGAGGAGGGGAACCGCCAATAGTCTGCCTGTTATGTGTCCAGGTGAGCAAAAGCGCAAATTTTCTGCTGTTTGGATTTTTCAGACGTATAATGTATGGGAGTACGAAGATGAGTACAGCTCTCCACACTGGACAAGGGTTATAGTGGTTGCAGTTGGGTCCCTTTGGTGTCCAACCATGCTCCATGTAAGTCCTTGTCGGTTGTTACTTCCGTCTTGGGCAAAAATTGTTCCTCAGTCCAAACCAAGATCTCCAAGAAGTTCCGGACCTCTGAGAAAAGGGAAAGTGAAGGATAACCGAGAGAAGGCCGCAAGAACAGACGTGGAGTTAAATATTGTTAAAGTCTTATGTTAAAACGTTTGGAGTTGAGAAAAAAGCATGTACACTGTGCAACGATGATTATGCTGAAAGTGCTTTTTGAATATCCTATGGAGACAGTAGCCGTATGGGTAGGTTGCTGAAGCCTGCGTCGCGTGACAAGAGCGTTGTACTAGTAAGTACTCCACGAAGTACCGGTTTAGTATGAGCCAGAAATTGCGTAGGGAGTGGGCTATGAAGCCTGCATATAATCTTATCTGGTTCTACTTCTTCACTTCTACTTATTTGACCCCAGCATTGCTGTCCATCCATGGACCACCTACCACTGACGTACCACCTATTCCTCTTCCACACTGTGGCTCCACACCCTTGTGCGCAGGAATTCAAGTAGCAGCTTGTGTCTCCTACTTTTAGCCCTATCGTTAAGCTGACTTCGTTATTTCTTATAATCGTTACCCTGTGAACCAAACCAACATTGAATATTCGCTTCTAGTCCCGCTTCCATCTGTCGTATCTTGTCACTACTTCTCTTACATTTCTGACTTTGTATGTTCTCTCCTCCTAGGCACCACCTATCTACCGTCCCCCAACGACTTACCTACCACACTGTAGCTGTTGACTTTTGCGCTTAAAACCTCAAGTAACTGTCTATGATGCCTACCTTAACCTTACGTCGTCCTACTTCTGCACTTGTACTTTTGATCCTAGTTTTCCTCTCCACGTATATACCTCCTATCTTTCATGCTCCACCGACTCATCTTCTACACGCCAGCACCGCACTTTGGTGCCTAGGACCTATTGTAGCAGGCTGTTGTCCAATTAGTTCCTTATCGCTATGCTGACATCGTTAGTTCTATAATTATCCCCTATGAACCACAATAACGTCGAATTTTCTCTCTACCTCTTGCTTCCATGCATGGCATATTCCTAATAATTCTCTTACCTGTTTGCACTGGCTATCCTCTCCCAATATGGGCCACTTACCTACGAGGCTCCACCGACTTACCTTTCACACTGTAGCTCCGTACTTCGGTGTGTACTACCTCGCATGTCTGTTCATGCTGCCTGAGTAGACCTTGTCTTGTCATAAGCCTTCATTTATCTCTCTTGCTCTGACTCTCCATCTTCGAACCACCTAGCTCCAAAGCTCCACCGACCTATCGTCCACACAGTGGCGCCGCAATATGGGGCGTAGAGCCGCAAGCATCAGGCTGCGGTGCCCAGGTATATGTTTGGCACTAAGCTGGCATCGTTATTTCTTATAATCGTTACCCTATGAACCAATACCCTCTTGAATATTCTTTTATACTCCCGCTTCCATCTATCGCATATTCCTGCTACTTTTCTTACTTGTTTGGCTCTGGCTTTCCTCTTCTCCTAGACACCACCTACCTACGGTGCTGCAACTACTTATCTTGTACAATGTAGCCCCGCACGTCTGCTTGACACCGCATGCATAGCTTTTTCCATTTAGAGGAATATAGCATTGCCGGAGCCCTTTTTCATCTTACGTTCAACCCCAGACTTGGTGTATATAAATCGACGCTCCTCTTCTCAACTGATAGCTCGTCAGTACATGTCCAGTACTATCTTAAATATAATCGGCTTCTTCTAAGTACTACGTCTACATCTACATCTAAGTACTACTATTACTACAGCCACGTGCAAATACTTCGTCGCTTTCCTTGCGGAATTTTTGCTCTGCAAACAGCATGCGGATTAACACAATTGGCACCAGAGGCGGCCAACGTTCGTGGACAACAATTTGGCTGGATCTTTAGAGGGTCGCCTGTACCAGGAGCTTAGAGAGTGATTCGAGAAGACAGATCGAGTTGTAGGGAAACTTTTATTGGTACAGTAAAAGATTCCCTCTTATCTAGCTATAAAAGCACGACACCGTGGACGCTCTACCTAGGGGTATGGAGCAAGCACAGCACACAGGGCAGTTGCGAGTTGCAACCGAAACCAGCGCCAAGCAAAATTGGCGTTGAGTAAGTAAAGCCTTCGAACTCAGCAAGCAGTTCAACAAACCACACCGGTTGCCTAGGTGTACAATGAAAGAATTTAGTTAAATTTTACACAGGCAAACCGGGGAATCTCCAGACTGCTACAGATCTACTAACGTATGCACTCATACTAAAACCAGCCTACGCATACCCTGCCGCCATCAGGCTTTAACCACGTCTTTTTAGTGCGGCAGCCGAATTGAAGCGTCTGCTGTCCGTGGACTAATACAGCTTTCCAGGTGCGGATGGCATTTGCCCCAAGGCTTTGAAATTTGTTGCCATGAGTTAGCTGAAGCGTTAGCAACACTCCTTCAGCAATGTCTTAAGAAAATGCAAGTCCCCAAGATGTGGAAGTGCGGGTCCATGCCGCCAATCTACAAAAGTGATAGCCGTGCAGAACCTGCGAATGATAGTCCGCTAACGCTCGACAACGTAAGTATACACGCTAGCTAGAGATATAAAACAACTCAGCTACTGTCGTAATATATAAAAGAAACCGGAAAAAGCTATGACGGTTGCATGTCGGCTGAGCCACCAGCAGCAGCTGGCACCGTCCCGGAAAGCTACCAGCCGGCTACTAAGGAAAAACATTAAGGTAATATTATATTATGCCTCTGAAAGAGATCGTGCATGAAGGGGAGGCTAGAAGGGGTGGGGAGGAAGAAAGAAACTTACAGCACGAACGCAAATGAGGCTGGCTTCAAGCCATGTCAGCTTGTGCATCCAGCCAGAGGTGTTCGTGCACTTTGTACTCCAAGTAAGAAGCCCTGACGCTTCGACCGAAGCCAGCTTCGAAGTGAGGGTCTTCATTCCGCTGGACCAAGGCTTTGCTTGACCACCTATACTCTTATACCAGCCACAACCTTGGCGAGCAATCGACACAAGTCGCGGGAGTCGTTGGGCTGTTATGTGTAACATGTTGCAGAGCCATCGGAGCCTGGTGCGTAAAATGACGTTGTGGCGCCGTTCAGCTCCTGTTCCTGTGCTATAAACAAGGCGTCAAAGACGCTAGTTGGCGCGTGGTGTTCCGGCTAATTGTGAGCCAAACTGCGATAGCACCGGTGGTCGAACGAACCTATGAGTTTGTCCCTGGTCTAAGTGACCAGGTTTCTCAACCGTACAGTAGGGTCAAAAATGCCGATGCATTGTACACGCTGCCCTTCAGGGTGAGAGTGATCTCGCGCCGGTGCCACAGGCGGCAAAGTCTAGCAAGTGTACTTCGAGCTCGCGCTATCCGGTTCGTGCTTTCAGCTTCGATCCCAAGGACGCTGATACAACTTCCCAAGTAATTTAATTTCTGAACGAACGCCAGCTGCTCCCCACCAAGGGTAAGTAAAGCAGGCGGTTCCTGCCAAACTTAGAGGAACGCTTCTCATTGCGCAGGTGTGAAACAAAGCTCGAAGTGACTCACAGCCAGCAGTAAGCTGGCCACTGCAGCTTGACACGTCTGGGAGCTGTCACGGCTGAGGGGAATATCATGTGCTTTTACCAAGTCAATTATTCGTTTTCCTGGCAGTGAGTCCACATCAGCTAATTCGCTTTTTGGGAATGCCATATCCATGACTTCGACAATAGCGAAGTAGAAGGGAAAGGTGACAGCGGGCCTTATTGTTTCACAAAGCTGGTGATACCGACGGGTGGGGCCTGTTGTCCGTAACCTCCACTCTCTCAGTACTACGCGCATAGGGCGCGGATAATATTAACATCCTTTTCAGGCACGCCTAAGTAGACAGTTCCAAAGAACACATGGATCAACCGAACCGAAGACACATTTGATGTCAAAAGCATGACTAGAAGGGACCGCCGAAATGCGTGACAGGGCTCCAACGCTTGAGGAAAAGGGTAGATCTGGTCAATGCAGCTACAACTACGACGCAACACTGCTTGCACCACATGAATCTGGCTTTCTCGATCGCCGGTCAGTCTTGAAGGACAACAGAACAAAGTAAGTTGGAGGCGATGGCAATCGGATTGATTCCTCTATGGTTGCCGCATTCCGAATGCGGGTCCCCTATTAAGGTCGGAACTATAACGGAGCGGCTAAGTCGGATAGGACAGCTTCTTGCTCTTACCGTTGAATTAGTAATTCGTATAAAGCATCAACAAGAGCAACGCTTCCAACTTCGAAGTAGGCTGAAAGTAGGTCGGTTGTGCCCACCCGTTTACTCAACTTCAACAGTCAATGACACATTCTGCTTCTGAGCGAGAGGGCGGATCCAAAGGTAAAGCTCAGGGAAAACGGGATCATTGACCGGTGAGGAATCTAACAATTTTGACTGGTTAAGTTGCTTCCAAATGTTCTGCCCAAAAAGCTCCATACGTTTTGACAAGTTGTGGATGACATGTAAATAAATAAATAAATAAATAGTTTATTCTCGAATTTGTCGTAAAGTGCTTTACTAACACCAGGTCTCCTGCTGCTCGGTTCCCGTAACAGCGAATACTTTTCGATAGTTACCAAATGCAGCCGCCACGCCCATCGCCTACGCATGAAGTGACCACCAGGAATCACGGTCTCTGTTCAGGCTAGCACGGAGCTTTTCACGGAGCCCTTTGTGAGTTTCAGTTTGTTCGCATCCCCATATTATACCTGCGAGCGTCTAAGGGCCCCAATGTCCATGTTGGCTATTAGACTTACCATATGAAGAGTTACCTGTTGCTAGTGTGATCAAGTGCATATGCCATCGATGACCTACAATTGTCTCCAGTGTGTGCGTACTCAGCCCGAACGTCAGCCTATTTTGATACGTATAGAGAACCGCAAACTTTGTCAGTTGGCTGATGTCAATGCGCTCACAGCGTCATCGTGAGAGTCCGCCAAAACGCATCTGCATGCCGGCACATAAGAGTGCATGGTCCATGTACACACAAGTGCCTTGAATCTAACGCCAGTCCTGAGAGTCTCCTCTCCAGTGGCAATTGATTGCGATGTGCTCGATTTGCGTCCAGGCTGATTCGAGTCTGGTAGGCGCCGTCCCCTTCTGGCCGGTGCTGTGTCAGAAATTAGTGCTCGCAAGTGATAAGCGGGCACCTTCACATAAATGAAGTAACCGCTCACCGTTATCGTTACTGGAGCCTACGCAGTACTGGTCGCCCCAATGCAGTTCATCAATGGGTAATTCTCCAACTTGTGCCTTCAGGTTTCCCGCCCACACAATAGTGTCCCTGCTTCTTCCGTGGCGCAGCAGCTCGGTCTTTTGGCGGTCGAAGTCGTCTTTTATAGAAGCATTGCTAGGGTGTGTGGGCGTGTAGGCGGCGCTGAGCAATAGACACCTAGTAGACCCGAGCGACTTTGAAGCTTTGGACGAGCAAGCCAAGCGGACCACACACATCTGGCCACTGATCGGGATCCATTCAACCAGCTCAGCTGAAGCCCAAGGCCTCAACACAGTGCCAGCACCAGCTTGGCTGATGCTCGAATGTGCATCGTCCTGCATAGGCGAAATGCCAAACTGCTGCTAGTGTCACATGACAAGAATGGCAAATTGAGCAGGGAGCTCAAGTATTGCAGACGGGTCTCCGATAAGCAGCAAATATCGACCGAGATGGTCACTAATGCTGGGGCGAGTGCTCTCGGTTGCCTAACCTGCAGCAGTGTGCGTACATCAGGGCAGGCCGATCAGAAGGAAGCTCGACGGCTCCAAATGGAAGACGGTAAACTGCGGTGGAAGGCTTGGTTGGACATAAGTTTGATGACAGAACAAGAGTGACGCTCCGCGTTCGTACGTGCGTTGAAACTAGAACGTCAAAGCTTAGCAAAGCATGTTGGGAGAGGACCAGAAATCGAGGATTGAAAACAGGGGATGCAAGTGGCTTTGCTACATGAGGAATATTCTGAAAAAGTGCAAGAGTGGAATAAGGAGACGGAAAAGCCAGAGCGGTAGCATCCAAACTCCTATTCACCCCGCTTGATGCCGCAGATTCGATGCCGTTCATTTTTCTATGCGACGGCCGGAGTGTCAAGAAATGGTTTACAGAGAAATTCCTTGTATTGCATGGACAGGATAATGTTTGGTTGCCCAGGCCTAGTTAGGAGAATAAATATGGCGCCCTTCGTTTCAGAACCTGAGCGTAAGGCGGCCGGTTTAGCGGTGGGTTACATAGATTCCTTTTCAAGAAATATGGAGTCACCTTCATTCCAACTGCAGTCCATAAGACCAGTAAGCTGAGTTTGTCTGGCCTCTAACAATTGATCAATTGCTGCAGCTGGTCATTGGAGGTAGCATAAATAACTACGCCAGGAGCCACTCCGGATCGCTCCAACTCTTACGCTCTTGAATTGTTAGCATCACACACCTTCACTGGTTTGTTGACTTCTTCTGTCACTGTAAGTATCCAATGGAAAAGCTAGAACGCTTAATCGAATTCCGTTGCTGTCCACTGGTTCTCTCCATTAGCACAATTATCCTTCGTTCTTATCTTCATTACGTTTACTGCAGAGACTCATTGTAGGCTGCACACATCTTTGAGCTTATCCGGAGCTACTAGAAGAATTCCTTGTTTCCACATCCTGTAATCTCTCAGATTGTATGTAGCACTTACCCTCGCTGGCGTGTTGATGTGTTCTGTGACACTGTAGGAATCCACTAGTGACCAAAGTGTCTAATTGAATGGCTACATCAGGCCATTGAAAGTTTCTCGCAGCACCATTTTCTGTTGATCCTCTTTACCTCAGCACTTTTACTTAATAGCAACTAGTGGTTGTAGGCTCCACGTATCTCTCTGCATATCCGGAGCTTACTAAGTGCCACCCTCTTTCATCCCCAACCTTCATTCTTCTTGAGTGTCTGCGTCACATTCATTTGCAGTCCTTCGACTTATCCTGGGACACTTAAGGTATCCACTAGCCACTAGAAGGCTACACCCCAATGCCATTGCTAGTTGCGGATACTTTCTATCTCACCTTGTATCATTATCAGTTCTTCGCATTACCTACGTCACAACTTTCCAGCTGCAGCTAGTCATTTCAGGTAGCATACATACCTAAGCTAGGAGCCACTCTGCATCTCTCCAACTTACTCTCTTGAATTGTTAGCATAACATACCTTCACTGGTTTGTTGACTTCTTCTGTCACTGTAAGTATCCAATGGAAAAGCTAGAACGCTTAATAGAATTCCGTTGCTGTCCACTGGTTCTCTCCATTAGCACAATTATCCTTCGTTCTTATCTTCATTACGTTTACTGCAGTGATTCATTGTACGCTTCATATATCTGCGCTTATCCGGAGCTACTAGAATACATTCTTCGTTTGTTCATCCTGTAATCTCTCAGAATGTCTGTATCAATTACCTTCGCTGGCTTGTTGATGTGTTCTGTGACACTGTAGGAATCCACCTGTGACCAAAGTGTCTAATGGAATGGCTACATCTAGCCACCGAATGTTTCTTGTAGTGACAGTTTCTGTCGATCCTCTTCACCTCAGCACTTCTATTTAGTAGCAGCTAGTAGTCGTAGGCTCTATGCCTCTCTGCATATCCGGTGCCTGCCGAGTGTAACCCTCCTTCATCCCCAACCTTCATTCTTCGTGACTGTCTGCGTCACATTCATTTGCTGACCGTTGACTTAATCTGGGACACTTTAGGTATCCGCTAGCCACTAGAAGGCTACACCCCAATGCCATTGCTAGTTGCAGGTACTCTCTATCTCGCTTTGTATCATTATCAGTTCTTCGTATTACTTATGTCACCACTTTTTAGCTGCAGCCGGTCATAGTAGTTAGCATACATATCTACGGTAGTAGCCACTCTGTATCTCTCCCACTTACTCTCTTGAATTGTTAGCACCATATGCCTTCACTGGTTTGTTGACTTCTTCTGTCACTGTATCTAGTAAATAACTGGAAGGTTCAATGGAATTCAGATGCTGTCTGCCGGTTCTCTCCCTTAACACAATTATCCTTCGTTCTTCTTATCTTCATTACGTCTACTGCAGAGATTCATTGTAGGCTCCACACATCTTTGAGCTTATCCGGAGCTACTAGGAGACATTCCTCGTTTCTCCATCCTGTACTCTCCCAGATTGTCTGTATCACTTAGCTTCGCTAGCTTGTTGATGTGTTCTGTGACACTGTAGCAATCCACTTGTAACCAAATAACCTAATTGACCGGCTACACCAGGCCACTGAAATTTTATCCCAGCGCCATGTTCTGTCGATCCTCTTAAACCTAAGCACTTCTGCTTAGCAGCAACTAGTAACCGTAGGCTCCACGCATTTCTAAAGCTTGCTAAGAGCCGCTCTCTTCTGTCTCGAACATTCTTTGTGACTGTCTGCGTCACCTACATCCGCTTTTTGCTGATTTATTATGGGTAATTGTAGGCATACACTAGCAACTAAAAGGCTTCATGCAAATTCCATTGCTGACCACTAAAACTCACACTTACAGCGCCCCTAACTGTTCCTTGTCTTATCTCTGGCTCCCGTGTTTAGCAGCAGTCCTTCTTCATAAGCTACTATCATCTTTGCGCATATACTGAGCTGCTAAGGTCCACACTTTATCCCTCCAAGCTTTAATCCCTGGGACTGCGTGCGTCACATACACTTGCTGTCTGCTGCCCTAATCAGGTGTCCACTAGCAATTATAAGGCCGCACCTAAATGCCGTTGCTCATCCGCGACACCTAATTGAATGTAGTACAGCTCTCTCACTGGCTTCTCCCGGCTCAGGCCTCCTTAATTATGCTCCATTAGCACCACCACATGATTTGATTAGCTGCGCGTCGATGCGTCGTAGTCTACTATTCTCTAACCATCTAACAACCTCTTTGTATGCTTGCGCTTTACTTGTCCGCTGTCATTCTATCACAAAACTCTCTTAGCTTTCTTCTGTCGTGCATGCATATACAGGTATTCAGCGTAAGCCGCTCTTCTGCCTCACATTTCTAGACCTTTAGCTACCCATTACTTGCTGTATTTTCTTAGGCTTTTTTACATGCAATACTCCAAGTCCAGGGCTAGCAGTCCATGGCACTATCCAGCTTGGCACTATTGCCCTAGCACTCTGGCTGCTGCGGTTAGGCCTCAGGTTCTGATATCCTCAGCAACCTTAATGTACGCATGTATTCTGGCTATTCTCTGACCTTCCGTCAATTAGCCCTTCTTAGCTTTTTAATTCGGCATTCTCTCACCTGGTCAATACAGAGACGCCCCTTAGCTTCTCATTTACAGGTGTTCATTCCTCAATTATTCGCTGCTATTTTTGCGAAACTTACGAATGTATGAGTCCAACAGACTCGTTGGCTTTCCCTGGGTCAGCATATTCTATGCTCCCCAGCGAATCTTCCCACGCAACAGTTACATCATAGCAAACTGATCCCGTGTTTTCTTTGCTCAACGGCGCAACGCTCTGGATCCAAGGTATACGGTAGCAACCAACCTATGGGGCTTTGCTTCCGATGAATATTCAAAAGACACTTTTAGCATAATCATTGTTACATATTGTACATCATATGTTTCCTCTAAATGTTAGACCATAGAACATAAATAATGCTTGTTCCCACGTCTGTACTTTACGGCCCTGTTTGTCTCTCAAGTTCCCTTTCTCCGAGGCCTGGAACTTCTTGGGGATCTGGGATCGGACCGTGAAAGAACTTGTGCCTGGAACAGGACATAGAAACCCCCGAGGACCTACATAGAACACGGCCGTACAAACAAGTGGGTAAAAATGCACTCACTACCATGACCGTCGTCCAGTAATGGTAGCTGGACATGACGCCTTCATACTCCTGCGAAGTATACATAACCCTGAGAAATCTAGACGCAAGAATCGGAAGATTTGCTCACCTGGACACAAAGATGACAAAGGTCTAACCCTCCATAGGCCTCAGCTATTATGGCCGCCCCGACCAAAAATAACCTGTTCAACTAACAGGGGAAATTAGCAGGCAATTGACGGCGGTTAACCGAGGGTTAAATCAGTCGACGAGCTGCTCTACCAGTTTTACATTAGTGTAAAAACGGATTTCTGACAGTGTTTCAGGACGTGGTGGGTTTTCGCCTGGCAAGCGTTCTCCCTATAAAAAGCCACAAATGTCCGCTTAACAACACTGCGACGTGGCGGATGTGACTCGCTACTGAATAAAGTCAGTGCCCACAACTACATACTGGCAAGCCGGCCAGAATCCTAATGTAATATTTTCCTGAAAAGTTTTCGCTACAAACGGAATACCCAGCCTGTTAACACAACGCACACTAGAACCCAACTTGTCGTCATGCATTGACGAATTTATACCTCAAGATTAATTTTACAATTTCCAAAGCCTGCACAACTTTTGGCTTACTGCCGATTACATACATAGCAAAGTATTTGTTGCGAAACATAATTGTTTGTAAACGTTGATCATGCCTGGTCTGGTGTGTCTCGGAAATTCGAGAATATACTATTTATTTATTTATTTATATGAGTGGCTCTGTAGTTGCAAAGCATGCACTACCCAGCACAGCTCAATGGATCTCATAGGAAAGGAAACCATTGCACCACGGTTAGGTCCGACTTCGTTGCGTTGGTCACGATAACACTGATTACGGTGATCTCCAGGCTCATGGTGTCCACTGTAGCTGATGCGCTCAAAAAATACCTGGAGAATAACAGCCCCTCGGTCCGGAACAAGGCAGATTTCGCAAGCACGGCTCTGTAATACGAAGCTGTTAACAGCTCGTGCAAGCTGGACGGAAGCTGTGGATTTTGGAGTGGCAGTAGCCGCGGACCATCTGCATTTATCAAAGGCAGATGACTGCCTGGGCCATATCATTATAAAACAGAAACTCCAGCATTATGGTAACGGCGATTCGGTTCTGGGCTGGACTAGCGACGTTTTCGTTCATCGTCACTTAAAGGTGTGTTTTCTCAACACCATGTCGGAAGCAAACGAAAGTCAATGCGGTGTACATTGTTGCTCGGACCACGCTTTTTGTTTTCATAAATAAACTCGGAAGCGTGCCGTCTGTAACCGTTCGGCCATTTGCGGATGACCAAAACCTATGGCAAACAAACGCTGCATTGGAGGCTCACACCATCCTACTGGATGACCTGAGCAAAGCGTATACATAAACCATCGAGCGCATGCTACAGTTCAACTTCACCATTGGCAAAAGTCTGAGCATAGGCAATCTCATATTTCTCACAATTGTTGCTTAGGTCCACGCCTTATACAGTGGGCTCCTCAAATTTGCGCACTTGTCTTGCTCATGCAAGAGAACCGTGGGTGTTTGAGATAGACCGAAAAGACATCAACAAAGGCAAACCGGCACTTCGGCCTTTTTTACAAGGTTTTTGGGATCTTTGACACCTCAAGCTTTCCGAAAATACTTGGAGCGCACTTGAGGCGGCACGTTGAGTACGCTACTCAAGCGTGACAACCCTAGCAGGCGCGCGACCTCAAGGCTCCTTACTGCACTAAGCAGGGACAAAGAGTGTCGGAGGTTTTTACTGCCTTCCACATCCACTGTAGGAAAACGTTCAACCTATACAGCGGCGTTATCGGCCCCTAAGGAGTGAGCACATAATGGTGTATCAGAGCCTAAGAAACCCCAACCACGCGTACCACTGTCGTTTGCAACTCGGTCAAGACACACCTCTAAGCAGTCATTAGTTTTAGCTAGTCATACAGTGCAGCCTACAGGCATGTCAACTAAACATGTCTTCCCTCCGGTACCACAGCCTTGCAGTGCTTTCTTGGCACCTGTATTGCACGCTCCCACCTTATCCCTTTACGAATATCGCCTTTCTATACTCAGCCTAATTTACACTACCTGCCCATAACTATCAGGTCATGACATGAATACATAGTAAGTAGTAGACGGCAGCATAACTGCCCTATTGTCAAAGTAGGCTTAGTAGCACATGTGCTGCTCCAAACCCCTTGAAAATCATGAACCACGCACGTGCCTCTACTGACACAACCTTTAATGTTGCGATTTTCACCCTACCATCGTACGAGACACGTCATGCATACACTTTTATACCTGCCAGAAACCAATGCTCCATTGCCCAATTTCCTTTTCATGGGCTATATCACGCAGTGCAAATGTGTCCGGACATCGCCCATGCTTTTTGTATAATGCTGTTGCGGGGCAATATTTACATACACTGGGTGAGGTTAGTAATCTGACTGAAGCCAGTCGAGAGTTTCGGCATGGTTTCGTAAGCCAATACGTCTAAGTAAATACCGCACATTTGCTTCGTTATATATTCAGTGGCTTGAGACCATTCGGATAGCTGTCCAATTGGTCATACTAAGGCATTGCACCTTGTAGTCGGCATATTACTAGCCTAATACACTTTGGCCGCATGGAGTATGACTGATTCCAACAAGTTACATCAGCTATTAACTATACACAATTGGTAGCCAGGCACCTTATATTGAAAAGCGCACTTAGGTACTAACTTATTTATTATCAGTTTGTTTCCGTTGCTTTCAGTTAAACGAGTTGTTTCACCCTACCCTAAGATGTAAAAACAGCCATCGGATAATTTGTGGGGATTCCGCAGCAAACTGTGGAGTCACCTTCTCACCTAGTAGGGCTGAAGTTATACAACGAGAGTTTATTTCGACGAAGGCTTAATCCGAACTCTATTGCTGATCACTCTTTTCCCTCCTAGCGCGGCGTTATTTGTCGTTCGTCCTACTCGCATCAACTCCTCTTGACAAAAGCTGGTCATTGTTGGCTCCATGTAGCTTGTAAGGACGCACTCCCTGAATCTCCAACCTTCATTTTCTTCTGCCGTCTGTCTCTCTAAGCTTCGCTCGCATGTTTATTTCTTCATCGAAACGGTAAGTATCCAGTAGTGCTCAAACGTCTTAATGATATGGCTACACCAGCCACTGATACATTCTTTTCTAGAGCCGCTATCGCTGCTTAGCAGCAGCTAGTCGCCATAGCTTCCATTTAACTTTGCGGATATCCGGAGCTCGGTTGGAGTCGCTCCTTTCCTACAGTGTTCATTCTCTTGGATTGTTTGCGTCACAGCTCAGATGGTTTGTTTACCTATTATGTGCCACCGTAGGATCCACTAGTAACTGAAGGCTTAATCCGAACTCTATTGCTGGCCATTTATTTCTCTCCTAGCGCGCCGTTATCCGTCGTTCATCTTACTCGCGTCAACTCCTCTTGGCAATAGATAGTCATTGTCGGCTCCATGTACCTTGCAAGGATCCACTCCATGACTCTACAGCCTTCATTTTTCTCTGACATCTGTCTCTCTAAGCTTCGCTCGCATGTTGATTTCTTCAGCAAAACTGTAAGTATCCAGTGGTGATCAAACGTCTTAATGATATGGCTACACCAGCCACTGATACATTCTTTTCTAGAGCCACTATCGCTGCTTAGCAGCAGCTAGTCGCCATAGCTTCCATTTAACTTTGCGGATATCCGGAGCTCGCTCCCTTCTTACAATGTTCATTCTCTCGTATTGTTTGCTTCACAGCTCAGGTGGTCGGCTGACCTAACACTTACCCTTACTGGCCTGTTGATACACTCAGCGGCCCTGTAGGCGTACGCTATTGACCAAATGTCTGATTGGCATGGCTGCATCTGACCACTGAGTCTCTACTAGAGCCACCATCTGTCGGTCGTCGTAAATTCGGCATCTCTGTTCAGAAGTAGCTAGTGGTCATTGACCCCATGCATATGCGATGATCCAGTGCTTGTTGGGAACCACTCCGTATCTCAATAACCTTTATTCTCTTAGAATATTTGCATCCAATCCTTCCGCTGCCCTGCCACCAATTGATCTTTAGGACTCTGTCGCGGCAACCTATTTATTTTCGCTTATTATGCCATCCCTCTCGGATTATGCTAACTACGTGCTGTTCATGCCCCTCACAATCGATACCAATATTCTAACTCTCTTTGCTTTATCCCCACGCAATTATTGGCTCATACTAAACGGATACGTCGTACTTTACTTACTGGTACAACGCCCTTGTCTCTACGCAGGCGTTAGCAATCCACCCATACGGCTAATGATTCTATAGGATATCCAAAAGACATTTTCAGCATAATTATTGTTGCACAGTGTACATGCACTTGTCTCAAGCTCAAATGTTGTAACCGAAGACACTAACAATGTTCAACTCCATGCCTGTTCTTGCGGTCTTCTCTCGGTTGTCCCTCACTTTCCCTTTTCTCTGAGGTCCGGGAGTTCTTGGAGATCTGGGATTGGACTGAGGAAACGTTTTGGCCCAAGACGGAAGTAACAACCCACAAGGACTTACGTGGAGCATGGTAGAACTCCGAAAGGACCGAACTACAATCGCCATAACCCTTGTCCAGTATGGAGAACTGGACATATCCACACACTCCCAAACATTATACATCTGAAAAATCTGGACAGCGGAAAAGTTGAACCTTTGCTCACCTGAACATACAACAAGAATAATCGCCATGTCCCTCTCCTCCACCGACCTCAAAAATCATGGCGACCCCGATCAAGTTACCTGTCCAACTAACAGAGGAAATTAGAAGCCATTACTCTTCGATAATACGAAGGTAAAGCCAGTCGTCAAGCGGCTTTGCCAGTTCAACATTAATGTTCAAAATGCTTTGCGACAGTGTTGCAGGACGTGGTGGGTTTTCGCCTGGCAAGCCTTCTCCCCATAAAAAGCCACAGATATCTGTTTAACAATACTGCGACATGTCGGATGTGAATCGCCACTGAATAAAGTCACTGCCCACAACTACATACTGGCAAGGCGACTAGACTCACACATCAACTCTTCAGGGCACCGTTTCAACTACACACGATTGAACCCGATGTATCGTCGTGCTACACAACTGTTTTTAAACCTTGATCATGCCTGAGTTGGTGTGTCTATGAAACTGAGGATAAACTATTTATTTAGTTATTTATTTATTGTACTGTTCCAGTCATGGACATAAGAACGATTTTCTACTGTCACTGTTACAGCTGCCATTAAATGTTTGTACAGATGTACATATCTGATCATGCCACCATGGGCGTGTCTCGCATAGTCGAGAATAAAATATTTATTTATTTATTTATTTATTTATTTTACTTATTTTACCCGCAGCTAATATAGGTAAACGTGAGCACAAGTACGAGAATAGCAAAGCCAATGCTCTACTCGAAAACCAACTGCACTCAGCTCTTGCCGCCATCCAGTGTGGGCAACTGGGCATCAATGCTCTACAATACAAACTCTTGCTCGATCCAATCAACCGATAGGGACCGCGTGAACTATTCTACCTCCTCTATAATGTATCTCCAGCAAATGGTTAAAACGATCGTGTAAGCAGAAAGTTCCTCGTTTTTTCTTTTGCACAAACCCATGGTACTGTAGTGGGTACAATGCCACAGAGTAAACCTTGCCGCAAACTATCCTTAAGCATACAGGCTCAAGCATTCCCAAAGTTAAGGAACCGCACAGGGGGCTCAAAAGAACCTTACACTGAAGTTGTATTAGCGATTTTATTATTCATAGAATCGTCCGACATACTAAGATGAATAGGAGGTTTCCACGGTCAGTGTATGAGCTGCGTATCCCACAATACGTTGCTTTAATCGGATTCGTACTTTGAAGTTCACTGATCGACTGCAATTGTACTCACAATGTTTCGTGGTCCTGCGAGCCCATAAGACGAACCGAAGCGATCTTTTCTGTGAAATTATTTTTTGGGATAAGTTAACCAACAGCAACGAGTCCGGTCCACGACTCTAGCACAAGGTTACGCTGTACAAATCCCACGCGGGCCTAGATTTTCAACAGTTGGATAGGCTCACGTATTTGTTCCGTGCTGCATATTTTATTTAAAAATTTGCGGGGACTGCACAACGCGTTTGAGATGTTATTACTTATTGCGACTTTATTGCTGACAATTTGTTAGTGCTTGTAAACTAACAATAATGTCCAGTGAAGCGTGCCTTGAACCTTCGCAGCTCTGTTTTATGCACACGTTGGTCTGTACTACTTAATCATTTTGTTAAGCACATCGCGGACTAAATTATGCTGACGAAAGCTTGATACGACGTACTTCTTGACTGTGTAAACAAACTTAGAAAAGTGACCTTCACCGCCCAATTTATCCAAGGAGTTTAAGTTAGCAATTGCATGTCTTATGTTAGCTTTTATGTTGGCACGTGTTATCACCTACCCCGAGATTTAAAAGAAAAACGACTGTTACTCACTTGAATCTTTTCTGTACTTCGCTGGCTATTGGCCATACAATTATAAAATGCGTGAGAACGTTTACATAATGAAACAGGGGAACACTTACATATGATGCAGCAGCTTTTATGCGATGATAGAAACTAAACAATTTTGGAAATGTTACCACTGTACCTGCGGCTTCCGGTTTATCGGCTTTCACCTATATAAGTATATGCTCATAAAACTTGAGGATTGGCTTACCAACCTTGCCATTGTCTTGCCACATTATTCATGCTTATGTCGCTATAGTGCTGTATGGAAATGTCCATTTACTATGTGGATTCCATAGGAGGACCGCTTGCCACCCTTGCTAGAAAAATTTCGCATCATAAAATAATATAAATTGTTCTTTGTAGTCTGGAAATTCCACGGTATGCCTGTGTAAAATTCTAACTAAACTTGTTTCATTGTACACCTAGGCAACCGGTGTAGTTTGTTGAACTGATTGATGAGTTCGAACGCTTTACTTGCTCATCGCCATTTTTGCTTGGCGCTCCTTTCGATTGCAACGCGCGAATGCCCTGGGTACTGTGCTTGCTCCGTTGCTCTAGAGAGAGCGCCAAGGTGTCGTTCCGTTATAGCTAGATAACAGGGAATCCTTTACCGTACCACTAAAATTTTCCCTACAACTCGATCTGTCCTCTCGAATCGCTCTCTGGGCTCCCGGTACCGGCGACCCTCTAAATTGGTGACTTCGACTCCGGAACAATCTCAACGCTGGATTTCGAACTTTCCTTCGGTGAGCTCGTTTAATTTATTTTTCATATTTTTCGGTTCATTTTTACATACGACAGCCTATTTTTGCGTCATTGTTTACCCATGGGTTCAGTAGACTTTAAGGTAGAGGCTCCCCTTAGAGATGTATCTCTCTCCGTGCTACCTTTTTGGGACATAGATCCTCTTTTGTGGTTCACTTCTCTTGAGGATGAGTTGTATAACCACAGAATCACTTCTGACTACGCAAAGTGTTGTACGATCCTGTCCTATCTCCTCAAGGAGATATCTATGCAAGTTCGTGACGTCATCATTGCGCAGACCGAAAACCGTCATGAGACTCTCAAGGAGGCCACGAGCAAGCGTGTTATGCCCATTGAGAAAGTTCACCTGCAGCAGCTTTTCAGGTATCTGAAGCTGGACAACAAACTGCCCTCAACTCCGCTACGGGAGTTGCAGCAACTGCTTGGCTCCTGAAACATGGAAGAGACGTTACTTCGCGAACTACGGCTACAGCGGCTACCCGAAAACACCCAAGCGATTATCGCTACGGTGAGCTCCGTTTCGCTCAATTAACTAGCAGATTTAGCGGAGCGAGTTATTGAACGATCACAGCCACAAGCAGACGCCAGCAATATTAATGCCGTCGCGTCCCAGCGCACTTCTATCACTGGCTTACCGTCACTTATAGCAGCCCTGCAAACACAAGTTGCGGCAAGGGTCGCCAAGTTCAACAGCTTACTATGAACCGTCACCTGCATAGCCGCTCCAAATTGCCGTTTAAACGCTCTAAGTCTAGCAACAGCCGAGCTATATGTTGGTATCATCAACGTTTTGGTACCGCAGCTCGTACGTGTCAAGCTTTACAACTTTGCCGAGAAGCGGGGAAATTTCCTTGCCGGTCCGTAACGGCCACGGTCGCGACCAGCCAACACCAAAGTCACCTCATCCACGTTAGGGATCTAACTTCCGGTACCGTTTCTGGTCGACACGGGAGCCAAAGTTAGCGTCATACCCCGTAGCACAGAAGAGGTCGTCTCACCAGCGCCGACCAAGCTGCGTGCCGCCAATAGCACGCCAAGCGCAACTTTCGGCGAAAAGCTGCTAACCCTCAAATTAGGCCTCCGGCGAACCTTTCGCTGGTCTTCCATAATCGCTGCCGTACCTTTCGCCATCAAAGGCATATACGTTCTTCAACGCTTCTACCTCATTGCCGACGCTAAAAGAAGAAGCTTCTGGACTCTAGGACACAGTTCAGTGTTAACGGGACTAGCGCCGACGTGGCTGCGGTCACTCCCATTCGTGCCCTACCTCAAGCTTCACAACCGTTTATAGAACGTTTCAACAAGCATCCTAAACTCGTTCGCGTCCTGAACGACTTGCCTCCTGTGACGTCAAAAGTCATGCATCACATTTGCTCAGTGGGCCCATTTGTTTCGACCCGCCCTTGCAGACTAGCCCCTGACAAGCTCAAAGCTGCTAAAGTGGCATTTGAACAAATGCTCGAACTGGGAATCATCCGCCCGTCCAAAAGTCCATGGGCATCACCATTACACATGGTGTCGAAGATCTCCGGTGACTAACGCCCCTGTGGTGACTACAGGCACGTAACAAAATTACCGTCCCGGCTAAATATCCAATTCAGCATATGCACGACTTGGCCTCAGCTCTAGCTGGTAAGTCTATTTTTAGCAACCTCGACTTAGTTCGCGCCTACCATCAGATACCTGTCGCGCCAGACAGCATTGCTAAAACAACAGTCCTCAAGCCATTCGGCTTATTCGAGTACGCAGAATGCCTTTCCGCCCCAGCAAGGCTGCCCAAACTTTTTAGCGTCTCATTCATGAGATAACGCGAGGACTCGAAGGCGTTTATCCTTATCTAGATGACATTTTCATCGCGAGCTCTTCTGATGAGGAACAACTTCACCACGTTGACGCCCACTTTCAACGCTTAGCACAGCACGGGGTTGCCGTCAACCCCCATAACTGCGAGCTTGGCCAAAGTTCCAACGACTTTCTTGGCCACCGCATATCCGCCTCTGATATTGAAACACTGCTAGACTTTATCCAAGAACTGAAGAACTATCCTGCTCCTAGTTCCTTCAAACAGTTACGCCGATTCTTTGGTCTGGTAAACTATTATAGACGCTTTATTCTTAAATGCGCGAACATTGTTCAACCAGTGATTGACTTGCTCATAGGTAAACAACGGTCTTCTCATGTTGCAGACGACGCTAGACTTTCTTTCAAGAAGCTCAAGGACGTTATCTCCCAGACGGCGCTTCTCGCTCACCCAGACACATCAACACCACTCTCCCTAACAACTGACTGCCATCGACACTGCCGTCAGCGCAGTTCTTCAACAACTCATCTACCATCGATGGATACCACCAGGTTTCTTCCAGAAACGTTTTCAACCTGCCGAATTGCGTTACACCACCTTCGGTAGGGAACTGTTAGCTATCTACCTAGGTATCAGACATTTCCGTCACTATCTCGAAGGTCGACAATTTACAGTCTTCACTGACCACAAGCCATTGGTCTACGCAATCGATGGCCAAAAGGACAGGTATTCTCCGCGGGAAACTAGACACCTGGACTACGTTTCTCAGTGTAAGACAGATGTATGACATGTCGCAGGTGCTGTCAATCCGGTCGCAAATCTGCTTTCACGAACGTAGCAGATCAGCTTATCGCTTAGCACAAACATTGATCTAGCAGCCACAGCTGCTGACCAACAAGCTGATCGCGACATAGACCAGCTACAACGCAACACCTCGTTGAAAGTACGCGAAGTTCTACTAGCTTCATTTGGGGGTATCATTCTTTGTGACGTCTCACAAATTTCTCCCGACCCGTAGTTCCTCCTTCGATGCGTCGACTAGTTTTCGGCGCTTTACACAACCTATCCCATCCCGACATACGCGTTTCGCAGGAACTCGTAACTGAACGCTTCGTATTGTCCAACGTCAATTGCGATGTCCGCCTTTGGGCACGCTTGTGCTTAGAGTGTCAGCGCACCACGGTATACAGACGCACCAAAAGCCCACTTGGCGTCTCTCCTGCTCCTGACTCTCGTTTTGTACACGCCCATGTGGACCTGGTCGGACCTTTGCCTCCATGCAAAGGCTAAGTGTACCTCGTCACTCGTGTCGACCGATTCACGCGTTGGCCAGAGGCGATTCCGATAGTCATCTGATGCAGTTGCGCAAGCTTTCCTAGAAAGCTGAGTAGCTCAATTTGGTTGCAAAAGCGTAGTCATCAATGACAGAGGATCACACTTTGACGGATCCTTCAGCAAGCTGCTCGAGGTGCTTCGTTGCAAGCACAACCGAACCACCGTATACCATCCCGCGGCTAACAAAGATGGTAGAAAGGTTCCACCGGCAACTCAAAGCATCACATTGGGCCCATCCTAACACATCCTGGCACCAAGCACTTCCGCTCGTTCTATTAGCCATAAGAAACACGATTAAAGCGGATTTGCACGCCACTGCATCGTCGCTAGTCTTTGGATGCACACAACTCTTACCTGGTGAACTCCTCTCACCAAAAGCGCCAAAATCCTTTGACATTGGCGATTACGCAGCTCGCCTATGTTGTCGCATGCGACAGCTTCAGCCTGTGAAACCCAGAGCACAGAGCTTGCCTGCCAACGTGGACGAAAGCTTAAGTACTTGCACGCACGTGTTCGTTCGCACTGACAGCGTACGCCACTCCAACCTCCTTATTCTGGCCCGTACGGTGTCGCACGCAGAAGCAACAAGACGTTTACCATTGACTAAATTAGTAGGGCTGAGACGATCAACATCGTTCGACTGAAGCCAGCATTCCTCGACAAATCTGACTCTTCGGTGCAGCAAGCTCCTTTACAGCCTGCGCCATCACAGCTCGCACCGCAACCTCAGACGAGTGGGTTCGCTCCAGCAGAACCGACAACCACAACCGACAGCCATCCTGCTCACTCTACAATAAATCGACGTGCAAACCTCCAGTTCATTTTCCAGACTTCGGTAACATTCACTATTTTACATAGAAGGTGCCATTGAAATGTTCTGCTCTTACGAAACGTTTTCGCAAATCCACAAAAAGAGACCAAAACTTTTTGAAACTACTGAGAAAGAGCAAAACCTTTTTAAACCCCAAAACAGCTTTGCACGTTTTTCGCTTCGCACTTTTTTGTGTATGGCTTTGCGTTTAAGCTGCTTTTCCATTTTGCTTTCCGTATACACCGCCGGTTGATTGCATCTGGGTTTCACTTTTCGCTGGCTCCCCGCACGTCAAATGGAAGTGGAACAAACTTCCTGCTCAACCGCATACGTCAGCTTTACTAACTGTCCCCCTCAAACAGTTTTACTGTTTCGACACCGTACAGTGGACACGGGTGGGAGCCCGCTTGGGTCCGATTGTATGGTTCTCCCCCAGCTGCTGCATCAGGTAACACAACCCGGTCTCGCAAATCGCTGGCCCGCGACGCGAGTTCTCACCTAGATCAAATGACTGCATACACAGTCCCTTATGGAAGATGGTGATGTAGCAGTCTGGAAATTCCCCGGTTTGCCTGTGTAACATTATAACGAAACTTGTTTCATTGTACATCTGGGCAACCGGTGTAGTTTGTTGAACTGATTGCTGAGTCTGAATGCTTGACTTGCTCATCGCCATTTTTGCTTAGCGCTCGTTTCGGTTAGGACTCGCGACTGTCCTGTGTGCTGTGCATGCTCCGTTGCCCTAGCTAGAGCGTCTACGATGTCGTTTCTTTATAGCTAGATAACAGGGAATCTCTTGCTGTACCAATACAAGTTTCCCTGCAGCCCGGTCTGTCTTTTCCAATCGCTCTCCGGGTTCCCGGTACATGCGACCCTTTAAATATCCCACTGGAATAGCATTGCTTGCTGAAAAGACGAGCTGTTGAAATATTCTTTAGGCTGATCACCTTGCGCTATTCCTGGCATATTTTGACAATTATTTTTGGATAGTGCTGGGATACCATCAATCCAATGACGGAAATTTTACGCGTTACCTACCTGCGTCACCAAATACCTGGTTTAAATGAAAATTATAGTGTTGCTCATCCCAACACCGGCACCCCAAGACCGCGGTTTCGTCCTGTTGGGACTCATCAGTTGGAGATAGCCTGAGTTGGGCTGGAACTCAGAGCCTAGTGGCTCATGGTTGACGCCATAAGCACTATGCCACTGAGATCCACGAGCAACGCTTGGTCCAGCGGAAAAGATTGCAAAGTTGAATTTGGAGAATCCGCTGGTGGTTGGGTTGCTACAAGCAACCTCAATTGAGACCTCGGTTCACTTGATGTGGACCTCGGCCATTCCGATCAAAAAGACCGTAAGTAAAATGAAAATTATAGTGTTGCTCATCCCAACACCGGCACCCCAAGACCGCGGTTTCGTCCTGTTGGGACTCATCAGTTGGAGATAGCCTGAGTTGGGCTGGAACTCAGAGCCTATTGGCTCATGGTTGACGCCATAAGCACTATGCCACTGAGATCCACGAGCAACGCTTGGTCCAGCGGAAAAGATTGCAAAGTTGAATTTGGAGAATCCGCTGGTGGTTGGGTTGCTACAAGCAACCTCAATTGAGACCTCGGTTCACTTGATGTGGACCTCGGCCATTGCGATCAAAAACACCGTAAGTAAAATGAAAATTATAGTGTTGCTCATCCCAACACCGGTGTAGTGTCCATGACATTTTACCCCATCAAACATCACATTCAGACTTGTGCACATTTTGTTTTACTTTGCACCCATCCCAAGCCTATATATACTGGATTAGAGGTGATGAAACTGACACGGATTTTCTCTTCTGATCTCTACAACTCTATAAACGCTACGAACTATGAGTGACTAAAACGGGATGGTTGCGTCCCGCCGTGAGGACTACGGTTTAGCTGGCAATAATAAAATGTTCTGCACGGCACCTTCTAGTGCAATACCATGAAATCTGCGAAGTGCACTAAACAAATTTAAGTTTCCTAAAAACCTTTTTTGTTATTACCTTCTATCTTTTAAGCAATTGGATGAAATGCAGACTTAGATCTAAGCCTGCAACAGCAGGTGGCTTGCAGAAGAAAGTGTCCGTTCTCCGTATAAATAACTACAGGAGTAAAAATTATATGTACACGCTTTGTAGCAACATGCTCTCATACAAACGTCAGTAATAATGAGTACAATAGAACATTGTTTGCAAACGGCTAGGCCAGGGTCTATATGATTACTTATTGATACACCTATATATAAATGTTATTCATCATACCATAGAATAAATATACAAGAAGTTGCAGCTTCTTAGCGTGCTTTAAAGGATATTACTGCTAGTGAATTTTTTCTCCATATTTTTCAAGGAGTCCTCAACAGCTTTCAAGGTTGTCTCTAACTACAAAGCAAACTGCTAAACATTTTGTAACTTACCTCTGTATTAATACTCTCAAGTTCTTTCCGACATGTTTCCTCGGATTTTCGCTTCAAAAGCAGTTGACTTTCTGAGCTATTTTCTTGCAAACTCATTTAGTTTAGCGCAGCATCAGTTGACAGGTTTGGATACAGGTTAATAAGAAAAAACACTAGGTTTTATGTGACTGTAATAAGGTTATAGACATAAAGCAAGATTTGGGTGACAAAGTTATTTAATGCACAAACTTTTAAAAGCTATGGCTTATATCTATAAATTGGTAATTTGTAGTAATTATCAGATTCCGATGAGACTGGAACGATAGGAAAATACCTTGAGTGTTCCTACTTGAGCGGATCGTTTAGCCCGGACATGATAAGGTGCTACCAGGTTTTGAGGTATCTGAAACGAAACACCCGAACCACGCCCTGGTCAACCAATTAGTGCCCACGTTCCCTTCACTAGCCGTCCAAGCTGGGCAGGTCACGTGAAGCAACGATGACGTATAAATAAAATGAAAGATAAAGAGGTAGGAAAGTCAGTTAAATGAAGGATAACAACAACGAGAGAGGAGCATGACACAATATGATCTCACTGTTGGAAACTGGATGTAGTAAGGTGAAGGGAAGTGTTTCGTTTTGCAACAAAAGAGCGGATAGCTGATGCTTCGGGAATCGAGTTCCAGCGCTAGATAACACCACGCGATAACCAAGTTTCCGCCCTGATCCGGTCGGAAAGCAGCTTGTGTAGCTTCGATTGGTGACCGCGAAGGCACGGCAACCTAGCCGGGCTAAATAGCCAGCTCAAGTCGGGTCCAAGCTTCCCTGTTAAAATGCGGTAATTAAGGATTAGGTCTCCTCCAAGCCGACGGTAGTACATTGAATATATACCCGAGCGGAGTAGACGCTCGTTGTACGATTGCCCCCGTAACCTCTAGTCCAATTTGGTACCTACTCTCAAAACCCTCTCGAGCTCCATTTTGTCCCGACCGAGGCAGGGCGGACAAGCCTGGACGCAGTATTCCAGATGGGGCCGAATGAAAACGGACAATAGCCTCATAAATATGTCGGCAGTTAAGATAACAACCTTCTGAACCCCTACTTTCGGCCTTCTTCTAGTCGTCACCAGAATGCAAAGATGAGGAGTGGACGATGCCTTGTCCTAATTGATTGGAGGCAAGGGGATTTTGACCCCAATGAGAACTCAGTTCGAAGGTGGGAAGTTGCTCCTATACAGAGTACGGAACACTTGACCTGTTTACTGGGCAGTGGTCACAAAGTAGACAGGTCACAGAGTCTGTCCAGTGCATGCCGAATGGCACCGGAACCCCAAGGGCATTTACAACATTCCATAGCTTAAGGTCATCAACAAACAATAGGGATGATATCCCAAGCTCTCTAGGGAGATCGTTTAGGTAGATAGAGAACAGCATTGGTCCAAGGACCGTGCCCTGTGGGACTTTGCTAAGGACGATGTGCATAAAGGATAAGCTGCAACCTACACCTATACACGGCTCGATTTCCTTCAAGGTTGCAGATACTCATTGGAGGGCACTGCCAGATATTCCGTAGGAGCACAGCTTTTGTAATATCCTCAAGCGGGGTACCTTAACAAATGCTTACGGCAAGCCGAAGAAAAGCACATGCACTACATGGCAATTGTCCACTGCTTCGGCTCAAGCTTCACCAGCAACCAACAAATTCGCCAGACAAGAAAAC
>OX104064.1:30568282-30589271 GCA_944474145.2 Dicrocoelium dendriticum
TGTCTGCTCGGAACGGGATCTTGTAGGCTTGATTCGCAGGGGTTACTGACGTCACGCTGCCACTAGTAGCAGCGGCGGTTTGCTAAGACTATATGAATGCTACAACTGAGAGTGGGTTTCTCACCGTGAAACCGGCAACAATTAACATCGTCCTCAACGTAAGCGAACTAGTCGGACATTTTCAACGAACTACCTGCGGAGAGATAGTGGTGTGTTGTTGTAGCTTAGTATCGCACCCAGTTTAGCTTGCGAGCCGAGGCAAACTCAGTTATCCCTGTTCAATCCAAAAGGAAGTATGAAAGTGTGACTAAGCATTCTGATAGCACTGCAGGGATCCGCACATGTCAAAAACGAGGGAAGACTTCGTTAGAAATACGGATTCGCTTTTCTGGACTAATTTGGCTGCTTCCTCAACACGTTTCACTCTCTTGAAACGTAAGTGTTGGAACCTAATTGAAACCGAATGCATCCCGATGTGGTACTCCATACGTGGGGCACATTATGGATGGTTCAGGTTAAAACGCATACGATGCGTATTGAAACAAATGCCAACAAATGTCAATCACCAATATGCATCACAGTGAAACCGACAGAGGTCTGAATCATTTTTGTTGTTGACCGGATTTGTGATCAAAAATTCACTGCGACCCCGAAGGCTTGCCTGCTTCATTGATTATCCGGTGCACAGGATGACGGCAATCAACAAAACAAGTTGTCAGTGTGCATGTTGCTTCCTAACTGTTCCCTGTATTCTCCGCCTTGCCAAATTATTGTTGTGTTGTCCTCTGTGCTGCCAACATGTATTAAAGTGCCATGTGCCATGTGTTGGACGCCTTGTCCTCGTGGACCTCAGTTAGCCTTTTCATAGAGCTTTATTCTCGACAAGGCAAGGCACGCATTTACAGGCATGATCATGTTAACATAACAATGCGTGATCAAGAATGGGCAAAAATCCGATTTGTACTAACATTGTATGTGTGTGTAGCGATGCATATACGTAGGTAATTGGGTGTGCGTATGTAGCTGTGTAGTTTTGGGACTTGTTGCCACATGCTGAGGCTGATTTTGCATTCTTGATGCCTCTTCACTGCAGTATGGCTAAACCAAATTACACTTTAACTAGGTCTTTTTAAGCTGGATACTTTTCATTCCACTTTATTTGGCTTGTTCTTCTTACCTGAATAATGGTCTATTAACCGACACGTTGCTTACGCTAATGGCGCTTATCTTGGGTAATTTTGTTGCGCTTGTAGCATTTTTAAGTAACCTGTGGACATTTCTTACTTATCGCGGATTCGTTGCGAACCAACTTACTTCATGTGGTAATGTAGCGAAGAGTTATGCTACCGTATTTGCATGCATTATTGGACTTACTTTATTTCCGCCTGTCGTTTCAAGTGAATGGCTGTTGCTTGATATCCCCGATGTGGCTGCGCTTGATGTGCATGTTGACAAGGTGCCTACCTGTCTATTACCCACTACCTCGTCCATACTGGCTCCAGGAGACAGTTGGTCGTTGTTGGATGGGACGGGGTGCACGGTCGTTGTGGTCGTGCTAAGCTCAAGTAGTGGTTCCATGCAGTCAGTGTGGAGCGGACTACGGTCCATCCACCGCCTTGTGTCCGCTGGATTCTCCAAATCCATCGTGCTTGTGTTTGCCTGTGAAGGAGTGTGGGCCGGCTCCGTTGAGGAAACGTGGCTCCCGTCCACATGCCTCCCGGTCTTATTCCCTCGTGTTTACACTGAATATGGGGGGTGTGGCTGGAGCTGTGGGTGGTGCAGCGCAAGCCATCCATGGTCCCACTGTAGGCGCAGGCGTCGTGTGGCTGGCCACAGTGACAGACAAATCCGAAACCGGATGTCGCCAACCAGTCTGTGCTTGTAATTGTGTGCTCCGTTCTTCATTATTTGATATCGTCAACAATGTGCGAGTGGAAGATTGGTGTCCGTGGGTTGAAAAGCATTGTCCGGATGTCTACGAAGCAGTGACTTTATTTTGTGGCGAGGCACGACTGCTACTTCACAGGGTTTTTAGAAGATATTTCTGGCTTTTATAGGGAGAACGTCTGCCAGGCAAAAATGCACCACGTCCTGGAACACTTTCGCCGAAGTATTTGCTGGAACGTGTTAAACCCGAACCATGCAGTTGGCACCACGCGGTTGTTCAAATGAATTCCATTAGTTATGCAGTACTGTTATCACGTGCCTTGTTCACTATTACGCAGTGCCATAGTACGCATGCAATGCGGATGCATTCACTATGCCTTTTCTCAGTCAATTGCCTCAATAGTGTTTCCAAATTCCTCTTTAAGGAAATCACCTTCCTCCAGAAATTTGTCAAACTGGTCTCTAACGGTATCAAATTTCATCCAGCGGTCACAAACATTTCTAACAAACATACGTACTGTACGTTTAATCTCAAATCAGCCGATAGTATAACAGATGAGTGCATAGAGTTGAATGCTATTGGCTTCTATGGGATTGGTCACTCAATTAACAGTAGCATATGGGGTCATTTGCGCCCTCTAGATGCAGATTGATAGCGTTAAGGACTATTTGGAAAGGTCTGTGCAAGAACATGATTTCCTTCAGGGGGAATTGCAAAGCGTCATGAATGCACTAGACTGAGAAAAGGTATCGAGTGGAATACATCCAGACACTGTTCAATTGTAGGTACATCAGAGCGGCATATTAATTAATCGAGAGATTTGAGAAGCATGCGGCATTGCATAGCACCAGAAAGATAAAAATAAACGCTGGTCGCAAGGTGGCATAGGCGTCGTCTGCTGCGGTAAAGCTAAAAGGAATCACCACTGAAAGACACTGGATAATGAACCACTGGAAAAAATTAAACAACAAGTATGCACAAGTGCACTCAAACTCATGCGCCTGAATAACGCTCAGATTTGGTTCCACACAGCTAATCTATCTCCAGCAATTACTGGCCCCTTCAACCCTGTGCTTGCCCAGAGTATGTTAATAGTAAAGGCTCAGCAGCATGCGAATAAGCAGACAGAAGATGCAGGTCATCTGCACGTGTCCACAACTTCAGTGCAGAATAGAAAACAACCAACAGATATACGGACCGCAAGTTGCGAAGATGAGGAGAGAGAACAGTAGGATGCGTTCCAAGAGTCGAGCACTCTACGTGACAAAGAATTGTTAGCGCGAACCTAATCAGACCGGAGTTTGTGCAAACTTATTCGGATGCCCACGAACATTTGCGCCCGTTGGATGCACATAGATGTTGTTAAGGATCACTTGGACAGGTTTGTGCAGGGACATGATTTCATTCAGGTGGAATTTGAAAGCGTCATGGATGCCATAGGCTGAGAAAAGGTATAGATATCGAATGGAAGTGATCAATCCGGATGTGTCATGTGCTGCAGAGTGTAGTTGTGCACAGTGACATCCGTTTCAGCCTTCCCTTGTAGGAGGAGATTTATGGTTTGCGTGGCCGTGCAACGGAATAGGTAATGTTGACATGGGAGCAGTAAATAAGTAAGCGTTTCTTCTGTACAATGCTAGACACATCCACCCAGCAAATTAAGGTCTGATACAAAATACCGATCACGTGGTGATTAGGAATGTGTACAGATAGCTAACCGATTTCTGGCACAGAGGTAAAAAGCAAAGCAGTGGCGTTGCAAGTAAAATTCGGGACGTATTCTAAGGGATACATTAGTGGGTGAGATCGGCAAGACATTAGGAAGGTTGAAGTGCAATAACCAGCAACAATGGTCATAACAGATTCAAGGCAAAGGGGGAAGTGTAGTGAGAACGATCAAGTGAAGTGATACAATCATACCTACGATTGTCTCCATGGTTAGGTCCTCACTTTCCCGTAGTCACAATAATGGTCGTTTTCGTTAATAAGCATACCATACCAGGAAATAAGTTGGAACGGCCTTTTAGTTTCCACTTTTGTGTGTGATTCAGTAAGCCAAGTCGAACTACTAGGAGGCTACAATGTGGCAGAATTTGAGGGTATACTATTAACGTCACCATCTCGTATGTACAAGTAAACATGGGCCTTCATTTCAACAATGCAGCGGAACCTGATGCTCAAATTACAGCCTTTTATATGACTTAGCTTCACTCTCATAAGTGGCTAAATAGGTTCAGTGTGAGAAAAAGGAAAAGTTATTCAACGGAACATGACCAGGCGTGTCCCCGTATGTTCATTCACCTAAGCCATAACAATGTCTGTGCAATCTGGTTTGGAGTTTCCACCCCAGGGTTGCCTATTTTGTCGTGTTTTGGCAAAGTAAATCCCTTGTGTTGCTGATTCAATACGTCAGTTTCGGTCAACAGATGTTCTGTTTTGTTTTTGTCTCTTTTCCCGTAAGTTTTGTTGTGCATTCATTCTTCATTTTAGCTATGCACGTTGATTTAGAGAATAGCTAGTGAGCCTTAGGCTCCCTGCATACACACGATTCGCACATTTTCATACTGCAAGGTCCACTCTGTCCTGGTATTGCATTCACTTACCACCTCTCCTATTGCTTATCTAATCAGTCCATTCGAGAATGCGGTGATTGACAGCATTACCATCGTTGTGGGTCGATTAAGGTCGCCAGTATTTCGATCAACGTGGCTTCAAATCGGCAAACAGTCAATTAGTCACTTGCATAGGAGAGCAGGGAGAATAGTAAAGTGCGCAACAGAGATGCGGCAGGGCGAGCTGGCCAGGGGTCCGTTTCCATTGGTCAGACTACGGTACCCCTGATTGGCCAACTACAATGTGAAAAGGAACGTGTCTCTTGCGTCTTATAAAAACTAGTTATTTCTTTGTTAATCTTACCCTGGTTTAGAACAATTAGGAGGCTGACGTGGAAGCAGTAAGTGCGCTACCAAGGCAGTAGATGGCGCTGCAAATTGCGGCTGCTTATCACAATTTCCTCACACGGAGCGTACTCCTAACGAATCAACTATGACGCATCCTAACCCACTTATCGAGCCTCCACTATTTCTTTCACTATTTGCTTATTATTGCGCGGATTGTTTCCCCGAACTACTTTACACTTTGGTCATTCTCCTTCCTGAGACCCATGTTTGTGACACCAATCAACTTGAGTTGTTCAGAAATAGGCGTGCTCTTATCCGGAAGACATTTCTGATGCATTGATAGCAATTTATGCTATCCGCTGCATGTACCATCTACTGCACAATTGTGCTTCCCCTTCACCTCGGCCACCTCCACGTAGCTAACGTGTTCGCTACTTGCCTGCGTTCTGAGACGATCGAGGTGCTCCTTGAGCCAGCGATATGAAGCGTTGGAAACGAATCCAACCTATGGTTCCACCAATCACCGTGTAGCTGACAGGACGTAGTCTGCCAAACTTACTAGCGATGCTGGAACAAGTGGCCTTACACCGGACGCAGTTTGGAAAGTGCTAATTATCGGACTCTAGCATATGGCATGTATCGTAAACATCGCACGACGGGGGACGCACATAACACGGTTCAGACGAAGGCCATATGTGAATCAGAAATGCCAGTTAATAGCTTTATGGTTATGGTCATTAGGCTCTGACACACCGGTATCGAGCGGTCATGTATTTGGTTTCCGTATCAACTCCTAACTGACTCTTGGCAACGTTGATAACTACCCCACAATGCGCAAATCGTTCGAAAAGCTTTCGCAGATGACGCAAATGTTCGTCATGATTTCGACTTGCAACTAAGACATCGTCGATGTAGACGAAAACTAAGTCCAGCTCGCGAATGATCTGATCCATAAACCGCTGAAGCGTCTGAGCTGCATTACGAAGACCAAATGGCATTCGCAAGAACTCAAATAAGCCAAAGGGAGTAGTGACGACAGTCTTAGGTACATCTTGAGAATGAACGGGAATTTGGTGGTATGCCCGTACTACATCTATCTTGTTGAACACTTCCTTTCCGTACAGTGAGGATGAGAAATCCTGGAGATGCAGAATGGGGTATCTGTCTGGGACCGTGATGACTTTCAGTCCCCTATAATCCCCATATGGTTTCCAGTCTCCGGGTTTATTCTTCGGGACCATATGTAGGGGCGATGCCCACATACTGCTGGATAGACGTATTATGCCCAATTGTAACATATGATCGAACTGGGCCTTCGCTAGGGAGAGTTTATCTGGCGCTGTCGCCGAGCACGATGAAATACTGGACTGCCTGCTCTTCTTATCCTGTGAACGATCTCCCGTTTGATATCACCAGGATGATATCCGGGCTTTGTTATGCTGGCAAATTCACGCAACAGATCCGAATACATCGAAGAAGCTTGAAGCGGGACAAGATGCGGACTCATAGACATTACGGAACTGTTATAACCAGCCTGTGATAACTGAGTTAGGCCACCTATGATCTGACAGCGCTTAGGATCTGCGCTAATGCCATAGTGCTGAAAGAAGTTGAGGCCTAGTGTTGCAGTAGTCAATTTAGCTATGAAGAAAATCCAAGGGTAGGATCTACGGAGACCGAAATTTAGAGTAATATAACCTTCTCCATAGCATCGGATTTGTGTGCCGTTAACTGCTTGTAGGCTGTATACCGAGCAGTGTTTCAGGTCTTCTGGAAGTGGGGGAACTACACTGACTTGGGCACCCGTGTCTATGAGGAATCGCATGCCGGATGTTACGTCCCGCAAGTAGAATAGGCCGCCTGACTCGCATATGCCAGCTTGCGGCATCGTCATTACGTGCTGGCGTGGTCGTTTCCCGAATCGGAAAACCGACACGGTTTCACGCACATTTTCGCTTTGTTGCGAAACATACCATGGTATCACCATATGTGGTAGCCATAGAGAGATCAGTCTGATCTCCATCGTCTCCAAATTGCTTGCCTCTGTCATCCTTCACAGACTGATTGGCACTCGTGAAAGCCAGATTCGTGAAGAGCAAGCAGGATTTCGTTGAGGTCGTGGCTGCATTGACCACATCTTCACTTTGCGTCAGTAGTTAGAGCACCGTCACATACATTGGCGGCCCACCGTTGTCGTGTTCCTCGATATCATAGGTGCATTCGATTCGGTAAATAGACATGCACTTTGGGACTGTCTATTCAGGAAAGGTGTTCCTGAGAAATATGTGAATATTATCCGAGCATTATATGCTCGTAGCTCGGGCCGAGTGAGGGCTTACGGCAAGTTGTCGTCACCCTTTAATATCCCCAGCGGCGCGAGACAAGGATGCTCGCTGTCACCTCTCCTCTTCAACTTCGCTGTTGACGAAGTCCTGGAAATCGCATTCACAGGACACAAGTTAGAAGGTGTGGAGCTACTCCCAGTAGAACGACTTCTTGACTTAGAGTATGCAGATGATATTGCCCTGATCTGTGACAGCTCACAAACGTGCCAAGCGGCACTGGACAGATTAGCACTAGCTGTCCGTCACTTCGGGCTTTGCTTCGCACCCTCGAAGTGCACAGCGTTTCTCCAAGGTTGGTCTGGACCGCCTCCTACGCTGACCCTTGATGGGATCAGCCAGAAGTAGTTCAAAAGTTCACTTACCTGGGACTTTGTGTCTGTTCCTGTGGGATTGAAGATGAAATCACGAATCGTATAGCAAAAGCTCGGGGCGCTTTTGCTAACCTTCGCCACTTGTGGCGCCGGCGCCACATCACCCTCGCCCTGAAGGGTAGAGTGTACAATGCGGCAGTACGTTCGACCCTACTGTACGGTTGTGAAACATTGTCACTTAAAGCAGCGGACCTGAAGATGCTAGTTACGTTCGACCACCGGTGCCTTCGCAATTTAGCTCACATCTGGTGGGAACACCGCGTGAGCAATGAGCGTGTTCGACGACTTGTTAATGGCACTGGAAATGGAAATGAACCGCTCAGCACCGTTATTTCACGCATCAGGCTCCGATGGCCCGGCCACGTGTTACGCATGCCAGCCCACCGACTCGCGCGACGTGTGTTGTTTGCGCGCCGGGGGTGTGGATGGAAGAAGAGGAGGGGTGGCCAAGAGATGACTTGGTCCAGACAAAATGAAGACCCTCACTTCTGAGCTGGCCTCGGTTGGAGCGTCTCGGCTCCCTGGTTGGGGTCCGAAAGAGGATGAACACGTTTGGCTGGACACACTTGCTGATATGGCTAGGAGCCGACCTCAGTGGCGTTCGTGCTGTGAGTTTCTTTGTCCCACCCCATCCCTCTTAGCCTCCCCTTCCAACCACCATCTCATTATTTAGCCTTATATAATTTTGCATAGTAATTTTTTTGGTGCACAGCAGTCGGCTGGTAGCTTACCGAAACGATGCCCATCCGTTACCGGTAGCTCAGCCAGCTTGCACCAGTTGCATTTTTTCTCCTTTTTTCTATGTAATGCGGCACAGTAGCTGAGGTATTCCCCACCTCTAGCTAATGTGTATGATGATGATGATGTTGTTGTTGTTGATGAGGATGATGATGATGATGATGATGATCATGATGATCATGATGATGATGATGATGATGATGATGTTGATGATGATGTTGATGATGATGATGATGATGATGATGATGATGATGATGATGAGAACTGAGAACTGAGAACTGGTGGGAAGCAGCGAGTAGAGGTTGCTCTGTGTAGCTGCATCATTCGTCGTTTTCGGACATGAACTTTTTATTTATCGTTTCGCTCTTTGTACTTTGCCTCTGCAAATTGTTTGTCTAGTAGCATCTTGAATTTAGCCACTGTGTTGGCTTCTACTATATGCTGAGGCAGGTCGTTCCAGACATTCACCACTCTTCGTTCGAAACAGAGTTGATGGGCGACCCGCTTCAAATCCGGGACGATAAGTTTATACCGGTGTCCTCGCGTGCAGCTTGGTGTGCGCAGATGAAGTAGTTGTCTCAACATGGGGTAATCACCCAGATGTAATATTCGGTGCGTCATGATGAGGTCAACCCTCAGCCGACGATAAGATAGGGTGTATAACCCTAGTTTCTTACATCGGTCTTCGTATGGCATACCTCGTAAGTTGGGAATCAGCCTAGTGGCTACATGCTGCACCCGCTCAAGCTTTTCTACTTCGCCCCGGGTGATGGGACAGTATGCGAGAGTGCCGTACTCTAGCATTGGTCGTATTATCGAGACGAAGAGGCGAGTGGCAATCTCTTCGGACCAAGTGCTAAAGCTGCGCCTGAGAGCCCAAAGCATACGAAGGCTGTTTTGGTACAGCCTATTCGTGTTGTCAATGGACTTTAGGTCGCAGCGTGAGAGTACACCGAGGTCGCGCACGAAAGGAGCGGGATGTAACGGTTGTCCAGCCACTGTGTACGTTCGGCCGTGATCACACTTACCCAACCTCATGAATTGCGACTTGGCAGGGTTGATCGGAAGGTTAACCTCTGCAGACCATGTTGCGAGGCGGTCGAGATCCTGCTGAAGTAAATCGCAATCATTGAGTGTGCGGATTACTCTCCACACTTTCAAGTCATCTGCGAACAAAGCACAATGTGATAGTAGGAGCTGAGGCACATCGTTTACATGGATTAGAAACAATATCGGGCCCAGTACAGTGCCTTGGGGTACGCCGCTGCTCGATGGATACCACTCAGTTAGATGGTTGTCCACCTGGACTCTCCACTTCCGATCAATAAGGAAATTGCTGATCCATTTGTGCAGCGAACCACCAACACCGCACATCCTCAGTCTGTCAAGGAGCACTGCATGGTTAACCTTATCAAAAGCCTTACTGAAGTCAATGTAAATGACGTCAACCGATTGGCCTTTGTTCAGCGCTTGTAACCATTCGTGCCTCGTCAACAGTAGGTTGGTGATGCACGAACGACCTTTCATGAAACCATGCTGTGCGGAGGTTAACAGGTTTTTCGACTCGAGAAGTTGCAGTAGGCTCTTCTTCACAATCCTCTCGAGCGTCTTTGCCAAAACTGCCGTCAGGCAGATCGGCCGGTAGTTATCCACTTTGCTTGGGTTACCACCTTTCGGGATAGGCTTTACGACTGAGCATTTCCAGTCGTCCGGTAGTAGACCAGTGGATAGTGACCTGTTAAACAGTTCAGTTACAGAAGGTGCAATTATGGTCGATAATGACTTGAGGATTAGAGGGTGTATACCATCTGGCCCAGCAGGTTTCATCCCGTCAAGATTTGCTAGAAGCTTGCGTACATCCTCAATATTGCAGTCCAGGCTGTTAAGTTCGGCTGGATCGGTGCTCGTCGAACTCATTACAGACACCTGGTCACTTGCGAATACGGAGGCGAAGTGCGTTGCCAATGCTGACGCACGATCAGTACTCGAGGTTAGAGGCTGTCCTTCTGAGCCTTCTAACACTGGAATACTAGCTATAGGTCTTAGGCGCCGCTTCACATATGCGAAGATCCTCTTGGGGGCAGTTTTTGCGGCAGTTGCAAGCTCCTCTTCGAAGCTTCTGCGTTTTCTTGTTTTCGCCTTGTTGCAGCGATTTCGTTGTACCTTGTAGGCACTGTAGTCCTCATCAGAGCCAGATAACACGAATTTGTTCCATAGTCTACGTCGCCGTCGGGCCATTTTGTTGTACTCTTTGTCAAACCAATGTGGTTTGACTGGCCCAACTTTCCGAAATTTGAGGGGCACAAATCGGGCGCACAACGATTTCACTCCCTCTTTAATGATAGCCCAACAGGTTTCAATAGATGAATCCTGTGGTAAAGACCAGTCTATCTGGCTCGCTGCTCGAATGAGGCCATTAAAGTCCGCCTTCCAATAGTTGAAGGCTGACTCTAGTGGGAGAGGATACGGTAGCGGTAGTTCTAAACTGCCTATGACCACTGAGTGGTCACTCGCTCCCAGAGGCTCTAAGATTTGAATGTTATGTACACGCTGCTCACAGCTAGTCAACAGCAGGTCTAAGCATGATGGAGTTGCGCGCGCAGTAATGCGTGTTGGTTGGTTGATGTGCTGTGTGGTCGCGGTTTCAAATATCAACTCCGTAAACTTCCTCTCGACTTCACAGTGGCCGGGGAGAAGTTCAGCTTCAGGCCACTGTATTCGGGGCAAGTTGAAATCGCCCATGAGTAGGAACAGCTGACGACTCATGTGGTTGCGGACATGCGGCAACCAGTCCAAACTGCGGCTCAGTGGGCTGCGATATACCACGCCCACGTGCAACTCGCAGCGTCTGAGGTGTATCGAACACCATAACTGCTCACATAGACCATCAGCGCTTTGATAGGCGCTCACTAGTCTCCCACACAAGGAAGACTTTATGTAAAGTAGAACGCCACCGCGATCATTTGATGGTCTATCACAGCGGAAGCATGAGTAGCCGGGGATTTCCAGTTCTTGGGCGTTTACGTCGGAGTTTAACCATGTCTCAGCAAGGCCTAATACGTCCGGTCGCTGAGAGCTTACGAAGTCGTACAGCACATCGCGTTTGTTCATCAAACTGCATACGTTAGTAAAGGCTACGCGCAGACCGCGGTAGGACCCGCTGGGCGCGCCTGAAGTATTAGCAACCTGTTGATCCGGACTCGTGGAGGAACCCGGGCAACTACTCGAAAATTTACGATACGGAGGTTTGTTTCTCCATCCTCCGTGCGCCGCTTTAGTTCAATCATGGCAGACTTGAGTTTCTCTCTGTCTGCCGGTTCTAAGTCAGCGCGTACGTGGATCTTCATACCCTTCAGCCTATTAAGGCGAGACAATAGTAACTTGGTACTTGCTTCTTCGGCAAATGTCACCCTCATGGGCCGATTTTGCCCTCCATTCTCTTTCCTAGACGGGCGATCTGTTGAACTTTGAGACCGTCCTCATTTACATCGAGTAGTTTGTCAATCAATGATTGCAAATATTCGACGTCATGTGCATAACGCACCTGAGGATTAGAATCACCGGACTCAGGTGATGATGATGATGATGATGATGATGATGATGATGATGATGATGATGATGATCACCATATGCCATGAAGACGACTAACACTCCGAGTACACTGTGGATTAGATCGTGAGTTACTTCTTCGTCTGGTGATGGTAATGGAAGCCAGATGTTGTTGCAAGGAGCGCACGGCTGTAACGAGTTCGTCGTCAGATGTACGAGGTGATAAGTTTGAGATCATTGGCGTTTGTATCTCCATTATCTTATCAGCCATAAGGGCTAAATCTTTTAGTTCGGTATCCTGGTGGGCGTTAGCCAGTATCTGTTGTACATGTATAGGGAGCCGTTGCATAAATAGGTGCTTAGACATGGGATTCTCTGGGGGGTGTTCACCTACCAAAGCTTGCATGGCTCCTTATACTTGCGTAGGAGTGTGACCGCCTAACTGCTCTTCATTAAGTAGACGCTGCACTCTTTTACGCTCGCTAAGGCTAAGCTCACGAATTAACAAGTCCCTTAACTGTTGGTATTTAATGCTTGTTTTAGGATATCCTGTGCCAAAAGCAACGTTTCCGGTGGGAGTCGGGAAATAAAGTGATGAAGCTTTAAGGCATCCTTATGTATGGGATTGATTTCAAAATTGACTCGGCCTGCATAAACCATAGCTGGGGATAATGTATCCAAAATGTTGGTAAACAACTAGTAGATACGGTGTTAATTTCCCCTGGTTGCTGGTCAGTCATATTAGCATATATGAAATGATGGAAGTATGACGAAATTGGATACGACTCACCGGATGATGTTTGCTGAGTCGGAATATCCGAACTCACGTCGGGTCAACAACTTATCGACGGGGTCACCACTTAGCGTCTTTCCACTTATCGTATTGTGATAACGCTTTTAGGTTGCGGAGGTCTTGGATTAATAACCCGTCATTCTTGGATGCCAAAAGGGATTGAAAAGGTGTATGCCCATGATGGTGTTTTGGGGGCTCCCAGATGTTGTGCACGATGTGATCTAGAGTCAGTCAGCGATTCAAAAAGAATGTTGGTCGATATTGAAGTGTTTGAAAGAATAGTCGATATAGCTGGTAGTGTTATCAGCTGACCGGAAGGTTGTGTAGCAAAATGTGAAAGATACACTACAAGCTGACAGAAAGCGGCGTCTGTCCATCAGCGACAAGGAGGCACTGGTAATCCAGTTTTCGGAGGGTGACAAGCAAATCCGCAACTGACAGTACTGGCGGAAATTAAAGCGTCTCTGATGCGCATTCATTTCGAATTGACATGAAGCAAGTAGTGTTGACAGAGAAGACTGGTACTTGGTTAGCATCACAAGATGTTGCAGATTTTCGACGTTCCGTCGGCAGTGCGTACGTCTGGATGATCCTCCAAAACGTATGCAAATGTTGGCGCGAACCAGTGAGTGATCGAAGTCCAGACAAGTTGGCCAGTACAATCGGCAGTCTGTTACGCTTCCGCGCCATCTGTAGCTTATTGCTATGTGGTCAAGCTGGGACCATTCTTGTGTTTGAGAAGGCGGACGCCAGGTAATAGTCTGCCTTTTTGAATGACGAAAACTTGTACTCGAAAGAAACAAGCGATGATCGGAACAAAGAGTCAGTAGTCTGTCTCCATTATCTGGTCGGCTGTTACCGAGGCTAAAGTACCCCCAAGATATTGCTCGCTTGGTGGCAGACGGCCCACTCGTGCGTTAAAATCTCCGGCGAGAATGGTAATATCAGACCTTTTAGCGGAACGCAGAAACTCACTTAGCTGTTCGTGAAAGCAATCCTTGACTGCATCCGGGCTGCAGTCTGTAGCAGCGTAGGCGGAGGAGACAAACAAAGCACGCAAACCATTTCCAAGCTTACTTAACCTACATGAACCTCGTAGTCTGATATACATAGCCGACTGTTGACTGGGATCCAGTCAAGCAAAACGAGCTCAGACCTGACACTTAGTGCAACCCCGACACCAGCTTGGTCAGAAGCGGCGGCCTATGGATCTCCGGAAAGGCGAAAGTGGTATTTGACGTCAGAGTATGCCGGAGGTGTCATTCTGATGACGGTACTGGCGTCTTGCAACCTGGTTTCGGAAAGATAACAGATGTCCACCAAGAGTGTCTCAAGGGTACAGGCCAGATATGCTTGTCATCTGATCTGCATCAGAATGCGCACCTTGTAGGCTGGAAGGCCGAATGGAGCACAAGGACGAAGGAAAGCTTGGACTTCGGTTGAGTGTGAGGATGTTGTGACCACCGGACAACGAACAACGAATATTTGCCTCAGAACTCTGGCAGGTGTGACCAGTGAGCCTTGGTTGACGATGACCAGGGTAGGCATAGGTGCAGTTGAGGAACTGGACGTGTGATGACCAGTAAGCGGATGTTGAGCAGCAGAGACAGTAAAGCCAGTAGACATAGCAAGAGAGAAAGCATCAGTGTAATCCATCCATGGTTCGTCAGTGGGCGTGATACTACCCGGTTGCCCATGCCGAAGTAGAGAGTTGTGTTAGGGGGCTCCACTCCGAGCCTTTGATGCAGGATCTAACCCACAAGGCAGCAGGGCGATATGAGGGTAGCGTAACCTGTTGGGAGCCGGTGACCAAACAAGTGGTTCATACACCTTTAGGACCGTATAGGACCAGGGATCCAGCGTACCCTTGAAGTACAGTGCCTCAGAGAGAGGCAAGGAGTAGTGACTTCATTTAGTGGCGAGTCACATTCACCACGTCACCATGTTGTTAAACGGACCTATGTGGCATTTTATTGGGAGAACGCTTGCCAGGCGAAAACGCACCACGTCCTGAAACCCTGTCGCCTAACCGTTCGCTGGAACGGGATAATGCCGAACCACCCAGCTGGTACTACCAAGAAGTTGTTAGGAAAGCCAGATAGAATATGACCCGATATATTTTTGCCTCACAAAATGTGGCCCTCCTTGTAATAAGTTTGGACAACCCTGCTGTAGATTCAGCTGAGGAACAGTGTCGACTATATGGACCAGAACAGGCCTGTTAATGATCCCAACACCACTGTGGGACAACCAGCGTGAGCACTACTTGTTCACACGATTTTAAACGTGCCGCACCGTGCGACCGACATACACAGGCGCTTTCGAACTGATACTTAACCATGGAGGCCGCCAGCATCAACACATCGTCCTCGTTTCGTGGACGAATGAGTGGTTAACTCTAGAATTCTTCACCGACGTAGAAAAACGTTTTGCTCTCCGCAAGCGTAGTAAAACACGGATCCTGTGGGATACACATCTATCCTGATATCCTTTGGAGCGCGCGAAAATCAAAAAGAAACACAGAAGTGGGACACAGATAACAAGACCGCCTAAACACAATCTTCATACATGGCGTGCCAGGACGTTCTTCTAAAGATGTTCAAGAGACCGGAAAGCACGATTTAGAACATTGGCGGTTCATTCGTGAAACACTTTCTTTAGATAATATTACAGCGCTATCGCTCACCAGGATACCTCTCTCACCAAATTATAGAGGATACGGCCCTAGAATCCTAAAGATTGTGGTTCAGTCAGAGCAACAAGCAAAGGATGTTTTTGGATCGTTGGTAGAGCAATCGGAAAAGTCTCCCTTCTGAACTTCGGTTAAAGGTCGTAGAAGCTTTGCAAAGTGTAGATGTCAAAGCACCTGAAGCAGTAAGCGTATCGATGACTGTACAGAAGCGTGACCTGACTGCTGCTTTAATTAACTCTGACATAAGTCTAAACGAAGATTGTGACGCACCTTTGCCGAATCAAGCTTCAGACGAGGTATCATTATCCCAGCAAAAAAGGAGGAACTGCCGACCTCCCATCGGTTGGCATTCTCCCACACTTGACCCCTTCACTCCTCTGTGGGCTCTCAATGACCGAGAAAACTGGCCCGCATGTATAGAAACGCTCAGGGTCTTTTTTAATAAACTGGCCGAACTGTCAGATCACCAAGCTTTCGGGTTATATGATGTCATTGGTATCACCGAAACTTGGTTGCACACGGGAATGACGGACGCTGACGTTTTGCTACCGGGCATGTCGCTTATCTGGAACGATAGGCTCACAAAAGGAAGAAGGATAATCCTGTAGTACCGAATAGACTTACAGTGCGAATCCATGGCGGATTCAGACTCGCAGTTCCCAGACTGTCTTTGGTGCCGCTTTCAGTTCAAATGCAGTAACGATTGCCTTATTGTCTTGGTGTACCGCCCCCTAACTCTACTCCCGAAACTGACTGCCACCTAGCAGCTGCTTTATGATGCAGTTTACAAAGAAAGTATACTCACCTACGTTTCATGGGTGATTTCAACGTACATTGTGTAGAAACTCCTGCCACTATCAGAGCGCAATTCAAAGCTGATGTACAAGATCTAACAACTGTTCCTCTTTACTACCACATCGTTTTGCCCACTCGGTTTAGAACTGGTAACAGGCTGTCTGTGCTGAATATTGTGCTTACCAACGAGGAGCATATGATTGATGTGTTGGGTCGCAGTGATCACGCAGTCATCAGTTTCAACTTCGTCTGCTATGCGGAATATCGGAATGAGAACGATGAGACTGTGCAAACCATCACAAGCTACGATCGATTAGCCCAGCTCGTCAGCGCCACAACTTGGTTGTTCCTGGCCGAGGAACCCCGGAAGTCACCTGGCTCGAGTTTGTCAACAGAATCAGTCAGTTGCTTGTAGTGGCTTCAGAGACAAGAGTTTGCCATAAGTGTACATCAGTTTCTTTCGTTAGAAGCAGGACTCGAAAATGGATGACAGTACGCAACGCAGCATGGCGAGTGTACAGAGAAGCTCCAGCACCAGAAACTTGGAACAAATACGTAGGCCAGTTTAATCACTGCACTCAACTGCTAAGAGAAGACAAAGCCGCCTATAAGCAAAACATCGTAAAAACCTTCGGCGCTAACCACAAACTGCTGTACAAGCACGTCAATAGCTTACGAAAGGTGAGGCAAGGATTTCCTCCACTCAGGATAGCTGATGGCCCAACAAGAACGCCTGTGGAAGCAGCAAACGCGCTGCGGATGCAATACGCCCCACAGTTTCAGGGGGCCTTGCCACCAAATGAACTTACCAACATTTGTCGCCTTCTCGCCAGGACTAACACACATCACTTTTACCGCGGAGGATCCAGGTGAACGCCGACCAGCAACTTCTTCAGAGTGACCTAGATATAGGGTATTAATGGTCAGCCGAAAACTTACTGCATTTCAACGTCAGTAAATGCAGTGTACTTTCCATCCTACATCAGAACATCTACTCATACCGGCTCGGAACAAATCTGCTGCAACAATCAACTGTCGAACTTGGCTTGGGTGTCCTGGTTCAAGATGATTTGTGTTGCTCCAGGCAATCTGAAAAGGCCTCGAAGACTGCGCACCAACACGTCGGGCTGTAGTGACGGGAGTTTGGACAAATAAACAGCTCCATATTTCGACGAATACTCAGTGAGCATGTTCCCGCCATTTCGAATACGTCATTCAAGCCTGGCATCCATGGCTGAAACAGGACCTTAATGCACTGAGGGGGCCACGTCGGTCATCTAAGAACGTAATTGGAATGCGCAATCTTTCCTACCAGGAGAGGCTGCAACGATTGGGATTGTTCAGTGGAAGCTATCGCAGATTACGAGGCGACCTGATTATGGCATACTTGATTCTGCGAGACCCACATCATGTGTGCCGCCTTCTACTGCAACTCAGCACCAATACAAACCTGAGGGGCCACTCATTAAAACTCATAGAACAATACAGTCGTCTGGAGTGCTGCAGAAATTTCTTTTCCATTCGTGTCTGTCACGCGTGGAATGCCCTCCCAGAATCGGTCGTCACTGCACTGACGCTACCAGTATTTGAAAGACGTTTGGATGATGCACTCATCCACTACATTTTGTTATTTAGCACTACGTCTCCATCCTACACCTGGAATTTACCGTTGAAGTATTTGATGTTAACTGAGGGTTCTGTGAATCTAGGCGGATTGCAGGACTACTTAGGAGCAAACGGTGGGTCCTTATTTTCATATGTAAAAGTATTAACTCTTTTACTATCCTTATCATCGTTACTGTTATGTTGATATCACCACCAACTATCCAACAGGACTTGTAAAACGACGCTTCTTAACCCGTATAAATTCCTTGTTCATTGGTTATTGTCGAGACAAAGCCCTCGGAAACACCAGTTACATATGCAGAGATTGTTGAAAAAGTCCGCCGGGAGGCCGCCGTTGTTGCCACTTCTGTTGTAATCACCGTTAACGCGAAGAGAGCGACAAAGAGTCAACAATTAAAACTTGACTACAGGTCCGAACAAACGAGTATCCCACATTGTAGATCAACGAAAAAAGGGATCAAACAATAGTGCCCGGACTGTTGTATGCTCAAATGTTCCTGAATCTTCCGCTAACACATTGCGGGATAAATTATCGGACGACCAAGACCAGTGGAACTCATTATACTTGCTGGTGAGTGTCAAAGCCGAGCTCTTAAACTTAGTACGAATTACTCGTCATCCGAACTCGCCACACTATGGAGAAACCCAGACTTATTCGAGTAACACTAGAATCCTCCACCGACGTAGAAAACGTTTTGCTCTCCGCAAGCGTTCCAAAACGCGGATCCCGGGGGGTGCACATCTATCCTTATATCCTTTGGAGCGCACGACGATCAAAAAGAAACACAGAAGTGGGACACAGATAACAAGACCGCCTAAACACAATCTTCATACATGGCGTGCCAGGACGTTCTTCTAAAGATGTTCAAGAGACCGGAAAGCACGATTTAGAACATTGGCGGTTCATTCGTGAAACACTTTCTTTAGATAATATTACAGCGCTATCGCTCACCAGGATACCTCTCTCACCAAATTATAGAGGATACGGCCCTAGAATCCTAAAGATTGTGGTTCAGTCAGAGCAACAAGCAAAGGATGTTTTGGATCGTTGGTAGAGCAATCGGAAAAGTCTCCCTTCTGAACTTCGGTTAAAGGTCGTAGAAGCTTTGCAAAGTGTAGATGTCAAAGCACCTGAAGCAGTAAGCGTATCGATGACTGTACAGAAGCGTGACCTGACTGCTGCTTTAATTGACTCTGACGTAAGTCTAAACGAAAATTTGGACGCACCCTGGCCGAATCAAGTTTCAGACGATGTATCATTTTCCCATCAAAAAAAGGAGGAACTGCCGACCTCCCATCGGTCGGCATTCTCCCACACTTGACCCCTTCATTCCTCTGTGGGCTCTCAATGACCGAGAAACTGGCCCGCATGTATAGAAAACGCTCAGGGTCTTTTTTTAATAAACTGGCCGAACTGTCAGATCACCAAGCTTTCGGGTTATATGATGTCATTGGTATCACCGAAACTTGGTTGCACACGGGAATGACGGACGCTGACGTTTTTGCTACCGGGCATGTCGCTTATCTGGAACGATAGGCTCACAAAAGGAAGAAGGATAATCCTGTAGTACCGAATAGACTTACAGTGCGAAACCATGGCGGATTCAGACTCGCAGTTCCCCGACTGTCTTTGGTGCCGCTTTCAGTTCAAATGCAGTAACGATTGCCTTATTGTCTTGGTGTACCGCCCCCTAACTCTACTCCCGAAACTGACTGCCACCTAGCAGCTGCTTTATGATGCAGTTTACAAAGAAAAGTATACTCACCTACGTTTTCATGGGTGATTTCAACGTACATTGTGTAGAAACTCCTGCCACTATCAGAGCGCAATTCAAAGCTGATGTACAAGATCTAACAACTGTTCCTCTTTACTACCACATCGTTTTGCCCACTCGGTTTAGAAACTGGTAACAGGCTGTCTGTGCTGAATATTGTGCTTACCAACGAGGAGCATATTATTGATGTGTTGGGTCGCAGTGATCATGCAGTCATCAGTTTCAACTTCGTCTGCTATGCGGAATATCGGAATGAGAACGATGAGACTGTGCAAACCATCACAAGCTACGATCGATTATCCCAACTCGTCAGCGCCACAACTTGGTTGTTCCTGGCCGAGGAACCCCCGGAAGTCACCTGGCTCGAGTTCGTCAACAAATTCCGTCAGGTGATTGCAGAGGCTTCAGAAATAAAAGTTCGCAATAAGTGTAAATCAGTTTCTTCCGTTAGGAGCAGGACTCGAAAATGGATGACAGTACGCAACGCAGCATGGCGAGTGTACAGAGAAGCTCCAGCACCAGAAACTTGGGACAACTACGTAGCCCAACGTAACCACTGCACTCAACTGCTAAGAGAAGACAAAGCCGCCTATAAGCAAAACATCGTAAAAACCTTCGGCGCTAACCACAAACTGCTGTACAAGCACGTCAATAGCTTACGAAAGGTGAGGCAAGGATTTCCTCCACTCAGGATAGCTGATGGCCCAACAAGAACGCCTGTGGAAGCAGCAAACGCGCTGCGGATGCAATACGCCCCACAGTTTCAGGGGGCCTTGCCACCAAATGAACTTACCAAAATTTGTCGCCTTCTCGCCAGGACTAACACACATCACTTTTACCGCGGAGGATCCAGGTGAACGCCGACCAGCAACTTCTTCAGAGTGACCTAGATATAGGGTATTAATGGTCAGCCGAAAACTTACTGCATTTCAACGTCAGTAAATGCAGTGTACTTTCCATCCTACATCAGAACATCTACTCATACCGGCTCGGAACAAATCTGCTGCAAACAATCAACTGTCGAACTTGGCTTGGGTGTCCTGGTTCAAGATGATTTGTGTTGCTCCAGGCAATCTGAAAAGGCCTCGAAGACCGGGAACCAACATGTCGGGCTGTTGCGACGGGCGTTTGGACAAATAAACAGCTCCATATTTCGACAAATGCACAGTGCACTATGTTCACCTCCATGTCGAATACGCCATTCAAGCCTGGCATCCATGGCTGAAACAGGACCTTAATGCACTGAAGCAGACACAAGGTCGGGCATCTAAGAACGTAATTGGAATGCGCAATCTTTCCTACCAGGAGAGGCTGCAACGACTGGGATTGTTCAGTGGAAGCTATCGCAGATTACGAGGCGACCTGATTATGGCATACTTGATTCTGCGAGACCCACATCATGTGTGCCACCCTTTACTGCAACTCAGCAGCAATACAAACCTGAGGGGCCACTCAATAAAACTCACAGAACAATACAGTCGTCTGGAGTGCTGCAGAAATTTCTTTTCCATTCGTGT
>OX104064.1:30589597-30696932 GCA_944474145.2 Dicrocoelium dendriticum
CAAGATATAATCGCTCGAGACAAGCGAAAGTTAGCGTACCGGCCACTCCGCGAGTAACACGAGTAAAAAGTAAAGCACAGAGAGGAAAACAAGACACAGCCCCCACAGCTGCCAGCCTCATTGAACAAATGAATGATAAGATTAAATCTCTTGAACTTCAACTAACTGAAATGAAACAAACGCTTGACTATATCGGACCGCTTAAAGACCATATTGCCTCTTTAGATCATATCTGCAACCCATCAAGAAAACTAGATCCGGCTCAAATGAATAGAGTAAGACAGCTTATCTCCTGTATCGCGTCTGAGGCTCATGAACGAACGCGTAGATTAAAAAATGCTATAGTTTTCAATATCCCTGATAAACTTAATTTGGCTAAAGAGCTACATTGATGAACGCTTGCAACATGACTAACGTCGAATGCAAATGTCTACGACTAAATAAGAAGACACCGAAACGGTGTTGCCCTATACTTTTTAAGTTTTCTCTCGAAGAACATGCACAAGGCTCGGCCTCGGTCCTGTGGGCTGCGCTAGCGGTGTATTTGTCTGATTTATTGCGCTGTCCACATATTCCCGCTCCGTAGTTCCGGGCCCAGGCTCGTCGCTAGCCGTCTTTCGCGATCCGTTCTCAGCTAGCTCCGAAGAGCTCCCCAGAGCCATTCTTGGAAACGGCCCCTCTACAATATAGCACTGTTTGACGTACTGAATTGGATGTCAGACATAGTGAACCAGTGTAGAGCTAGAAACTCACATGTGAGCCTCGCGATCACTGACTCTGAAAGGTTGTTCAAGAGACAGTCAAAGTGTTCCCGCCAGATCTGCATTATGTCTGCAGTCTGTTTGCAGGCAGGGCCCGAACTACCATTGATTAACGTCCTCAGCGGCTCCAAACTCGGTCCACACACCGCATGCAAGGAGACAGAGGACTCCTTGTGTTGACGGCATTTGGTGCAGCAATCCGTCCGCTTTGCCTTCTGCGTCCACCATGCATTTTTAACGCAACGGACCTCTCGGGTCAGTCGCCGTCGAATTCGGCCAAACTTTCTCTTCTCCCCCAAGTCATTAGGACCCATTACATGTGCAGCAAATGCTGCATTCTTCCCCGACACCAATGCGCCAATCGTCGCATTGTTGCCATCAAACCAATCAGGTCGCTTACACTTTACGCGTCCGACGGTCTCCTCGGCAGTAGCTGTCACATGGTCGCGAATGTGGTGCCACAGGTCGCCCACTGTGGCTACGCATTCCACACCACACAAACCTGCAGTCAACTCCTTCTCCAAATCAATACGTTTCTCCAACGTACCGAGAGATAGAACGCTAAATTTACGCCGATTCACGGCCGGAGTGCAATATATGTTTTACGGAAATATGTGTATAGTTTGGTGGGCACCAATTTGTGATCAGTACCACACTCAGAGCCACGCAGTACACATGCCATGCGCACTTCACGCATATCACGCTGACGTACGCTGACGTAGTCGGGCAGATGAGCTTGGCCATTCCGCGGGTGCATCCAAGTTGTTACATCACTCGCACACAGTGCAAACCGAGTGTTCGTGATCGTCAGGCCGTGAGTGGCACACAGTGAGAGCAGACTGTTACGGTTTGCATTCGCTGAACTAATTCCATGCAGACCGATGACATCTGTCCACACTGATGCATCACGCCCAGCGCGCGCGTTGAAATCACCCAGCAGAAATAGTCGGTCGCACTTCGGCACAGACCGTATCACGAAGGATAACTGAGTGTAGAACTGATCACGCGTGTCAACAGGATAACACATGGTTGGACCGTAGTGGTTATAAATGGGGGCAAACTTGCCTCTTCTGAGTCCTGGGAGAACAGTCATCAGTCGTGCGCTGATGCCAGTTGGTTCACTCACGAGGTGACCGGATACATCAAATACGACCCATGTTCACGTTTTGTTGCAGCGGCGTTGCCCACCCAGTAGAATGTGTAGCCAGCACCTGCTTCATGCAACATACCTTGCTCAGCGAGCCGGGTTTCACTGAGCGCCACAATATGGATGTTGTAGAGCCCGGCAGTTCCATCGCGACCAGTGCAGTGCGTCGCTTTTGCGCTCACTCGAATTCCGATGCAATAGTGTGTGTACGTTCCGGCACGTGATGTTGACTGCTTTGAGCGCAGGCTCACTATTGCTTTGGAAGACAATCGCACGCGAGATAGTTGTTGCTCTTCGGAGATTGGCTTTAGGAACCCTACCCGGAGCCTTTGGCGTAACGAGCTTGCCCACAAGGCAGTGGGAGCAGATCCAGCTCGGGAATATGATTGCGGAGACCGATTGGGATCTGCTTGACGGCCCTCACACGCAGCGTTTGAGGTAATTAAACGATTCATATGTGTTTCGCGACCGTAGTTGGATACACCTGCGAGCGCGGAGACGAAGGTGGGTTTTGGCGCGTTTGCACCAATTCGACCGAGGGCTGCCAGGCTTGAGGCGTGCAGTAACAAACCACTGAGCATCCGGAGGTGCTCCCTCACCGTCAGGGACAATGCGTGATGGTCGTACTCTACACACTGCTCTAGGCACCTAAATATTCGCTACGATTTTCTCGCAACATAAATATTGGATGGACACAAGCTACCCATGCCATTTTTCTTGCTACCTACGACATGCTACCTCGCACTCTTTTATATACCTGCAGTCACAAGAGTTCCTCAGCTGGTCAGGGACATGCTAACGCCGTGACCATTGTCCACGGTTCCAACAACTTGAGCAGGAGTGTGCAAAATTACTTGTAAAGATATTGGGTATAGTCACTCGCACAACCGAAAATACCTCCCTGTGTTTTTATATAACACAGTGAAACAACTACAGGATACTCGTCCATCCTGGCTACTGTGTAACAGATGAAAGAAACTGGAGTATGGAAACTTGTACTGTAATTTTGATGCAATTTTACCGTATTGGAATGCTACACCAGCAGTTGTGGTTCAAAAGGAAAACACAACTCAATGTTTCAAGTTGCACATTGGCTAGTAAACTTTAACGATAAAATCTAGTGAATTGAGAACTAGGCGGGGTAGACGGACTCGATTGGCGTGCCAACACACGAGATTTCAGTGCCTGAATTTGGTTTCCTTGTTAGGCCTTTGAATGAATTTGTAGGAAACCTGTGCGTGAGCAACGAAAATCCAATTTAAGCCACCTGTGGAGTATCCAGTGGTGATGGTTGCTAACTCGCTTACAGGGTGAATGATGAAGCCGTGTCACTCAGAGTTAATACATCTACACTGGTCAGCATAAGATCACTCTAGTGGGCCACGCCGATCACGACGGAAATAATCACGCAAGGGGAACTGGATGGTTAGGTGATGGAAAATGCTAACGTTAAATTTCAGGATGATAGTGGGCTAGAGGAGACACAGTCTCGTGGTTAACTGCCCCTTGCGCTGTGTACCGCTGCCATTCATACTGAGTTCTCAGGAAAGAACACCCGTCAATCGCAGTGATTGTTTAAGGAAGAAAAAGCCACTGGCCACCCCAACAGCAGTGTTGATAGTGCTGTTGGCAAAAACTTTTCTTCGCAATACTGACGTGTGGATACGTTCCAACGGTGCGAATGTCTGTGCCAGGTTAGAACCTTGGGTAACTCATCGAAAACCAACTTTTCGAAGATCGCGGTCAATAGTATTCAATATGACAGGATGGTCACGTGTTCTCAGGGGCTATCGCCGAGAGGTTTCTTATGGTTGTGCTTTAAATGCCAGAAGTCGATACCACCGGAATGCGCGGTGCTGGTGAATGAACCACATGAGAGGGGCAACCTATGAAGAAAAAATAAAAAAGATCCAAGGGCTAGTCGAATCACAGCTGGATACATGTTCTATTTTATGTAATCACAACAGGCTGAAGGGTCTGTGTGGTGTGAAACAAGCGACAGGAACAAAAGTTCCCATAACACACTGGCTTGATAGTAACAGAAGGTTGTTCCGAAAAAAGTTGTACCGTTGCTTGTGGTAGGTTGCCTAATTTCCTGAAGAGAACAGTTCGTTTCGCTTCTGTGCGCACTTAAGTTTGAACTGCGTGGGATTCTGTTTTTCTACGTAGGTTACATGATTCAACCCGATTCAGTGACGCCACCTAGCTTTGTCTTTCAGACCTTGAATCAGGTTCAGTTTAGACTTGTCCTAAGCCCTAAAACAAGCGGTGTCAAGCCAGGTCAAGCCAAGAGAATGCTTTATAAACCCCGAACGGGTGAATATTTAACCGTAACACACACAATTTCAGCGAGAAAGCATGAAATGCAAAAAGGTGGATCAATAGTTGAAAAAGAATTATATCATCACAGTATAAACCGTTTTGTTAATTCTTGGACAACTTTATTTTGGTGTAACAAAAATCGCGCTAGGCAGGGGATAATTTGCGAACGTTACGCTAGTGTACGGGCATATATAAATATACCGCTCTGATTGACGAGGTCGATACACATTCAGACAATACACAATGGAGGGGATGACTTGTGTCAGTACGTATTGTTGATGTTGTCTTTTGAAAGAACCAACATGCGTGCATGCAAGTATATCAACGAACGTCAGCTTCGATAACCAGTTGCATCACGATATATGTTTTGACGACCTGGAGACTACTTTAAACCCCTTGCTCAATACAACAGGAAGAATTACTACTGAGCAGTACGTCCAGTTCGAAAGAACACAAGCAATGACATGGCGAAGTATCAAATCATGAGGTAAAGAGGTAGCTCGCAGGTGTGAGGCGTAGAATGAGAACTTCCGGACTTTGTTAACCGATTGTCTTATCTGGTGTGACCAAGATAAATCATAGCTTGGCAAAGCACACAAATACTTTACCGACGTGGATGAGCGTAACCTCTCACTATCGATGTTGATTTCCGGTCATTGCTGAAAAAGCTGTTGATATCGATCGCCTCTGTACAGTAAAAAATAAGATCATTGCATCTTTACACGTTGAGCGACAGCTGGCGAACCTTTGACCAAAAGGTAAGATAGTTGATAATATCATAAAACTTGACTGAAGATGCATTCGTCGATTGACTGACGCCCAGGACAATATCATCTGCCTATTTCAGCAGCATTGCCTCTCCTGGAAATGATGTTGAGAATACATAATTGGAAAAATGAAATGGTGACCGATTGACTCCCTAAAGAACCCCAGTGTTTATGATTAGGGGAGATGAGCTTTTGCCCCCAAATCGGGTAATCTAGGTACTACCGGTAAACTAATCCCGCAAAAGATGATCGATGGAAGGACGTATTCCAGCGCCGAGTACATCTTTAAGCAGTAATTCGCAGTTTACACAGCCGAATGAGTTGCTGTAGTCCAAAAAACAGAATCGGTTGAACTTGATTTTAGTGTCCAAGGATGACAGTACCGAGTGCACAAGGCCGGTTACTGTGTCTTTGACTGACCTCGAACTGCAGTAAACACTTTGAAGAGAATCAGTTGACTTCTGTTCTGTCAGCATCCTCGCAAGTATTCTTTTTCCGAACACCTTTAAGGATACCAAGTACAAGTAATTGAGCAATATTTGCTTAAGCCTTTTTTGATATTGGTGTAATATTGACTCCCATTGGTGTAGCAACTACTTTTGCCGCCAGGGGAGGACGTAAAATTGACGCCCACTGGGAGTTGTAAACCCGTAAACCCTCACAGCTGCGAACAGCATTTAACTATTTCGTTTCACATAACAATAAAAAAGATCTAATTTTAGAGTACTGCATTAATACGGGTATTTGAGTGGTTACAATACTCGTGTACGGAATTTACCTATACATTTTTCGTGCCATACCTAAGGCAATAGTATAGAAAACAGAAACAAAATTCAGTCCATTGTCAAGTTCATAAATAATGCCCATGGAAGATTAAAACACAGTGTTGCAAAGAGATCTCTTTTCGGCAGTTCACATCAGGCAAATACAACTACAGGACTGTAAAATTCATTAGTAAACTGGCGCAAGTAACAAAGAGGACGGATGGGACGATTTGAACAGTTTTAGTATGTTCATTTGATGCTCGAATCGATTTAATCAGGTGACATCGTGATCGGGCTAACCGACAGCTAAATAACTTGTGTAAACAGAAAGGGCAAAATTACTAACCAAATAAAATTAGTTAATTACGCAAATGAATAGCACCCGGTTAAGCGAGATACTCCGGAGAACCTTATCATCATGGCCATGGCAAAGTCAAGGGTTGCACGAGCACCCTATGCTTGCATAGCTCTGGTTGTGTTAGCCTGATCGTGATGGCTTCAGCTGTCTGCAGGAGGCGTTTCCTTAGCCCTTTCGGGTATCGCCTCGGTATGGCATAATAGACTTTGAAAGCATCTTTTGTCAGAATCTGATACCCACTAAGAATCAGATGCTCCATAATTGAGCTGCTGATACTTCTGTGCTTGCCTCTCCGCAATGACCCTGGACAATGTTCAGCTCCCAACCTCCTCGGCTCTACGGCTTGCCTAAAATACACAAGCCACAAGTCCCTCTGCGTCCAATAATTGACATGTCCGCGTCGGCACACCACTTAGTCGCGAAATGGATTGTGCAGTTATTGGAACCCGTACGTAAGGAACTCTCTATTCATTCTTTGAAGGATTCGTTCGAATTCGTCGATAAAGTTAAAGAGCTGAAATTAAATGGTAAACAAATGTTTTCCTTTGATGTAGAATCACTTTTCACAAATGTCCCACTGTTTGAAACTGTTAATTTCATCTGTGAGTATATAACGGAAGGGAACCTAAACGTTGGCATTCCGATGCCCAAGCTCAAGCAGTTAATCTTGCGGTGTACCTTTAATAGACAGTTCCTGTTTGACGGAATCTATTACAGGCAAATCGATGGCGTGGCTATGGGGTCCCCCTTGGACCTCTTCTTGCCGACATCTTTCTCGTTAAGCTTGAGCGCGGTCCCATCCAAAGGCTTATTGCCTCATTTGATTCTTATTGGAGGTATATGGATGACACTTTCATCATCTGTGATTCGCACATTGATGTCAACCATTTGCTCGACCAGTTCAACAGTGCACACCCCTTAATAAAATTCACTAGTGAAATGGAGAATGAAGGTAAGCTGGCTTTTCTGGACGTTCTGTTGAGGAGGCGCGAGGACGGATCACTTGAGCGTAGAGTCTTCCGCAAAGCTACTTGGGTAGGACAGTACACACACTTTTCGAGCTTTGTCCCTCTGAGGTACAAACGCAACTTAGTACGTTGCTTGAATTACCGGGCCACCAAAATTTGTAGTCCCGAAACTCTCGAGGATGAGAAGGACCGAGTTGTGAAAACACTTCTTGCGAATGGATACCCAGAGCCTTTCATCAAAAAGCATGCCATGACCCGTGAGCGGAATAAGCCCGTAGCAACTGTTCCGAAGCAGGATGTGTTTCTCACTGTTCCTTTTAAGGGAGATATCGCCTTCGATCTCCTGAACAGAAGACTTTCTAATGCCGTAGCAAGAACCTACCCGGCCGCCCAACCACATGTAGTTGCAGAGACCGCTCCCTTCATAGCTCAACGCCTTAAAGACAGACTGCCAGTGTCGTCCGAATCGTACATTGTTTACCAGTTTACTTGCACCTGTGGTGCAAAGTACCTCGGGCATACGACCAGGCGTCTGTCGGTAAGAATGGCTGAACATTGTCCAGGGTCATTGCGGACAGGCATGCACAGAAGTATCAGCAGCTCAATTATGGAGCATCTGATTCTTAGTGGGTATCAGATTCTGACAAAAGATGCTTTCAAAGTCTATTATGCCATACCGAGGCGATACCCGAAAGGGCTAAGGAAACGCCTCCTGCAGACAGCTGAAGCCATCACGATCAGGCTAACACAACCAGAGCTATGCAAGCATAGGGTGCTCGTGCAACCCTTGACTTTGCCATGGCCATGATGATAAGGTTCTCCGGAGTATCTCGCTTAACCGGGTGCTATTCATTTGCGTAATTAACTAATTTTATTTGGTTAGTAATTTTGCCCTTTCTGTTTACACAAGTTATTTAGCTGTCGGTTAGCCCGATCACGATGTCACCTGATTAAATCGATTCGAGCATCAAATGAACATACTAAAACTGTTCAAATCGTCCCATCCGTCCTCTTTGTTACTTGCGCCAGTTTACTAATGAATTTTACAGTCCTGTAGTTGTATTTGCCTGATGTGAACTGCCGAAAAGAGATCTCTTTGCAGCATTGTCAATTCCCTTGTTATGGGCAGAACTGCCAATACGTGAGCCTTGTCTGGTTTATTAATGATTGAAGGTAGTTCGTTAAGTGTTTGAGTTTTTCGTATGTGCTCTCCCAGCTGCAGTACTAATGGTTCGAGTAAGGAAGATGCAGAGCAGATTGCCCAAGGTGATATTTCTATGTGAAGTCCAAAACTTCGGAAGATACATTACTTTTGTTGTTGCTTGACGCTTTCACAATAGACTGCAATCTTCTTTGTTCGACAAAGAATTCCTATCTTCTATATCTTCCTCAACTTCGTTAAGCGGATAACCATATTTAACGGATTTCACGGATTGAGAAAAGTATATTTGTCTGCAAAATAATGAGGTTGCTAAAACCTATGGCATTTCACCAGTCAAACTGTCTACGACAGACAGTATCACCCGTGTTAACTCAGCATCAAATCACCTCGATAGATCAAACAATTCTTCACCGTTTATTCCTTTTTTTGCGGATTCGAGGCTTTCTGTTTGTCCCCAGTTCAGCGTGGCTTTTGAATGCTTCCATTTCAATGTCTCTTCTGAAGAAGGTAAACACTTAACCCTGCAAGCTTGACAAGACGCTGCTGCAGATCTTCCCAGTTGGTTTAGACATTTTGTGTATTCTTGCTTTCTATGGGAACAGATCTCCAAGGACTCAGAAACAAAATAAACGGAATTTAAAACACTCAGTTCCATTTATCATTCTAAATAAGAAAATGAAGAGACTGGTATTGTGAGATGGAATCATTTCGTGTTATCTGTTCACTCGCAAACGGAAACGACAATACCGAAATTGGACTTAAAGATAAATCTGATCTTGTGTTCACCTTTTCTCCTTATTCTGTGGAGAAGTGATGAATTCGGAGTAATTCTTCGGCGAAATATTTACAATACTTGCTCGAGTACTCTATCTAGATTTTACCGCCACCTGATATTTAGACCGGTGATTTGAATCAAGACATTCCAGCAAGGTTTAGATGAAAAGGAAGAGAATATCCGGCCAATGGTACCAAAAGTATAACAGAATGAACGGTCGCAAGAGATGCATGAACACAACCAGATTAAGTAAGTAATTAGTGCATGGCATAAATGTAGCTTTGGGCTGATTACGCGGATGTCTCAGCCCACCCGACTGGTAGCCCTTCATAACAGCAGCATTGTCAACTGACTGGACACGGCAAACATCATTCTAAATTTTATTCTTCTCCGGATCTCTAAACACACATCCAGCATGTTTCGCTGCTTTGCTCTTGGTCTCAATGCAGCTGAGATTTGACTCCTCTGCCGTCACTTAATTTTCACTCACCTAATTTTTCTGGGATACATCGGAGGTGCTATCAACAAGAGCATATTTGCTTTCCTTGATCTTATTTACGATGTTTTTTCTCATCTGCTTTACCAAAATGCTTGCTAATTCATTTTGAACGTGTGTGGACAAAGAAAAGTTGGTGGTTTTCCTTCTCAGCTGAACTGCCACAAATTTTCGTTAAGAACAGGTTCATAATTTAAAATGTGTTTGGAAAGCTGGTAGCTTGGGTTGATAATTCAGTTGCTCATTTGTTCGCCGAGCTGCGAAATTGGTTTGCAAATGTTTCACCGTCATACGAGACGGCATCACCAGTGCGTCGAGATGTGGGCGAGATTACACCCCACATCTCGACGCACTGATGATGCCGTCTCGTATGACGGTGAAACATTTGCAAACCAATTTCGCAGCTCGGCGAACAAATGAGCAACTGAAGGTTCATAATTGGCAACAGAATACATAAATTCTGAAAACCAACCTCCATTATCCTTTTTTATCATTCTGGACATCTTCTCGACGACCGCACAATATCATGTTTTGCTTAGCGAGAAACTTGACGATATCAACCACTTTAGTTTGAATTTCACGACACAACTTTTATAAAAGTGCTAGCTATATTTTTATCAATTGCTTTTCTTCCAACTAGTCGGATCGCTAGCTGCTTGCGATTGAGGAATGACTGAGCAAGTGATATGCTAGATTCGAATACACATGCCTTTGGATTTAGTTTCCAAGCGTTTCTGAAACTCTCATCAATCAAAAAATAGACCATCCCGTTGAAAACATCCTGCAGCCGAAACAAAACAGGGTGTCATTTGAGGAATACATCATCCGTGTTCGCAATTTTTTCTAAGTTGCGCAAATTCCGAAAAAGCCAATACGTTTCTACATTATTAGCCCCAGTTTTTGTATTCGTCCCAGGTAGACGCACTCATGATCGAGGTGCAGCACAGTAGTAGATGCGCGCCGTACTAATACGAGATTTTCATGACTAATCTTAACTGGCAACGGACAGACATCCATACAACCGGCTGAGGTGCGTCTTATCGTGATAATGTGTGAGCATATATTCAATCCTTCAACTTCGCGTGTATTTTCTACATCAACATTACAAATCCTTCCCGCTGCCTCCATGCTGTAAATGTCGCATTCTGTTGCTCACAACAAAAAGCAACAATAACAGCAGTACATCAGCCAATTTGCACTGATACTTCGCTGCCTTACAACCATGATGATCTATGAAATGAGGAATAATAAACGGGACAGAAGGAGACTTACCTGCATAACTTAAAGCCGTAAGCAAATATTCCGAATCAGGGTGCTTACATCTTATATAAACAGCACACCGTCACAAACAGCTGGTTACCGTACAAAGATAAGGCAGCATCGGTGAGACGGCTTCCTTGTGGCTTTCACTGCCACGCGTCATAAGCAGCCATTACCTCGCAGATACCTCAGCACCGAACGCACATTAAACAGGCAATCCGATTAGGAGACGGCAGCAGACGCGCCACTGGTGTCGGTTAAGAGCCATGTCTTGTAAAGTCTCAAATCAAGCACGAGGCGAGTAACGATGACTCCAGCCCGGAAGGCGAGACGGACCAAGGATACCCAGTTTGGTCGTCAGTGACTTCATTTCCCGCAGCCAAATCAGCTTCCGTCCACCTCGAGCCTTTCGCCACCCTACACTTGATAGACTAAACAAGGCCCTCCTGGGTAAGCGGTGACCAAGCATACGTAGCACGTGCCCGAGCAAAAGCAACCTATGCATTGCTATCTATTTATCTAGGGAGCTAGCATGATTATCATGACCTACGCACATCATCGTTGCGAACACGCTGAGGGTCTCCGTCACTAGCAATGCGCTGCAGAGAACAACGATCGAGGACTTGCATGCGTCTCAGCATTTCAGACCGAAGCGGCCAAGTCTCACTACCATAAAGCAGAGCGGCCGTCACTTTAGCCTTGTATACACGTCCTTTTGTTGCCAAAGATGACACAGGTTCAAGAAGACGGTTCTGACTTTTACAATACGTGAACTGACTTCAGTTTCTTTGCGCGCACTGTTGCTGATGCAGCTGGCAAGTTAAGTGAATCGATCAGCCCGCTCGAATTTCTCCTTATCAATGGTTAGGGGATCATCAAGTGGCTGGTGGTCCTGCAGCAACAGTTTGCACTTTGAAGTTGCGAAGCGCATACCAAATAATGGGACCACTTTCGACAAGCTATTCAGGGTTGATTGTGCCGCCGCAACGTCGTCCGAAAGCAAAAGGGTATCGTCCACATAAACATGAGCAACTGACCTTTCACCAGGCAGGACCTCAACGCCTACATTGGGAGATTCCGCGAGTGAACATTCCATGCTGCAGCCCACGACGAAATTGAACAAACATGTGGGGAAGCGGACAAAACTGACGAACGCCACTTGTGGTCAGAAAGCCATCAGACACGGCAACGGATACCCTGACGCGGCCTGTAGTCTTCGATTATAAAGGATGTAGCCTGTTCAAACGATTCTTGGAAACCACTTCCCGTGAAGTAGTTTGAACAGAATGGATGGATCTACTGAACCGAAAGCACTCTTGGAATCTAGGATCACAGATATTGTCGGTCTGTGGTATGCTTGGCGCTGATCTAGCACCTGCCGCAGAGTGAATAGATGGTCTACACAGCAGCGTCCTGAGCGGAAACCAGCCTGTTCTTCCCTAAGCCGAGATTCCAGTTCCACAGTGAGGCGACGAACGAGAATCGATGTCAGTACTTTTGTCACAACTGCGGTTAGGCTAATACCCCTGTGGTTAGAACAGTTCGTGCGACTGCCCTTCTTGTTAGTTGCCACCATAATCGATTCAAACCGGTTTGCCGGAACACTCTTCTCACTCGAGATAAGTTCGAATTGGGGGGTCCGTGCTTTGCAGTGCACTTCACCTCCATCCTTAACTAGTGCAGTGGGAGGGAATCAGGGACAGCGGCACGAAAAGGATTGAAGTCTGTGATCGCGTTTCAGACCTCGGCCTCCGACAGAGGCTCTAGACTAATCGTCCATAGCTCGTGCTGCATCACCAGAGTAAGAAGAGGTCCGGGAGCAGGGGGCAACTGAAATGATCTTGAATGTGTGCCACCCCACAAGCCTTACGGCGCGCCTTATTGTGTACCAGCGCACCCGCGCTGTCTCTAATTGTTCTACTGACGCCTTGTCGCTTGGGAAGAGTGGTGGGGATTAGCTGGAAGAGCTTGCGGTAATTGCCTACTGCACCTGGCTCTTCCATTTCTTGATCCCGAATAGTCCACGAGGCTTCCTTGTCAGTACGCAGGCTCCGCTTTATTTCGCGCCTAATACTTGGTCTGATCACATTGTGCTCAGAGCCAGCTGAGAGACTTCTTCTGGATTCCAACATGTTCACCGACCTCTCAGATATACACTGACTGGTGTAGTGAGGAAAGTTAGTGCCACAAGCAGTCACTCATTCGTCGTGCATGGCGGCCGACATCCTATTCCACTTAAGCTCAGTGTCATTAGGACAAGACAGCGAAAGTTCGGTAAGCATTGCGTCTTGTTAGGCTAGTCCAACCGAGAGATCAGGCAATTTGTTCGTTGCCAATCGGAGGAGACACTTGGTGTGCCTTCGTGTAATGTTCATGGAAAAACGACAGCGTACCAAGACATGAGCAGAGTCGACGCAGGTATGCCAGTGCGAGCGACAATCCAGGATGGAACCACGCAACCTGTAACTTATGGTAATGTTGTCGCTGGCCACCTACAAGCGGACACCAAGTGGCACTTCTGCGCCTACTGTGTCTAAATGCAGTGCTACTAAGAAACAACTGGTGCTTCGCACGCAGTTGCAGCAGACGCTCGCCGTTTGCAGTCTGTTCGGAGTTAAGCCCATAATTACCAACCAGCTAAGTTTCAGAAGAGCTCAGACGCCCTGCCTGTGCGTTTATATCCCCTGCAAGTACTATATTATCTGGACAAGTATCACTGGGTTGTAGTACGTTCATTTCGTGCTAGAATGTGTCCCTGACAGCATTTGTACTGCAGTCGGTGGAAGCATAAGCGTCAATCACAAAACAAGCATCATTTTGTACTACTTCGTGAAGCAACATTATCTGACGTCGTCAGACTGAATACACACAAACGGCTGTTCACCGGAATCCAATCAACTAACGACGGCTCAGCCTTAGAGCTTCGAATGATACATACACCAGCTTGACCTGTGAGTGCTGCATCGGCGTCTCCGGATGCGTGCAACCAATAACGAGAGGATAAGCCGGGTGCAGTTAATTCAACGACCTCATTAGGGTCATTGATCCTTGCTTCCGACACAAAATTCATCCATACCCGACATGTCCGACGTGCGTGTGGGTGCAACTTGTTGACCCATTTCTCTTAGATTGCGAACGTTGAACGCCACCAGGAAAACGGAACAGCGGTAGGCGTCCGATGGGTGTTGTGGGAAGATGACTGAAGATGGTTCTACTCCAGTGGAACGTCGATTGCTGTCAATTAAGCTGAAAGATATGCAACCTAGGCTAGTAATGGGGTCGGGATGGGAGTAAGAGAAGCAGCTGAAAAAGAAAGAAGAGAGTCGCAACCATTAGCAGGTTTTCGCTTATCCGCCCAGCTGTATGTAGCAAATAACTCCACCTTTGCTAACCTCAGCAACGGCCGATGCAGGATGAAGTTTATGTTTGAATAAGAAGTCATGGTTGTGGATGGGCTCAGAAACTGCCAGGACGCCCAGACCTGGACATGAGGATGTGGAGGGTCTTCAACCATAGCCTTTGGCTCAAAAGCCTGTCCGCAAAGCAGCGGGGAGATGGCATTGGTTTAGTTTTGCAGTAATGGACGCCATCCCCTTTGAAACCACCAACCTGGAGGACCAGGAGACTGAGTTGGTCGGACTTCTAACAATTGACCATCCTGGTAGGAGTAACACTCATGGGGCCCGGGGTCACCATCCAGTATAGATCAATGGGTAAAGGAGGTACGCAAACCGTCGCACCACGTCACGGTCCAGTCGCCTTGCGACGGTGTCTAGTCTCGTTATCCGGGTATCAATGTTTGCACTACCACCATCATCTCCAGTCTCAACATAATTATCACTTTCATCTTTACTGCTTCAGTTATGTAAGTAATTTGGATAAATTTACACTTGGTATTGAGTAACTATCCGTACGCAAAGGTCGCCTCTTGTCACAAGGCGCCAGGGGCAGACCACCCCGCTCCCCCGGCCCGCCTATACTGCGCCTCTGTTGATTCCTCTCCAGTACTCGGCAATTTTACTTTGTTGCATGCATTATTTATATAAACTAGCCGGAGTTTTAGCCAGAAAGTCAACACATTCCTTGAGGACAACGGGAGAAAGACTGTTTGGGTCACTTGATTTCCTCGATTGAAGCTGTTTCAGCAGCCTGTGTATTGGGCCGCTGTCGACAGAGGTCAGTGAGTCTGCAGACGATTTAGGTAGGGCAAAGCATGGTTCAGCGATCGGATCGTTCTAACTGCCGCAGCATCCAGGGTTCTGTTCCTCCACATTTACTCGGCAGTTTGATGTACGTCGAGTAGGCACACTTAGTTTTTTTAACACCCTCCAGTTCCCAGCAAGTACCATTCCCAAGTATAGCCTGAGCGTATACGTTGTTGAGAGGGCGCAGCTACTCCTTTATAAGAGTAGTTGTTGCCTTTTGTGAGGTGCTGTCTTTTCCTTTGAAAGCTTTTTCTTTTGTCTACGTAGCCGCTTTAGGTGGGAGAGGGGAATTGGACCTGTCCGCACTTATGAACAGCTTCACATGGACAGCAAGAGTCAAAACAAAAGTTCAAGTAACTTATCAACTGATTTCAATACGTGGATACATAAGTGTCAAAAAGCAAACTGATAATCGATGAATGATACCATATCTCGCAGTGGGTCAATGTTCAGTGCGGAACGCTGCCTCCACCTGAACCTGCGGCCGTTGCAACGAGTATTCATCTTAACCACCTTTTATACACGTATTAATTTGAATCGAAGTGTCGAAAAGAAATTTCGGTGCTGATTTGAAATCTTACTTCCCTGTGCGCATATTCCATGCGATTCACCTTATGGTTTATATTTTAGGTAAGAACACAGAAACCTAAAGGTAATGTAAGCTGTAATGTGTACACACAACCAAGTCAATGGTTCGCTTGATAACATGGAGATTTATTCACACACATGATTCACGTGTATGACCCGACAGACCGTGGTTCGTGATAACTAATCACAATAGTCCTCCACCGCTAGATTGAGGGTATCCAGCTTGATAGGGTACTACACTGCGCTTCTCACGAAGTGATCGCCATGGCTGTATAGGTTGCTCAGCGTGGTGTTCATTTGGTAGTGCTTCTGGCGCTATTCTCAGGGGGTTGCAGGCGATGAGCTATCTACTTGTTCTTCTGCAGTACTCACAGACTGTCGTTGCACTTGGTCCAAATGACGTTGAAGTCATCATCATCATCATCATTACACGTTAGCTGGAGGTGGAAAACACCTCAGCTATTGTGCCGCAATACAAAAGGCAAGAAAAGAAGAAAAAACAAAACAACAACAACAACAACAACAACAACAAGCAGTGGCACGCCCGCTGAGTCCCCAGTAACGGATGGACATCGTTCCGGAGAGCTAACAGCTGGCTGCCGTAAAAGAAAGTCATATTATGCCAAACGATTGAGATCGTGATTGGAGGGGGATGCTAAACAGGAGGGGGATGGACAAAGGAAATCACAACACAAACGCCATTGGCGTCGGCACCTAGCCATATCAGCAAGTGTGTCCAACCAAACGTGTTCACCGTCCTTAGGACCCCAACCAGGCAGTCGGGATGCACCAACCGACGCCAGCTTCGAAGTGAGGGTTTTCATTTCTCTCGACCAAGTCATCACTTGGCCTCCCCTCCTCCTCTTCCAACCGCACCCACAACGCGCAAACAATGCACGTCGTGGGAGTCGGTGTGCTGGCATGCGCAACACGTGGCCCAGCCATCGGAGCCTGGTGCGTGATATAATCGTGCTGAGCGGTTCACTCGCTCTTCCTGTACCAAATACGCGACGCCGAACACGCTCATTGCTCACGCGGTGTTCCCACCAGACATGAGCTAAGCTGCGAAGGCAGCGATGATCGAATGTGACGAATCTCTTCATGTCTGTCGACCTGATGGGCCAGGTTTCACAGCCATATAGGAGAGTTGAACGGACGGCTGCGTTGTAAACTCTGCCCTTCAGGGCGAGAGTAATGTCGCGTCTGCGCCACAGGTGGCGGAGATTGGCAAAAGCACCTCGAGCTTTTGCTATACGGTTCGTAACCTCATCTTCAATCCCACGGGTGCTAATATAGCTGCCCAGGTACTTAAATTCCTGAACGACTTCTAGCAGATCACCACCAAGCGTTAGCGCAGGGTTGGGTCCCTGCCAATCTTGGAGAAGTACTTTGCATTTCGATGGAGCAAAGCATAGCCCAAAACGATTGACAGCCAGTGCTAATCCGTTCAGTGCTGTTTGGCATGTTTGGGAGCTGTCACAGATTAGGGCAATATCGTCTGCATACTCCAAATCAAGAAGTCGCTCACCAGGGAGTAGCTCCACACCTTCTAGGTCGTGTCCAGCGAACGCTGTTTCCATGACTTCATCAATAGCGAAGTTGAAGAGGAAAGATGACAGCGGGCATCCTTGTCTCACACCGCTGGTGATACTGAAGGGTGGCGAGAGTTTGCCATAAATCCTCACCCTGCCCGAACTATGTGCGTACAGCGCTTTGATAATATTTACATATTTATCAGGCACACCTTTCCTCAACAGACAGTCCCAAAGGGCACATCGATCGACTGAGTCGAAGGCACCTTTTATGTCAAGAAACACGACAACGGTGGGTCGCCAATAAACATGGCGGTGCTCCAACACTTGACGCAATGTGAAGATGTGGTCGATGCAGCCCCGACCTCGACGAAATCCGGCTTGCTCTTCACGGATCTGGCTTTCACGAGTGCCACTCAATCTGTGGAGAATGAGAGAGGCAAGCAATTTAGAGGCAATCGAAATCAGACTGATCCCTCTATGATTGCCACATTCTAAACGGGAGCCTCCCTTGAAAATTGGGACAATGACGGAGCGGTTCCAGTCTGTCGGGACTGTCTCCTGCTCCCAAATTTTTACTAGCAACTCGTGTAGGTCATCTACTAGAGCAGGTCCACCGAATTTGAAGAGGGCTGGAGGAATCGTATCTGCTCCTGCGGCCTTATGCAATTTCAACAGCTTGATCTCACATTCGACTTCTGCGCGTGAGGGCGGATCCAAGGATACGGCCCAAGGAGAAGGGCGCTCAATGCCCGAAGAAGAAAACGATAACTCAGGTTGGTTAAATTGCATAGCAAAGTGTTTAGCCCAACGCTCCAAGCGTTTTGACAGGCTGTGGATCATCTGCCCACTCTCGTCGCGTATGGTCTCGCTAACACCAGGTCTTCTGCTGCCTGTTGCCCGTATCAGACGGTATAACTCACGATGATTACCAATGGCAGCGGCAGTTTCCATCTCAAAGGCACGATGAGACCACCAGGTTTCGCGGTCCTTCTTTAGGCTAGCACGTAGTTTTGCCCTAGATATATAATCATTTTCATCCTTTCAACCCTAACCCCTCCTTAACCCTTCCTTCCCCCTATCCTCCATACTATCCCATATACATATAACTATACCCAAATAATACTATTATTCACATATATATATCCACCAATCAGTACCATCCATCACCCCTACATCTCATTACTCTAATTAATCTCCATTTAACTTCAACTTTATATCTTTTTCTCCCAAACTACATCCATATTACCCTCCCCTCCACTATTACACCACCCCAAACATAACAACATCCAAACTCCCTCATTCAATATGTCCACAATCCTATCTCAACTACTTAATCTTCCCTACCCACCCCCTCACCCTACAACCCTTATTTCTTCACCAACAATTTCTTTTACATCTTCCCACTCTTTTCTACCAAACACTATCCCCCTACCTAAATCCCACTTCCCACCACCCCCTCTTAAAATTCACACTCTTATTAACCTACAATTAACCCTAATACAACCCACACCGACATATTGTACAACACACACTTTCCATCCTCCTCCGTTTGCCGTATGATGATATCAGAACACCCACCATCCTTAATAGACTTACAATTAACGCAAACTGAACATAATCGCTAACCATAATACCTCATATATTCTTATTATACCAAACTTTCCTCTACTATTAATTGGCTCGGTTCTACGGCCGTTGCTTTTCGCAATTTATGCTAATGACCTACCCCAGGAGCTTGAAGTACCGTCGCTATTGTTTTGCTGATGACCTCAAGCTCTGGAACATTGTGGACATCCCTGGTGGCTCTGAGGCACTTCAGAGTGCTTTGGATAGGCTCTGGGATTGGTCAACCTTATGTTTGATGCCTATAAATCAGGCGAAATGTTCTGTCCTCCGCATTGGAGGTGCTAGTCCTCCCCCCGCGCCAAGTAGTTGGTGGAAGTGAACTCCCTATTGTCACTCAACAGGTGGATCTAAATATCACCTATACCTCATTACTTCACTCTGGAGACAATTGGAGGAAGAGCTGCTTGTAGAGGGTTTCGTATGATGTGGTTTATTCGCCGCTCCTTCGGTGTCCTAATGACCGATATCTTTGTGAAGTTGTTCTCAGCTTTTGTGGGACCCCACTTACTGCACTGTATCCAGGCTTGTCCAACTCGTCTTGTAAGGGACAGCTGGTCCGTGGGATGTTGCCTAATCGAGATGTTGGCTGGACAGCCACCTTGGCATGACGCCCAATTTACCAATCGATACGCCCTCATGTTTGCTGTAAGTGCAAATGGTAATTTTGCTTCGGTGATATTTGGCACGCAACAACTTGTTGCCTGTTTTGCGGCAACCAAACTTTCCCATTCATCCCTACTGACTTTGTTCACTGCTGGTATTAATAGTCTTTTCCTGTCGTTAGAGCTCCGGAGTAACCGTTCGTTGCTATCATCTGCGAGGGTTTGGGTTCGGGCATTCGGTCAAATAGTTCACTCCTGGTTGACGATTGCTGAACTAAGGGCCTGCGTGTCATACCAATTTACACTGTTATCAATGGGCTGGTCATACATCACATTCACCTAATGGTAGCGCAAATGGTAGCTTGCCACAATCTATAGATGAAGCAGAAAAGAAAGGAAAAGAATCACGGTAGCCAAGGGACCCCATGGTACTTTGGTTCCCATCTCAGGTGTCTAGAATACCCATCCCTTGCCACCACTGAATCCAGCGATTTGGCCAAGCGAATCCAGTTAGCGCACTGGCCAGCTTGTGCATATTGAACGCTAAAACAACGAGTGAGCAGACGCGCAGTGAACGTACCTAATACGCTGAATCCTATGAAAAAATACTATGCAATTGCGCGGCCTGTAGAACGTCCCCATCATGAATGCGATGCTGCCATTGTACATTGGCAATCTCGCATGACAGTGGTGTTCGAACCAGTCCTTAGTATTTCTTCATGCCAATGATCCAAGTCCCGCGACCACAAAGCATGTCTGCTCGGAACGGGATCTTGTAGGCTTGATTCGCAGGGGTTACTGACGTCACGCTGCCACTAGTAGCAGCGGCGGTTTGCTAAGACTATATGAATGCTACAACTGAGAGTGGGTTTCTCACCGTGAAACCGGCAACAATTAACATCGTCCTCAACGTAAGCGAACTAGTCGGACATTTTCAACGAACTACCTGCGGAGAGATAGTGGTGTGTTGTTGTAGCTTAGTATCGCACCCAGTTTAGCTTGCGAGCCGAGGCAAACTCAGTTATCCCTGTTCAATCCAAAAGGAAGTATGAAAGTGTGACTAAGCATTCTGATAGCACTGCAGGGATCCGCACATGTCAAAAACGAGGGAAGACTTCGTTAGAAATACGGATTCGCTTTTCTGGACTAATTTGGCTGCTTCCTCAACACGTTTCACTCTCTTGAAACGTAAGTGTTGGAACCTAATTGAAACCGAATGCATCCCGATGTGGTACTCCATACGTGGGGCACATTATGGATGGTTCAGGTTAAAACGCATACGATGCGTATTGAAACAAATGCCAACAAATGTCAATCATCAATATGCATCACAGTGAAACCGACAGAGGTCTGAATCATTTTTGTTGTTGACCGGATTTGTGATCAAAAATTCACTGCGACCCCGAAGGCTTGCCTGCTTCATTGATTATCCGGTGCACAGGATGACGGCAATCAACAAAACAAGTTGTCAGTGTGCATGTTGCTTCCTAACTGTTCCCTGTATTCTCCGCCTTGCCAAATTATTGTTGTGTTGTCCTCTGTGCTGCCAACATGTATTAAAGTGCCATGTGCCATGTGTTGGACGCCTTGTCCTCGTGGACCTCATAGAGCTTTATTCTCGACAAGGCAAGGCACGCATTTACAGGCATGATCATGTTAACATAACAATGCGTGATCAAGAATGGGCAAAAATCCGATTTGTACTAACATTGTATGTGTGTGTAGCGATGCATATACGTAGGTAATTGGGTGTGCGTATGTAGCTGTGTAGTTTTGGGACTTGTTGCCACATGCTGAGGCTGATTTTGCATTCTTGATGCCTCTTCACTGCAGTATGGCTAAACCAAATTACACTTTAACTAGGTCTTTTTAAGCTGGATACTTTTCATTCCACTTTATTTGGCTTGTTCTTCCTACCTGAATAATGGTCTATTAACCGACACGTTGCTTACGCTAATGGCGCTTATCTTGGGTAATTTTGTTGCGCTTGTAGCATTTTTAAGTAACCTGTGGACATTTCTTACTTATCGCGGATTCGTTGCGAACCAACTTACTTCATGTGGTAATGTAGCGAAGAGTTATGCTACCGTATTTGCATGCATTATTGGACTTACTTTATTTCCGCCTGTCGTTTCAAGTGAATGGCTGTTGCTTGATATCCCCGATGTGGCTGCGCTTGATGTGCATGTTGACAAGGTGCCTACCTGTCTATTACCCACTACCTCGTCCATACTGGCTCCAGGAGACAGTTGGTCGTTGTTGGATGGGACGGGGTGCACGGTCGTTGTGGTCGTGCTAAGCTCAAGTAGTGGTTCCATGCAGTCAGTGTGGAGCGGACTACGGTCCATCCACCGCCTTGTGTCCGCTGGATTCTCCAAATCCATCGTGCTTGTGTTTGCCTGTGAAGGAGTGTGGGCCGGCTCCGTTGAGGAAACGTGGCTCCCGTCCACATGCCTCCCGGTCTTATTCCCTCGTGTTTACACTGAATATGGGGGGTGTGGCTGGAGCTGTGGGTGGTGCAGCGCAAGCCATCCATGGTCCCACTGTAGGCGCAGGCGTCGTGTGGCTGGCCACAGTGACAGACAAATCCGAAACCGGATGTCGCCAACCAGTCTGTGCTTGTAATTGTGTGCTCCGTTCTTCATTATTTGATATCGTCAACAATGTGCGAGTGGAAGATTGGTGTCCGTGGGTTGAAAAGCATTGTCCGGATGTCTACGAAGCAGTGACTTTATTTTGTGGCGAGGCACGACTGCTACTTCACAGGGTTTTTAGAAGATATTTCTGGCTTTTATAGGGAGAACGTCTGCCAGGCAAAAATGCACCACGTCCTGGAACACTTTCGCCGAAGTATTTGCTGGAACGTGTTAAACCCGAACCATGCAGTTGGCACCACGCGGTTGTTCAAATGAATTCCATTAGTTATGCAGTACTGTTATCACGTGCCTTGTTCACTATTACGCAGTGCCATAGTACGCATGCAATGCGGATGCATTCACTATGCCTTTTCTCAGTCAATTGCCTCAATAGTGTTTCCAAATTCCTCTTTAAGGAAATCACCTTCCTCCAGAAATTTGTCAAACTGGTCTCTAACGGTATCAAATTTCATCCAGCGGTCACAAACATTTCTAACAAACATACGTACTGTACGTTTAATCTCAAATCAGCCGATAGTATAACAGATGAGTGCATAGAGTTGAATGCTATTGGCTTCTATGGGATTGGTCACTCAATTAACAGTAGCATATGGGGTCATTTGCGCCCTCTAGATGCAGATTGATAGCGTTAAGGACTATTTGGAAAGGTCTGTGCAAGAACATGATTTCCTTCAGGGGGAATTGCAAAGCGTCATGAATGCACTAGACTGAGAAAAGGTATCGAGTGGAATACATCCAGACACTGTTCAATTGTAGGTACATCAGAGCGGCATATTAATTAATCGAGAGATTTGAGAAGCATGCGGCATTGCATAGCACCAGAAAGATAAAAATAAACGCTGGTCGCAAGGTGGCATAGGCGTCGTCTGCTGCGGTAAAGCTAAAAGGAATCACCACTGAAAGACACTGGATAATGAACCACTGGAAAAAATTAAACAACAAGTATGCACAAGTGCACTCAAACTCATGCGCCTGAATAACGCTCAGATTTGGTTCCACACAGCTAATCTATCTCCAGCAATTACTGGCCCCTTCAACCCTGTGCTTGCCCAGAGTATGTTAATAGTAAAGGCTCAGCAGCATGCGAATAAGCAGACAGAAGATGCAGGTCATCTGCACGTGTCCACAACTTCAGTGCAGAATAGAAAACAACCAACAGATATACGGACCGCAAGTTGCGAAGATGAGGAGAGAGAACAGTAAGATGCGTTCCAAGAGTCGAGCACTCTACGTGACAAAGAATTGTTAGCGCGAACCTAATCAGACCGGAGTTTGTGCAAACTTATTCGGATGCCCACGAACATTTGCGCCCGTTGGATGCACATAGATGTTGTTAAGGATCACTTGGACAGGTTTGTGCAGGGACATGATTTCATTCAGGTGGAATTTGAAAGCGTCATGGATGCCATAGGCTGAGAAAAGGTATGGATATCGAATGGAAGTGATCAATCCGGATGTGTCATGTGCTGCAGAGTGTAGTTGTGCACAGTGACATCCGTTTCAGCCTTCCCTTGTAGGAGGAGATTTATGGTTTGCGTGGCCGTGCAACGGAATAGGTAATGTTGACATGGGAGCAGTAAATAAGTAAGCGTTTCTTCTGTACAATGCTAGACACATCCACCCAGCAAATTAAGGTCTGATACAAAATACCGATCACGTGGTGATTAGGAATGTGTACAGATAGCTAACCGATTTCTGGTACAGAGGTAAAAGGCAAAGCAGTGGCGTTGCAAGTAAAATTCGGGACGTATTCTAAGGGATACATTAGTGGGTGAGATCGGCAAGACATTAGGAAGGTTGAAGTGCAATAACCAGCAACAATGGTCATAACAGATTCAAGGCAAAGGGGGAAGTGTAGTGAGAACGATCAAGTGAAGTGATACAATCATACCTACGATTGTCTCCATGGTTAGGTCCTCACTTTCCCGTAGTCACAATAATGGTCGTTTTCGTTAATAAGCATACCATACCAGGAAATAAGTTGGAACGGCCTTTTAGTTTCCACTTTTGTGTGTGATTCAGTAAGCCAAGTCGAACTACTAGGAGGCTACAATGTGGCAGAATTTGAGGGTATACTATTAACGTCACCACGTCGTATGTACAAGTAAACATGGGCCTTCATTCCAACAATGCAGCGGAACCTGACGCTCAAATTACAGCGTTTTTATGACTTAGCTTCACTCTCATAAGTAGCTAAATAGGTTCAGTGTGAGAAAAAGGAAAAGTTATTCAACGGAACATGACCAGGCGTGTCCCCGTATGTTCATTCACCTAGGCCATAACAATGTCTGTGCAATCTGGTTTGGAGTTTCCACCCCAGGGTTGCCTATTTTGTCGTGTTTTGGCAAAGTAAATCCCTTGTGTTGCTGATTCAATACGTCAGTTTCGGTCAACAGATGTTCCGTTTTGTTTTTGTCTCTTTTCCCGTAAGTTTTGTTGTGCATTCATTCTTCATTTAGCTATGCACGTTGATTTAGAGAATAGCTAGTGAGCCTTAGGCTCCCTGCATACACACGATTCGCACATTTTCATACTGCAAGGTCCACTCTGTCCTGGTATTGCATTCACTTACCACCTCTCCTATTGCTTATCTAATCAGTCCATTCGAGAATGCGGTGATTGACAGCATTACCATCGTTGTGGGTCGATTAAGGTCGCCAGTATTTCGATCAACGTGGCTTCAAATCGACAAACAGTCAATTGATCACTTGCGTAGGAGAGCAGGGAGAATAGTAAAGTGCGCAACAGAGATGCGGCAGGGCGAGCTGGCCAGGGGTCCGTTTCCATTGGTCAGACTACGGTACCCCTGATTGGCCAACTACAATGTGAAAAGGAACGTGTCTCTTGCGTCTTATAAAAACTAGTTATTTCTTTGTTAATCTTACCCTGGTTTAGAACAATTAGGAGGCTGACGTGGAAGCAGTAAGTGCGCTACCAAGGCAGTAGATGGCGCTGCAAATTGCGGCTGCTTATCACAATTTCCTCACACGGAGCATACTCCTAACGAATCAACTATGAGGCATCCTAACCCACTTATCGAGCCTCCACTATTTCTTTCACTATTTGCTTATTATTGCGCGGATTGTTTCCCCGAACTACTTTACACTTTGGTCATTCTCCTTCCTGAGACCCATGTTTGTGACACCAAGCAACTTGAGTTGTTCAGAAATAGGCGTGCTCTTATCCGGAAGACATTTCTGATGCATTGATAGCAATTTATGCTATCCGCTGCATGTACCATCTACTGCACAATTGTGCTTCCCCTTCACCTCGGCCACCTCCACGTAGCTAACGTGTTCGCTACTTGCCTGCGTTCTGAGACGATCGAGGTGCTCCTTGAGCCAGCGATATGAAGCGTTGGAAACGAATCCAACCTATGGTTCCACCAATCACCGTGTAGCTGACAGGACGTAGTCTGCCAAACTTACTAGCGATGCTGGAACAAGTGGCCTTACACCGGACGCAGTTTGGAAAGTGCTAATTATCGGACTCTAGCATATGGCATGTATCGTAAACATCGCACGACGGGGGACGCACATAACACGGTTCAGACGAAGGCCATATGTGAATCAGAAATGCCAGTTAATAGCTTTATGGTTATGGTCATTAGGCTCTGACACACCGGTATCGAGCGGTCATGTATTTGGTTTCCGTATCAACTCCTAACTGACTCTTGGCGACGTTGATAACTACCCCACAATGCGCAAATCGTTCGAAAAGCTTTCGCAGATGACGCAAATGTTCGTCATGATTTCGACTTGCAACTAAGACATCGTCGATGTAGACGAAAACTAAGTCCAGCTCGCGAATGATCTGATCCATAAACCGCTGAAGCGTCTGAGCTGCATTACGAAGACCAAATGGCATTCGCAAGAACTCAAATAAGCCAAAGGGAGTAGTGACGACAGTCTTAGGTACATCTTGAGGATGAACGGGAATTTGGTGGTATGCCCGTACTACATCTATCTTGTTGAACACTTCCTTTCCGTACAGTGAGGATGAGAAATCCTGGAGATGCAGAATGGGGTATCTGTCTGGGACCGTGATGACTTTCAGTCCCCTATAATCCCCACATGGTCGCCAGTCTCCGGGTTTATTCTTCGGGACCATATGTAGGGGCGATGCCCACATACTGCTGGATGGACGTATTATGCCCAATTGTAACATATGATCGAACTGGGCCTTCGCTAGGGAGAGTTTATCTGGCGCTGTCGCCGAGCACGATGAAATACTGGACTGCCTGCTGTCCTTATCCTGTGAACGATCTCCCGTTTGAAATCACCAGGATGATATCCGGGCTTTGTTATGCTGGCAAATTCACGCAACAGATCCGAATACATCGAAGAAGCTTGAAGCGGGACAAGATGCGGACTCATAGACATTACGGAACTGTTATAACCAGCCTGTGATAACTGAGTTAGGCCACCTATGATCTCAAAGCGCTTAGGATCTGCGCTAATGCCATAGTGCTGAAAGAAGTTGAGGCCTAGTGTTGCAGTAGTCAATTTAGCTATGAAGAAAATCCAAGGGTAGGATCTACGGAGACCGAAATTTAGAGTAATATAACCTTCTCCATAGCATCGGATTTGTGTGCCGTTAACTGCTTGTAGGCTGTATACCGAGCAGTGTTTCAGGTCTTCTGGAAGTGGGGGAACTACACTGACTTGGGCACCCGTGTCTATGAGGAATCGCATGCCGGATGTTACGTCCCGCAAGTAGAATAGGCCGCCTGACTCGCATATGCCAGCTTGCGTCATCGCCATTACGTGCTGGCGTGGTCGTTTCCCGAATCGGAAAACCGACACGGTTTCACGCACATTTTCGCTTTGTTGCGAAACATACCATGGTATCACCATATGTGGTAGCCATAGAGAGATCAGTCTGATCTCCATCGCCACCAAATGGCTTGCCTCTGTCATCCTTCACAGACTGATTGGCACTCGTGAAAGCCAGATTCGTGAAGAGCAAGCAGGATTTCGTTGAGGTCGTGGCTGCATTGACCACATCTTCACTTTGCGTCAGTAGTTAGAGCACCGTCACATACATTGGCGGCCCACCGTTGTCGTGTTCCTCGATATCATAGGTGCATTCGATTCGGTAAATAGACATGCACTTTGGGACTGTCTATTCAGGAAAGGTGTTCCTGAGAAATATGTGAATATTATCCGAGCATTATATGCTCGTAGCTCGGGCCGAGTGAGGGCTTACGGCAAGTTGTCGTCACCCTTTAATATCCCCAGCGGCGCGAGACAAGGATGCTCGCTGTCACCTCTCCTCTTCAACTTCGCTGTTGACGAAGTCATGGAAATCGCGTTCACAGGACACAAGTTATAAGGTGTGGAGCTACTCCCAGTAGAACGACTTCTTGACTTAGAGTATGCAGATGATATTGCCCTGATCTGTGACAGCTCACAAACGTGCCAAGCGGCACTGGACAGATTAGCACTAGCTGTCCGTCACTTCGGGCTTTGCTTCGCACCCTCGAAGTGCACAGCGTTTCTCCAAGGTTGGTCTGGACCGCCTCCTACGCTGACCCTTGGTGGGATCAGCTAGAAATAGTTCAAAAGTTCATTTATCTGGGACGTTGTGTCAGCGCCTGTGGGATTGAAGATGAAATCACGAATCGTATAGCAAAAGCTCGGGGCGCTTTTGCTAACCTTCGCCACTTGTGGCGCCGGCGCCACATCACTCTCGCCCTGAAGGGTAGAGTGTACAATGCAGCAGTACGTTCGATCCTACTGTACGGTTGTGAAACATTGCCGCTTAAAGCAGCGGACCTGAAGAGGCTAGTTACGTTCGACCACCGGTGCCTTCGCAATTTAGCTCACATCTGGTGGGAACACCGCGTGAGCAACGAGCGTGTTCGACACAGGAAATGGAACTGAACCGTTCAGCACCGTTATTTCTCGCATCAGGCTCCGATGGCTCGGCCACATGTTACGCATGCCAGCCCACCGACTCGCGCGACGTGTGTTGTTTGCGCGCCGGGGGTGTGGATGGAAGAAGAGGAGGGGTGGCCAAGAGATGACTTGGTCCAGACAAAATGAAGACCCTCACTTCTGAGCTGGCCTCGGTTGGAGCGTCTCGGCACCCTGTTTGTGGTCCGAAAGAGGATGAACACGTTTGGCTGGACACACTTGCTGATATGGCTAGGAGCCGACCTCAGTGGCGTTCGTGCTGTGAGTTTCTTTGTCCCACCCCATCCCTCTTGGCCTCCCCTTCCAACCACCATCTCATTATTTAGCCTTATATAATTTTGCGTAGTAATTTTTTTGGTGCACACCAGTCGGCTGGTAGCTTACCGGAACGGTGCCCATTCGTTACCGGTAGCTCAGCCAGCTTGCACCAGTTGCATTTTTTCTCCTTTTTTCTATATAATGCGGCACAGTAGCTGAGGTATTCCCCACCTCTAGCTAACGTGTATGATGATGATGATGATCACCATATGCCATGAAGACGACTAACACTCCGATTACACTGTTGATTAGATCGCGAGTTGCTTCTTCCTCTGGTGATGGTTTTGGAAGCCAGATGTTGTTGCAAGGAGCGCACGGCTGTAACGAGTTCGTCGTCAGATGTACGAGGTGATAAGTTTGAGATCATTGGCGTTTGTATCTCCATTATCTTATCAGCCATAAGGGCTAAATCTTTTAGTTCGGTATCCTGATGAGCGTTAGCCAGTATCTGTTGTACATGTATAGAGAGCCGTTGCATAAATAGGTGCTTAGACATGGGATTCTCTGGGGGGTGTTCACCTACCAAAGCTTGCATGGCTCGTAATACTTGCGTAGGAGTGTGGCCGCCTAACTGCTCTTCATTAAGTAGACGCTGCACTTTTAGGCTAAGCTCACGTATTAACAAGTCCCTTAACTGTTGGTATTTAATGCTTGTTTTAGGATATCCTGTGCCAAAAGCAACGTTTCCGGTGGGAGTCGGGAAATAAAGTGATGAAGCTTTAAGGCATCTTTATGTATGGGATTGATTTCAAAATTGACTCGGCCTGCATAAACCATAGCTGGGGATACTGTATCCAAAATGTTGGTAAACAACTAGTAGATACGGTGTTAATTTCCCCTGGTTGCTGGTCAGTCATATTAGCATATATGAAGTGTTGGAAGTATGACGAAATTGGATACGACTCACCGGATGATGTTTGCTGAGTCGGAATATCCGAACTCACGTCGGGTCAACCACTTATCGACGGGGTCACCACTTAGCGTCTTTCCACTTATCGTATTGTGATAACGCTTTTAGGTTGCGGAGGTCTTGGATTAATAACCCGTCATTCTTGGATGCCAAAAGGGATTGAAAAGGTGTATGCCCATGATGGTGTTTTGGGGGCTCCCAGATGTTGTGCACGATGTGATCTAGAGTCAGTCAGCGATTCAAAAAGAATGTTGGTCGATATTGAAGTGTTTGAAAGAATAGTCTATATAGCTGGTAGTGTTATCAGCTGACCGGAAGGTTGTGTAGCAAAATGTGAAAGGTACACTACAAGCTGACAGAAAGCGGCGTCTGTCCATCAGCGACAAGGAGGCACTGGTAATCCAGTTTTCGGAGGGTGACAAGCAAATCCGCAACTGACAGTACTGGCGGAAATTAAAGCGTCTCTGATGCGCATTCATTTCGAATTGACATGAAGCAAGTAGTGTTGACAGAGAAGACTGGTACTTGGTTAGCATCACAAGATGTTGCAGATTTTCGACGTTCCGTCGGCAGTGCGTACGTCTGGATGATCCTCCAAAACGTATGCAAATGTTGGCGCGAACCAGTGAGTGATCGAAGTCCAGACAAGTTGGCCAGTACAATCGGCAGTCTGTTACGCTTCCGCGCCATCTGTAGCTTATTGCTATGTGGTCAAGCTGGGACCATTCTTGTGTTTGAGAAGGCGGACGCCAGGTAATAGTCTGCCTTTTTGAATGACGAAAACTTGTACTCGAAAGAAACAAGCGATGATCGGAACAAAGAGTCAGTAGTCTGTCTCCATTATCTGGTCGGCTGTTACCGAGGCTAAAGTACCCCCAAGATATTGCTCGCTTGGTGGCAGACGGCCCACTCGTGCGTTAAAATCTCCGGCGAGAATGGTAATATCAGACCTTTTAGCGGAACGCAGAAACTCACTTAGCTGTTCGTGAAAGCAATCCTTGACTGCATCCGGGCTGCAGTCTGTAGCAGCGTAGGCGGAGGAGACAAACAAAGCACGCAAACCATTTCCAAGCTTACTTAACCTACATGAACCTCGTAGTCTGATATACATAGCCGACTGTTGACTGGGATCCAGTCAAGCAAAACGAGCTCAGACCTGACACTTAGTGCAACCCCGACACCAGCTTGGTCAGAAGCGGCGGCCTATGGATCTCCGGAAAGGCGAAAGTGGTATTTGACGTCAGAGTATGCCGGAGATGTCATTCTGATGACGGTACTGGCGTCTTGCAACCTGGTTTCGGAGAGACAGCAGATGTCCACCAAGAGTGTCTCAAGGGTACAGGCCAGATATGCTTGTCATCTGATCTGCATCAGAATGCGCACCTTGTAGGCTGGAAGGCCGAATGGAGCACAAGGACGAAGGAAAGCTTGGACTTCGGTTGAGTGTGAGGATGTTGTGACCACCGGACAACGAACAACGAATATTTGCCTCAGAACTCTGGCAGGTGTGACCAGTGAGCCTTGGGTGACGATGAACAGGGTAGGCATAGGTGCAGTTGAGGAACTGGACGTGTGATGATCTGTAAGCGGATGTTGAGCAGCAGAGACAGTAAAGCCAGTAGACATAGCAAGAGAGAAAGCAGTAGTGTAATCCATCCATGGTCTGTCAGTGGGCGTGATACTACCCGGTTGCCCATGCCGAAGTAGAGAGTTGTGTTAGGGGGCTCCACTCCGAGCCTTTGATCCAGGATCCAACCCACAAGGCAGCAGGGCGATATGAGGGTAGCGTAACCAGTTGGGAGCCGGTGACCAAACAAGTGGTTCATACACCTTTAGGACCGTATAGGACCAGGGGTCCAGCGCACCCTTGAAGTACAGTGCCTCAGAGAGAGGCAAGGAGTAGTGACTTCATTTAGTGGCGAGTCACATTCACCACGTCACCATGTTGTTAAACGGACCTATGTGGCATTTTATTGGGAGAACGCTTGCCAGGCGAAAACGCACCACGTCCTGAAACCCTGTCGCCTAACCGTTCGCTGGAACGGGATAATGCCGAACCACCCAGCTGGTACTACCAAGAAGTTGTTCGGAAAGCCAGATAGAATATGACCCGATATATTTTTGCCTCACAAAATGTGGCCCTCCTTGTAATAAGTTTGGACAACCCTGCTGTAGATTCAGCTGAGGAACAGTGTCGACTATATGGACCAGAACAGGCCTGTTAATGATCCCAACACCACTGTGGGACAACCAGCGTGAGCACTACTTGTTCACACGTTTTTCAACGTGCCGCACCGTGCGACCGACATACACAGGCGCTTTCGAACTGATACTTAACCATGGAGGCCGCCAGCATCAACACATCGTCCTCGTTTCGTGGACGAATGAGTGGTTCCATTAAAAGCGCACACTTTAGTGCAGCTGCTGTGAAAGTCGATTTAACTGCCGCCGAAAGACTTTTAGTTAACCTGTGGGTGGCTACGTCTCTTGTGAAATTTAGTCGCATCGTGAGAACGCAAGGTGCAAACGGAGTTATTTATCGTGACAATTAACGATAACCGTGTACATCATTTCTGACCACTGAAGTTCCACCAATCTGCGGACCTGTTCTTGGAGGTTGCGTATTGTACACTGTTTCTGTGTCCATTTTTATCGCATATATATCTGTGGCTCCGGTGCATTCTTCTTCCCTACAATCCGCAGTTGGCCCGTTATCGTTTAGTTATCTTGGTACTTGTATACTATTCATGTAAGATGCTCATTTCTGTGAATCCCAAAGAGGGAAATGAGCGGAAAACTTTCGATAAACGATTGTTTTGGATTAGTTCATCCTCAGGTCATTACAATAATAGACGCTAAGTTGGAAAAGGTTAGATTATTGTAAATCAGAACAATTAATTAAACGATTCAAACTGGTTTACCGACATTGGTCAGGTGACTAGGTCACGGATGTCATATGAGTGCTGGGATGTGATCCCCTCCTCTCGTAAGTGGCTGGCCAAGGCAACTGTAGCAATCGAACCATTTACTTTTAGATGTATAAGTCTGGATTCCTCAGTCTTATACATACCGCCTCCGCGCGAGCCAGCAAACTATTCCTTATTCTGTGGTTCGGGTGTGATGGTACTTTATACACGGTATCAAAAGAGGTTTGTTTGTCATCCTAGTGTCTGGTGTATACTACTGACACCCAGGCGCAGCGTTATCATTTTTCAGTCCACCACAGTATGAATAGCACTTTCTTTGCCACTGTTAACACTGGCACTAGCTTAGGTTCAAGCGAGGAGAAAAATCGCGCACATGCTGTGACTAACAGCCGCTCGCATTTCATCTCTATGACTCTCGTTGTGTCAATTAGCAAACATTGCAAACAAGATAAGATCATATTACGATGTGATGAAGTTTGGGAAAATAAAGCTTTAACTTTTGCACTTATAGAACAAGAAGATTGTCAACAAAGGTTCACCCGTTGGACGCAATTTGACATCTATGGGGAACATGATTTCTTTAAGAAGCGCTATGGATGTAGCAAATGAGATAAGGTGTACAGTAAATTGCATCTTCCTCAGTTGTACTGTTCAACTATTTGTCTATAGCTCTCTTCGTGTCATTCTGACTGATTTGGATATTTCGTATGAGTACGCATATCGACATCGTTTGCATGTCAAACGTCACACAGTAGGCATGTGGTTCGATAGCTTGGTCACTCTGCGGCGACCAACCCAGCGAAAAGACAGTCTAGTGGGGAAATTCTCAACCCCATTCAATTCGTGGTCAACTGCACTAGTAGTGATGCATACACAGCTATGTGCACTCCCTGTGACTAACCATGGAAGAGACTGCACTTTATAATGATCCATGAGTTAGGATTCCCATCGAGAGGACGAAGCTTTCGGAGAAGGTGGAAGTGCAGCCAAGTAAATGCTAACAAGCTTTTACCCGAAAGAATTTCATCCAGATGTGCATACACCACTAATTTATTGGTCTGCATGAGACGCATAAGACTACCAACTTCCCCGCCTCGCTGTTGCTGTATTTGAGAGGTCAAAGAAGGGGGGGTTAGGCAACACAACCGTTCACAGCGCGCGGCTACTCGAGTTATGTTAGGCCCAGCGATCCGATACCTTAAAAAATGAGCACTCAATGCTCCCTTCCTGTGTATGCGGTCCCGGATCAACATGATCGGCCTGTCAGACACCCTCTTCCCTTACCGTATTTTGTCGACAGTCTTGCCTGCATCATATGACTTGCGATTTGGTCAATCCACTCTCCGGTACGGCAAAGTCTTTGTTCTAACCGCTCTACATCCCATACATCTCGGTTATAACACCTTACAATTACGAGCATAGGTGCGTGCTTAGTTGTCGTATGGTTGTTAACATCATTCACAATAAGCGGTTGGCCCCAAGCACTGGTTACAGACGCTTCCTAAGCGCCTTTTCTTCAAATAATTACCTCTTTCACAGAGAACCACTTCAAACACCACACGTGCCATCATGAGTAAGTCAGGCGACATAATGCGTCGGAGCTGAATGATCCGTAGAATGGATCAGTTCATTTCGTGGTTTTCGGATGGTAGAAAAAATTAGGGCGTTATCTTCGTTTTACCCCTTCGAGCATTAAGTCGGCTGTCGGCTCTGTTCACATCAACGCCTTCCAACCTGAGCAAACCGTAGACCAGCAGACAAGCTCCGGCTGGCAAGTAAAGACACTGCGACGGCTTATATTGTTTAATTGTGTCCCGAACTCGCTGCAGCCACTGCATCTTTGCTATCCGACAATTGTGCCCCGGAGGAGGTAGTACATACTCCATAGTACTAAAATAAGGAAAACTACGGTGGGACTGCAGGCCATGCAACTAGGTTCTAGGGCTCCTACACTAAAGTGCACCACTGGCTTTATTGTGTCGGAACTCCAACGACTGATATTCGCCCACTAACGGTAGTGAGAACACGCACAGCAATCCGGGTACAAAATTCTGTTACACGCCGCCAGCCGAACCTGTAGCCAAGCGTCTGTGAGTACAAATCAGCCGAATAATTCAAATCAGGGCACATACACAGGCTGTCCAGAAAAGGCTGACATTCTATCAATAAAGGATATTCAGTTCAAGGGCGATGGATCGATACGGTGCCTCATAAACGAACGGAAAGCACAGAGTAAGAGAAAAACTAACAGGCATAAGATTCAGTGTCAATAGAAGCTAACCATAAATGTGAGGCAACAGGAAAAGTATTGCGGAAGACCGTAAAAGAGGGTGGGACGAATAGGGGTGAGTGGGGCAAGCTCGCAAAATAACGGGGAGTGGTGGAATTTTCCTACCACCGCTGTAACAGCTTCATTAACGTGCTCTTAGCGTCCAGCTGTTGGGTGGAGTGCACAATTCTGTTGACCAGTTGCAGGGCTTTGCAGTTTGGAAGCCTAGTTCATTGGTTCGCGGGCTGACTTTACTAGACAGCGGTGCGATTCCTATTTGAGAGACGAGAACAAACTCTACTGATTTAGTGTCTCGGATATCTTTCTGGACTTTTACCCATCGCTGTGCCACACATCCAGCTTATCATGTCCGTTTACACAGGTTATCGTATCGACCACCGGCCTAGTGAATGGGAGTCAGGGGTGTTAGCATTCTGTTCCTCCTTTTCATCTACCTGACTGCAGTCCAATTCAGGTGGGTGCATTCACGAACATTGAACCAATATTGTGTTTACCTCATGCCGTATTACCACCGTGTATTACTGCAATTGCCGAACCACCACTTCGTTGAGCTAATACTTCCAGTGTAGTCCCACCTGGCCTTTGGGGCAAATCTCTTACAACCACATCTTTTTCACTTACCCTTGGTAGATTGCTACCTCCTCATCTCCACCAACTTACCCGGCCGGAGTACACGAAGACGTGATCGCGATGCTGGATGCCTGTTTTGCCCGTTACCCACTCGACCGACCGACTGCATCCAAATTGCTGACATTCAATGTTTTCCTTCGGTTGGATCTGATTAAACCACATCTGCATCGAACGGTCTGTAAACGCCAGTCGGTGATGAAGCAATGCTACGAGATGAAAACGAGAGATCATATGCTTGAGGCAGGCGGCAGAGTGTATGTTAACCTGAAGCCAACGGATAAAACTTGGATCCCAGGGATTACGCGATGGAAATAGGTAGGTCAGTGGAAGCCGAATTGGACGATGGGCGAGTACTTCAACGTCATTTGGACCAAGTGCAACGACAGCCTGTGAGTACTGCAGAGGAACAAGTAGATAGCTCATCGCCTGCAACCCCCTGAGAATAGCGCCAGAAGCACTACCAAATGAACACCACGCTGAGCAACCTATACAGCCATGGCGATCACTTCGTGAGAAGCGCAGTGGAGTACCCTATCAAGCTGGATACCCTCAATCTAGCGGTGGAGGACTATTGTGATTAGTTATCACGAACCACGGTCTGTCGGGTCATACACGTGAATCATGTGTGTGAATAAATCTCCATGTTATCAAGCGAACCATTGACTTGGTTGTGTGTACACGTTACAGTTTACATTACCTTTAGGTTTCTGTGTTCTTACCTAAAATATAAATCATAAGGTGAATCGCATGAAATATGCGCACAGGGAAGTAAGATTTCAAATCAGCACCGAAATTTCTTTTCGATACTTCGTTTCAAATTAATACGTGTATAAAAGGTGGTTAAGATAAATACTCGTTGCAACGGCCGCAGGTTCAGGTGGAGGCAGAGTTCCGCACTGAACATTGACCCACTGCGAGATATGGTATCATTCATCGATTATCAGTTTGTTTTTTGACACTTATGTATCCACGTATTGAAATCAGTTGATAAGTTACTTGAACTTTTGTTTTGACTCTTGCTGTCCATGTGAAGCTGTTCATAAGTGCGGACAGGTCCAATTCCCCTCTCCCACCTAAAGCGGCTACGTAGACAAAAGAAAAAGCTTTCAAAGGAAAAGACAGCACCTCAGTAAAGGCAACAACTACTCTTATAAAGGAGTAGCTGCGCCCTCTCAACAACGTATACGCTCAGGCTATACTTGGGAATGATACTTGCTGGGAACTAGAGGGTGTTAAAAAAACTAAATCTGCCTACTCGACGTACATCAAACTGCCGAGTAAATGTGGAGGAACAGAACCCTGGATGCTGCGGCAGTTAGAACGATCCGATCGCTGAACCATTCTTTGCCCTACCTAAATCGTCTGCAGACTCACTGACCTCTGTCGACAGCGGCCCAATACACAGGTTGCTGAAACAGCTTCAATCGAGGAAATCAAGTGACCCAAACAGTCTTTCTCCCGTTGTCCTCAAGGAATGTGTTGACTTTCTGGCTAAAACTCCGGCTAATTTATATACATTATGCATGCAACAAAGTAAAATTGCCGAGTACTGGAGAGGAATCAACAGAGGCGCAATATAGGCGGGCCGGGGGAGCGGGGTGGTCTGCCCCTGGCGCCTTGTGACAAGAGGCGACCTTTGCGTACGGATAGTTACTCAATACCAAGTGTAAATTTATCCAAATTACTTACATAACTGAAGCAGTAAAGATGAAAGTGATAATTATGTTGAGACTGGAGATGATGGTGGTAGTGCAAACATTGATACCCGGATAACGAGACTAGACACCGTCGCAAGGCGACTGGACCGTGACGTGGTGCGACGGTTTGCGTACCTCCTTTACCCATTGATCTATACTGGATGGTGACCCCGGGCCCCATGAGTGTTACTCCTACCAGGATGGTCAATTGTTAGAAGTCCGACCAACTCAGTCTCCTGGTCCTCCAGGTTGGTGGTTTCAAAGGGGATGGCGTCCATTACTGCAAAACTAAACCAATGCCATCTCCCCGCTGCTTTGCGGACAGGCTTTTGAGCCAAAGGCTATGGTTGAAGACCCTAAACGTCCTCATGTCCAAGTTTGGGCGTCTTGGCAGTATCTGAGCCCATATACAACCATGACTTCTTATTCAAACATAAACTTCATCCTGCATCGGCCGTTGCTGAGGTTAGCAAAGGTGGAGTTATCTGCTACATACAGCAGTGCGGATAAGCGAAAACCTGCTAATGGTTGCGACTCTCTTCTTTCTTGTTCAGCTGCTTCTCTTACTCCCATCCCGACCCCATTACTAGCCTAGGTTGCATATCTTTCAGCTTAATTGACAGCAATCGACGTTCCACTGGAGTAGAACCATCTTCAGTCATCTTCCCACAACACCCATCGGACGCCTACCGCAAGGGTCCCCTATAAGGCCACGCTGTTCCGTTTTCCTGGTGGCGTTCAACGTTCGCAATGTAAGAGAAATGGGTCAACAAGCTGCACACACACGCACGCCGGACATGTCGGGTATGGATGTATTTTGTGTCCGAAGCAAGGATCAATGACCCTAATGGAGTCGCTGAATTAACTGCACCCGGCTTATCCTCTCGTTATTGGTTGCACGCATCCGGAGACGCCGATGCAGCACTCACAGGTCAAGCTGGTGTATGTATCATTCGAAGCTCTAAGGCTGAGCCGTCGTTAGTTGATTGGATTCCGGTGAACAGCCGTTTGTGTGTATTCAGTCTGACGACGTCAGATAATGTTGCTTCACGAAGTAGTACAAAACGATGGTTGTTTTGTGATTGACGCTTATGCTTCCACCGACTGCAGTACAAATGCTGTCAGGGACAAATTCTAGCACGAAATGAACGTACTACAACCCAGTGATACTTGTCCAGATATTATGGTACTTGCAGGGGATATAAACGCACAGGCAGGGCGTCTGAGCTCTTCTGAAACTTAGCTGGTTGGTAATAATGGGCTTAACTCCGAACAGACTGCAAACGGCGAGCGTCTGATGCAACTGCGTGCGAAGCACCAGTTGTTGCTTAGTAGCAAGGCGACGACAATTTATGAAAGTGGATTATGAAGAAAAGTAACAAGCCGTTGTAATTAAGAATTCTTCAGCGAAATGGGCATTGAAATGGTTTTGACTTGAAGGTAAGCATGGAGTCCATACTCCCCACTGAAAAAAGAAATATTAGTCTGATCATCTTCGGCTCCGAGCTGGATACATCAAAAATCCAAAACAGAACCGAAAAAATAAGCTAGTGGAAACGGATAGCGAGCTTCCGCCAGGGCAGTTTGCACGATCCAGTTGCGGTACCAAGCCCAAATAGCAACTGCTTTTGTGCACACTCGAGTTGGCGCATTAAATCAGTGTGCTTATATCATTTAGTTTGTGATTTCCCACAGTAATAAGACACTACTGCTTTTGGTTCTTGTTTCAGTGCGACATTCTATTCATCCCATCAGTTAGTCCACGTCCTTTTCCCTATAAAAATCAACATAAGACCGTTTAACAACACTGCGATGTGGCAGATGTGACTCGCTACTAAATAAAGTCACTGCCCCTTGCTTCACTCCGATAGAGCATAGTATTCCTGTAACGTGATGCTAAAATTGTGGAAAGCATTAAGCCCCATTTGTCAATCGATCAACCAAAAGGCGTACGGAGTGAGCATTCAGTCACTGGCTCCCAATGTGCGTGATTCCCTGAATTCGTCATGCTACCTTACGGGTGGGTTATTTAGCCAAAGGCTCGGGATGCGGTCCCCTAAGTCAAATCGCCATATATACCTATACATACATACATATATATATATAGTAAAGAAGAACATAAACTGCGAGAAGGTAGGAGGGTAATAACTGTAATGATACTAAATAAGGGTGTGGCATATTTGACTACAGTTTGGGAACGAGTGATGGATTTTCCGACTAAATTGTACGGCGGGATTGTCGAAATAGATGACTGCTCGATTCATCGATATGCAAGGCAGTTCTGTTAAGAATTTTCAGGTCCATCGATCAGCGCCCGTTAGTGAGGTATTCCGTTTCTATGATCCTCCTCTATGAACAAATGGGCTCCATAGTGCCATACCGAAGTCCATCTAGCAGAATAGTCCGGCCCGACAGCGCCGGCCCTTAGCCTCAAGGGTTCCAAGCCTGCATAGGGACAGGGCGACCGACACAGTATTCCTAGCCCAAGTGCGACTGGTGGTGGTTGCGCGCGCGGCCGCAAAGCTTCGATACTGCGTACCAGCGTACTGCTGATGTTGAAGTGACAGTGAACACGTGTCATGCGCACTTCACGCATGTCACGCTAACGTACGCTGACATAGTTGAGCAGGTGAGTGTGACCACTCCGTGGGTGCGTCCAAGTTGCTATATCACTCACACTCAGTGCAAACCGAGTGTTCGTGATCGTCAGGACGTGAGTGGCACACAGTGAGTGCAGCCTGTCACCGTTCGCATCCTCTGAGCCAATGCCATGCGCACCGATCAAATCTGTCCACGCTGATGCATCACGCCCAACGCGCGCGTTGTCATCAAGCGGTAGAAATAGTCGGTCGTTCCTCTGCACAGACCGTATCACGGAGGATATCTCAGTGTAGAACTGATCACGCGTGTCATCAGGATAACACATGGTCCGATCGTAGTGCTTATAAAGGTGGCAAACTTATCTCTTCTGAGTCGTAGGCAAACAGTCATCAGTCGCGCGCTGATGCCTGTTGGTTCACCCACCAGCTGGCCATGGAGGCAATCGGATATTGCAAATCCGACCCCATGATCACGTGGTGCTGAGGCGGCGCTGCCCACCCAGTAGAATATGTAGCCAGCACCTGCTTCATGCAACTTACCTTGCTCAGTGAGCCGGGTTTCACTGACCGCCGCAATATCGATGTGGTAATGCGCCAGCTCCATCGCGACCAGTGCAGTGCGTCACTCGGGGCGCTCACTGGAGTTCCGGTCCAGTAGTGTGCGCACGTTCCAGCACCCGATGCTGAGTGTTTTGTACGCAGGCTTACGATTGCATTGGTGGGCAATCGCACGCGAGATGGTCGTTGTGCTTAGGAGGTTTGCTTGAGGGACCCCACCCGGAGCATTTGGCTCAATAGCCCGACCCACAAGGCAGTGGGGAGCAGAACCAGTTTGGGAATGTGATTGCAGACACAGCTTGGGATTTGCTTGACGGCCGTCACACGCAGCCTTGGAGGTACTGGAACGATTTATATGTGTTTTGCGACCGTAGTAAGATACGCACTTGCGACCACGGCCAGACGCAGTTGGGCTTTGGCGGGTTTGCACCAATTTGACCAGGGGCTGCCTGGCTTGAGGCGGGCAGCAGCAAATCATTGAACACTCGGAGATGCCCTCCCACGGTCAGAGACAATGCGCGGCGCTCGTGCTCTACGCCAATCGAGCTGTGAGCTTATAACCCGTAAGCCTGTTTTCTCCCATGGCTAGGTTTTACGGGAAGAGGGACATCGACCACTTCCTAACCTCCGAAGAGGATGGATTAGGATACTGGCATGGCGCCCACACCTGACAGGAGAACGACTCGGGTCCCCAGCCAAAGCCTTCGATTAAATGTACACCCTGAAAGGCAGCGGGTCTAGCACTTGGTCAGTTCACTGACTCATGCTGATTGGTGTCCTGGATTTTGGCAGGGAGAAGGGAGAAAGCCCAACTCCCACCTAGCGGTCGCCACAAGGAGGCACCCAGGACATGAGCCAATGGCACAACAGTAGCAGCAGGAGGTAGACCATCTGTCAGGATCTATCCAACACCAGCCTCAGGGCACCATAGGCTCTTCCGCCTATATATATATATATATATATATATATATATATATATATATATATATATATATATGTACGGTTGGCGGCATCCGGTTTGGTATTTTCAATGAATCACGGGGCAATGCCGTTTTCAGCAAAGCAAATATTTCTATTTCATTAATATGAATAAGTATCAGAAATCAGTTCAGGAGGAAGAATTCGTTTCGAGAAACTCTCATCAGTCCCAAACGTTTACACAACACTGATTTTGGGGAAGTGTCAACTCGGGCTTGGATTGACTTCTGGACTGTTTGAACGATTAAAATCGATAACTTGAGACAGCCATATAGATGGTATGCCAAATGAACTAGATAAACATGCCTACAGTACTCAGTAGTCCGACGTAATTAGGTATGTAACGTAACAAGCAAATAACTAAGTAACAGTGTCCGTTGACCAAGATAGTAGTATCGGCCGTATGAATCGCTTTTGTACACATAATTCTGACTTCAGATGGTGAATGTAGATAGCCTCGGCGATGGATAAGAGCTGTTTGCGGACTCCTTGAGAGAAGTGGTCAGGTAGTGAGTAGATGACTTTGAAGTCATTCTCTGAAGTTGTATGGCCCAATTCAAGGAGGTGCGACATGAATGAGCTGTCTGAAGACCTCATTTCGCCTTTGTAAAACCATGTTGGGATGTGTTCAAGAATCCTCTGAGATAGGCGCCTCGTAGCGCAACCCACCTATCGTGCACCACAGGGGCACGAGTACTGATAAACGATCATTGAACGGGTCAACGACAGCAGTCTATCCTTCATAAGTATTGTAAGCAACGGTTTGTGAAAAACGATTTTCAGGCGAGCGGCGAAATAAGTTTTCTCAACAACATCTTTCAGGCGTCGGGATAACATATCCGTTGCAGAATCACCTCTAAATGGTATACATATGAAAAGCTCTTTCTTAGGAGCAATGTTCCTAGGTGGCATTCGATTGCGTTCCTTCAAATGCTTCATGATACATTTATCAGGATAGCCATTTTCCCTGAGGTAGTCGCTGATTCTCTGTAGCTCTTCGTTGACGGTATCCGGTGTACAAATACTGCGCGCCCTGAAGGCGAGATATGATTAAACGCAGCTTATGCTGTAGAGGTACTGCGCTGTGGAAGTTTCGGGTTTGCCTGTCACCGTGGCCAGCCACACGACGCCTGCGCTTACAGTGGGACCATGGTGGCATGCGCTGCACCATCCACAGCTCTAACCACACACCCCATATCCAGTGTAAAGCCGAAGGAATAAGACCGGGAGGCATGTGGATGGGAGCCACGTTTCATCAACGGAGCTGGCCCCCACACTCCTTCATAGGCAAACACAAGCACGCTGTATTTGGAAATCAATCGCACACACACAGGCGTATATATATATATATATATATGTAAATATATATCGAGCGGTTAGAAATAAATGTAGGCTACATCTTGGAACTCTTCATCTTCAGTACGAGGAGGATTTGGCTAACGTAGCCGTAACAAACCCAAAGAAGTGCTTTACTTAGGTAAAGAGACGCAGCGGTACAAATTCGTCCTTACCGGCTTTGCTACGAGCGGACGGGGCGCATGGGCATACCGATTATAATAAGGCTTGTATACTTAGCGTACAGTATACTGGTGTCTTTTCTTGTGAGGCTTGTCTACCTCAGGTTGAACTGATCACAAAAGTCCCAGAGGATTCTCGCCTAACTGAAATCAGCATAACGGAGACACAAGTCTTCGGGCTACTGCAAGGGCTAAATCCTTCCAAAGCTTTTGACCCTGATTCAGTTCATCCGAAGCTGATGCATGAATTGGTCGCTGAGCTAAGTGGCCCTCTGACATGTATGTTTACTATACCACTCCACAAATGTGCCTTACCTTCGGAATGGAAAAAGGCAAACATCTGTCCGATTTTTAAGAGCGGTGACAGAGTTCTGCCAGCGAACTACCGACCTGTCAGCTTAACGAGCGTAGTAGTTAAGTTGTTTGAAAAGTTGGTCAGGGATTCGGTGGAGAACCACCTGGGTAAGTTTAACCTTTTTCACTTCGGCACACCACGGATTCCGTAAGGGACTTTCATGTCTGACAAATTTACTTGTAGCTCGTGAAAGCTAGACTGAGGCAGTTGACAACGGTCACTCTATCAATGTACTTTTCGTTGACTTCTCAGAAACCTTTGTTACCATCCCACATCAACCACTTTCACTGAAGTTGAGATCGTATGGGATATCTGGAGCCGTCCTTAAATGGGTGTCTGCTTTCCTAGAGGGGACCGAACAGTGTGTACGAGTGGGGAGAAGCCTTTCGATTAGACAAGCTGTTCTTAGTGGTGTTCCGCAAGGCTTGGTTCTACGGCCGTTGCTTTTCGCAATATATGCCAATGACCTACCCCAGAAGCTTGAAGTACCGTCGCTATTGTTTGCTGATGACCTCAAGCTCGGGAATATTGTGGATATCCCTGGTGGCTCTGAGGCACTTCAGAGTGCTTTGGATAGGCTCTGGGATTGGTCAACCTTATGTTTGATGCCTATAAATCAGGCGAAATGTTCTGTCCTCCGCATTGGAGGTGTCAGTCCTCCCCCGCGCCAAGTAGTTGGTGGAAGCGAACTCCCTATTGTCACTCAGCAGGTAGATCTAAATATCACCCATACCTCATTGGTTCAATCTGGAGACAATTGGAGGAAGGCTGCTTGTAGAGGGTTTCGTATGATATGGTTTATTCGCCGCTCCTTCGGTGTCCTAATGGCCGATATCTTTGTGAAGCTGTTCTCAGCTTTTGTGGGACCCCACTTACTGCACTGTATCCAGGCTTGTCCAACTCGTCTTGTAAGGGACAAAATGGAACTGGAGAGGATTTTGCGAGTGTGTACAAGGTTAATGCAAGGATTACGGGGACAAACGTATCCCGAACGTTTGCTTAGCTTGGGTATGTACTCAATGCACTACCGCAGAATTAGAGGTGACTTGATCATTCATTAGCGTTTCTTAACCAGTAAGATCGGTCCAGACTTGTCCTGGCTATTTAGTCCCGCCAAGCTGCCCAGTCTCCGAGGTCACCCGTTGAAGCTGCACAAATTGCGTTCTGACCGGGTAAGGACGGAAACTCGCTTGTCGCGCCGAGTTATTGAAGGTTGGAATTTGCTTCCGGAGCACGTCGTTAGGGAGTCTACGGTAGAGGGTTTCCAGTGTCAGTTAGATGCTCTTGGATGGCAGTACCAAACCTTCCCCTTCGCCTAACCGACGTGAATCTTCAACTTTTCCTTCGATTTTTTTAATTTCTTCTCACACCTTGCTATTATCATTATTTAGCTGACATTCCTCCACTTGTTTTCTTAGCTTACCCTTTACTCTTCTACCTCACATAAACCGTCCTAACAGGGAGTGCTGGGCAGGAAAATGTGGGCAGTAACTGGTTGGACAGGGTGTGATACGGTCTCTGTTTTAGGCTTCTCAACATCTCAAGCAGACATATCAATACCCAATCCGATGATATTCAAAAGAAGGAATATTCACGGGACTGTTCTATCGTTCCGGTCCCAACTGAACTTGAAGTTGGGAATCGGGAATAGTCTTCCAAGCATAATGAATAACAATAGCTAAGTGAACGAAATGAAACTAATCCCTAGCAGATTGACGCCAGTTTTGTTGCAAGTTGGAATAGTAACCAACTCACTCAAGCGAAAGGTAACTTTCCTTTTTACTATATCTTGGGCAGCAGATAGTAAAACTGCTTGGACATTACTGTGCCACCGTGGCTGAGTACCACAGGAGGGAGTCCATCTGAACCGGCAGCCATGAATCGATTCAAGTGTTAAGTCGTATGGCAAACTTCCGCCTTGTCAGGTGTATCTAGTGAGACGAACCGGTACAGATAACTTGCTATACTATGCCTGCTGATGGCGATTGGAGTAAACTAAATTGGAAGTTGAAAAGCTCGGCCCAACAGTCCAAGTATCACTGCAGGTCAGTTATGAATGACTCTCACAAATGCCCCACGTACACTAAAGTTCTAGCGGCCAGCAGGCCGACTGGGTTGATACAGACTGCTAAAATCTCCAGAGATGATAACACACTGGAACCACCAGGCTTCGCGGTCACTGCGCAGCGTTGTTTGAGCTAACGACTGACAGAATGACCCAACTTATTGTGATCTGACCCCATTGGAATATTTGGACAGCGAGGGGATATGAAAAACTTTCAAAAATGCCGAGTGAGACAACAGCTTGAACGTACGGAATAAGACGCCTTCTGCATAAAAGTTTATTGTTGCTCGATGTTGGATAGCAAGTGCTAGTGCAGATTGACATTTTATCTTAAACGAGAAATCAGCAATCTGCTCGTATTAATATTACGGTGCTTCGTCTTCGAGACCTCCCAAACCATATAAAAAGTTGGGCACAGATCAGCGCGTAAGCTGAATCAAGAAGGGTGGATCCGAAGGACCTTTAATTATGTATATGACCTCATTTTCTGAACTTGACTGTAATATGATCAATTTGAGACCACAATACTGTTGACTAGAAAGAATTAATTGGTAAGATATTTCCATGTGTGCCTGAACCTGGTGCTCGAGAAAAGTAGACTATCATCTCCGCACATTGTGAGAGCTCTGCTTTGTTTGCTGGAAGGTAATATGATTGTATGCGAGAAATCGAAAAAACGCCGCTCAGTCGTGATAGCATTCGGTTTATTGGCGGCTCTGAGGTCAATCTAAATGCGTCATTGTCTCTGGGTCTTCGTTCACCTTTGGAGAACATAGTCATGTACAACAGTATGAGCGAATTCTGGTCGACAACACGAAAACGATTAAGGGTTGTGATCGCGGTTTGAACCTCAGCCTCTGACTGAGCTTCTAAACTAACCGGACATGACTCAGACTGCATCATCTGAGCAGAACGGTGTCCGGAAGCAGGGGAGCAACTGAATTGGTCTCGAAAGTGCTCTACCAAATGAACCATAGTAATCAGGTCACTCGCGCGGATAGTTGCTTGTCTAGGACCAGTGGTGGGGAATAGCTAGAAGAGCTTGCGATAGCTGTCTAATACTCCTGCCTCCATTTCTTGAGCCCTACTAGTCTAGCAGGGTTTCTTGTCAGCACGCGTGCTCCACTTTAGTTCGCGCCCAATAGCCTGCCTAATTAAATTGTGCTCAGAGCCAGCCAGAGGTTTTTCTGGGTTCCAACAGGTCCACAGACCTCTAGGATATCCAGTGACCGATACGGTGACGATTGATAATGCCGCAAGCAGAGGCTCCCGCATCGCGCATGGCGGTTGAGATCCTATTCAACTGAAGCTCAGTGTCATTAAGACGAAAGAAAGTTTGGTACGCAGGGCATCCAAGTAGGGTAGTTTGATCGAGGAATGCGACAACTCCTCAGTTGCAAATCGGAGGGGATGCATGGTGCGCCTCCCGGTAAAGTTTATGGGAAAATGACAGTACTAAACATGGTCAGAGTCGACGCAGGTATTGCAGAACAAGCGACAATCCACCATGGCACCACGCAATCAGTCACCCATGGCAATGCAATAAATTTGGGTGTATGGTTGGCTAGTCATAGGTGAACGCCAGGTGGCACTTCGGTGTCCACTCTGTTTAAAAGCGGTGCCAATGAGAAACAGCCGATGCGCCGTACATAGCTGCAACAGACGCTCATCGTTGTCCATCCGGTTGTAGTCAAGTCCATATTTAGCACCTAGCTGAGGTTCTGAAGAACCCAAATGATTTATTTGGGCATTTATATTCTCTACAAGCACTAGTATATCTGAACTGGTATAGTTGCGTACTCAGTTTATTGTAGAAAGCGTCCTTAGCGGCATCAGAATTGCAGTCGGTCGGGGCATAAGTGGAAAGTAAAACAAACAGCGTCTAGTACTGCTACGTCCGTCGCAACGAGACTGGACCTTAACATAGTGCGACGGTTTGCGTACCTCATTGACCCATTGAGCTATACTGGGTGATGTCTCCGGGCACCTTCAGAGCTACACCTACCAGGTTGGTCAATGGTGAGAGGTCAGACAAACTCAGTCTCCTGGTCCTCCAGGTTGGGGGTTTGAAATGGGATGGCGTCCATTTCTGTAAAACTAAATCATTGCCACCTCCGCGCTGCCTTGCGGACAGGCTTTTGAGCCAAAGGCTTTGGATGAGGACCCTAATCGTTCTCCTGTCTAGGTCTGGGCGCCCTGGCAGTATCCCAGCCCACATACAACCATGACATTTTCTTCAAGCATAAACTTCATCCTGCATCGGCCGTCGCGCAGATTATCAAGGGTCGCCTTATCTGCTGTGTACAGCAGGGCGGATAAGCGAAAGCATGCTACTGTTGGCGCCTCCGTTCTTTCTTTTCCACCTTTTTCTCTTACTCCCACATCGGCCCCCATTACTAACCTTCCTTCTATAATTCCCAGCTTAATTGACAGCAACCGAAGTGCTACTGGAGTAGTACCATCTGCAGCCACCATCCCACAGCACCCATCGGACGCCTATCGGCATAAGTCCCCTATAAGACAACGCTGTCCCGTTCCCATGGCGACATTCAACGTCCGCACTCTAAGACAAATAGGTCAACAGGCTGCACTCGCACGCACCTTGGACACACTGGGTATTGATGTGTGTTGTGTGTCCGAAACTAGGATTAATGACCCTAACGGGGTTATTGAATTGACTGCACCCGGCTTATCCTCTCGTTCTTGGTTGCACGCATCCGGAAACGCCGATGCGGCACTCACGGGTCAAGCTGGTGTAGGTATCATTCTCAGCTCCAAGGCTGAGTTATCGTTGGTTGATTTGATTCCGGTGAACAGTCGTTTATGTGCAGCCCGTCTGACGACATCAGCTAAGGTGAATTCGCGAAATAAAACAAAACGCTGTTTGTTTGTGATTTCCGTTTATGCTCCCACCGACTGCTGTTCTAATGCAGTCAAGGACACTTTCTATCACGAACTGAACACGCTGCTGCGCAGTGCAACTAGTTCAGATATTATAGTACTTGCAGGGGATATGAACGCACAAGTAGGGCGTCTGAGCTCTTCAGAAGCTCAGCTGGGTGGTAAGTATGGACTTAACTCCGAACGGACTGATAACGGCGAGCGTCTGCTGCAACTGTGTGCGGAGCACCAGTTGTTTCTTACTAGCACTGCTTTTAGACACAGTGGACGCCGAAGTGCCACTTGCCGTCCACCTGGAGCTGGCCAGCGATGGACCCAAATTGACCACATAGCCATAGGTTACAGGTGGCGCGGTTCCATTCTGGATTGCCGCTCGTACTGGAGTATCTGTGTCGACTCTGATCATATCTTGGTGCGCTGTCGTTTCTCCATGAACTTTACCGGAAGGCGCACAAAGCGTCCCCTACGGGAGGCAACGGAGAAATTGTCCCAGCCCTCTGTCAGGCAAGCCTATCAAGAAGCACTGCATAGCGAACACTCGCTGTCTTGTCCAAATGATACTGAACTTCAGTGGAAGAAGATCTCGGTCACTATGCACGACGCAGGAGCATCTGCTTGTGGCACTATCAGTCGTCATCGCACCAGTCACTGGATATCCGAGAGGTCCGTGAACCTTTTGGAAGCTAGAAGGCACCTCCCGGCTGGTTCTGAACACAATGTGACCAGACAGGCTATTGGGCGTGAACTAAAGCAGAGCCTAAGTGCTGACAAGGAAGCCTGGTGGACCAGTAGGGCTCAAGAATTGGAGGATGCAGGGGCAGTAGGCAATTACCGGAAGCTCTTCCAGCTAATCCGCACCACTGGTCCCAGAAAACCAGGCGTCAGTGAGACAATCAGGGACAGCGCAGGTGCGCTGATACACAATAAGGAGCGCCGTATGGCTCGTTGGGCTGAACACTTGCAAGATCAGTTCAGCTGGCCCCCTGCTCCCGGACCTCTTCCTACTCAGGTGATGTAGGACGAGCCATGGACGGTTAGTTAAGAGCCTCCGTCGGAGGCCGAGGTCCGAAACGCGATCACAGCCCTCAATCGGATTCGTGCCGCTGGCCCGGATTCCCTACCACCTGCACTATTTAAGGATGGAGGTGAGGTCCTCTGCAAAGCACTGACCTCCTTATTTAAATGTGTCTGGAAAGAAGAGAGCATCCAGGCTAGTTGGAGCGAATCGATTATAGTAGCAATATACAAGAAGGGCAGTCGCACAGACTGTTCTAACCACAGGGGTATTAGCCTAACGCCAGTTGTGACAAAATTACTGGACTCGATTCTCGTTCGTCGCCTCACTGCAGAACGGGAATCTCGGATTAGGGAAGAACAGGCCGGTTTTCGCCCAGGACGTGGCTGTATAGACCATATGTTTACTTTGCGGCAGGTGCTAGAGCAGCGCCACGCATATCGCAGACCGACAATAGCTGTGTTCCTCGATTTCAAGAGTGCGTTCGATTCAGTCGATCGATTGATTCTGTTCGAAATACTTGCGCGGAAAGGTGTTCCCACGAAATATGTGAACATCCTTCGTGCTCTATACTCGAACACTAGAGGCCGCGTCAGGGTCTATGGTGCCCTATCGGATAGCTTTTCGACTACAAGTGGCTTTCGACAGGGTTGCCCGATTTCCCAATTTTTGTTCAATTTCGTCGTGGATTCTATCATGGAGTGTTCCCTTGCGGAATCTCACGATGTAGGTGTTGAAGTGCTGCCTGGTGAACGGTCAGTTGATCTAGATTATGCGGACGATATCGTCTTGCTTTTCGACAATGTTGAGGCGGCACAATCAACCCTGAATAGCCTATCCAGAGTGGTCCCATTATTTGGTATGCACTTCGCACCTTCAAGGTGCAAAGTGTTGCTGCAGGACCACCAGCCACTTGATGACCCCTTGACGCTTGCTAACGAGGAACTCGATGTGGTTGATCATTTCACTTATCTTGGCAGCTGCGTCAGCAATGATGAGCGCATAGAAACTGACGTGAGCTCACGCATTGCAAAAGCCAGAGCTACCTTCTTGAATCCGCGTCATCTTTGGCGACAGAAGGGAGTTTCCCTTCGTCTGAAAGACCGGGTATAAAAGGCCACAGTGAGGGTCGTTCTACTGTATGGTAGTGAGAATTGGCCCCTTCGGTCTGAAGATCTGAGGCGCCTTCAAGTCTTTGATCATCGTTGTCTGCGAAGCATTGATGGTGCCGGATTGCATTAGCTTGTCCCCAACGACGATGCGCGTAGGCAAGTACTAGGTAGTGATAATCATGCTAGCTCCTTAGAACAACAGACAGCACTGAATAAGTTACGTTGGCTCGGGCATGTGATACGTATGCCTAGTCACCGCTTACCTAGAAGGGCCTTGTTTAGTCTGCCAGGTGTAGGATGGCGCAAGGCTCGAGGCGAACAGAAGTTGACTTGGCAGCGGGAAATGAAGTCACTGACGACCAAACTGGGTACTGTTGGTCCGTCTCGCCTTCCGGGCTGGAGTCCATGTGACTAGCTTTGTGTTTGGCTCGAGACTTTACAAGATATGGCTCGCAGTAGACACCAGTTGCGCATCTGCTGCCGTCTCCTAATCGGATTGTCTGTTTAAAGTGTGTTTGGTGCTGAGTTATCTGCGGGGTACTGGCTGATTATGACGCGTGGCAGTGAAAGCCGCAAAGAAGCTGTCTCGCCGATGCCGCCTTATCTTTGCACGATAGCCAGCTGTTTGTGACGGTATGTTGTCTATACAAGGTGAACAATGAACAATGAACAATGATTTATGACGGGTAAAAAAGCAAGTGCTTGACATGTCCCGTAGGGTGGATAGCGTGACAAAAAAGATAGCGAGGGGATAATGTTGTCAGTTCGGGCGCTTACAGATGTAACTGCGTTTTCGTACAAAGGGGTTCGAAACGAGAATGTACGCACACAAAGCAACAGGAGAGTGGTTATTGTTCACATCATAGGCGAGAAAAATTTTAAAAAAACGATAGCAAGGACAACTCTTACTTGTGTGAGATTATCGTCGGTCGACAGGATACAGAAATCCAGTGTCTATAGTAGTAGCTTTTGTCAAATTTCGTGCAAAGCGTTTGGAGTGATTCGCTCTCGAGTAGGGTTATGGCACTATCCCCTGTCTGTTGGGCATTAGTGCCAGCATCTGGTGGTCATGAGCTATAGCACGTAGTGTAAATATGACAGGGTATCGTCAAAGCGTTTTTTGAAAAGGGGTAGGGTGGATGCATTAATTACATGTTCGGGGAGGGCGTTCCAAGGTTGTGCCACTCGAAGGGAAAAATAGTTTCGCCGACATTCCAGGCGGCTGTACTGCGTCTCTAACTTAAACTGGTGACCTCTTAGCGAGGTGTTGTGACTGAGTATTAGAAGGGAATGGCATGGGTGGTTGGGGTCTCTCAGGATTAGGTACACCATTATGAGATCGCCCCGTAGACGCCAAAAAGGTCCACTGTAGATTTTAAGGATCTTCAGCCTGAGTGGGTAGGGGAGGCTGGTCAAACCTCTGAGGCTCTTCGTTGCTCTACGCTGTGCAGTATCGAGCGCGGTGAGATGGTTCTTGAGCCAGGGTTACCACGGTTGGATAGCGTATTCCGCATGCAGCTTTGCGTACGCGCTAAACATTTTTGGAAAGATCGAAGGGTCAAACTTCCCGAAGGCTCTGCAAAGAAGGCCGAGGTACTGGTTTGCTTTCTTAACTGCCTTTTCAGTCTGCCTCAAACAACCGAGGTCATCTTGAACTATCACGCCGAGATCGCACTCGTGAGAAGCTCGCTGTAGAATTTGTGATAATAGGCGGTAGCAGTGCAAACTCTTGTGCCGTATACTGAGAACCTTGCACTTGGTGTAGTTGAAATGCAGCATGTTGTCGATGGACCATGTGTACGCTTTGTCCAGGTCCTCTTCTAACAACGTGTGATTCTCCACTGCAGCTATAGTGCGCCATACCTTTAGGTCATCAGCAAATAGCAAGCAGTTAGAAGACAGCACACTCGCGAGATCATTTATGAAGACCAGGAACAGGCGGGGTCCAAGTACCGAGCCTTGAGGTACGCCGCACTGAACTTCGATGGATTCTGATAGGTTGCTTCTAACCCTAACATTCAGGTGACGTTGTAGAAGAAAGTCTCCTATCCATATTTCTGGAGTTTGTGGAGGAGAATGTGATGGTCTATGCGGTCGAATGCCTTTGAGAAATCCAAGTAGGCCGCGTCGATTCCAACACCAGCGTCCACAGATTCCGTCCAGTTTGCTCGAGCAATCAAGTGATTAGTTGTACAGGAGCGATTTCTGCGAAATCCATGCTGTTCCGGAACGAGAATTTGGTTGTTCTCCAGGTACCCCATTAAAGCCTCAGCTACAATGGACTCCATAACATTAGAGATCACAGGAAGGAGTGTTATCGGGCGATAATTTTCTGGATCAGCACGACTTCCACTTTTGTAGATAGGCGTGATGATTCCGGGCTTCCACATCGTGGGGACGTGCATCTCGTTCATAGATCGTTGAAAGAAAATTGCTAATGGCCCTGCCAAACTCATGGCAGCTACTTTCAACGCCTTCGGATGAATGCCGTCCGCACCCGGGGAGGTGAACTCGCGCAGAGACATCAGTCTCTTCAGTACAGCTGCGGAGGTAAACGATATGTGGTTTAGCCCTGATGGCGGCGTTATCTGCTTAGGCAGGATGTACGGTGATTGCTCGCTTTGGAAGGTACGGCCAAATTGTTGTCCAAGGACGTTGGCTGCCTCTTGTGCGGTTTGGGCTAAGCCGCATGTTGTGTGCAGGGCAGGAATACCGCGCTTAACACGGCGCAATTTGTTTACGTGCCTGTATAACAGCTTGGGATTGGTGTTAAACTTTTCCGCTAGACTTTGTTGGTTCTTAAGTTTATCCTCTCGAACGAGTTTGACACAGTGGTTCCTGTGTATTGTGTAGACATCCCAGGTATGATCGTTCGGGGAGGCTATATAGGTGTGCCATGCTGAGTCCCTTAATGACATGCACATACGTGTCCTGCTGCTTACGAAAGACTTCATCCTTTTGGTCCGGTAGCGTTTGGTTTCAGATGTCCGTGCCACGAGCTTGGTAAATATGTTGACGAATTCATCGCAGGCCACCTCAGGCGTTAATTCACCTAAGGTGTAGGCGCCTTGTCCCTGGATGTTTGCTTAGGGCATTAAGGTTTTCAGGTAAGTCCCCCTTCTCTCCCTCTTTTTATTCTTTATTTCATAAGTGCTCATGGTTGTATGGCAACGAAGCATCAGTTCAGATGGATGATGTACTGCTGTTGATGATGACTGATGATGTTCAACGTGCGTGCCAGTGCAGCCTGTTGACTCGCTTGTCTTAGAGTGTGAAAGTTTTACGTCACCCGCGAAACGAGACAGCGTGGCCTCATAAAAGGCTGCTGTCGATAAGTGTCCAGTGTGGTGCGGGGAGGTAGATGCAGAGAGTATGACTCCAATGGCATTATAGTTGTTGTCAATTAAATTGGGAACTACGAAAGGAGAGTGAATAATGGGGTTTGGGAGAGAAGAGTGACAGGTGGAAAAGAAAGGCGCCAGGAGTAGCATGTTTTCACTTACCCTCTCTGCTGTATGCGGCGACCTTTGATAAGCTACGCGACTACCGATGCAAGATGTGGTTGGGATTTGAGGAAATAATCATGGTTGTACGTATGCTGATGTATTTGCAGGGCGCCCAGACCTAGACAGGAGAACAATTAGGGTCCTCATCCTAAGTCTTTGGCTCAAAAGCCTGTTCGCAAGGCAGTGGGGAGGTGGCAATGATTTAGTTTTACAGAAATGAAGGTTATCCCATTTCAAACCCCCAACCTGGAGGACCAGGAGACGGAGTTAGTCACAACGATGGGGGATTTATTACCGGCACTTTTGAAGTGCTTATCGTGTAACTGGACGGAGGCACGCGGTCTCAATCTGAACACTGTTATGAGTAAGAGAATTAATGAACGAAATCGAGTTATTGGACCGATGTGAATTGCCTCACAGTAGAGCTAGTAATCAGTATACGTCAGTGGTCGGGATTGTTAAAGCTAACCTAATGAAGCTCTGCCGTTTAGAGAACCGAGCACAAAGACTTCGCTGAGCGGACATGATATCACAGCATATGCGAGGTAATGTGTACAGCCGATACAGAGATGTGCTGATTTGAAACAAACCCTCCAGGCTAAGAACACATCTCTTAATATGAGATAGCTTTTGGAAGCAATTTCCACTCGCCAAACAAGTAATCAGGTTACTTACGGCAATATATTCAGCGTTCTTTTTGACCAAATCTGACAGTTTGTATAGCAATCGACCACGAGCAGAGGCATCCATGATGCGCCATAGCGTATCTCTGCGGAAAGCCGCTTTCGCAGCTGCAACTGCCTTAGTCACATCTGCTTCGTCACCTTCTTGAACTTGACAGATAATCTCCTCGGTGGCTGGCTTCACAGTTGGGAAGGTCTTACCAGACACGCTATTAACAAACTCATTGTTGATAAAGATCTGAAAGGAAAAGGTTGTAGTGAACAGGAAATAACAGCCGTGAATCCGATTAGTGTACACAAAGCGAGGAGAAAAGACGCGAAACATCTGCAAAGGCCCGAGGGCAACAATTGCAAATTGGCCCCCGGTGGTAGAACGACGATGGTTCCAGCAAACCTAAGATGCTTGATAAGAGAGTTAGGGTGCCCACCAACGCTTAACCATGAGGAAGGATGTTCTTACTTCCAGCTTGATCCACTTTAGCTTCGACAACTGAAGAGTTGTCACTTTACAAAATGGTTAAACCTATCCCACCCGCAATGGAAAATGCCCGCTATAATTAAAGAAGAGCAAACAAAAGATTAGTTTAAATTTCCTGTTGAAATGGTACACATCTCTATGGAATAAACTACAGTTGCAATTAAGGACCAGCGAGATCACACTTAAAGACTTTTCTTTCCAGGACATATGTGATCGAAATTTTCGACTCTCAGAAACCTATAAGTGCACTCCTGGAATCCGGCCCAGAAAATATATGAAAAAACTAACACTTTAATAATGTTACTCATTATATACTCAATAAAACTGCAAGAATGATCCAAATTGAATGTGTTCATAAATAAACTGCTGAGGAAACTCGCTGTAGGCTGATTTTAAATCCAGTGAACATTGAATGGCAGCTGCTCGCAAAGGTTTTGGCATGTGGATTATCCGCAGATCCTTCGGGATTATGACAACCGAAGTGTTGGCAAGATTATTTGCAGCCTTTGTTAGGCCACAATTAGAATACTACGTACAGGTTTGCCTACCCTGTCTAGTCCGGAACAAAATGACACATGAACGAGTGTTACGGTCGGGGGCGAAAGGAGTGTTTCAATTAAAGAGGCTGTCGTACGCTGAGATGTTAATCAAGTTGGACATGTTTTCGAGGTACTACATGCGATTTCGCGGTGATCTGATCCGCACCTATCGTATAATAACAGGTCGTCGCTCTTGGTTTATCTGGACTGTTCCATCCCACTTGGGTGTCAACTCTTCGAGAGCATCCACTGGAGTTGCACAAACCCCATTCGGACCAAGTTGGAACTGATGCTCGCTTATCACCCCGGGTTATAGACACATGGAATGCGCTGCGCGCTGTAGTAGTTTGGGAGCCAACGGTGAAAGAGTTCGGGCATCGAACTGACACCCGTGGTCTACAATTCAAAACCTTCCCCTTCGCATTTTAGCCTAGCCGTTAGCTGTTGGTGCTTATACCATTTTTTAACTTCTCAGTTGCATTCCAAAGTCGTTACATTCATTGCTCTAGCTTGTCTTGATTTTGTTCTTCCACTTTTGTTCCATTTCACAGCCGACACAGTGGGGACTGCTAACGCAGGGCAGGTGGGCATCGTTTGCTTGACCCTAGAGTGCACCGTGGTGCGACATCACTCTCGCCCTGAAGGGTAGAGTGTACAATGCAGCAGTACGTTCGATCCTACTGTACGGTTGTAAAACATTGCCGCTTAAAGCAGCGGACCTGAAGAGGCTAGTTTCGTTCGACCACCGGTGCCTTCGTAATTTAGCTCACATTTGGTGGGAACACCGCGTGAGCAACGAGCGTGTTCGACGACTTGTTTATGGCACTGGAAATGGAACTGAACCGTTCAGCACCGTTATTTCTCGCATCAGGCTCCGATGGCTCGGCCACGTGTTACGCATGCCAGCCCACCGACTCGCGCGACGTGTGTTATTTGCGCGCCGGGGTTGTGGATGGAAGAAGAGGAGGGGTGGCCAAACGATGACTTGGTCGAGAGGAATGAAGGCCCTCACTTCTGAGCTGGCCTCGGTTGGAGCGTCTCGGCTCCCTGTTTGGGGTCCGAAAGACGATGAACACGTTTGGTTGGACACACTTGCTGATATGGCTAGGAGCTGTAGCGCCTTGACGAATGCTACACAAGAAAACCGTAGCCCAGTAAGACAGAAGACGGCAAGATATTAAGAATGTCTTGAGAAAATAGCTATGTACAATAGCTATGTGAATATAGCTTGAGGACAATGAGAGAAAATGGTGAAGCAATGAGTAACCCCAAGTAGGAGCGCAACAGCCGGCAACGCGCGGGCAAGATGGCGGACCTGGTTCAAAATTGCAGTCCAGTATATATAGGCTTTGGACGGGTGCAAAGTAAAACAAAATGTGTACAAGTCTGAATGTGATGTTTGATGGAGTAAAATGTCATGGTCACTACAGAGCCGACCTCAGTGGCGTTCGTGCTGTGAGTTTCTTTGTCCCACCCCATCCCTCTTAGCCTCCCCCTCCATCCGCGATCTCATTATTTAGCCTTATATAATTTTGCGTAGTAATTTTTTTTGGTGCACAGCAGTCGGCTGGTAGCTTACCGGAACGATGCCCATCCGTTACCGGTAGCTCAACCAGCTTGCACCAGTTGCATTTTTCTCCTTTTTTCTATGTAATGCGGCACAGTAGCTGAGGTGTTCCCCACCCCTAGCTAACGTGTACGATGATGATGATGATGATGAGAGTGTACCGTGTGTGAGGATTTGGCTCCGCCTTGCAGATCGCCCCACAGACCACATAGCAAGATCAAGAACGCACTATAAATTGGAACAATCACGGGATATTCCTACTGTTCCGGCCTCACTTGAACTTGAACCTGTCATGAGCAAATATCACAACGAGGATAGTAAGAGCTGAAACGCAGATATATGTTTAACACATTAACACAGACATTAGGCGGAACGAGCTCAATCTAAGGCAGATGGGAGAAATAAGAATAGGAAACAGACAAACAAATTTCAGTTGCAATCTGTAAGTTTAAGGCCATGAAGCAAATTTCTAACAAGCACCGCATTAACAACAACCAATTAGCGAAAAGAGTGGAAAACATATCCCATTAGAAGGAGTAATAAACCACTGCAGAAAAGTATAATACAGAAAGCGTGGAAAACGAGTACGAACCTGGGTGAACTTGACCTCCGGTAAAGTTGCAGTGCAATCGCCTTGCACAACTGACGAGATCTCGCAGAGCCGCCAAAGCAGTTCTCGAATCTATGAGTTGTGAAGGCCACCTGTAGGTCAGGTCAGATGGACGATAGAGGCTTCCGCCTAACGAGCGTCCAGTTCTTGTGCCGGTAAGTGAAGCGGCCCCCGGCACTTCGACGTTGGATTGTCTCTTCTTGCTTCTGCAATGAAATGAAGCAAGAACAAGAGTAATCTCTGCACTTTCATATGCCAGCATCAAAATACACTACATATACCAGTACAACTACAATAGCTCTGGAAAAAGGATGGACCAACAATTGTCTAAGCCCCTTTTGAAGGCTACTATGGTCTCAGACTCCACTAAATCAGAAGGAAGTTTATTCCAGTAGTTAACTAAGTCGCAGTTAAGCACATAAACAAGCCCGTTAAAACTTTACTGCACATTTTTTGCGTAAACGCCTATCAAATTTCTATTACAGTAATTATGCCTAGATTATTATAGACCTAGTTAGTCCAATTTGGTTGACTCGGTTGTATCCACTAGCTGGTATTTTTTTGGCTCATTGGTTGGTAGAGAGCAGAAGGAAGTTCCTTTGTCAGCTCCGTCACTTCCCGAACATTGCGAGGGTTGCTGGGATCATTGCGGAACAAGGTTCAGCAGAAGATCGTTATGGTCGTATTGTGGGCAGCAGAATCTCTGCGCACTCATAGAGTGGGTATCCAACCGTCGTTTGAAACATTCCTCCGTCTCCGCATCGACGACAGCCTCTGGCAAGCTGCTCCAGTCATTCACTACCCGGGTGGATAGGGCCAGATCAGATCGTACACTGAGTCGCCGCGGTTTAAAACGTTTCCACCAGTGGCCTCCAGTTGCACAACTTGTGTTTAAACAAAAGAACGATTGCAGCTCACTCCCCAGCTCACTTCGTAGCATACGCCGAGTGAATATCATATCTCCGCGGCGACGACGATAATCCAAAGAGCACAGGTTCAACCGTTGAAGTCGTAGGAGGTAGGATAAGTCCCGCAGCTCTAGAACGGATTTGGATCCACGCCGTTGAACCTTCTCGATCATGTCAAGTTCAGACTTAGTGAGCGGATACGCAGCAGGCAATCCGCACTCGAGAACTGGGCGTACATGTGAAGCAAACAGTAGTCTGAAGAGTTTTGAGGTCAGGCGTAAAAAGGCTCTCCGTATAGCATGAAGTATTCTGTAGGCGGATGCGACCCTCTTCCGAGTGTTCTCGATTGATTTGAGATCAGGAGACACAATCACCCCTAGCTCCCTCTCTTGGCTGATATTTCTGAGCAAGAAACCCCCGATATGGTAAGCCCCAAAAGGCTGAGCAGCACCGATTGGAAGGACAGCGCATTTGTCATGGTTAATGGGCAACTGCCACTTTAGTGACCAATCGTGGAGCTGATCGAGTGTCGCTTGAAGTCTGTCTACATCTTCCAGACTGGATACCTCAATTCACAACTTCAGATCATCCGCGTAGATTAAGCAGTCGGTCTGCAGTTCGGAAGGCAGGTCGTTGATGAAGATATTGAAGAGTTCGGGGCCGAGTACAGAAACCTGGGGGGCACCACTGGTCATGAGAATTTGATCAGAAGGCGCTTCGTTAACTTTAACTTGCATGAAGCGACCGTGTGTAGGAAATTGGAGACCCAAGAAAGAAAGTTGCCAGTGACGCCGATTCCCCGGAGTTTGAAGAGGAGCGGCTCATGAGGGACCTTGTCAAAAGTCTTACTGAAATCGACAAACACAGCAACCAGACGCTTACTGACATCTAAGGATCTTGCCCATTTTCCCCTAGCTACCAGCAAATTTGTGGCGCATGAACGCGCCCTTCGGAAACCATGTTGGGCATGAGATAGGAACTCCAACTCATCGAGATGTAGGCGAAGGGCTCGTTTCAGAATACGTTCTATGTCTTTGCACAAAATCGAAGTCAGACAGATGGGACGATAGCTGGCTGGATTCTGTCGGTTCCCTCCTTTGTAAATGGGCTGAACAATTCCCACCTTCCAAACACTTGGAAGCCGCCCGATCTCGAGGGAACGACGGAAAATTTGACAGACAGGAGCGGCAATGTGTCCGGCCACGGTCTTAAGGAACAATGGGTGTAAACCATCAGGACCAGATTAGGAATACGTGTCTAGGTCAAGTAAAGTTTCAATACAACGTCAGTGGTAACATTCACGTGCTCCAGCAGGGAAGGAGGAGTGGGCGCAACGCTATCCATGAGTGGCGTTTCGGTCGAGTAGACAGAGGAATATTGCTGGGCCAAAAGTCTAGCTTTCTCAACGTCTTCGTGGACTAGGTCCAAATGCTCACAGGGAGACAAGGCAGGGACACCACATCCAGCTTTAATGCTTCGTTTGAGGTATGAGAAGAGCGCCTTGGAGTTTGTACTAGAAAGTGCAGCTAATGACAGTTCGTACTTTTGGCGTTTCTCGCGCTTTTTTATGTTGCAAGCATTCCTGACCGTTTTGTAGTAGCAGTAGTCAAGCTCAAAGCACGTAATTCTGAAACGATCCCACAGTTTACACCCTCGTTTCATCATTGCTTTCAATTCGCGATCGACCCATGGAGGGCCTTTGGAGAAGGGTCTTCTTTTGGAGAAGGGGATGACCCGTTCAATGAGTAACATCAGCTTGGAGTACAACTGATGCCATGCTTCGTCAACATTCAGGTGTTCAGGGATACTCCAATCGACAATGCTTGCGGCCGTTTTCAAACGAATTGTATCGGCATGCCAGAAATTTCGACGGTCGGCATATTGGCCGTGAACAGCGAAGCGACGTGACCACTGGAATGAGACAGTACAATGATCACTGCTGCCAATAGGCTGTAGAATTGAAAGTTCGTGTTGTCTGATTGTGTTGGTGAGAGCACGAGATCCAGGATATCTGGCTTCTGATCTGGAGGAATACGAGTTGGTGTAGTGACGTGTTGGAGCATTTTCTCGTAGCCGACGTTCTGTGCTCTGTGCAGATTTCGATATGTTGCGAACAGTAGTTTCTTCTGATAAATTCCTTCTTTAGAATAAATTCACTTGCTGTGTCACTCGCGCTTTTCATGTGGAGGTATTTCCGACAATGTCCACGTTGGCTACGTGATTGTCGTTGAAGTAACCTGGGTATTCCTCAGTGTGCCTGTGTAAAAGTGACAAAATTGTTTTATCATTTTCTCCTTAGGCGACCGGTGCAGATTGTTGAACAAGGTGTTGGGTACGACTGCTCGACTCCACCAGTGCCTCTTGGTGGCACCAGTTTCGGTCGCAACCCTGGACAGTTTGTTTAGCAAGTAGCCTAGCTATAAACAATCGACACCGTTGACGTTCAACCTAGGTGAACAGCGGATGCACAGCAGGAAGGCAGTTGCGCGTCACAACGGAAACGACCGCCGAGAAAAAATGGCGATGAGCAAGTCAAGCATTCGAACTCAGCAATCAGTACAACAAACCACACCGGTCGCTTGGGTGTATAATGAAATAATTCTAGTAAGCATTTTACACAGGCAAACCGGGAAATCTCCAGACTGCCACATAGACCTCCCCTAGAAGGGACGCTGTAAGCAGTCCTTCTATCTACGTGAGGACTCCCTTCGCGGACCAGCCTTCTTAGCGACCAGGTTGTGCAACCTGATGCAGCATGCCTTGCGCCTTGCAATCGGACCCTAGCGGGCTCCCACTCGTGTCCCCTTTACGATGTCGAAACGGTAAACAAAACGGTTTTTTGGGGGGACGGTTTGGAAAGTTCACGCATGTGGTTGAGCAGAAGTTAGTTCCACTTTCAGTTGAGGTGCGGGGATCCAGCGAAAATTGAAACCAAGGTGCAACCAAGCGACGGTGTATATGAAGTGCAAAATGAAAAGCAGCTCAAATGCAGAGCAATACACAAAAGAGTGTAAAGCGAAAAACGTGCACAGCTGTTTTGGTTTTTTAATGTGTTTGCTCTTTTTTGTTAATTTTAAACGTTTTGGTACTTTTTGTGAAGCTTGGCGAACCTTTGGTGAGAGCAGAAAAACATGCAAAGGAGGGGTCCATGGGGAGTAGCAAAGGCCAACGAACGCGGAAAAGTGTACTTGGGTTTCACTTCTCGATCACCTCGTTCCTTAGTGGGTCGTGAAGGGGAGACTGTAAAGTGGCCCTCAGTGCATCAAAAAGTCAAAGTCTGGGCCTCGATCAGAAATTCATTATTCATAGAACGCAAACTCATTTTATATCTCGAGTCAATTAGAATCATTCGCAAAACAAATCTCCTTTCTATTACATTCTCAGCCAGCGTTCGAGTTTCGTTCAATGTCGATAGAAATCGATTGCATGCTAACCTTCAGTTCGCCTCTGCAGCGATTGACCAGCTTTCAGACCGTTGACCCAAAATCGTTAAGCTCGACCGATCGCTATGCAACGGGCATCTAAATGTAGTGTCATACCATCACATCCTTCCTTTTTTTCGTTTTTTTTTTGTAGTCCGATTGCGTAAGCGCTGTATCGCCTTCCACTGCGTGTAGTCTTGTGGTCGTGTGCTGCCGTATCCACCGAAATGTCCGGCTGCGTTGGCTGCTTCGCACGATGCCGTGCTTGTTCACCACGTTGTCTCCTTAACTGCACCCGGTTGCGTCGGAATAGACTATCCCCAACTCTTACGTCGTAGCTTCGTTCGCCTTTGAGACCTTCCACTCGCCCTCTCCTCCAAGACCCGTTAGCTCCCGGTGTCGGCGCGACCCAGACCTCGTCTCCGGGCAACAGGCGTGGAAGCTGCTTCGTTCCGCGATCGTAATATTTCTTTTGTCGAAGCATGCGCTCACGCAAGCGCTCATACATCAAGCTCTGCGATGGTATTTCAGGCTGCAGCAGAGTATTGGCGATCGGCAACAGGGTTCTTGTCCTACGGCCAAACAGACGTTGCGCTGGACTGCATCCAATTTCGGCAGATGGCATGTTCCTTCGTTCTAACAACATGATGTAAGGATCTTCTTTGGTCTCCTTGGCTTTGGTGAGTAACTTCTTTGCTTCCTTCACGGCTGACTCAGCTTTTCCATTTGACTGACTGTGGTAAGGGCTGGTTAAACGATGAAGGAAATCCCACTTTTCGCTGAAACTCCGAAATTCGGCGCTGTTGAATTGGGGGCCATTGTCGGACACTACCTCTTCCGGTATCCCATGTCGCGCAAACTGCGATCGTAGCTTGTTTATCACGGCCTGTGTGCTAGTAGACGTGAGAGCATCAATCTCGAAATAGTCGCTAAAGTAATCGACAGCGATCAGGTAATTCTTTCCGTCATGTGCAAAGATGTCTAGGGCGACTTTCTGCCACGGCCTTTCCGGGACCTCACGAAGCATCATAGGCTCCTTCGGCTGGCGGACATCATGTGCTCGACAGGCTAAGCAGTTTGAAACGTGATCCCGTATCTGACTAGTCATTCCAGGCCAAAACATTAGCTCTCGAGCTCTCGCCACGCAAGCATTGACTCCTGAATGACTTCCGTGTATCAGCTCCAGCATGGGTCGTTGCATTGCCTTTGGAACGAGTATACGGTTGCCTTTGAAGATTAGCCCATCCTGTGTGACAAGTTCATCCCGAAAGTTAAAGAAGGGAGTCAACTCCTTTGGCAGCTTGTTTTTACTATCGGGCCACCCTTTCAGTATCGTTTCCTTGAGCCGATTACACAGCTCGTCTGCTTCCGTGTGGCGTAGTAGTTGCTGGAAACGCTCCTCTGTGACGGCCAATAGCTGAGTGACATGGACAATGTCTTGGTCTTCTTGCGTTGCGATCACATCGGAAAGATATGCCCTAGACAGTGTGTCTGCAATGTACATCCTCGACCCCGGTTGGTAGACGATGTCTAGGTCGTACTTCTGGAGCCGAATGAGCATTCGTTGTAAGCGGCGTGGGACGACGTGCAGTGGTTTATTGGCTATTGATACCAGAGGCTTGTGATCGGTAAATACAGTGGTCCGGCGACCAAAAGTGTAATTGTTGAAACGCTCTACGGCATAAACCAATGCTAGCATCTCCTTTTCAATCTGTGCATAACGGCGCTCGGATTCCGTTAGTGTCCGACTGCGAAAATCGATGGGCTTCCCGTTCTGCATTAGCACGGCACCGATACCGAATTGGCTGCTGTCACACTGGATCTCAAGGGGAAGTGACGGATCGTAATACGCTAGGACAGGGGCGCACGCGATCAGTTGTTTGATGTTCTGGAAAGCCTCCTCCTGTTCTGTGTTCCACTGCCAGCTCTCGCCCTTATGTGTAAGTTTTCGGATAGGAACCATTACTTCGGCTAGTCGTGGAAGGAAGCGGCTGAGGTAATTCACCATCCCGTTTAGTCTGCTCACGGCTTTAACATCTGTCGGAGGTGGCATCTCTTTTATGGCTCTAACTTTCTCCGGATCTGGCTTTAGACCTTCTGCGCTCAAAACATGTCCGTGGAACACCAGCTCTGTTTTTCGTAACTCAATTTTCTCACGTTTCAATCTGATATTCTTGTCTTTACAGCGTTCTAGAAATCTGCTCAGGTTACGGTCGTGCTCTTCCAGAGTCGCCCCAAAAACCACTACATCGTCTGCTACACAAATAGCTCCGGGTAGATCGTCTAGGGCCTGCATTAATCGTTTCTGAAAAATTTCACTGGACACTTTCAAACCGAATGGTAAGCGCAACCACCGAAACCGTCCAAATGGCGTTCCGAACGTGGTTAAATAACTGGACTCTTCGTCAAGCTGGACGTGCCAGAAAGCGGAAGCGAGGTCGACCTTCGTGAACAATCTGGCCTTGGACAACTCGGGTAAGACGTCATCTAGCGTTGGTAGTGTAAAATACTCTCTCCTGAGTGCGGCGTTGAGCGGCTTAGGGTCGATGCACACACGCAAATCGCCTGACTTCTTGGTGATTATCGCGACTTGACTGACCCAATCGGTTGGCTCATCGACCTTGGCAATCACACCTAAACTGATCAAACGCTGCAACTCGTCTAAGAACTTCTCACGCAAAGCGATAGGTACTTTTCTCGCTGGTAGTGCTACTGGTCTAGCGGACTCGTTTAACGACAGGTGAGCTACGCCTTGGAATTTTCCCACGGTACCATCAAACACACTGGGATAGTTGTCTACGATCTCTGTACGGACTTTGCACGAGTGAACAAAACGATCATGATTAAAAGAAACAAAACCCAAACTCTGAATGGAATCAAGGCCCAGGATGGGCATTAAATCTCCTGATACCAGGAGAAAATCAAGTAAATGCTCGGAGCCATCCTTCGGGTTTGTGGCCTTCATGGTAACGCAGCCCTTCGGTTGTAACTTTGATCCGTTCCACATTCTGAGCTGTGTCTGTATTTGGCGGTATTCTGCATCGGGACAGTATTTGTGAGGAAGTATGTTCACGCTTGCTCCTGAATCCAATTGGAATCGCACCGGACGCCCTTGAATAAGCAACGTTGCAAATATACAGGCTGGTCTCTCACGTCCTGTCATGTTGTTAATAGCCAGTTCCTGCGGCTCTTCCTGATCGTCCTGCCCGACTGAGTCGACTTTGGTTGCCTGACAACAACGTGCAAAGTGGTTCTTCTTCGCACACTTCATACAGGTTCGGCCCCATGCTGGACAATCCTCTTTGCGCCTTGGGTGTGAGCGGCCGCAAAACTGGCATTTGGGTTGATTCGCGCTCGATGACTTCGATACAATTTCTCGGCCTCGGGATACTGCAAACAGATCCGTCGTGGACTCCATCTTGAGCTGCTGAAACTGTTGAGCCGTCCTTGATTCGCTAAAACAGATGTCGATGCAATGTTCCAAAGACAGGTTTCGCTGTCGCAAAAGGCGTCTGGAAAGTTCCTCATTCTTTATGCCAATTATAATTCGATCGCGGATCAGCGAATCTCGTAAACAGGTGCAAAAATTGCAATCCCGCGCCAGAATTTTCAGCTCCGTGATGTATGCGTCGATTGATTCACCCGGCAGGCGATTTCGGCTGAAAAACAGATACCTTTGGTAAGTTTCGTTTGTGTAACCTTCGCAAAACTCGCCGAATCTGCGTATTACTTCATCCAGCTCCATCTCCTGAGTTCCATCGCTGAGATCCAACGTTTGCAGCGTCCGCCTGGCTTCGTCTCCAATGGCATGCCTGAACATCGCCAGTTGATAGGCCATTGGCTGAGAATCCAACTGAGTCAGTGTTACAAAGTCTAGCCACTTCGCCTTCCATATTCTCCAATTCTCCGGCAACGAACTCTCGGTCATTTGCAACGGAGCTGGCAGCGGAATCGTTGGTTGTCCACCAAACGCATGCGGGGTTCGGCGTGTCTTCTTGTCCTCTGTCGCCATGTAAAGTGGCCCTCAGTGCATCAAAAAGTCAAAGTCTGGGCCTCGATCAGAAATTCATTATTCATAGAACGCAAACTCATTTTATATCTCGAGTCAATTAGAATCATTCGCAAAACAAATCTCCTTTCTATTACATTCTCAGCCAGCGTTCGAGTTTCGTTCAATGTCGATAGAAATCGATTGCATGCTAACCTTCAGTTCGCCTCTGCAGCGATTGACCAGCTTTCAGACCGTTGACCCAAAATCGTTAAGCTCGACCGATCGCTATGCAACGGGCATCTAAATGTAGTGTCATACCATCACAGAGACGTTGGTTGAGCTTGTTAGTTCCGCTGAAGCGGGATGGCTGGGCTGTGATTGTGGTGCTAGCTGTGATGGCGCGAGCTTTGGAGGTATTCGTTGCTTGTCGAGGAAGGCTGGCTGGATTTGCTCGAGGTTGCTCGTCTCAGCCTTACCATTGTAGTCAGTGGTATACTTCTTGTCGTACATGTGTAGGACATGATACGGGCCAGGACAAGGAGGTTGAAGGGCCAGCTTGCGCTGTCGGTGCAAAGGAACATGTGAGTGCAATTAGTTACGCGTTGGTCCAAGTTTGTATGCAATCTTCGTGCTTTGGGTTGCACAGGTTAAAGCTGTTGCATGCGATGAGGTAGGTTAGCTGCCCAATCGCCATAGTCGAGGGTTGTTGGCGCTTTTGGTAGGATGAGTTCCCCAGATAAGCGCTGTGTGCATCCGAAGAACAGCGAAGAAGGAGTGGCGTGCAAATCCGCTATAATCGTGTTTCTTATGACTGAGAACGAGTGGAAGTGCTTCGTGCCAGGATGAGATAGATTGGGCACAGAGTGCTACTTTGAGTTGCCGGTGGAACCGTTCTACCATCTTATTAGCAGCGGGGTGGTATGCGGTGGTTCGGTTGTGTTTTCAACCAGGAAAGTGGAGAAGTTGGCTGAAGGCGCCATCAAGGTGTGATCCTCGGTTGATGTTAGGTACGCTTGGGCAACCAAATTGAGCAACCTAGCGTGCTAGGAAAGCTTGTTCAACTGTCACAGATGAGCAGTTAACTATGGTACACGCTGCTTGCCGACGGGTGAACCAGTCGACACAGGTGAGGAGGTACACGTAGCCTTAGCATGGGGGCAAAGATCTACCAGGTCGACATGGACGTACACCAAACGGGAGTCGGGAGCAAGGAGACATCGCGTGGGCGTTTGGTGTGTCTGTATACCTTCGCGCGCCGTCACTCTAAGCATGCGCATGCCCAAAGGCGGACGTCGCGGTTGACGTTGTGCCATACACAGCGTTCGATTACGAACTTCTGCAAAGCATGTATGCCGGATGAGGCAGGTTGAGTAAGGCGGTAAAAACAAGTCGACGCACCGAAGTAGGAACTACGGGTCTAGGTGTCTAGGTTTTCGCGGAGAATACTTGTCTGTTGCACCACTGATTGCGTAGATTAAGGGCTTGTGGTCAGTGAAGACTGTACAAATCGACCTTCGAGATAGTGACGGAAATTTCCGATATCTAGATAGTTAGCTAACAGTTTCCTACTGAAGGTGCTGTAGCGCGATTCGGCAAGTTGCAAAAGTTTCGAGAAGGAACCAAAGGTATCTATTGATGCTCGATGCATTGTTGAAGAACTGCACCGATGGCAGCGTCGGATGCGTCAGTTTTCAGGGGGTGGTGCTGATGTCTCTGTGTGGCCGAGAAGCGCTACGTTAGAGATAGTTTCTTGTGCTTCTCGTAAGACAGTCTAACGTTGTCTGCAAAATGAAAAGAGCCTTGATTGCCGCGGATTAAGTCAATCATTGGTTGAACAATGCTCGCGCAGTTAGGAATAACATGTCAAGAATAGTTGACCAGGCCAGGAGCAGGATAGTCCTACAAGTCCTGGATTTTGACTGGCAGTGCTTCAATCCACAGACGGATATTCGCTGGCAAAACAAGTCGATGGGTTTGTCGGTAAACCCATGTTGCACTAAGCGCTGGTAGACAGGGTCCTGATAAAATGCTTTATCGTCCAAAGAGCTGGCGATGTGAATTTCAACTAAATAAGGATAAACGCCTTCGAGTCCTCGCTTCACCTCATGCATGACACGCTGGGAACTTTGAGCAGGGTTGCTGAGTTTTAAAGGCAAGCTGAAGTGCTCGACCAGGCCGAACGACGTGTTGACTGCTGTTGTATCAATGTCGCCTGGCGCCACAGATATCTGATGGTAGGCGCGAACTAGGTTGATTTTGCTAAAGATGAGCTTACCAGCTAGAGCTGTGGTTAAGTCGTGCATGTGCGGAATGGGGTATTTATCAGGGACGGTAACTTTGTTAATTGCCCTGTAGTCACCACGAGGTCGCCAGTCACCGGATTTCTTCGGCATCATGTGTGCCGGTGATGTCCATGGACGTTTGGACGGGCGAATTTTTCCCAATTCGAGCATTTGTTTGAATTCCGCCTTAGCAGCTTTGAGCTTGTCTGGGGCGAGTCTGCGAGGTCGTGCCAAAACAGATGAAACCATAGTGCAAACGTGATGCATAACACTTGACGTCACAGGAGGCAAGTCTTTCGGAACGCGAAGGAGTTTATTAAGCATGTCTATGCCTATGATGGCGAAAGGCACGACTACTCCTATAAAAGACCAGCGAAAGGTTCGCCGGAAGCATAAATTGAGCGTTAGCAGCCTTTCGTTGAAAGTTGCGACCGGTGTGCCATTAATGTACTGCAGTTTGGTCGGCCAGGGTGAGACCACCACAGCTGAGCTACGGGGTATAACTCTGTCGTTGGCTCCAGTCTCGACTGGGAACTCGTTGCCGGAAGTCAAATCCTCTAACGCGGATGAGGCGACTTTGGTGTTCGCAGGTCCCGCCTGTCACCGTTACGAAGTGGACGAGAAATTCCCTATTTCTCGGCGAAGATGAAAGCTTGTCACATTTCCGAGCTGCGGTACTAAAGCGTCGATGTTAGCAACAGCAAGCCTTCTTGCTCATGGCAGGATTTTGAATAAGGCCTGTTGTTCTGCAGGGCAACTTACCAATGTGTTCTCTAAATTCTTTCGAGTTGACGTTGTAATAAATTGCCAAATGTGTATATGATGAGGTAAGGAACTTCAGAAATTGAAAACTGTGCTGTACAGCGCTTCATTTCGATGTCGTAAAAAGTGCGAACAGCTAACGTGCACCCCTATTGAAGTGGTTAAAAAATAAACGTAACGTGTGTGTTGCGGGCCCGTCAAAAATCCCCGCATAAACGCGCCAGAAACCCCGGCAGAATGGCTGTGGGAAGCGGGGTCCAATTCCCCCCCACAACGTAGCAGTGATCAGCCACTCCGAGACGCGGCCCAACTACGCACCTTTTGACAATATCCTTTTACAAACTACCACCTCGTCATGGTAGAAATTTTCCCTTACTTAATGACCCATAGCACTGGCTGTGATTCGTCCTCTGTTGGTCGTAAAAGAGCATACAGAGGACCACCTGTCTTTCTTTCATTTTCGCCTTACTTGGGAGTCGGTCGGGTCATGTGATTTGGTGTGCGTCGTTAGCTGGCCAGCGTTCGCGTCCAGGTCACTAGCGCGCCTATCGTAACCCCCTCTCGTGTGCGTCCGTTCCGAGGGCTCAGCGTCTATCCAAACACGTGCGGTTTTGATCGTTCTCACATTCGCTCAAGTTCCGTCTCACCGGCTAAGCTAACGTCAGCAGGTCAGCGCAACTCCGTTCGATTGGCCAGCGTTACAAGCCCCTATCGTAGCCGTGCTCCAACCGTGCCAGCCACAATCTTATCAGGCAATTACGCAATCATATCAAGAGGCGTCCCCGCGATTATAACAGTAAGAAAGCGCTTAGGAACAGCAGTGCTATGTTTCCGTCAAATGACATAAGTGTTAACAGTTATGGCTAATTTTCCTTAATGTTTGTGTCCAGGTAGAACATATGGTTCGTAAGTTCCAATGGCTTTGCAGTGGAAGTTACCAGTAGATGTCGTAACAGTGTAAGGCAAAGGTTGACTAGAAGCATTATAAACCGTTCGATGATATACTGTGTGTGTGTGTAAACATGTGACCAATTCTCTCAAGCACTATATATATATATATATATATATATATATATAATGTATACTGAGATATATTTGTCGTGCATGTTAGCATGGGAATACAAATGGAAGTATGGTATGTTATTTGGAAGTTACGCGCAGGCAAGTGTAGACGTGGAATTATGAAGCTGCGTAGGTATGGTTAAGTTAATAAACATGTGTGCATGCGTGTATTCATATGTCAATGTGCAAATGCTTTTAAACATCCACAAATATATATATATATATATCTATATTGGAAAGACTGCAGCTGAGTGGGGAAATCTCGGATTACTTTGCAGTTGTCTCTGGTGTGAAGCAAGGACGCGAGTTAGCTCCTGCCCTGTTTAATGTATATCTTCACGCAATGACGCTTGTGGTTTTGCTGCCACTTTGCTTAAGGTGTCCTTGTGGAGCACCGCATTGTTGGTGGGTTGCTGAACATTCGTCGTTTTGGTGCGAGATCTCTAGTCTGTGAGACAACTATCCGCAGGTTACTGACGACTGCGCATTGTTTTCTCACAGCGGGGATGAGTTGCAGCACATTACTAGTGCTCTGGCTACGACAACGGCCAAATTCGGGCTCACCATCAACACAAGTAAAACTGTCTCTCTTTCAACCTTCACCGGAGGTGCAATCTTTAATATTGCTGCGAAGTAGCATTGGTGCTGAAGTATTGGAAACCACCTCCCGCTTCTGGTACCTTGAGAGTGTGATGTCGACTGATCAGCAGCTACACAGTGAGCTGCGTACTCCCGTGTCGAAGGCTGCGGCGGCCGTCGGAACGCTTAAGTGTCAATTGTGGAACAACCATCAGCTTCCCAATGCCATGAAGCTGCTGGTGTACAAATCCATGGTGCTGTCCGTTTTTCTATACGGCGGCGAAACGTGGACGATGTACTGGCGGGATGTGTGATACCTCGAGCGATTCCATCAACAGTGTTTGCGACGGATTCTGCGCATCGATTCTGGCGACAGTGTTGCTGACACGGAAGTGTTGCGACAAAGTGGCGTGTATGCAGTGGACTGCATAGTTTTGCTGAGACATCTGAGGTGGCTCGGTTATGTAAGCCGTATGGATTCGACACGGATACCGAATCAACTTATATGGGCAGCTGAGTATTGGGAAGCGGTATGCGGGGAAAACAAATTTACGTTACCAGGACATGCTCAAAGTAACCCGCTCAGGATGGAACCTTGATTGGAAGTCATGGGAATCGAAGGCGGTTGGGTGGCGTGAGTGGCGCCGTCTGCTCAAGAAGGCAGTTGGCGAAGTGGGGAGAAAGACCACATACATACAGAGAAGAAGCGGCATGTGTGGAAGCGGCAGGCAACGATGGGTTGTGCTCCATCGACATCAAGCGCATGGTGCTGTAGCACATGTGGTCACGAGTGCCTGAGTCAGGCATGCCTAGTGCGCCATGAGCGTATCCACTCGGGACCACTACCGAAGCGACGACGGGTCATGCAGAGAAACTAGGCAGAACCAGCGCAGCTTTTGTAGGTACACTGCGTTCGATTTACTAACCCCGTGCTTGCAAGCAAAGTCTATTTATTTCAGGTAGTGGGGTTTCAATTTTGTCCTAATGCTATTCCTTCTCTTATTTATGTCTACCAGTACTCCCTTCTATAAACTTACAAACGTGGCTTAAGCCAATTGTAGTTAATTTCGATAACATTTTCGTGTGTGTCATTTCGGTAAAACATACTTTCGGATCTCGTGCACTTATCTGGGATACGTTTGTAAACAACTTATTTCATATGCCCATTAATTTACGATTTATGTCACTTTTTCCTTATGAAGTACCAGAGTGGTTTTCTTTGTTACCTTTCTCGCAAGTGATTGGCTGTTGTTGGACATCCTCGGTGTGGCTGCGCTTGACCTGCATGTTCACAAGGTGCCTACCTGTCTACTACCCACCATCTTTCCATACTGGCTCCAGGAGACAGTTGGTCGTTGCTGCAGGGGACGGGGTGCACGGTCTTTGTGGCCGTGCTAAGCTCGGAGAACGGTTCCATGCGCGTAATGTGGAGCGCACTACGGTCCAGCCACCGCCTTGTGTGTGCTTGATTCCCCAAATACAGCGTGCTTGTGTTTGCCTGTGAAGGAGTGTGGGCCGGCTCCGTTGATGAAACGTGGTTCCCATCCACATGCCTCCCGGTCTTATTCCTTCGGGTTTACTCTGGATATGGGGGTGTGGATGGAGCTGTGATTGGTGCAGCGCAAGCCACCCGTGGTCCCTCTGTAGGGGCAGCCGTCCTGTGGCTGTCCACAGTGACATGCAAATCCGAAACCGGATGCCGCCAACAATATGTGGAATGATATATGCATATGTATCATTATCTGTATATAGATGACAAATTAGTCCCATGGAAGTGGATGTGGGTGATTGCAAGAACAGGTGTAATGTGCCTAAACGTACTCGGTGGTTTGCTCAAAAAAGTATAAATGCCTGCAAAAATTGATCGAAATGTAGGTGCTCATCAAAGATATATATATAAATATATAAATATATCTATATTTGCGTGTGTGTGTAACCGAAGTGTTATGCGGTTACGGTGTTTTCATAAGTAAGAAATACATATGTATATCTATGTTTGTGTGCATGCATGTACAGCAATGCATACGGGATACTTACTATATGGAAAAGTGAAATTTTAAGGGGTTGCGAATATCAGAGTGCTGGAAAGCAACCCAGCTGTGTTATTTTGATATGGGCTTGTGGTACACAAATGTGAATATAGAGGACTTTTATGTAGTTGTATGGTGCATGTACATGTTTCTTAGTTGGACCATTAACCCCTTTCCTTCTGGGTAGCCTAAAGATAACGTTATTGATTCACTCAAGGAAAAGTGGCTATGCATAAAGGAATCGGAAGTATGCATCTAGCGAGACAGTTATTCTGTGCGGAGTTGATAAGGTTTGGGAAGGAAAAGGGCTTTTGTTCATGAAATAGGTTTAAAGGCTCTCGGTAAGGGAAGCTTTACTGAGTTACCGCGTTGTATGTGGTGAATTAAGAAAGACTGAAGTGGGGAAATGTTACCTAAATTGATAAAGAAGACGTAGCTCTCCTTTTCCATTGATGTTAAATGAAGATCCAGCCACTTCGAGGTCTGTGTTAAATGTGTCACAATGTATTTATAAAATAAAACGCTGCAAAGAAGAGTGCCATGGCATAATGATGCGGATTTGCATTTGGGGAGTACCGGAATGGTAGTAGAATGGGAACCGATGCACAGGACGTGGTACTGAGATACGCCATGCGGTTATAAGGGTGTATATGTTTGAAGCACGTGGACAAATGGACGCTCAAATCATATGCAAACATTCTCGTATAAGTGGGGAGCTTTGCGAACGCTCCTCACTCGCCAAACGAGCATACTGAAACTGGTTCATCAAGTGGGGTCACGGGACGAAAGGACTGCGCAAATGAGTAAACAGGAAAAAGGGGAGGGAGTTGGGGAAACAATGATTGCGAGCAGTATACGGTTGCAACTGCATGTTCCTCGTTGTAATTAACGTCAGAACGGAAACATATCACGTGCTTGATACACGAGCATGTTGTCCGCATTGTTTGCAGCTTTGCATCAACATCTTAATGGAGCACTTGGCTCATAAATCGGCGGAAGATTACGGAACCACCCACGGAACCTGTGGACTTGTGGTCCGCCGCAAGTAACCTGCAGACTTCGCATGTTTCCGTTGCGCTGTGGGACGACAAGATACAGTGACTGGTGTGGCCCTGAAAAGGCCGTGTGTCCGTTCTCTAAGGAAGGTAAAAGGTTGACGAACTTGGAATGCGGTAAAAGGCCGAACGCAGTATTATGATAGGTACCGGCAAATACGCGTACATGACAGTAAGGTGACAACGGGCCGGCCATCTGTACGATGTTTGTGAATGCTCAGTGATCATTGAAAGAGGAAACCATATTTAGCGCTGACGCATTGCCATAGCATCATTTGGGGGATAGTGGAAAGGCGAGGGGAGCAGTGGCAGCGATATATATTAAATGGGGATGTCAGCAGATGTGGGTGCTCTAAAAGCTAAGCCAACGACAAAATGCTAGGTTACCTGTGGCTCCTAAGTACTCTTGCTTCATGTGGGTGCAACCGGTAGTGGCTCCTTGGTCAACGGGAGCGCTATTACTACGGCGAGTGGGCGGCGCATGTCTGCTTGTGCTCTGAAAACGAAGTCAGCGTTGAAAACGAACCTTCTATGTGCCTGCAAGGTACTGTTGTTTCATTTGTTTGTTACTTTAAATACGAAGTGGGACAGTGGCAGCGTTAACCATGACGGCGGAGAGCGGAGCATGTCTACTTGGGCTTTGAAATCGAAGACATCATTAAATTCTAACCCTCCCTGTGCCTGCAAGGTACAGTTGCTTTATATGGTCGTGCCAGGAAGTGCGAGCAGGGACAGTCGCAGCAGTAACCATGACGAGGGAGCGCGTCGCGTGTTTACTTGGGCTTGGAAAAAGAAGTCAGCATTGAAATAGGACATTGCCTGTGGCTGCAGTGTTGTTGCTTCATCTGGTTGCTACTTTAAGTGCGAAGTGAAACAGTGGCAGTGGCGAATATCTACTAGGGCTCTGAAAGCAGTCATCAAGCAACTGGGACCTTACAAGTGACATGCCAGTACGGCGGAGTGCGGCGCATGTCTACTTTGGTTCTGAAAGCAGTTGTCTTTGAAATATGACCTTACCGGTGGCCACGAAGCATTGGTATACCATGTCGTTGCTAATAGAACTGCGAGGTGGAGCGGACGGGGGCGCATGTGAAGTTGCAGGATAGTAGTCGAACCCAAGATATCAGTAAAAATCCACCCAACACACGTACACCACATATTATTGTATCATTGCCGTGCTGTTGCTGGTGTCCGGTTTTACAAGCGCTGGATTATCTTTACGGCGGACGGCAGGGTATGAATATCTGACTGTGAAAGCCAACTGATTACTGGAAGCCGATTTTACTTCCTCTTACGACGCATGGCTACCGTAACCCGGTAACGATTGAAGGCGCAAGTTTTAGCGTTCTCATGCCAGTGTGCAGGCCGCTTTGTAGTAATCAGATGATTCTCTTAACGTCACAGTACGATGGAGGAACGTCATTTGCCGGATCCGGGGTGGGATGCTAAAGTGCAATAAAGTGTAGTAGTGCCTATGAGAAGCAATGATGCCAGTGGTTTAATAAAAGCCGTAAGCCTTTGTTTTGAGTGTTTTTATTAACAGCTTTCAAAATTAGCGGTGTTCTTACGGTGCTCAAGGGGACTGGTGATGACTGTACATTGTAGTTTCTGGCAAGCAGTTTAACCACATTCAAACACAATGGTAGTAATATCATCCTTCAGCCAGACCTCCCACTGGAAGGGCGACAAAAGTTGAACCCAGCCATCAAATGCCACTAGTGCACGCGGGCAGCTGGTGAAGAAGGCCTTTGTGCTGGAAGCATCTGTAGGGTAGGTGTTGAACGTATTCCAACTCTGACTATCCATAGGTGAGACCGAGACTGTATTTACGAGCAAGTAGAAAGGTTTCTGTACAACTCTATCGAATTACGAAAAATCAAAAACATTTAGTTGTGAATCATCAGCAGTTGTGTCTGCTCCGTTGATCGTTTATTCTTGTTCTGTTAGGAATTCGTACTAGTGTCATTATTTCCGGGCATACAATGTCTTCTTTTGGCATTGTATGTGCATCGTTTCACAAAAGCCCAGGTTTCCAAAATAATCGTCGCTACGTGTTTTAAAACACCTCACAGAATCGGCCTCTATTAATCCTTCGGGTAGTGTATTCCATAAGTTTACGATTCTTCGTTCGATACAAAGCTGATGTGATACTTCGTTCATGTTGGGGACCCTGAGCTTGTACCGGTGTCCTCGGGTGTTACAGGGTTCCCGCAGGTGAAAAATTGGCCGAAGTATGGGGAAGTGATTTAAGTGTAGCACTCGATGGGTCATAATAAGGTCAATTCTTACTCGGCGTTAGGATAGTGTGTAGAGTCCGAGCCTTTCACAACGTTTTTCATACGGAAGCTTCTGCAGACTCGGTATCATTCTATTTGCGATATGCTGTATTTTCTCCAGCTTTTCAGTTTCCCATTGGGTTATCGGATGGTAAGCTGGGGCACGGTATTCAAGGATTGGTCTAATGAGCGAGGTGAATAGACGAGGGACGGTTTCTTCGGACCATGTGAAGAAACAGCGTCTTAATGCCCAGAGCACACGAAGTCCCGCACGGTACAGTTTCTCTGTATTTTCTAGTGATCTCATATCATGTCGTGAGAGAACTAAGTCTCTGACAGATGTGTTGGGATGGAGCAACTGGTCGTCCAAGGTGTATGATCGAGTGGTTGGACGTCTGGTGATATTGATGAACTCCGACTTGCTTGCGTTAAGAGGGAGTTGCATTTCAGTGGACCACGTTGACAGTCGCTCTAAGTCATGCTGGAGGTGAGCGTAGTCGTCCTGGTTCTCAATGATCCTCCAGATTTTCAAATCCTCTGCAAACAGGGCGCATGGTGACTGGAGCTGCTGCGGAAGATCGTCGATATGAATAAGAAATAGTACTGGCCCAAGTACAGTTCCTTGAGGCACGCCACTAGTCGCTGGGAACCAGTCTGTCAGATAGTCATTGACCTGTACTCTAAAGTTTCGTCCCACAATAAACTCATGTAACCACTGAAGTAACGTGCCACCGATTCCGTATGTCTTCAGTTTACTAAGGAGTACCTCGTGGTTCACTCTGTCAAACGCCTTACTAAAGCCGATGTACACCACGTCAACATCCTTCTGTTCATTGAGAGCTCGAACCCACTGGTGGTTTGCGTACATCAAGTTGGTGATGCAGGGTCGCCCTTTCGTAAAGCCGTGTTGCGCTGGCGTCAATACGTCCGTCGATTGGAAGAACGACAGCAGACACTTTTTCACAACCTTCTCGAGCACTTTGGAAAATACCGAAGTCAAACTGATCGGTCTATAGTTCTCTAATTTACTCGGGTCACCACCCTTGGGAAGCGGTCTCACTATCGAGCATTTCCAGTCTTTCGGGACACATCCTTCAGAGAGCGATTTATTGAAAATGTTTGTCACGGCTGGTGAGATGATAATCGATAGGGACTTGAGTATTAATGGGTGAAGTCCGTCTGCTCCGGGGGGCTTTGCACCATCGAGGTTGACGAGTAGCTGATGTACTTCGACTGCATCACATTGTACGCTGTTGAGCAAGACTGGCGCAACCTGTGCCGGTACTGAAACCGACGCCGGCTTACTGGAAAATACAGTGAGGAAGTGCATAGCCAAGGCGTCCGCGAGCTCCGTGTGTGTACTGATGTGTGTACTAATGCGTCACATCAACCTATCTGAGGTATGACGGTCTGAGCTATCTTAAAGCTCGGCGGTGAGCACTTTTGGCTCGGATCTCTTCCAGGTAAATTTGCAACTTCCTTTGCATGAGTTCGTAGATATCCCGACTAAGTGTGTGAGCAACCAAGTTCCGTCTACCTTTTATCACAATTTGCGCGATCACAAAGTTCGTAAGTGCTATGACATACGGCAGTCCTCTAGGAGCCGGTGACCATGTTTTCATGTGCTTCTGATGTGCTCCAAGTGTCAGCAAGCTACCGCTGTGGCATGTCCAAATATTTGGCGGGCGGTCTTTAATGCTATGGTAAACAAAGCTCCCGTACTGCGTCGCGCGATCACTGTAGTTAACACCGTGGTCTCAGCCTGGGAGAAAGTTAACGCGTACCTCACCGAGCTATCTGCTCCTCATATCCCACTCATTAAAAGACGTGTGACAGGGGGCACAGCATCCTTGGATACAGGTAAATATCTGCGCACTATCCAATTTACAAAGCGGCCTCATGAAGCAGCTCTTAGGAAAGCCATAGAGCGGCTAGGAATACGTGTAAACAGCTTAAGACTTTTCGTCTTCAATACGAAGAGGAATTGGCTGACAAAGCCGTAACCACTCCAAAGTGCTTAACTTACATAAAGGGATGCAGCAGTGCAACATCGTCTAAACCGACTTTACGTCGAGCTGACGGGACCCGTGGGCACACCGACTATCAAAAGGTTGGTATAGTTAAGGAACAGTATACTGATTTCCTTTTTCGTGAGGCCTGCCTATCTCACCTTGAGCTGGGCTCGTAAGTCCCGGAGGATGCTTGCCTAACTGAAATCAGCATAACAGAGATACAAGTCTTTGGGCTATTGCAAGCGTTAAATCTTTTCAAAACTTCTGGCCATGATTCAATTCATCCAAAGCTGATGCATGATTTCCTTGCTGCGCTAAGTAACCCTTTAACATGCGTGTTTATAATATCGCACAACAGCCTTGTCTTACGTTTGGAATGGAAGAATGCAATCCTCTGTCCGAGTTGTAAGAGCAGTGACAGAGCTCCGCCTGCGAAGTACTGGCCTGTCAGCTTGATAAGTATCGTAAATAAAGCTGTTTGAAAAATTGGTCATGGAATCGGTGAAGGATCACCTGATTAAGTATAAGCTTCTCAGTGCAACAAAATACGGATTCCGTAGGAGATTTTTGTGTCTGACAAATTCACTTGTAGCCCGTAAAAGCTGCCCTGCGGCAGTAGACTACGGTCACGCTATAGGCATGCTTTCAGTTTGCCCTGATCCCTGGATGGTTTTAACCCATGTGCAAGCACATTCGTGTTAAGGGAACATATTTGCACCGGTGTGGGGATACTAGATTTAAACTGCCAACAGCTCTGTCTTATGAAACGCAGCTAATGCATGGGACCATAAAATGCACTGATGATGAGAACAGCTCCAATGAGGCTGTGTCGTGAGGTAATGGTGCACAAGGCTACAGGCACTGCGGTTGATTTGTTTGTGATACCGTCCACGTAAGTGGAACACGCACGTTTTGCTCACAAAGCAGCGAAGTACAATGTCTCGTGCATGGCACCAGATTGTAAATGATTTTCAGTAGTCGCGGTAAAGAGCATGCACAACCTGATCAATTTACATCGTTTTCGCTCAATGTTTGCGAGCTAGCAAGGAAATCGTTAGGCAAGACAACCACTTTCCGGAAATTTTGTTGAATAACAGCGTGAAAACGAAGTGCATACCTGACGACGTTCACATATTTATCCCACCAGTTTGCCACCTGTTGTACCATGCAAGTAGCATTTTTACCAATACCTCCGGGTAACATTAAATTTCGTGGATAAAATGGTGGCCATCCGACTCCCCAACGCACAGGTGGCGTGTGCATACTGTCGGATATCATGTAGAAAAAACGAGCAACCAAGACGGAAATCAGAAACACATAACTAACAAAGCACTCATTGTTCACGGTGCTCATGGGGTCCAGATTGTCGATGCGCTTTGATTCCGTCCTCCTATAAGACGCGGCGACACATGGTTAGTGGGTGACCTGTACTGCCCCTCCCCGTCGTCGACTTTAGAATTATACACTTGTCTAGGTTCCAATCTAAATACTGTATTAGCAGACACCCAGTGAGTGACTTCAATTTTCGCGCCACGTGTCCCAATTAGCACCTCAAACTAGACTCATAGGAGGTAATCATTACATTACCGTTTTAAAATCACCTTGCTTCCTCTACAAAATGCAGGACAAGGAACAACGTAGCTTTTATAGATGTTCTGTTCAATAGCGAGAGGCTCATGATCAAACAGTTTTTTAGGCTGCGCTAATTTTCTGCTGTTAGGTTGCATTCCTAAGAAAACGACGATTCTCAACTCATTACAGGTTACCACGTTCTGATTATACTCGTTAAAGCAACCAGCTGGTTATTTCTGGCTGATGTTGCCTGATGGAAATTTTTTTACATCATTCAAAAATGAAGTAAAGGACGTTCCGTGGAACAAGACGCTATGCTGGTTAAGAGTAAAACCCTTCATACGGAGTAGGGCACGGAAATCTGTAATCATTAGTGTGTTACTCTGGTCAGCGTACGAGGAGTCACCGGTCGCTGAAACTCCGGTAATCTACACTACCAAACGGAATCCATGCATAAACCCGGCACGCTATGAGCAAATAATGGGTCAACAGGATTTGGCAGAGAAATTCCGTTCAAGCCCCAAACTCCTTTAGAGACAACACAACAAACACCGTAACGTGCAGTGTTGGATTCCTGCCCCACACACGTCACGTAAACAGATATCAACCGCGGCAGAAGCGCTCAAAAGCCAGCGTGTGCAAGAGCCGCTCCTCTAGACTGGATCACAGTGAACAGTTGTTTGTATCCAACTCCCTCCCTCCTCCCTCGAAACTCCATCGCATCAGTGAGCATCAGTAGATGGTAAGGACCCTTCTTGTCATTTTGGCCCACGCTTTACCTCACTGCGGCTCGGGAGATGTCGAAGAGGAATTCTATTGTCAGCCTTAATTTCCTAATCAAATGGCTAACATTGCTGAGATCGTGATGATTGAGGATGTAGCAAACGTCCGAGCTGCTAACCAATCGGACTCTGAACAACACTTGGGAGCACGCTTCGGCATCATCGCAGGTTGTACTGACGATGATGAGTCTTTTCGGTTATGTGTACAAACGGTCACCGAGAATATCGCCAAAACCACTAAACACAGTTGACCGTGGACCCAAATTGATCACATCACCACCAGCTACAGATAAAGCACATCAGGACAAGGTCGTTGTTCGACATGGAGCATTTGTCTTCATGCTGACCATACTGTCGTGCGTGTCCACCTAGCTCCCACTCTTTCAGCCTTAGTGTGATGCCCAAGTTAGAAGGTGCTTGCTACTCACCTGTATTCGAGATCCGAGAATGAGCAACATCAGCCTAAATTTTAACATCAATTGCCCCTGCAGAGGAGTGAATAGAATCGTCTTCAATGCTCGATACAAAAATCACTCGGGGTCGCTTACTCTGCAATCTCGAAGCGTCTAACTAGTGAAGGATTATCAGGAGAGTTACGGAACGGCTCTTTCTCACAAAACTGTATTTCACGACCACGATTTCGTCCTACTTTGGACTCATCAGGTAGTGATAGCCTGAGATGAGAATGGAACCCAGCTCGTAGGGATGGACTACTTACGCCTTGGTTACTAGGCCACGGGACTCCACGAGCAGCATTTCACACAGCGGTTAGAAATTGAATGTTGGGTTTTGGAATGCCAGTCGCGTGCCTGAGTTGTGACATGCAACCGGGGTAGGGCGCCACGGTAGATTTCGATGCTGCTACGCGTATTTGGATCGCAACAGAAGTGGAGAGCTTCGGAGCTTCTCTCTCCCGAGATGTCATTTTGTAGTTATCCGCAAGATTTTGAAGTATCGCCTGATTGTCTGACAAATGACCGAACGTTGGTGGATACCGAAGGACCGCGGGATGGAGGCCAGCGTCACTTGAACTACGCTGTACCAGTTTATTCGATCTATGGGTCCAACAACGGCTTCCGTAAGTGAGGAGTAATCAAAAATGGACAAATTAGCTATTCTCAGCCACCTCAACAGGAACTCTGGGTCGAGCACTCTGAAGAGTAATCCAGAAAGGCCGGGGAACTGGAATTGCTGATAGAGTCACCTGACCTCCCTAGGGAGTTGACATAACAAGTTCTGCGCTCTACCATATAGGAAAGGAGTTAGTGCCACTTAAGCCGAACAAAGTACCTGACACAGACAATCTTTCAAAACCGTTACTCAAGAATGGTGGTGACTCAATACTAAGCTTCTCTGTTCTACACTAATCGGCACTCGGAGAAATTGTATTACAGCTGGTTGTGGTCGACCGTTACTCTTATCCAAAGAAAGTGCTAAGGATGTTCTGTAAAGAGCATCGTGGTACCAGGGTGATACAAGTGAACTCCAAACTAGCTGGGGCGACCCACAGATCCCCGTGAGCAACGAGTCAGTAATAGTCAGGCCGTCTTCCTGCGCGCAGGAAGTGTACCGATGATATTTCTACACATCAACAGCTGCTAGGACAACTTGTAATGTTCAAACAATCAACAACAGCAGTACATCAGCCATGTGAACTGATGCTTCGCTGCCATACAACCACGACATACGAAAAAAATAATAATAAGAGGGAGAGCAGGGGGACTTACCCGAAAAAATTCAGGGTCAAGGAGCCTACAACTTGTGTAGACAATATACCGTCACAAACACCTGGATATCGTGCAATGATAAGGCGTCATCGGCGAGACAGCTTCCTTGCAGATTTCACGGCCTCGCCTCCTAATCAGCCATTACTCCGCAGAAAACTCAGCACCAAACACACTCTAAAGAGGCAATCCGACTAGGAGACGGCAGCAGGCGCGCCACTGGGGTCGGTTGCGAGTCACGTCCTGTAAAGTCTCGAGCCAAGCATAAAGCGAGTCAGGTAGACTCCAGCCCAGAGGCGAAACGGAACAACGCACCCAGTTTGGTCGTCAGTGACTTCATTTCCCGCCGCCAAGTCAACTTCTGTCCACCTCGAGTATTGCGCCACCCTACACCTGGCAGACTAAACAAGGCCCTCCTAAGTAAGCGGTGAACAGGCATATGTAGCACTGCTCAAGTCAACGCAACTTATTCAGTGCTCTCAGTTGTCTTAGGGACATAGCATAATTATCACTACCTAGTACTTGCCTACGCACATCATCGTTGGGGACACGCTGGTGCAATCCGAGACCATCAATGCTTCGCAGACAACGATGACCAAACACTTGAAGGCGCCTCAGCTCTTCAGACCGAAGGGGCCAAGTCTCACTCCAATAGAGCAGAACAGCTCTTACTGTGGTCTTGTATACACGACCTTTCAGATGGAGAGAAACTGCGCTCTGTCACCAAAGAGGCCGCAGGTTCACGAATGCAGTTCTGGCCTTTGCAATGTGTGAACTGACGTCAGCTTCCATGCGCGCATCGTGGTTGATGAAATTGCCAAGTTAAATGCATTGATCAACCACCTCGAGTTCAACGTTAGCCTGCTCTTCCCTAATCCGAGATTCCCGTTCTGCAGTGAGGCGACGAACGATAATCGAGGCCAGTAATTTTGTCACAACTGGCGTTAGGCTAATACCCCTGTGGTTAGAACAGTCTGTGCGACTGCCCTTTTTGTATATTGCCACTATAATCGATTCGCTCCAATTAGCCTGGATGCTCTTTTCTTTCCAGACACATTTAAATAAGGAGGTCAGTGCTTTGTAGAGGACCTCACCTCCATCCTTAAATAGTGCAGGTGGTAGGGAATCCGGGCCAGCGGCACGAAAACTATTGAGGGCTGCGATCGCGTTTCGGACCTCGGCCTCCGACGGAGGCTCTAAACTAACCGTCCATGGCACATCCTGCATCACCTGAGTAGGAAGAGGTCCGGGAGCAGGGGGTCAGCTGAACTGATCTTGCAAGTGTTCAGCTCAACGAGCCATACGGCGCTCCTTATTGTGTATCAGCGCACCCGCGCTGTCCCTGATTGTCTCACTGACGCCTGGTTTTCTGGGACCAGTGGTGCGGATTAGCTGGAAGAGCTTCCGGTAATTGCCTACTGCCCCTGCATCCTCCATTTCTTGAGCCTGAGTGGTCCACCAACCTTCCTTGTCAGCACGTAGGCTCCGCTTTAGTTCACGCCTAATAGCCTGTCTGGTCACATTGTGTTGAGAACCAGCCGGGAGGTGTCTTCTGGATTCCAACAGGTTCACGGACCTCTCGGATATCCAGTGACTGGTGCGGTGACGACTGATAGTGCCACAAACAGATGCTCCTGCGTCGTGCATGGCGGCCGAGATCCTATTCCACTGAAGTTCAGTGTCATTAGGACAAGACAGCGAGAGTTCGCTATGCAGTGCTTCTTGTTAGACTTGCGTGACCGAGGGCTGGGACAATTTCTCCGTTGCCTCTCGTAGGGGACGCTTTGTGCGCCTTCCGGTAAAGTTAATGGAGAAACGACAGCGCACCAAGATATGATCAGAGTCGACACAGATACTCCAGTACGAGCGGCAATCCAGAATGGAATCGCGCCACCTGTAACCTATGGCTATGTGGTCAATTTGGGTCCATCGCTGGCCAGCTCCAGGTGGACGGCAAGTGGCACTTCGGCGTCCACTGTGTCTAAAAGCAGCGCTAGTAAGAAACAACTGGTGCTCCGCACACAGTTGCAGCAGACGCTCGCCGTTATCAGTGCGTTCGGCGTTAAGTCCATACTTACCACCCAGCTGAGCTTCTGAAGAGCTCAGACGCCCTACTTGTGCGTTCGTATCCCCTGCAAGTACTATAATATCTGCACTAGTAGCACTGCGTAGTAGCCCGTTCAGTTCGTCACAGAGTGTGTCCTTGAGAACATCTGAACTGCAGTCGGTGGGAGCATAAACGCAAATCACAAACAAACAGCGTTTTGTACTACTTCGTGAATCAACCTTAGCTGATGTCGTCAGACGGGCTGCACATAAACGGCTGTTCACCGGAATCCAATCAACCAACGATGACTCAGCCTTGGAGCTGAGAATGATACCTACACCAGCTTGACCTGTGAGTGCTGCATCGGCGTCTCCGGAAGCGTGCAACCAATAACGAGAGGATAAGCCGGGTGCAGTCAATTCAATAACCCCGTTAGGGTCATTAATCCTAGTTTCGGACACACAACACACATCAATACCCAGTGTGTCCAAGGTGCGTGCGAGTGCAGCCTGTTGACCTGTTCGTTTTAGAGTGCGGACGTTGAATGTCGCCATGGAAACGGGACAGCGTGGCCTTAAAAGGGACTTTTGCCGATAGGCGCCCGATAGGTGCTGTGGGATGGTGGCTGCAGATGGTACTACTCCAGTAGCACTTCGGTTGCTGTCAATTAAGCTGGGAATTATAGAAGGAAGGTTAGTAATGGGGGCCGATGTGGGAGTAAGAGAAAAAGGTGGAAAAGAAAGAAGGGAGGCGCCAGCAGTAGCATGTTTGCGCTTATCCGCCCTGCTGTATGCAGCAGATAAGGCGACCCTTGATAATCTGCGCGACGGCCGATGCAGCATGAAGTTTATGTTTGAAGAAAATGTCATGGTTGTATGTGGGCTGGGATACTGCCAGGGCGCCCAGACCTAGACAGGAGGGCGATTAGGGTCCTCATCCAAAGCCTTTGGCTCAAAAACCTGTCCACAAGGCAGCGGGGAGGTGGCAGTGATTTAGTTTTACAGAAATGGACGCCATCCCATTTCAAACTCCCAACCTGGAGGACCAGGAGACTGAGTTTGTCTGACCTCTCACCATTGACCAACCTGGTAGGAGTAGCTCTCAAGATGCTCGGAGGCATCACCCAGTATAGCTCAATGGGTCAATGAGGTACGCAAACCGTCGCACCACGTTAAGGTCCAGTCTCGTTGCCTTTCGAGGAGCTACACCACGTTCAGCGACGGCACAAACGTTGCCTGTCAGCGCAGCTGTTGCAGAGTATAAAACTTGAATGTCGCAACGGAAACCAGTGTGTGGTTGCTAATGGCTGGACTCCTTAGACCGTGCAAATATCATCCCCGTCAACAGTGACTAAAATGGGGCTATTAACGACGGTAGGGAAAGGTAGAAAAGGAGACCTGTCAGTAGCAAGATGAGAATGAACTCTGTGGGGCCAAGCATGTGGGGTACGACACTGCTAGGATACGCAGACCTAGGCAATTGAATGACTAGTACACAGTTGAAATCGTCGGAGAAAAAACCTAATAACAAGGTAGTAAGAAAATGATAGTGGTCTGGTTTTACGGAAATGAGTGTAACCCCGATCTCAACCCACCATATGGGTGTCCAAGAAATCCAGTTTATCGAGTATCTAAACACTGACAAATCTGGTTGAGGAACAGTTCTTAAGACGCCTAGAGTATCATCAAGTGCAGTTCACCCAACTGGACAGGTGCATAAGCCGGCTGGAAGTCCGGCCGTCCAGCCCCTTAGGTCCTCATATTGTTGCGACGGTAGACGTTATTTAAGTAATATTTCAAGTTCGTCCGGTCGTCAGAACTCGCTCAGCGTAAGTCAAGCTCACCGACAGCGATAAACTACTGGATTGACGACAGGATTCTTAATTTGCGTGGAACGCGTACGATTAACCTAATGGCACCTATGGGCTGGACATCGGCGCAACAGCCGTACGTTATTTTTCGACAGTTCTGACGGCCGTTAAAACCAGCAGTGCTTTCTGAATACGTCGAGTGGCAGCGTTGCCGTAAATAGAATGAAAAGCAAAACCAATGTATTAGAGCAAAATGTATTAAAATGATGAGCTGTTTAGGCATTACAACCGATTTGGGAGAATAATGTCAATTTATGAAATTGGATTATGAAGAAAATTAACAAGCCGTTGTAATTAAGAATTCTTCAGCGAAATGGGCATTGAAATGGTTTTGACTTGAAGGTAAGCATGGAGTCCATACTCCCCACTGAAAAAAGAAACATTAGTCTGATCATCTTCGGCTCCGAGCTGGATACATCAAAAATCCAAAACAGTACCGAAAAAATAGGCTAGTGGAAATGGATAGCGAGCTTCCGCCAGGGCAGTTTGCACGATCCAGTTGCGGTACCAAGCCCAAACAGCAACTGCTTTTGTGCACACTCGAGTTGGCGCATTAAATCACCGTGCTTATATCATTTAGTTTTGTGATTTCCCACAGTAATAAGACACTACTGCTCTTGGTTCTTGTTTCAGTGCGACATTCTATTCATCCCATCAGTTAGTCCACGTCCTTTTCCCTATAAAAATCAACATAAGACTGTTTAACAACACTGCGATGTGGCAGATGTGACTCGCTACTAAATAAAGTCACCGCCCCTTGCTTCACTCCGGTAGAGCATAGTATTCCAGTAACGTGATGCTAAAATTGTGGAAAGCATTAAGCCCCATTTGTCAATCGATCAACCAAAAGGCGTACGGAGTGAGCATTCAGTCACTGGCTCCCAATGTGCGTGATTCCCTTAATTCGTCATGCTACCTTACGGGTGGGTTATTTAGCCAAAGGCTCGGGGTGCTGTCCCCTAAGTCAAATCGCTATATATATATATACATATATATATATATATATATATATATATATATTTATATATTGCCGCGAATCAGCATTGGTGCTGAAGCATTGGAAACCACCTCCCGCTTCAGCTACCTTGGGAGTGTGATATCGACTGATCAACAGCTACACGTTGAGTTGCGTATTCGCGTGTCGAAGGCAGCAGCGGCATTCGGGAAGCTAGAGTACCGAGTGTGGAACAACCATCAGCTTACCATTGGCACGAAGCTGATGGTGTACAAATCCATGGTACTGTCCGTTCTTCTATACAGCAGTGAAACGTTGACGATGTACCGGCGGGATGTGCGATATCTCGAGCGGTTCCATCAGCAGTGTCTGCGACGAATTTTGCAGATCGGTTGGGGCGCCAGAGTTGCAGACACGGAAATGTTGCGCCGAAGTGGGATGTATGCAGTGGACTGCATACTTTCACTGAGACACCTGAGATGACTCGGTCATGTGTGGCGCATGAATTCGACTCGGTTACCGAATCAACTCTTATATGGTCAGCTGAGTATTGGGAAGCGGCACGTGGGAAACCAAAGTTACGTTACCAGGACATGATCAAAGTGAGCCTCACACGTTTTAATCTTGATTGCAGCTCATGGGAATCGAAAGCGGTTGATCGGCGCGTATGGCGCGATCTAATCACGAAGGCAGTTGCTGAAGTGCGGGAGAAAGCCCTCATGCATGCAGAGGAGAAGCGGCAATTGCGGAAGCGGCAAGCACCAATGAATTGTACTCCATCGACATCGAGCGCATGGTGCTGTAGAACATGCGGTCGCGAGTGCCTTAGTCAGGCAGGCCTAGTGAGCCATGAGAGAGGTCACTCGGGACCACTGCCGAAGCGCCGACGGATCCAGCAGTGAACGTAGGCAGCACCGGCGCAGCGTTTGTAGGCACGCTGAATTCGATTTACTAACCGCATGCTTGCATGCTAAGTCTCTTTATTTCAGGTGGTGGGTTTGCGATTCTCTCCTAATGCCTTTCTTTCTCATATAAATGTCTAGTGGGCCATGAGCTAGGTCCTTTGGGGCCACTACAGAAGCGACGACGGGTCCTGCAGAGAATTACGGCGAGCCGGCGCAGCGTTTGTAGGCACGCTGAATTCGATTTACAAACCGCGTGCTTGCATGCTAAGTCTCTTTATTTGAGGTGGTGGGTTTACAGTTTGTGCCTTAACGCTTTTCTTTCTCATATAAATGTCTACCAGTACTCTATTCCATTAACTTGCACACCTCGCCTAAGCCAATTGTATTCGATTTCCGTAGCATATTTGTGTTCGTGGCATTCCGTGAACTTTACTTCCTGACCTCGTGCACTTAGCTAGGATTTGTTTGTAAACAACTTATTACGTATGCTATTTAATTACGGTTTATATCACCGTTTCCTTATGCATTAATCGAGCTTTTCTCTTTTTCTTTCTCTCTCTCTCTCTCTCAAGTGTTTGGCTGTTGTTTGACATCCCCGGTGTGGATGAGCTTGATGTACATGTTGACAAGGTGCCTACCTGTCTATTACCCACTACATCGTCCATACTGGCTCCAGGAGACAGTTGGTCGTTGCTGCAGGGGACGGGGTGCACGGTCTTTGTGGCCGTGTTAGGATCAAAGAGTGGTTCCATGCAGTCAGTGTGGAGCGGACTAAGGTCCAGCCACCGCCTTGTGTCCGCTGGATTCCCAAATACAGTGTGCTCGTGTTTGCCTGTGAAGGAGTGTGGGCCAGCTCCGTTGATGAAACGTGGTTCCCATCCGCATGCCTCCCGGTCTTATTCCTTCGGGTTTACACTGGATATGGGGTGTGTGGTTGGAGCTGTGGGTGGTGCAGCGCAAGCCATCCATGGTCCCTCTGTAGGCGCAGGCGTCCTGTGGCTTGCCACAGTGACAGGCAAATCCGCAACCGGATGCCGCCAACCATATATAGTAAAGAAGAATATAAACTGCTAGAAGGTAGAAGGGTAATAACGGTAATGATACTAAATAAGGGTGTGGCATATTTGACTACAGTTTGGGAACGAGTGAAGGATTTTCCGACCAAATTGTACGGCGGGATTGTCGAAATAGATGACTGCTCGATTCATCGATATGCAAGGCAGTTCTGCTAAGAATTTTCAGGTTCATCGATCAGCGCCCGTTAGTGAGGTATTCCGTTTCTATGATCCTCCTCTATGAACAAATGGGCTCCATAGTGCCATACCGAAGTCCATCTAGCAGAATAGTCCGGCCCGACAGCGCAGGCGATTAGCCTCAAGGGTTCCAAGCCTGCATAGGGACAGGGCGACCATCACAGTATCCCTAGCCCAAGTGAGATTGGTGGTGGTTGCGCGCGCGGCCGCAAAGCTTCGATACTGCGTACCAGCGTACTGCTGATGTTGAAGTGACAGTGAACTATGATGAAGTGATAAATGTGTAACGCAAAGGACCAGAAAGTCGAGGCGACAGTATGGTGGTTATTTGCGATGAGTAGTCAGCGGAAATAAAGAGCACAAAAGCCTTATCGATCGTTTCGAGAGATCCTGGGGCTGCTTCATGCAGTAGCCGGTGGGAGCTCGCTGCATGGGCTAAGAAATGGGTAAATAGAGTTTCATGTAAAGTGGAGCCATGTAATGGTCGTGTTCAAGTTTGACATCTTTCGCATCTGAAAGCACTGCAGTACTCGCATCTCAGGCGACTAAATCAAGAGATCGTCTCATGTGCAAGAAGTATCGAGAAGTGGAAGGGGTCCTATGGCTTGAATGCTTCAAAGTGTACTTTCTGCGCTGCCTTCATTTCCTATGCTAATTGCTAGAGCTGGAGAGCGAAGGCGGCGAGACGGGCGTAAAATCGTCTGTCAGAGTAGCGTGCAGACAATGCAAGTAATCGCCAACAAAAATATCGTTGCTGACACGCATAGGCGATGCTCTCTGAGAGCTCGTTACACGTTGTGCTGATGGTACGAGACAAGAAAATTTCCCCTGCAGGGACACTGCCTGCAGGTAAGTAGCGGCAGTGTCGTCCATCTCCTGTGCCCGCCCCCATGCCAAGAGAAGGTGAAAACGCAACTCAATCGTGTATCGGTTAACGCATTAACTTATTGGCAACTGCAATGACGATAGTCGGTTGCAGTAACCGAGCAACCTCTGTCTCGAGAGGGTACGGTTGCGGCTCAGAGGCTTCATCTAATAAGCAGAAGGCGCACTAGTGACTAGTTCCTGAGGCATGAAATGGCTTTCCGTGACTTCCGCTAGAGTTGAGTGGTTGCACTTGGCTTCTAAATAGCATGCATGCTACCCAAGAAAGTTGGATGTTGGAAAAGGGTAGCTTCGAAACTCTACTTCGATGTGGTCTCAGTGATCGAAATGGCAGAGGTTTGCTTTAACGCAAATCGGCGCCTCAACAGAGATGACGTATTGCAAACCAGACACATGATGGGTACTCCAAGACTCAACAATAAAGTTGGATCTTCAATCCGCCTATAGTAAGTACCGTAGCAAATATCAGCAGCGTGTCAAACACATGTATGGTTATGAATTTAAGCCAACTTACAATTCTCTTCCAAGACCAGACATCTTGTAACCGCCAACTGGAGCCTGCGGTCTGAGCGTGATGTATGAATTGATCCTGGAAGAAAAACAACCAAATGCACAACACTGTAACACTAGAAAGGAAGCGAAGTTGCGCTGAAAGCCCACCGGTTGGGTACAGTGCAACAAGGCAAGCGGTTGATTCAAAGTCAACGAGCAGAGAGGAAAGGTGGAATTCCTAAACGCAAGTTCAAACTCCTTACTTTACAAGATTCTCAAACTCGGGAGAGTCGCAATGGTGATTTAAAGACTAGCGCAGGCACATTCGCAAGTTCTTCCTAGAACGGAGTCAGACAAACAAGTAAGTTGTAAGAGAGCAAAACGCATAAGGAATCTACCAGAAGCTTCCACACTCGCAAACTTGAGCTATACGCATAGCCTTGTCTATATCACTGGTGAAGACTCCGGCACAAAGTCCATAATCGCTACTGTTCATGCGATCAATCACTTCGTCTACCGTGTCAAACTTCAGAATCGACTGAACAGGACCGAATATTTCCTCCCTCGCAATCAACATATTGTCAGTCACATCGGCAAAAACGGTGGGCTGGATGTAGTAGCCTTTCGTCCCGATTCGACAACCTCCGGTCACCAATCGCGCCCCTTGTTTTGTGCCGGCTTCGATGTAGGACATGATTTTGTTGAACTGAGTTCCATCTACCTGGAATGAATAAGTTAGTTTATTTGAGAAAAAACTAGAACGATATTTGGAAGTGACTGAAAAGTAAAACCGTAACAAAGACAATGAATAAAACTTGGACAAAAGTCCGTAGTCAATAAAAAATTGTATAGGACAATTCAGGAGTGGATCAGTTGTATAACCTAGTTCCGAAATCTACTGCACTGTTGAGGGTCAGTGGCCAACCAAATATACCTAAATCCGACGTTCCAACACGGGCTCACACATCAAGATATCCGACAAGACTATTGCAACCTTTGGCATGGCCAGCGAGTACGGTAGTAAAGAAATGGAGTTTGCTGGAAGGATACCAAGACTCACTAGCTAACTTCATAATAGTGCAGCACGACGTTACTTCACCATTTACCGAAATACCCAGAACAGGGGTGTTGCGAGTGGCATGAGGCTGTCGGATTGAGAAAAGTAGTCTGAATGAGGTGGCGAAAACTAGATTTGACTAGGCAGTCGAAGGTACGACAGCGTCGTAACATGGTCTACCTCGTTTCCAGTCGAAGCTGTGCACTCGGAGACAGAGTCTAGTCATGAGATCACCAATATCCCACACACCTATACATATAGAACTTCGATGGGTAGCTTAAACTCAATTGGTGAAAGAGTAGTTTATTATGACGTTAGGGCCTCTTTGGGGTACAATAGAATTCAGCAGCCGCCTAACTCACAGAAATTGAGGAACGTTGAAAGTGACAAGATGTCGCGAACCGACAGGTACCGACGAGGTGCCTCATGTTATTCCGACTACCTGAAGCACACTCACACTGGGATAGCCTCATCACTGTTTTAAAGAGCTCCGGCTCTGTGCATGATGCAAAAGGACAAATGAGCTGCGCAGAAAGAAGTGACGGGTAAACTGCTAGACAGTTATTTCCTGTATTTTAAGTAGGACAGCACTGAGATGAAGTGCTAAACTTACAGCGGGAAAGTAACGGCGATCTCCCGGTGGGGGCAAGCACGATGTTCAAAACTCATTTCCGGAAATAGGACAGTCAATTGTAAAGATCATGCACACGTACACATAGGTCAAACCATGGGAGAGCTATGTACACGGACACAACCGCCGAGGAGCAAATTTGAATAAGAAGTAAGGTTAAAAACGGCCTTAATAGTGCGTGTGCTAGACATGGGGCATCAGATCGATCAGGAGGAACACGGAATGCTGTATACTGTGTTGTGGGAGTAAGATAATCAAACACGTGTGACAATCTAACCGTACTTCAAATCATAAATATTTGACTCACAGTTTCGTTGAGCTCACAAATATGAGATGGCATTGCCAGTGTGCAATCGTACTTTGAATCGAATGGTAGTGAAATTTGAATCCAACAAAGTTTTGAACTGCTGCACAGATTTGGGCTGCACGATTTGTTCTGACTAACTGTTCCAACCATTTACCACTATCCGTTCGAAGCATGGGATTAGCGCGGAACACGTCGAACTCTGTACAAACACCTGGTCATTTGCAAACACGGAAGCGAGACGCGCCGCAAACGCGGATACACGACCAGTGCTGCAGTTTATGGTCCGTCTGTCCGAGCTCTATAACATTGGCAGATCACCTGTCGGCTTAAGGCGCCGTCTAACGTAAGCAAATATTTCCTTCGTGGCGGTCTTTGCAACGGCTGCGAGTTGATATTCGACACGCCGGCGTTTGCCGGTTGTTGAACCATTGTAAATAGTCCGCTGCCTCAAAGTCATTGGAAGAACCAGAGAGGAGGAATTAGTTCCACAATTTGCGTCGCCGTCGAGCCGTTTTACTTTACTCCTTGTCGAATCAATGTGGCTTGACTAATTCAGGTTTCTGACACCACAGTGGTACAAATTGAGAACAGAGTAATGTCATACTCTCTTTTATAGCAGTTTAACAGCCTTCCACAGATATAGCTTGCGGTAGAGACCAATTCACTTGGCTCGCGGCTCGAGTTAGATCGTCGAAGTCAGTTTGCTAGTAGTTGTAAGCTGGCTCTAGCGGAGGAGAATAAGGGTAAAGATAGATTCATACTGGCCGTGAGCACTCAGTGATCGCTTGGTGCTATCGGCTCTAAAACATGAAAGTCATTCATGCGTTTTTCACAAGTTCTTAACATCGAGTCTAGGCACGATGGAGTTGAGCGCGGCGTTATAATGTGTTGGCCGGTATATGTGTTGCGCTACACCACTTTCAGGATTTAAGTCCATGAACTTTGTTTCGATTTTACAATGTCCGGGCATGAGTGGAACTTCAGGTCAGTGTACTCAAGGACAACTGAAATCAGCCATGATTAGAAAATGGGGACGACTCATGTGGATCCAGAGATGCGGCAGCCAATCCAAACAACGACTGAGGAGACTGCGACACAACGTACCCACGAGCAAATTCCCAGCGCCTGAGGTAGATCGAGCACCACAGCTGATCACACTGGCCATCATCGCTTCTGTAGACGCCCACAACGCACAGAGAAAGCCGGATGTAGAGCAAGACGACACGGCACGTAGGTGATAGTCTATCGCAGCAGAATCAGGAATAACCACTGACATCGATTTCCTGGGAAAGCACCACAGAATTCAGCCACATCTCTGCGAGTCCCACTACATCTGACCGCACAAATGCAACGAAACGACTGAGTTCTTCACGGTCGTTCATAAGACTGCAAACGCTGATGAAGGTTACACACAAGCCGAAGCAGGAACAACCAGGCGTGCTTGAAGTGTGAGCAACCTGCTTATCCTGCTTCATGGAGTCTTGGAAACGACCAGAAAATCTATGATACGGAGATTTGTTTCCCCATCACCGTTTCGTCTCTTCATCTCAATGATAGCGGGATTGAGTCATTCTCGATCCACTGGATTCAAGCATGGACGATCATGGATCTTTAAACCATTAGACTATTTAAGCTGAATAAGATTTGCCTCGGAATGACCTCATCCACAAAGAGGATTTTCACTGGTCGACTTTGTTGATAATTTTACTTTCGAAGAAGGGTAGTCTGCCTCACTTTCAACCCGTCCTCCTCCACGTAGAGAAGTCTATCAATTAGGCTAGGTAAAATGACGACGCCATGATCGTAGCGCATATGAGGAGTTGGATCACTGGACACAGGCGCGTGGAAGATCACGTTAAATGCTTATGGTCATCATCATCATACACGTTGGCTGCAGGTGGAAAACACCTCAGCTATTATGCCGCAATACTAAAGACAAGAAAAATACAACAGTGGCACGCCAGCTGAGTCCCCAGTAACGGATGGACATCATTCCGAAGACCTAACAGCCGGCTATCGCGCCGTAGAGTTACATTATGCCTAGCGAATGAGATCGTGATTGGAGGGGGAGGCTAAGCAGGAGGCGGATGGACAAAGGAACTCACAACACAAATGCCATTGGAACCGGCTCCTAGCCCTATTTGCAAGTGTGTGCAACAAAACGTGTTCATAGTCCTTAGGACCCCAGCCAGGCAGTCGGGATGCACCAACCGACGCCAACTTAAAAGTGAGGGTTTCCATTTCTTTCGACCAAGTCACCGCTTGGCCTCCTCTCCTCCTCTTTCAACCGCACCCCCGGTTAAGAAAAGCGTTAAAGTGCAACTCGGTGCAGCCAAACTGCACATGAAGAAGGACAACAACTCGTCATGGAGGAGTGGAGCGACATATGAGAAATTGTAACCAATGTGCAACGGACCTGAGGGCCTTGAATAGTGTCAACGGCAAAGGGGTCGCCGACCTTCCGTTTCTCAGCCAGCTCCTTCAATCGTTTCACCATTTTGTCATAAATAGGGGCCTCAACAAAAGTGCGCGTCGCGGCGACACAACACTGTCCATGGTTGATCATGGTGGCTTCGTGAGCTGTCTGAGCAGCTTCCTCAACTTGACAAGATGGAGAGAAAGCGGGAGTATGTGACAGCGTATCGGTAGAAAAGGGCGACTGAGAGTAGAGTGCTCACTTGACGTGAAACCCATGAAACTATCTGTGTATTACTCACGTATGCACTCGTGGTAACAGTTAAGACACAAAAAGCGCACACGTCCTTAACTAAACAGGTGGGGTTTTCCTGGTAAATAAATATTACTCTAGATGGAACGAGGTACACCTAGATAGGTATGGTCAACCAACTACCATACCAGCGCAGGCGAACTGGACAAAATTGGCAGAGAACCAGTAGTGATAGTGTCCTATATCTTTCTCGTCACGTGTTCTTGCCCGCTTAGATATTCTAATTTGGACTCGTGATGATGGAACCATGACGGATGGAATTCACGGTGAGCGAAGGTTGGAAAGTTTTGTATGAGTGCGTTCGGGGGAAATTTAATGAGTGTACCTGACACGCGGTTCATGCATTGCTCACTCAACAAGTACTGAGAAAGTTGTTGGGCTTCATCGTTATGAGGACATGATCGAGAAAGAGATTCGGAAGTATTCATACTGCGGCACAGTAGCTGAGGTGTTCCCCACCTCTAGCTAATGTGTATGATGATGAGGATGATGATGATGATGGAGAAGGCAGGGCGGTGTGAACAAGTTGTGTATTGAAGAACGAACTTATCCATGGTATAACATTTCAAAAAGAACAGTAGGACTCATTTACACACCTCATTCGTGGTGTCATTTGATTGCACGCTGCGCCTGGTGCTATCGACCTGGCTTGAAATGACGGTACGGTACAACTTCAACGCTACAGCACCATTCATTTGCAAGGCTGGTTGAATTGTGCACTATGCGCCCGTCGTCCGCGGTGATCCATTATTTGCCGAGTTCACCGCGTCCGCTCGTTTCCCCATGCTACTCATTAGTAGTGCACCACAGGATCACTATGGAGAAGTGGGGATGCCAAGGGCCACTCGGCTAGACTCAAAGGACTATCTGTGCCACCGCTGAAAAGCAGTTTGAAGAATAAGCAGTTCATTCGTACAAGTAGACCACAGCAATGACCTAGGCTAGGTTCATGATGCCGTTAACAACAGAAAAATGTAGTTATGCCTAGAAGTGTGGGATTCACGAAAGTAAATGATAGAAATACGGCGTCACCATTCAAATGTCTAGTGCCTTGATAACTGTCTGAATAATCCGACTATCAACTAGGAAATGCATTGGATTTTCCAGAACAATCGGTTGGGTGGCCCATGTGCCATACACAGACGGCTGCCGCTACTTACCCAGGTATTTAGCCCAAGCAGGTTTGAAATGTTACTGTTCATGAAGTTGGAGATCAATGGCTAACCTTTAGATGCACTTAGATTGAGAACGCCGTGTAAATTAAGGCCGATCACAATGTGGTAACGCATTCAGATGACCGGACGGGTTACAATAACAAACGTCTTTCCCACAGCCATTGTGACCCACAGCAGCTACAAGCACTATGCTTTTTAATATGTACGAGTGAGCATAGCCAGGAAGCGCACACTACTGATAGAAGAAGCATGCCATCCGAAGCAAATGCACGAACCTGGCAAGCCGAGATCATTCAAAACAGGGGTCGAAACACTAACCAGAGTTATCAAATCTGAAAAATCGAGTGACAGCTGGTAAAATGACCACAATGGTCGGAAACAATGAGCCCGTGTTGTGCAAACTTACAGTTGGCATCGGCGAAAATGACCAGGGGGGACTTGCCGCCGAGTTCCAATTTGACGTGTTTCACATTTGATGCGGCGGCCTTCATGATGAGTTGACCGACCTCACTGCTCCCCGTGAATGTCACAACGCGGACGTCGGGATGCAAAGCCAGTGAGGCTCCGGCCGTCTCTCCGTAGCCTGGTAGGATATTGATTACGCCCGGAGGAAAGCCTTGAGTAAAAAGCGAGAATAAAATAGAAAAGTAGAACTTAAAATAATAAGGCAGAAAATCGGTGTAATACCACGAAATTCGGTGCTTGCCCGGTTCCTAACGGTTTTTGAAAAACAATCATCGATGGAGTTTGCAAAGCACTTGAGAGGTGCACTCGTAAAAGACTACCGTGATTCAGTGAAACACTTGCCGGTAATGCCAAGAGAAAAAGACGGTGTGAGAAAAAATTACATGCAAATGGAAGGAGGACAGTGAGATATTGTCATACAACTAGTTTACTCCAGGAATTTCAACAGAGCAAGAACAATCAATATTTCAGCGGAATAAACTGAATTCAGGATATTTCGTGCATTCTTAACAGCGGCTGATGAGAACACACAAAATACACTGAGTTCAGAGTATTTGGCTGAAATGTAGGTTGTTATTGCTCCGTTGAAATGGTGACATATTAAATCGATGTTGCCACTAGAACACGACCAATCCTCCTTAAGTAATCGTTATCGAAGGCAGAAAGAGGACGCAATTCTTCCATGCGAATCGGCCAGATTCGCTCCCACACAACAACACTGAGCGAACAGATGCGCTGTAAACGCGGCCTTTTAGCGCGAATGAGACGCTACAAGTGCCTCAGATTGACAAATGCTGATCGAGATTTAGTGATGCGAACAGAAACCACTTTGCTGATAGTGCTTTCAGCAGAAACGCAGTTCACAAGGTAGACGAAACTATCCACTTGTTCAAGTTGTGCACATTCGAGAATGAGCACGGGAGCAGGTGAAAGCCAATCCTTGAACAATACTTCACACTTCGATGGGGCGAAGCTCATGCCATAAGTAGATACTTCAACCGCCAAACGATCCAGAATGAGTTGCATACCGTGAAGATGGTCACCAAGTAAGGCGATATCATCAGCATAATCGCGCGTTCACCCGGTAGAAGCTCTAGGCCAAAATGTTAGAAACCTTCTAGAGCATTCGACAGGACGTCTTCGATTGCGAAGTTGAAGAGGAATGGAGACATAGAGCAGACCTCTCGCACACCGCAAATGACAGCGAATTGAGAGGAAAGCTTGCCATATACCCTCACTCTGTCGAATGTATGAAGGTAAAGTGCTCGTAAAAGGGCAGTATATTTCTCTGGTACTCCGTTTTTAGCAAGCAACGCCATAAAGCAGGTAGACCAATGGAGTTAAAAGTCTAGGAATGCAACGATAGTGGGCCGGTGATAAATGTGGCGATGTTCGAGGAGCTGGTGGAGAGTGAAGATTTGATCTACGCATCTGCAGCCGGGACGGAAACCAGCTTCTTCTTCACGATAGAATGTTTCACCTATTGGGGGTAGTCTACGGAGCAGAATGGATGCCAATAACATGGAGGCAACCGAAATAAGGCTAATCCCGCGATGATTTACACATGAAGTGTGAGCGCCTTTCTTGAAAAACGGGACAATAACTGAATCGCCCCAAGAGGAAGGCACTTTCTCTTCATGCCAGATTTTTGCAGACAGCGCGGTCAGCTGCTTAATTATCACCACACCGCCGCAATTAAACAGCTCCAAAGCAAGTCCGTCTGAGCCGGCAGCTTTGAATCGCTTCAAGCGTCGAATCTTGAGGTATAATTCCGATTCGCTGGGTGGAGTCAGTGGGACGAACCAGGGTGGACAACAAGGTGTACTGCATGTACTGATGGATAGTGGAGGCCAGCTGAATTGCGAGTGAAAGTGCTCGGCCCAGTGGTCCATACGCCTCTATTGGTTGGTGATTGGAGACTCATCCACCTCGCAAATAACCTCACGGACACCAGGCTTCCTGAGGCCAGTGGACCGAATGAGTTGGAAAAGCTTGCGAGTGTTGCCAGAGAGGGCATCAGTTTCCATCTTTAAAGCACGGTCAGACCACCATGCCTCGCGATCCTTGCGTGGGCTTTGCTTGAGCAGCCGATTGGCAGAACGGCTCCGCTCGTTGAAATCTGATTGCGCGGGGATATCTTTGCGGCGTTCGAACAGCTCCAGAGAACGAGCAGAGATCCAAGCCTTTAGGGGGCGTCGAGCTAGGCCGCAGCATGACTGTCTGGAAATGGTCATCGCTTTCGGTATCATTTCGTCATACACGTTAGCTAGAGGTGGGAAATACCTCAGCTACTGTACCGCAATACATAGAAAAAAGGAGAAAAAAATGTAACTGGCGCAAGCCAGCTGAGCTACCGGTAACGGATGGGCATCGTTCCGGTAAGCTACCAGCCGGCTGCTGTGCACCAAAAAAAGTACTATGCAAAATTATATAAGGCTAACGCTTTCGGTATACAAGTCCAGTGTTGCTCCACGTCTTGCGGCGGATTGCAACTGAGTGCGTATGCTAATGAAGGCTGATAGCTCGCCTGGACAGAGGAATCAGTTGGTCCGTTTACCTCAACCTTGCGGTGCTTCGTGTTTCGGGACCCACCAAAACACACAGATTTCCGCGTAGACGGGTGCATGAGCTGACTCAACGAAGGTGGACCAAAAGGACCTGGAGTCCAGTACGCTGCCACGCCATCAGAAGCTGATTACAATGTGATCAATTTTAGCCCACAGTTGTGTTGACGAAGGGAGACGCCACGTGGCGGAACGCTTCTTCTTACGCCTGAAGTTAGTGCTCGAAAGGAATAGGTGGTTGTCTTCGCACAATGTGAGAAGCCTCTCTCCGTTATTAGAGCGGTTCTCATCGAAAAAGTAATCGGTGAAATCAATCAGGACATGGAGTATTTGCTGTCCAAAATTAATTCCAACAAATCTATTAGAGACTCTTTAAACATGATCAGCATCAAATGACCAAGGGATGTCCGAGACGAGTACTGACAGGGTGATTGTGCTGAACCACTATATATCAGACCACATGTGCTTCAGTCGTGGTAATGAAGTTCGCGTTGTTTGGAGGCTGTGGCCGAGATCAGGGTTCACTACTGTAGATATTGTGAGCATGTTAATTGGCAAATACTTGAACATGGTAGTTTTTCTCAAAAAAATTTGCCGAAGCATCTTTTCTGCTCTCAGAATGGACGTATTGTGTAAACAAACCAAAGTTAGGTGATTGCAAGATCTGTTTGCAAAGTGAGCACTCGGGGAGACCATGGATATGATCTTAATTTTCACGAAATGTCCCCATTCTTTTGGTAATGGGCCCCGGTTTCAAACCTAACGGCAACACCAACTGTCCATCAATTAAAATAATCGAAAGATATATATTCCATGATGTGTTACCTTCTCAGGTTGAAGAAGACTGCTCCTAACATGGTAGTCTCAACAGGGTACTGCACATGTTGAAGTCCCCAACCAGGCATTCTTGGTTTGATACTACTTTGGACATCTGCGCTTTTGTGATGTTTTCCCTAGCTGGTGGCCTATCGGTGACGATCGTTACCTCCGCTTGTTGTGCACATTGCCACAACAGAACGTCGCCATCGCGGTGGCTCCCTCGTCATGGTGAGCTCATGGCGGTTAAGTTATCTGTGGTGGAACTCACAGTCATTCGACTTGTAGTCTGCAATTTACGCTGATAAACCGTGGGTGATGGTGGTGGACCATGCGATGGGCTCACTAATCGTGATGCCGCGTGCTGCAAGAGGTAAAAACGGCTGCCCTGTGACTCTCCATATGACGAAGTCCGTATGACTGTGGTGAAACTACTCGAAACTCTGCAAATTCCCTGAAAATTTATCGAACTAGCTCGATTAATTCGGCGGAACACAGAAAAGTGTCGCAGAATGGAAACCAATTAGTATGAGCCTAAGCAAGAGCAATTAAACAACTTAGTACCGTGTTTAGTAGAGGTCGGAAAACCAGGTCTGATGGTAGCTGTCGTTTGGGTGAACATGACCAATACGGTGGGGGCTGACAGAAGGCTAATTACTCGCCATCGAAGCGAACTAATCACAGACAGAGTACAGGTAGTCCAGTCTAAAGTGGACGCAGCGCAACTTGGTCACACACAGAGGTGAAGCGAATCAGCTCTAACAGATGCGAGCGGACAGCGTGTGCGCGCTTACGAACCCGGAGTAACATTGCGGGATGCAACGGCGGCCGGTCAGCGGAGCAAACGAAGGCGGTGGGTATTTGGTAGACATAACCGCGCGCGAGCCATTTGAACAATGGAGAATTGGCACGGACAATTACGGGCGCAGTTTAGAGTAAGGATAGATTACGCCGAGCACAGCGGATCAACAGGTAGTGTGGACCAATGAACATCTACAGGCCGCATGAGTGACCAGGGGAACTGACTGGAAAAGACCCATCGCAATTGAATAGCGTCTCAAATCATCGTTACAGTTTAAATGCTTCTGCGCTTTAAGAAGAATAAAATTTTGATCGCTATCCCCTGCTTTCGCTCGCAGAGGGTTACTCGATACCAGGCGGGGCAAAAATGCAGTCTGATGACAACGTGATGTAGCCACGAAGTAGCGAACCATGTGAGCTTGTGGAATGAATGAGCGGTTGCTGAACAAGACCGAAGTTGATAGGTCAACACACACGAGGGTAAATCGGGCAGCCAACGCTCGACGATAAATAACGCCACATTGGGACCTCGATAATGAAGTCCGGAGTACAAACATCAAAGTTAATGCAATAAATTCCCCTCATGAAATCAAAACTAAAATTCGTTCGGCCAAGTAAATTCGTGTAGTCACATGCAACCAGCTGCTCTCTTAACATTATGGAAAACGATTAGAGCCAAAGAGAAACTAGAAGACGAACAAAACTGAGGAGACGGATACTCACGGCGGATAGTTGGAATTGAAAAGTGGATGTGACACAGGGAATCGTATCGCTGTGCTCGTACCCAAGTACTGGTGAACAAAACACATCGAGCTGAGCGTGGAGTTCCACCGGCCTGCAGAACTACCTCCTCGTGGTGCCAGCTGGGTGGATCGGGATTATCCCGTTCCAGCGAAAGGTTCGGCGGCAGTGTTCCAGGACGTGGTGGGTTTTCGCCTGGAAAGCGTTCTCCCTATAAAAAGCCACATATGTCCGTTTAACAACACTGCGACGTGGCGGAGGTGACTCGCCACTAAATAAAGTCACTGCCCTTGCTTCACCCCGCTGGAGCATTGTAATCAATCAGCTTGACGCTGAGTTACTGGGTGTTGGGCCCCTGTTAGACAGCCAGCCAAACAAAAGGCGTATGAACCGAGCAATCGGTCACCGGCTCCCAATGGGTGCGATTCTCTGAATTCGCCCCGCTGCTTTGTGAGTCAGGTCTCTATGACCAAATACTCCAGGTGGGGCCCCCTAAGCCAACCTCCTTCCTCGGCCTGGGCAACCGGAAAGCTGTATGCCCATACAGCACATGAAATAATGGATTTACAACTCCCTGCTCACGTCTCTTGCTCTCTGAACTCTCTCTCTTTGGCCAGGGTGCTGGCGGCCGGGCATGCTAAACCTCACTCTACCGCACCGCAAACGGCGTAGGAGTTGCGTTAAGCGCGCGTAGTGAGGCAGCGCTCATTGACTGGTTCCCAGTCAACAGTCGTCTTTGTGCAGTCCGCTTGGAAAGCTCAGTGAGATCTTCCAGCCACGGGACTAGTAGGCGCCGCTTATTCATTGTGGCGGCGTACGCTCCAACTGATTGCAGCCCGGACGAAGCTAAAGACGAGTTCTACCACCAACTCACCGACCTCCTCCGCAAGAAACGCTACATGGACATCGTGATACTCGCCGGTGATCTAACTGCGCGGGTCTGTAGACTAGATGTTCATGAGCGCGAACTTGGGGTCAACACAGCCACAGTACTCGCAGGACGGACAACGGCGAGCGACTCCTGCAACTGTGCGCCGACCACGCCTTTTTCTTCTCCAGTACCAATCTCCGACGTTCCTGGCACCAACGACCCACCTGGCGACCTCCGGCGCCTGGTCAATCTTGGACGCAAGTTGAGCACATCGCTGTTAGTTACGGTTGGCGGGGCCACATAATGGACTGTAAATATGGAACACTTACCTGATGCGCTCGTGTGTGCTAAGTTCGTTCTGCGCATTGGAGTCACCCAACAGCGTCGCCGGAAATGGTTTGACACAGACAAGCTCGCCGCCCCAAATGTACTCGGTGCATTTCAGGACACATTAGCCTCCAACCTGCGTTCTATATCCTCGGATGTTGAGACACACTGGGCACAGATCCAGAGCGCCCTACGAAAGTCCGCTACCCTGGTCTATGGCTTCACTAGACCAGCTGCTAGTCATCGGATCTCCACACAATCTCTCCAATTAATGGAAAGTCGCCGAACAATTCCCACCGAAGTTGTGTATAACGCACTATGCAGAACCACAGGAGCTGAGCTCAGACAGCTCCTCAGGAAGGATCGCCAGGTTTGGTGGACACAGCGCGTCGTTGAGATGGAGCGGGCAGCCTCATCAAAGAACTCCAGCAAACTCTTCCAACTTCTTCGCTCTACGGGAGGCAGAAGACCAACAGTGAGTGAGGTTTTGAGTGAAAACGACGGTGAACTAATTCACAGTAATCACCGTCTTCTGGTATGATGGGCAGAGCACTTTGAAGATCAATTCAACTGGCCAGCAGCGCAATCGAGTCTATCTTCCGGGGTTCACAGTGCGCCCTGGTGCATGGATGCTTCTGCACCGACATAAGCTGAGGTTTCCAATGTGGTTCGCCTACTAAAGCGCTCCAAATCACCTAGCGTAGATGAATTTCCTCGTGCCCTTTACAAATATGGTGGTCCTACTCTCACTCGCGAACTGACATCTCTATTCCATCAGAGTTGGACTACTGAAACCATTCCATCCGACTGGAATTTATCGGATGTTGTACCTGTTTACAAAAAAGGAGACCGGACCATTTGCTCCAACCATCGTGGCATCAGTCTCATTTGTATCGCATCCAAACTGATCGATGCCCTACTCTTACGTAGGCTCAGTTGCGTACGGGAAAAGCACCTGTGTGAACAAGAAGCTGGATTTCGCCCGGGTCGCGGTTGTGTCGATCACATCTCTACGATCCGCCAGATACTTGAACATCGCCATACGTTCAGTCCGCCAACTATAGTCATATTCTTGGATATTATAGCCGTTTTTGACTCTGTTGACCGAGTGGCTCTTTGGGAATGCTTACTGAAGTGGGGAGTACCTGAGAAATATATCAAATACATCAAACCTCGGGCCACATGTGAGCATACGGAGAAATTTCACCCCCTTTCAGTATCACTAGCGCTGTTAGACAGCGTTGCCCAGCCTCTTCATTCTTGTTCAACTTCGCCATGGACGAGCTTCTGGAAACTGCCTTGGATAATTCTGAGTCCTGTGTTGAACTGCTCCATGGTGACCGCTTTCGGTACTCAAAGTACGCCGATGACATCGCTGTGATTTATGAGTCCTCCCAAACCGCCCAGCATGTGCTGCTCAGACTGGAGATGTCCGCCGCCCAATTTGGGTTGAGCTTTGACCGTTCCAAATGTAAGGTCCTATTACAGGACTCGCCAAGCGCATGTCCTTCTCTCACACTTTTAGGGCATCTGCTGGAAGTGGTCGACAAATTCATTTATCTTAGGAGTTGTCTTAGTATTGACGGTTTGACAGATGATATCCCGGCGTGTCTCCAAGGCTAGAGTCGCTTTCGCTAACCTTCGTCACCTGTGGCTTCGTCGTGATCTCAGCCTCGCCCTCAAGGGACGAGTCTATAATGCTACGGTAGGAGCGATTCTGCTGTACGGCTGTGAGACCTGGCCCGTTCGAAAAAACGATGTTCAGCGGCTATCAGTCTTCGATCACCGCTGCCTGCGAAGCATTGCTGGTGTTCAATGGCAGCACCAAATCAGTAATGAGGAAATCCATCGGCGAGTCTTCAGATCTAACGAACTCCACCGATCGAATGATAGCGTCATCTCACTGCGGAGGCTTCGCTGGCTTGGCTATGTGCTTCGCATGCCTACCCAGCAGCTACCACGACGAGCCCTATTTGCAGGCACAGGCGTGGTTTGGAAGCGACGAAAAGGAGGCCAGTGTAAAATTTGGATCCAATGTGCTAAGGCGCGAACGTTGAAGCTGTCTGTTATCGGGCGTTCCCGACTCCCGGGTTGGGGACCAAAGGACCCAGAGCACACCTGGTTGCAAACGCTGGAGGATAAGGCCAATGACCGTACGCAATGGCGCACTTGCTGTGTGACTCTCCTACCCTAACGGTTGCTTGCCCTTTCATGCTATCCTTTTTCTTCTTATGTGTTGTGACACTCAGCCAATTATATTGCAATTGGTATAGTGTTGAATATATATATATATATATATCCGCGAAGTAGAAGCAAGCAAAGAAACCTAGATGCCCAACTGGTAACATATTCGAACAGAGGGGAAACCAAAGCAATTGTGCGAAGGATCCGATACTCATTGCGTCTTCATAGTACGCTAGGTTTCGTGAAGCCACAAGATGTTGGTGAGACCGTTGACTGAATAACCCTCCGGTCAATCCAATGCCGTAAACAAACGGGAGAAAGGAATTGTTTAAATAGAAACAGTGCCTAGTCATAGCCAAGGATTTCGTTAAACTCGGATGACGAAGGAACTGTGCAGCGCTGTTTGTGACATTCCATATGTCTTGCATCAACAAACTGGGACCGAATGACAGGTGAAGCGGATTACACTAACAGCGGCACTCATTATCGACTTCGCTGTACACGTCTGCACAGTAAACAAGTAAAAGGACGCATATACAGAGAACAAGTTTATTAGTAAGCCAGGTAATCCAGGATGGAATCTAGCGAATTAGCGTCGCAACTGGTATCGAATCCAAACCTGAAACATCTTGGAAGGTGACCCAATTCGATGTGTTCATCGTTTCTTGAACGTCACGGAAAAATTAAGTATTGCTTACTAGAAAAGGTTTGGAGACCGAAGACCCCTGGAACTCTTGCAGCGATTGTCAGTTAACCATTACGATGAATCGATAAGCTGTCAAAATTGAAAATGGACTCGGTGTGACCGCATCGACAGTAAACGGTCAGCCGACGAAGTTAACCGGGCGAGTCGAGAGGCGAAGGAAGTGCCATGTCCACATAGCACAGTAACATGATCGGACACCCATAAAACGGTTATGCGACTAGACCTGCCTTCAAGGCGGAATATATATATATATATATATATATATATATATATATATATATATATATATATAAAGTCGGCGGGAGAGTCTATGGTGCGCTGAGGCTGCCGGTTGCTAGAACCTGACATATGGTCTACCCACTGCTGCTACTGTTGTGAGACTGGCTCATGTCCTGGGCGCCTCCACGTGGCGACCGCTGGGTGAGAGTTGGGTTTCGCCCTTCTCCCTGCTAAGATCTAGGACACCAATCCGCATGGGTCCCTGAACTGACCATGTGCTAGACTGGCTGCCTTTCGGGTGTTCATATACTCAAAGGCTTTGGCTGAGGACCCGAGTCGTTCTCCTGTCAGGTGTGGGCGCCCTGGCAGTATCATAGGCCATCCACTTCGGAGGTTAGGACGTGGTCGATGTCCCTCTTCCCGTAAAACCTAGCCATGGGAGACAACAGGTCTACGGGTTATAAGCTCACAGCTCGATAGGCGTAGAGCACGAGCGCCACGCATTGTCTCTGACGGTGGGATGGCACCTCCAGGTGTTCAATGATTTGCTACTGCCCGCCTCAAACCAGACAGCCCCTGGTCGAATTGGTGCAAACCCGCCAAAGCCCAACTGCATCTGGCCGTGGTCGCAGGTGCGTATCCTACCACGGTCGCAAAACATATATAAATCGTTCCAGTACCTCCAAGGCTGCGTGTGACGGCCATCAAGCACATCCCTATCTGTCTCTGCAATCACATTCCCTGCTGGATCTGCTCCCCACTGTCTTGCGGATCAGGCTATTGAGCCAAAGGCTCCGGGCGGAGTCCCTCAAGCAAACCTCCAAACCACCCACTGCCTTGTGGGTCAGGCTATTGAGCCAAATGCTCCGGGTGGAGTCCCTCAAGCAAACCTCCGAAGCACAACGACCATCTCGCGTGCGATTGCCCTCCAATGCAATCGTAAGCCTGCGCACAAAACACTCAGCATCGGGTGCTGGAACGTGCGCACACTACTGGTCCGGAACTCCAGTGAGCGCCCGGAGCGACGCCACTGCACTGGTCGCGATGGAGTTGGCGCATTACCACATCGATATTGCGGCGCTCAGTGAAACCCGGCTCGCTGAGCAAGGTAACTTGCATGAAGCAGGTGCTGGCTACACATTCTACTGGGTGGGCAACGCCGCCTCAGCACCACCTGATAATGGGTTCGGATTTGCCATATCCGATTGCCTCCATGGCCAGCTGGTGGGTGAACCAACAGGCATCAGCGCGCGACGGATGACTGTTCGCCTACGACTCGGAGGAGATAAGTTTGCTACTTTTATTAGCACATACGATCGGACCATGTGTTATCCTGATGACACACGTGATCAATTCTACATTGAGCTATCCTCCGTGATACGGTCTGTGCCGAGGAGCGACCGACTATTTATGCTGGGTGATTTCAACGCGCGTTGGGCTTGATGCATCAGGGTGGACAGATGTTATCGGTGCGCATGGCATTGGTTCAGCGAATGCGAACGGTGACAGGCTGCTCTCACTGTGTGCCACTCACGGCCTGACGATCACGAACACTCGGTTTGCACTGAGTGCGAATGATATAGCAACCTGGACACACCCACGGAGTGGTCATGCTCACCTGCTCGACTATGTCATCGTACGTCAGCGTGATATGCGTGAAGTGCGCATGACACGTGTACTGCGTGGAGCTGAGTGTGGCACTGATCACATAT
>OX104064.1:30697429-30753956 GCA_944474145.2 Dicrocoelium dendriticum
AAAAAGTACTATGCAAAATTATATAAGGCTAACGCTTTCGGTATACAAGTCCAGTGTTGCTCCACGTCTTGCGGCGGATTGCAACTGAGTGCGTATGCTAGTGAAGGCTGATAGCTCGCCTGGACAGAGGAATCAGTTGGTCCGTTTACCTCAATCTTGCGGTGCTTCGTGTTTCGGGACCCACCAAAACACATACAGATTTCCGCGTAGACGGGTGCATGATCTGACTCAACGAAGGTGAACCAAAAGGACCTGGAGTCCAGTACGCTGCCACGCCATCAGAAGCTGATTACAATGTGATCAATTTTAGCCCACAGTTGTGTTGACGAAGGGGGACGCCACGTGGCGGAACGCTTCTTCTTACGCCTGAGGTTAGTGCTCGAGAGGAATAGGTGGCTGTCTTCGCACAATATGAGAAGCCTCTCTCCGTTATTAGAGCGGTTCTCATCGAAAAAGTAATCGGTGAAATCAATCAGGACATGGAGTATTTGCCGTCCAAAATTAATTCCAACAAATCTATTAGAGACTCTTTAAACATGATCAGTATCAAATGACCAAGGGATGTCTGAGACGAGTACTGCCAAAGTGATTGTGCTGAACCACTATATATCAGACCACATGTGCTTCAGTCGTGGTAATGAAGTTCGCGTTGTTTGGAGGCTGTGGCCGAGATCAGGGTTCACTACTGTAGCTATTGTGAGCATGCTAATTGGTAAATACTTGGACATGGCAGTTTTTCTCAAAGAAAATTTGTCGAAGCATCTTTCCTGATCCAGAATGGCCGTATTGTGTATACAAACCAAAGTTGGGTGATTGCAAAATCTGTTTCCAAAGTGGGCACTGGGAGAGACCACGAATATGATGCTAATTTTCACGAAATGTCCCCATTCTTTTTGGTAATGGGCCCCGGATTCAAACCTAACGGCAACACCAACTGTCCATCAATTAAAATAATCGAAAGATATATATTCCATGATGTGTTACCTTCTCGGGTTGAAGGAGACTGCTCCTAACATGGTAATCTCAACAGGGTATCGCACATGTTGAAGTCCCCAACCAGGCATTCTTGGTTTGATACTACTTTGGACATCTGCGCTTTTGTGGTGTTTTCCCTAGTTGGTGGCCTATCGGTGACGATTGTTACCTCCGCTTGTTGTGCACATTGCCATAACAGAACGTTGCCATCGCGGTGGCTCCCTCGTCATGGTGAGCTCATGGCGGTTAAGTTATCTGTGGTGGAACTCACAGTCATTCGACTTGTAGTCTGTAATTTACGCTGATAAACTGTGGGTGATGGTGGTGGACCATGTGATGGGCTCACTAATCGTGATGTCGCGTGCTGCAAGAGGGAAAAACGGCTGCCCTGTGACTCTCCATATGACGAAGTCCGTATGACTGTGATGAAACTACTCGAAACTCTGCAAATTCCCTGAACATTTATCGAACTAGCTCGATTAATTCGGCGGAACACAGAAAAGTGTCGCAGAATGGAAACCAATTAGTATGAGCCTAAGCAAGAGAAATTAAACAACTTAGTACCGTGTTTAGTAGAGGTCGGAAAACCAGGTCTGATGGTAGCTGTCGTTTGGGTGAACATGACCAATACGGTGGGGGCTGACAGAAGGCTAATTACTCGCCATCGAAGCGAACTAATCACAGACAGAGTACAGGTAGTCCAGTCTAAAGTGGACGCAGCGCAACTTGGTCACACACAGAGGTGAAGCGAATCAGCTCCAACAGATGCGAGCGGACAGCGTGTGCGCGCTTACGAACCCGGAGTAACATTGCGGGATGCAACGGCGGCCGGTCCGCGGAGCAAACGAAGGCGGTGGGTATTTGGTAGACATAACCGCGCGCGAGCCATTTGAACAATGGAGAATTGGCACGGACAATTACGGGCGCAGTTTAGAGTAGGGATAGATTACGCCGAGCACAGCGGATGAACAGGTAGTGTGGACCAATGAACATCTACAGGCCGCATGAGTGACCAGGGGAACTGACTGGAAAGGACCCATCGCAATTGAATAGCGTCTCAAATCATCGTTACAGTTTAAATGCTTCTGCGCTTTACGAAGAATAAATTTTTGATCGCTACCCCCTGCTTTCACTCGCAGAGGGTTACTCGATACCAGGCGGGGCAAAAATGCAGTCTGATGACAACGTGATGCGGCCACGAAGTAGCGAACCATGTGAGCTTGTGGAATGAATGAGCGGTTGCTGAACAAGACCGAAGTTGATAGGTCAACACACACGAGGGTAAATCGGGCAGCCAACGCTCGACGATAAATAACGCCACACTGGGACCTCGATAATGAAGTCCGGAGTACAAACATCAAAGTTAATGCAATAAATTCTCCTCATGAAATCAAAACTAAAATTCGTTCGGCCAAGTAAATTCGTGTAGTCACATGCAACCAGCTGCTCTCTCAACATTATGGAAAACGATTAGAGCCAAAGAGAAACTAGAAGACGAACAAAACTGAGGAGACGGATACTCACGGCGGATAGGTGGAATTGAAAAGTGGAGGTGACACAGGGAATCGTATCGCTGTGCTCGAACCCAAGTACTGGTGAACAAAACACATCGAGCTGAGCGTGGAGTTCCACCGGCCTGCAGAACTACCTCCTCGTGGTGCCAGCTGGGTGGATCGGGGTTATCCCGTTCCAGCGAAAGGTTCGGCGGCAGTGTTCCAGGACGTGGTGGGTTTTCGCCTGGAAAGCGTTCTCCCTATAAAAAGTCAGATATGTCCGTTTAACAACACTGCGACGTGGCGGAGGTGACTCACCACTAAATAAAGTCACTGCCCCTTGCTTCACCTCGCTGGAGCATTGTAATCAATCAACTTGACGCTGAATTACTGGGTGTTGGGCCCCTGTTAGACAGCCAGCCAAACAAAAGGCGTATGAACCGAGCAATCGGTCACCGGCTCCCAATGGGTGCGATTCTCTGAATTCGCCCCGCTGCCTTGTGGGTCAGGTCCCTATGACCAAATACTCCAGGTGGGGCCCCCTAAGCCAACCTCCTTCCTCGACCTGGGCAACCGGAAAGCTGTATGCCCACACAGCACATGAAATGATGGATTTACAACTCCCTGCTCACGTCTCTTGCTCTCTGAACTCTCTCTCTTTGGCCAGGGTGCTGGCGGCCGGGCATGCTAAACCTCACTCTACCGCACCGCAAACGGCGTAGGAGTTGCGTTAAGCGCGCGTAGTGAGGCAGCGCTCATTGACTGGTTCCCAGTCAACAGTCGTCTTTGTGCAGTCCGCTTGGAAAGCTCAGTGAGATCTTCCAGCCACGGGACTAGTAGACGCCGCTTATTCATTGTGGAGGCGTACGCTCCAACTGATTGCAGCCCGGACGAAGCTAAAGACGAGTTCTACCACCAACTCACCGACCTCCTCCGCAAGAAACGCTACATGGACATCGTGATACTCGCCGGTGATCTAAATGCGCGGGTCTGTAGACTAGAGGTTCATGAGCGCGAACTTGGGGTCAACACAGCCACAGTACTCGCAGGACGGACAACGGCGAGCGACTCCTGCAACTGTGCGCCGACCACGCCTTTTTTCTCTCCAGTACCAATTTCCGACGTTCCTGGCGCCAACGACCCACCTGGCGACCTCCGGCGCCTGGTCAATCTTGGACGCAAGTTGAGCACATCGCTGTTAGTTACGGTTGGCGGGGCCACATAATGGACTGTCAATATGGAACACTTACCTGATGCGCTCGTGTGTGCTAAGTTCGTTCTGCGCATTGGAGTCACCCAACAGCGTCGCCGGAAACGGTTTGACACAGACAAGCTCGCCACCCCAAATGTACTCGGTGCATTTCAGGACACATTAGCCTCCAACCTGCGTTCTATATCCTCGGATGTTGAGACACACTGGGCACAGATCCAGAGCGCCCTACGAAAGTCCGCTACCCTGGTCTATGGCTTCACTAGACCAGCTGCTAGTCATCGGATCTCCACACAATCTCTCCAATTAATGGAAAGTCGCCGAACAATTCCCACCGAAGTTGTGTATAACGCACTACGCAGAACCACAGGTGCTGAGCTCAGACAGCTCCTCAGGAAGGATCGCCAGGTTTGGTGGACACAGCGCGTCGTTGAGATGGAGCGGGCAGCCTCATCAGGGAACTCCAGCAAACTCTTCCAACTTCTTCGCTCTACGGGAGGCAGAAGACCAACAGTGAGTGAGGTTTTGAGTAAAAATGACGGTGAACTAATTCACAGTAATCACCGTCTTCTGGTATGATGGGCAGAGCACTTTGAAGATCAATTCAACTGGCCAGCAGCGCAATCGAGTCTATCTTCCGGGGTTCACAGTGCGCCCTGGTGCATGGATACTTCTGCACCGACATAAGCTGAGGTTTCCAATGAGCTTCGCCTACTAAAGCGCTCCAAATCACCTAGCGTAGATGAATTTCCTCGTGCCCTTTACAAATATGGTGGTCCTACTCTCACTCGCGAACTGACATCTCTATTCCATCAGAGTTGGACTACTGAAACCATTCCATCCGACTGGAATTTATCGGATGTTGTACCTGTTTACAAAAAAGGAGAAAGGACCATTTGCTCCAACCACCGTGGCATCAGTCTCATTTGTATCGCATCCAAACTGATCGATGCCCTACTCTTACGTAGGCTCAGTTGCGTACGGGAAAAGCACCTGCGTGAACAAGAAGCTGGATTTCGCCCGGGTCGCGGTTGCGTCGATCACATCTCTACGATCCGCCAGATACTTGAACATCGCCATACGTTCAGTCCACCAACTATAGTCATATTCTTGGATATTATAGCCGTTTTTGACTCTGTTGACCGAGTGGCTCTTTGGGAATGCTTACTGAAGTGGGGAGTACCTGAGAAATATATCAAATACATCAAACCTCGGGCCACATGTGAGCATACGGAGAAATTTCACCCCCTTTCAGTATCACTAGCGCTGTTAGACAGCGTTGCCCAGCCTCTTCATTCTTGTTCAACTTCGCCATGGACGAGCTTCTGGAAACTGCCCTGGATAATTCTGAGTCCTGTGTTGAACTGCTCCATGGTGACCGCTTTCGGTACTCAAAGTACGCCGATGGCATCGCTGTGATTTATGAGTCCTCCCAAGCCGCCCAGCATGTGCTGCTCAGACTGGAGATGTCCGCCGCCCAATTTGGGTTGAGCTTTGACCGTTCCAAATGTAAGGTCCTATTACAGGACTTGCCAAGCGCATGTCCTTCTCTCACACTTTTAGGGCATCCGTTGGAAGTGGTCGACAAATTCATTTAACTTAGGAGTTGTCTTAGTATTGACGGTTTGACAGATGATATCCCGGCGTGTCTCCAAGGCTAGAGTCGCTTTCGCTAACCTTCGTCACCTGTGGCTTCGTCGTGATCTCAGCCTCGCTCTCAAGGGACGAGTCTATAATGCTACGGTAGGAGCGATTCTGCTGTACGGCTGTGAGACCTGGCCCGTTCGAAAAAACGATGTTCAGCGGCTATCAGTCTTCGATCACCGCTGCCTGCGAAGCATTGCTGGTGTTCAATGGCAGCACCAAATCAGTAATGAGGAAATCCATCGGCGATTCTTCAGATCTAACGAACTCCGCCGATCGAATGATAGCGTCATCTCACTGCGGAGGCTTCGCTGGCTTGGCTATGTGCTTCGCATGCCTACCCAGCAGCTACCACGACGAGCCCTATTTGCAGGCACAGGCGTGGTTTGGAAGCGACGAAAAGGAGGCCAGTGTAAAATTTGGATCCAATGTGCTAAGGCGCGAACGTTGAAGCTGTCTGTTATCGGGCGTTCCCGACTCCCGGGTTGGGGACCAAAGGACCCAGAGCACACCTGGTTGCAAACGCTGGAGGATAAGGCCAATGACCGTACGCAATGGCGCACTTGCTGTGAGACTCTCCTACCCTAACGGTTGCTTGCCCTTTCATGCTATCCTTTTTCTTCTTATGTGTTGTGACACTCAGCCAATTATATTGCAATTGGTATAGTGTTGAATATATATATATATATATATATATATATATATCCGCGAAGTAGAAGCAAGCAAAGAAACCTAGATGCCCAACTGGTAACATATTCGAACAGAGGGGAAACCAAAGCAATTGTGCGAAGGATCCGATACTCATTGCGTCTTCATAGTACGCTAGGTTTCGTGAAGCCACAAGATGTTGGTGAGACCGTTGACTGAATAACCCTCCGGTCAATCCAATGCCGTAAACAAACGGGAGAAAGGAAATGTTTAAATAGAAACAGTGCCTAGTCATAGCCAAGGATTTCGTTAAACTCGGATGACGAAGGAACTGTGCAGCGCTGTTTGTGACATTCCATATGCCTTGCATCGACAAACTGGGACCGAATGACAGGTGAAGCGGATTACACTAACAGCGGCACTCATTATCGACTTCGCTGTACACGTCTGCACAGTAAACAAGTAAAAGGATGCATATACAGAGAACAAGTTTATTAGTAAGCCAGGTAATCCAGGATGGAATCTAGCGAATTAGCGTCGCAACTGGTATCGAATCCAAACCTGAAACATCTTGGAAGGTGACCCAATTCGATGTGTTCATCGTTTCTTGAACGTCACGGAAAAATTAAGTATTGCTTACTAGAAAAGGTTTGGAGACCGAAGACCCCTGGAACTCTTGCAGCGATTGTCAGTTAACCATTACGATGAATCGATAAGCTGTCAAAATTGAAAATGGACTCGGTGTGACCGCATCGACAGTAAACGGTCAGCCGACGAAGTTAACCGGGCGAGTCGAGAGGCGAAGGAAGTGCCATGTCCACATAGCACAGTAACATGATCGGACACCCATAAAACGGTTATGCGACTAGACCTGCCTTCAAGGCGGAATATAATATATATATATATATATATATATATATATATATATATATATATATATATATATATATATATATATATATATATATATATATATAAAGTCGGCGGGAGAGTCTATGGTGCGCTGAGGCTGCCGGTTGCTAGAACCTGACATATGGTCTACCCACTGCTGCTACTGTTGTGAGACTGGCTCATGTCCTGGGCGCCTCCACGTGGCGACCGCTGGGTGAGAGTTGGGTTTCGCCCTTCTCCCTGCTAAGATCTAGGACACCAATCCGCATGGGTCCCTGAACTGACCATGTGCTAGACTGGCTGCCTTTCGGGTGTTCATATACTCAAAGGCTTTGGCTGAGGACCCGAGTCGTTCTCCTGTCAGGTGTGGGCGCCCTGGCAGTATCCTAGTCCATCCACTTCGGAGGTTAGGAAGTGGTCGATGTCCCTCTTCCCGTAAAACCTAGCCATGGGAGACAACAGGTCTACGGGTTATAAGCTCACAGCTCGATAGGCGTATAGCACGAGCGCCACGCATTGTCTCTGACGGTGGGATGGCACCTCCAGGTGTTCAATGATTTGCTACTGCCCGCCTCAAACCAGACAGCCCCTGGTCGAATTGGTGCAAACCCGCCAAAGCCCAACTGCATCTGGCCGTGGTCGCAGGTGCGTATCCTACCACGGTCGCAAAACATATATAAATCGTTCCAGTACCTCCAAGGCTGCGTGTGACGGCCATCAAGCACATCCCTATCTGTCTCTGCAATCACATTCCCTGCTGGATCTGCTCCCCACTGTCTTGCGGATCAGGCTATTGAGCCAAAGGCTCCGGGCGGAGTCCCTCAAGCAAACCTCCAAACCACCCACTGCCTTGTGGGTCAGGCTATTGAGCCAAATGCTCCGGGTGGAGTCCCTCAAGCAAACCTCCGAAGCACAACGACCATCTCGCGTGCGATTGCCCACCAATGCAATCGTAAGCCTGCGCACAAAACACTCAGCATCGGGTGCTGGAACGTGCGCACACTACTGGTCCGGAACTCCAGTGAGCGCCCGGAGCGACGCACTGCACTGGTCGCGATGGAGTTGGCGCATTACCACATCGATATTGCGGCGCTCAGTGAAACCCGGCTCGCTGAGCAAGGTAACTTGCATGAAGCAGGTGCTGGCTACACATTCTACTGGGTGGGCAACGCCGCCTCAGCACCACCTGATAATGGGTTCGGATTTGCCATATCCAATTGCCTCCATGGCCAGCTGGTGGGTGAACCAACAGGCATCAGCGCGCGACGGATGACTGTTCGCCTACGACTCGGAGGAGATAAGTTTGCTACTTTTATTAGCACATACGGTCCGACCATGTGTTATCTTGATGACACACGTGATCAATTCTACATTGAGCTATCCTCCGTGATACGGTCTGTGCCGAGGAGCGACCGACTATTTATGCTGGGTGATTTCAACGCGCGTTGGGCTTGATGCATCAGGGTGGACAGATGTTATCGGTGCGCATGGCATTGGTTCAGCGAATGCGAACGGTGACAGGCTGCTCTCACTGTGTGCCACTCACGGCCTGACGATCACGAACACTCGGTTTGCACTGAGTGCGAATGATATAGCAACCTGGACACACCCACGGAGTGGTCATGCTCACCTGCTCGACTATGTCATCGTACGTCAGCGTGATATGCGTGAAGTGCGCATGACACGTGTACTGCGTGGAGCTGAGTGTGGCACTGATCACAGATTGGTTCGGACCAAACTGTACATATATTTTCGTAAATCGATGTATTGCACTCCCGCCGTGAATCGGCGTAAATTTAACATTCTCTCCCTCGGTACTGTGGCGAAACTTACTGAACTGGAGAAGGCGATGGCTGCACGCCTGTGTGATGTTGACTGCCTAGCCACAGTGGACGACCTGTGGCACCACATTCGCGACCAGGTGACAGCTGCTGCCGAGGAGACCATCGGGCGCGAAAACTGTAAACGGCCTGATTGGTTTGATGATAACAATGCGACGATTGGCGCATTGGTGTCAGAGAAGAACGCAGCATTTGCTGCATATATTGCAGGCCCCAGTGACTTGAGGAAGAGTAGTCAGTTTCGCAAACTTCGACGGCGACTGACCCGAGAGCTCCGTCATATTAAAAATGCATGGTGGACGGAGAAGGCGAAGCAGATGGAATGCCACGCCGAACGCCGTCAACACAAGGAATTCTCCGACTCATTGAAGGCGGTGTATGAACCGAGGTTGGAGCCGCTGAGGAAGCTGATCGATGGTAGTTCAGGCGCTGCCTGCACACAGACTGCAGCCATAATGCAGATCTGGTGAAATCACTTTGACTGTCTCTTGAACAACCGTTCAGAGATCGACTGGCCTACACTGATCGGCCTCAAGCAGCATGATGTGAAGACGAGCTAGCGGACACGCCGACACTGGATGAGACGCAGCGAGCATTTGCTCAGCTGCGAAACGGCAAGTGTGCTGGGGCCGACGGGATCCCACCTGAAGTATTGAAACACGGCGGACCCGCGTTGTTGACTGCGCTGCACCACTTGGTGCAACGTGTATGGATGGATTGAGGAGGAAGTGGCTTCTGAGCTGGAGGATACCCTTGTGCTACCACTTTACAAGGGCAAAAGGAGCAAGCAATGTTGCACGAACTATCGTGGCATCAACTTGCTGAGTTGTGTGGGCAAGGTGATTGCCCGAATCCTGCTCAACCGCCCCGTCAGTCATGTTGTGGAACCTAATGTGGCGGAGGAACAATGTGGATTCCGTTGGGGTTGCAGCACTACAGATATGGTGTTTGCGGCTCGTCGGTTGCAGAGAACGACACCAGCCGTTGTACTCGCTTTTTGTTGATTTCACCAAGGCTTTTGATCCGGTGAACCGCGAGGCATTGTGGTTGGTGTTGGGTAACTTTGGTTGCCCGCGTAAGTTTGTAAGTTTAATTGAATGTCTGCACAGTGGTATGCGAGCGAAGGTGCAGCTGAGTGGAGAGACCTCGGATGACTTTGCAGTTGTCTTTGGTGTGAAGCAAGGCTGTGTCTTAGCTCCTGCCCTGTTTAATATATATCTTCATGCCATGATGTCTTGTGCTTTTGATGCCGCTTGTGCTTACGCTGTTCGTGTGGAGCACCCTACAGATGGTGGGTTGATGAACATTCGTCGTTTCGGTGCGAGGATCTTAGTCTGTGACACAACTATCCGTATGTTGCTGTCCAATGACGACTGTGCGTTGTTTGCACACAGCGCGGATGAGTTACAGCACATGACTAGTGCTCTGGCTTCGACAGCGGCCAAATTCGGGCTCACCATCAACACAAGCAAAACTGTCTGTCTCTTTCAGTCTTCACCGGAGGTGCAATCTACAATATTGCCGCGGATCAGCATTGGTGCTGAAGTATTGGAAACCATCTCCCACTTCTGCTACCTTGGGAGTGTAATGTCGGCTGATCAGCAGCTACACAGTGAGCTGGGTATTCGCGAGTCGAAGGCAGCGGCGGCATTCGGGAAGCTTGAGCACCGAGTATGAAACAACCATCAGCTTACCATTGGGACGAAGCTGATGGTGTGCAAATCTATGGTGCTGTCTGTTCTTCTATACGGCAGCGAAACGTGGACGATGTACCGTCGGGATGTGCGATATCTCGAGCGGTTCCATCAGCAGTGTTTGCGACGAATTTTGTGCACCAGTTGGGGCGACAGAGTTGCAGACACGCAGATGTTGAGCCGAAGTGGAATGTGTGCGGTAGGCTGTATAATTTTCCTGAGACACTTGAAGTGGCTGGGTCATGTGTGCCATTTGGATTAGATGCGGAAACCGAAGCAGCCGTTAGATGGTCAGCTGAATATATTGGGAAACAGCATGTGGGGAAACCGAAGCTTCGTTACCAGGACATGATCAAAGTGAGCCTCTCACGTTCTAAGCTTGCTTGCAGGTCTTGGGAATAGAAAACAGTTGATCGGCGTGCATGGCGCGATCTGATCACGAGGGCAGTTGCTGAAGTGCGAGAGAAAGACCTCATGTATGCCGAAAAGAAGGAGCAAGCACCGATGGGTTGTACTCTATCGACATCGAGAGCATGGTGCTTTAGCACATGCGGTCGCGAATGCCTGAGTCAGGCAGGCTTAGTGAGCCATGACCGGGGCCACTGGGGGGCCAACACCGAAACGACGACGGGTCTGCTGAGAACGCAGGCAGAATCGGCACAGCGTTTGTAGGTACGCTGTATTGGATTTAGTAACCGCGTGCTTGCGTGCTGAATTTCTATATTTCAGGTGATCGCTTGTTATATTTGGTTAATACTTGCTTTGTTACCTCATTTTAACGTCTACTTTAATGATAATCTATTTACTGACACACTTCTCCTAAAGGAAAGATGGTTATTTTCTTTAATTTTATCCACCTTTGTTGCGTACGTTTTCGTTCGCCTTTTCTGCCATCTTGAACTTATCGCGGATATATCGATAACACATTTATTTTACATGTGAATTCGGTGAAGAGTTAAGTCGGCATATCTGTATGCTTCATCTGATTCACTTTATTTGATATCGTCATTTCAAATGGCTGCCTGTTGTTTGACATCCCCGATGTGGCTGCGCTGGTATGCATGTTGACAAGGTGCCTAAATGTCTATTAGCCACTACCTCATCTATACTGACTGCAGGAGACAGCTGAATGTTGCTGGAGGGGGCGGAGTGCACGGTCCTCGTGACCGTGTTAAGCTCAAAGAATGGTTCCATGCACATGGTTTGTGTGTGGAGCGGGCTACGTCCTAAGCACTGCCTTGTGTATGCGCTTGATTCCCAAATACAGCGTGCTTATGTTTACCTTTGAAGGAGCGTGGGCTGGCTCCGTTGATGAAACGGGGCTCCTATCCACATGACTTCCGGCCTTATTCCTTCGGGTTTACACTGGATATGGGGTGTGTGGTTGGAGCTGTGGGTGGCGAATGGATTCTGACTAGGTCAGAAAACCGATGTGCTTTGAAACACCATTTTTGTGCGACATTTTTGAATGGAACTACAGCTGGCAATCGACACAGGGAGTAGGGATTGTCGACAGACGGTTTTGGAACCACAAAACAGGTTTCACAGGCAACGCCTATCACAAAGAGTAGCAATTCAGTGTCCAGATACTCCTGTCTGATGAATCCACTCAGGAATAAAGCAGACCATTGAGTCCAGCGATAGGTGATTGCAGTGCACACTATTTATAGACTACGGATGCAGTCCAAGGGATTGAAGGAGGTTCGATCCGAGATTGCGAATCACACAATCCTAACACAATGAGGCACTACAAAGTTTCCGTGATACGCGTCGGAAAAAATAACAGTTCACTACTCACCGACATCACGAATCAGACTCCCCAAGTACAAGGCAGACAATGGTGTTTGTTCAGCAGGTTTCAGCACTAGTGTGCAGCCAGCAGCCAACACAGGAGCCATTTTCAAAGTACATAGAAAGAATGGGTAATTCCATGGAATGATTCCAGCAACCACTCCAGCAGGTTCGTGTCTCGTGAAAGTTACCGTGTTGCCATCGACAGGGATGACTTTGCCATGAATTTTGTCCGCATAGCCAGCATAGTAGCGAATAACCCCAACTGAGAGCTGGATGTCGCCGAGAGCAGAGGAAAAAACTTTGCCATTATCGATTGCGTCCAAGGCCTATGGAGGAAGGGATCCGAAAATGGAGGATGATGAGGCGCAAGAACATGCTAAACGTCCATATTATGAAGATAACTGGGTCCACACTGGGAATCATTTGAGCGAACGTCGATGCGCCGAGGTAGGGATCAAAGACAGGTGAGGACGTAAAAGTAACCGGTGCTTACAATGGAAACATAATGTAAAAGCTGAGGGGCGAAGTGGCAAAACTAGTGTGACATATGTGAGTCATTCAAGTCCAGCCGGAAGATTTCACACGTCCCTAACCCAATCCCAAGGTAGAAGTAATGGAGGCAGTAGGAATTGGCAAGTGTCCCGCTAGTGCTAGGAGTCATTACTATCGTGCAACAATCAAGGAAAAGTCATTCAATTAAGATGGCAGATAACAAGGTGACTGCACACGTGACAGCGCGTCAAAAGAAAATTTCAAACGAAGGAGAGCATAAAGCCAACTGCAATTTCAGAAGACTTTGATTGCAGTATAATTATGATAGAATAGTAATCCCCAGTAGAACATATAAATGATGCGACTGATTTAAAGATTATTGTAAGTTACTCTTGGGAAGCCTCGGTCCGTTGGATAGCTTAGTATTGACTGTAACTGTGTAACTTGGGAAAGTGCAAACACGTTTAATCTTTCGCCGAGAATACTAAACGCAATAACACAAAACCATTTGCTGTCCTGAAAAGTAAGCGTTACATGGGAGTTGAAAGAGCTTTCCGATTAGGATGGGTATATACGAGTTGAAATCTACACTGTTTTAAAGGATCGTTATAACATAGAAGGCAGCCTATGGGGTGTGTAAATCAATACTTCATAACCCGTATAAAGTCATCGCGCATTGGTCGCGGATCGTATCGTCATGCACTCCTTACAGTCATGAGTAGAGCGAAGTGATCTAAATCTATTTGGACTCGCCAAAAAGTCATCGGAAGTTAACGTTTCCACACGGATGATGGGATGGAGCAGGATGTCTTGAGTCAGAGGCACCGATAAACTTTTCTATGCTGAAGCCTGCCAAGTAGTAGTTAAACGCACGCATAAGTGACTAATCATAGCAGGATAATATATCGAGAAATTAATGCAGTTGCCACTTTCTCAAATGTGCGAATTACACACCAGTCCGGGGACTTTAAGAAATAGTTCCCCGACTGGCCTGAAAGCCTCGAATATGATACGTTTGTGAACGTAGGTAATCATTCACAGAACAGACACAGAGGCACCAAAATCACGGAAATTAAACTAACGTGTTATCTACAGTTTTCATGAAAAGAAATCGTGTTGTTTAGCTGTCACTTCATACATCCACTTCAGTCCTTCTTCGTTACTTTCAAGAGCAGAAGCAGTAAAGACTCGAATGTAAACATGTAAACATGCACACTAATCTTCCAGTGACTTCGGTTACGCAAGGCACCAAGCGTTTCTAGTCATCAGCAGTGTCTTCAACCTTGAATCTCCAAACAGGCATGCACATGGACTTAACGGAGGCCAGACGCGAAATGTCATGCGCTGTCGACAAGTGTGGTTTCCCTCAGATCAATCCTACACGAGCAAATAAGACGCGCGGTGCGATAAACGCTTTGGTGACATGTGGAGAAAAAAACCGAAACAGCGCAATAGGCGCGGTAAAACAAGGTAGATGAAGGGAAGTTACATATTACCCAAGATACGATATCGATGTGGACTCGGCGTCACTCTACCACACACGAGCGATTCCCCACAACCATTATCGAAGACCGAAAAGTCGGAGCATGTCATCTAGGTGAATTTGAAAGGACTCATTTTCATTCACGCTGCGCTTAAATAAGAGGCATGTTCCACCGACGCGACAACAGCAAACGTCGAACTTGCTATGGCAATGCGAAGAGAAACGATTTTTTCAACGATGCCACCCGCAGAAATGTAGGTTTCCAGACAGACAAATCCATTCACTCGTTCAAGCTATGTACCTTCAAAAGTGAGCGCAGGAACAAGTGTGCGCCAATTATGGAGCAGCAGATAACACTTCGAGAGCGCGAAGCACATGCCGTGCCTAGAAGTTGCAATCACTGAACGGTTCAGAATGGTTTGCACACTCTGCGGGTCGCGCCGACCTTGCACACTGGCCTAGAAAAAGCTCAGGCCGAAAAATTGGAAACTTTCTATGACTCACCAGATGACAACACCAGACACAAAAATGGAAAGGAAAGGCAACCTGAGACACCGTTGTCGTACACTTCCACTCCGTCATACATGGGTGTACAGTGAGCAAAGTAAACTTTTCCTTGATTCCGTTCTTGTTAAAGAAACCAAGCAAAAGAGCCTATGATGGATCGTCGCCATTTGGCCCTACATAGCAGCGCTACATAGAATCATCAGTTAAATTCAACTCAAGAAGTGAACCCGGTTGGGATCTCATTGATTTGTATCAATTAGCATATCCTAGATTGTTGATTTGCTCCAATGTGTTTAGTAGCTTCGCTTCGCCCTTATTTGTACTACAGTATTCCGCATGCATACGATTCTGTTCTTATTCAGCGCGTATTCGCGTTCCCATCTGCGGTCGTGGGATTTGAGCAGTGACTCCGCGGCGACACATATTTTAGCGATGGAGTTTACCATTGACAAGGGCAATTGCTGCTGAAGATCTGAACACGGTTTTAGTACAGTAGCAAAAATAATTCGAGGCATCTCAGCTGCCATTGATCGAGACTCTCACTCGACAACTGACTGTCCAATCACGCTCAACCCAAAGCACACACAGAACTTCCGTTGATGCAGTACTCATCAGTGTCACAGAGTTTATTTTCAATCCCGAATAAGACGCCTTCTGCATAAACGTTTATTGTTGCTCGATGTTGGATAGCAAGTGATAGTGCAGATTGACATTTTATCGTAAACGAGAAATCAGCAATCTGCTCGTATTAATATTACGGTGCTTCGTCTTCGAGACCTCCCAAACCATATAAAGAAGTTGGGCACAGATCAGCGCGTGAGCTGAGTCAAGAAGGGTGGATCAGAAGGACCTGTTATTACGTATACGACCTCACTTTCTGAAACTGATTGTAATATGATCAATTTGAGACCACAATACTGTTGACTAGAAAGAATTAATTGGTAAGACATTTCCATGTGTGCCTGAACCTGGTGCTCGAGAAAAGTAGACTACCATCTCCGCACATTGTGAGAGCTCTGCTTTGGTAGATGGAAAGTAATATGATTGTATGCGAGAAATAGAAAAAACGCCATGGAGTTTTTCTGGGTTCCAACAGGTTCACAGACCTCTAAGATATCCAGTGACCGATGCTGTGACGATTGATAATGCCGCAAGCAGAGGCTCCCGCACCGTGCATGGCGGTCGAGATCCTATTCAACTGAAGCTCAGTGTCATTAAGACGAAAGAAAGTTTGGTATGCAGGGCATCCTAGTAGGGTAGTTTGATCGAGGAATGCGACAACTCCTCAGTTGTCAATCGGAGAGGATGCTTGGTGCGCCTCCCGGTAAAGTTCATGGGAAAATGACAGTACCAAAACATGGTCAGAGTCGACGCAGGTATTGCAGAACAAGCGACAGTCCACCATGGCACCACGCAATCAGTCACTCATGGCAATGCAATAAAGTTGGGTGTATGGTTGGCTAGTCATAGGTGAACGCCAAGTGGCACTTCGGTGTCCACTGTGTTTAAAAGCGATGCCACTGAGAAACAGCTGATGCGCCGTACATAGCTGTAACAGACGCTCATCGTTGTCCACCCGGTTGTAGTCAAGTCCATATTTAGCACCTAGCTGAGGTTCTGAAGAACCTAGATGACTTATTTGGGCATTTATATCCTCCACAAGTACTATTATATCTGAACTGGTAGTACTGCATAGTTGCGTACTCAGTTTGTTGTAGAAAGCGTCCTTAGCAGCATTCAGAACTGCCGTCGGTCGGGGCATAAGTGGAAAGTAAAACAAAGAGCGTCTAGTACTGCTACGTGAATCAACTGTACTTGGTGTCATTAAATGGCCGTTCACGGGAATCCAATCAATGAGGACCCAGCCTTGGAGCTGAGAATTGTGTCCAATCCAGCTTGACCAGTAGTTGCCGCATCCACGTTTCCGGATGCGTACAACCAGTAACAATAGGACAAGTCATGAGCAGTTAATTCAACAATCCCGTGAAGGCGATTGATCGGAGTTTCGGACACACAACAAACATCAATACCCAGCGTGTCCAACGTGCGTGCCAGTGCAGCCTGTTGACTTGCTTGTCTTAGTGTGAAAGTGTTACGTCACCAGCAAACGAGACAGCGTGGCCTCATAAAAGGCTGTTGCCGATAAGTGTCCAGTGTGGTGCGGGGAGGTAGATGCAGAGAGTATGACTCCAGTGGCATTATAGCTGTTGTCAATTAAATTGGGAACTACGAAAGGAGAGTGAATAATGGGGTTTGGGAGAGAAGAGAGGCAGGTGGAAAAGAAAGGAGGCGCCTGGAGTAGCATGTTTCCACTTATCCTCTCTGCTGTATGCGGCGACCTTTGATAAGCTACGCGACCACCGATGCAAAATGTGGTTGGAATTTGAGGAAATAATCATGGTTGTACGTATGCTGATGTATTTCCAGGGCGCCCAGACCTAGACAGGAGAACGATTAGGGTACTCAACCCAAGTCTTTGGCTCAAAAGCCTGTCCGCAAGGCAGCGCGGAGGTGGCAATGATTTGGTTTTACAGAAATGGACGCTATCCCATTTCAAACCCCCAACCTGCAGGACCAGGAGACAGTTTGTCTGACTTCTCACCATTATTGATCAACTTGGTAGGAGTAGCTCTCAAAGGACTCGGTGCCCACCCAGTATGGCTCAATGCGCTAGGGAGGCACGCCAACCGTCGCATCAGGTTGAGGTCCAGTCTCGCTGCGATGGATTTTTAGATCGCAGACACGATGGTCACTTACTATTCTAGCAACGGAAACCGGGAGTGGCAAGTATTAAAAACGGAAAACGCTATACTCAGAACCGGTGTAAGAGTTTAAATAAAACATACATGGTGTCTAAAATGCTGACAGCACGCCTGTAGGTGCGCTCAGGTTGTTGTCTCAGCAACGCAAACGGACCGGACAACGTCCGCCAGCCGATAAAACAGGTTTGGGGTGGTGAAAATTAAAGATTTCGTATGTGGACAAATTAGCCACGTCAGAAAGTTTTAGAAAATCATCGACTGTTCCGCCCCGTGCCCAACTTGTTAAATTCATGCGCCCTCATCACATCTGCTTCAGGTAGCGGTTCCGTGAATGTCCATGCAGTTAACGGCCTCCCATCGAGACCCATCCTCGTTCTCTCTGGCATGCTTCAACATACGGACGCGTACGCAGGTCAGTATAGCGAGTATACTGAAGCCTATCAACACCGGTATTTGCTGCTTTGCCGAAACGCGATTGTGAGACCCAAGTACTGCATTTAAGTTGATATATCCCACCGACCAAGGAGTCACATATCAACTGCGCGTCTCTGGTGACCTAGAAAAAGCCGCAGCTGATTTGGCTGCTATCAGTGTAGCGCTAAGCAACAAGGCGGAGGCGGCGCTGTGGAACCGGTTCAAGAGTAACAACCGACTGTGTGCAGTTCGGCTTTGGGGTTCATGTAGAATCAACAGGCGTTGTGAGGAGAAACGCGATTAGTCTATGATCTACGCATACGCCTCAAATGACTATAGCTGTGACAGTCAAAAGAGACTTTGATCTTGAAATTCAGGGGCGCATGAGCAGAGCTTGCAGATTTGGTGTCACTATCCTCGCTAAAGATTTCGATGCACGGGTAGGTCGTTTGTAACCATGTAAACACCAACATAGCGGTTATGCCGCGCCAGTCAAAGACCACGCACATAACAGATAGCTCCCACATATTGTGCGAAGGAAACCAACAGTTACTCTCGAGCAGAAGGTTCATACTTACGGGATGTTCTGTAACCTGACGTCCCCATTCACCAATACAAGCGTGATCTCAAACTGATCACATTGCAAGTAGATTCAGCTGGTGGAGCAATGTGAGACCGCAGATTATTCTGACCCACTTTCGTTGACTCAGATCACGTGCTGACCTGTGCCAATATCTGGATGTGTTTTGACGACTCCCCGAAAAAAGCACCACGGGATGGACACAAAAAATTAGTTAATCCCTCTGCCCAAATGAACTATCAATCTGCACGGGCAGACACATCTGCTTGAAACCCATCAAAAGACACCGAGCAATGCTGGATTTTTGTGAAAAAATACAATGATCCCTTCCGCGTAATCAAGTTGTTGTCGCACTCGACATTATTCCCAAGTCTGGATCTTCGGTCGTCTTCTGGAGCTGCTTGGATGTCGCAGAAATATTCCGGTAGGGTCAAATCACAATGAACGCCCGACAAGTCGACCGGCGGCTTAAGTAATGCGTAGGTACTGATCACGACGTTGGGTGTTCTCAGCGTGCACTGAAAATAGAGACCGCTGTCACCCATGTTACTACCCATAAACTCTTCAACACATTCGTCTACCAGCTACAGTTAGCCTGGCGTCAGTGAGGTTATTTTAAAGCCGGATGGTTCGCCGATCGCTAACAAGCGGAGTCTCTTGAACCGCTGGGTTGAGCCGTTCGAATGGCCAACAGAGTCCATCAATGAGCGTAGTATATCCATCTACCTAAGCTGTTTTGCCCCAACGGATCAATCCAAGCAGAAAAGCGAAGTCGGTTGTGAGATTCGACAATTGAAACAGTTCAAAGGTTGTTAACGAAGACAGACTTCCGGTGATGTTCAACTATGGTGGTGTGGCAAACGTTAACCAAAATCAAATACTAGAAGCGACCCGATTTTCAAAAGTGTTGCCGTCAATTCAAACATCAAGCACAGTCACCATTTGGTCACTTCCAATTTATCGGTATCCATTTTGCTTCGCGGATCATCACCATTCGTAAGTCAAACAAAGATGAGGAATAGCTTGCTTTCTATCCCAGCCATGGATTCCGGTTAAACTGTTCGCTGACCTTGGCAATTTGGTTGCAAACGTTTCCTCACCGATCGAGCTGACATCATCAGTGCGTAGTTGAATGGCATGCAGTAGCGAAAAGTAGTGTAGAGGAGCCTCGGTGACAATGCGCTGAGCGTGGTGTGAGTGCGTTTTTATACCGCAGTGGTTGCCCGTGGAGACGAGCAATCCTATAGGTTGGGACTTCGATCCGCCTTCAGCTTGGTTGATGGGCAGATGACCCCTTATGTTTCGTGGTCTTTGTGAGCTAGTCTGTCGTCAGTTCTGGTCGTCTAGTCACACGTTCCATCGGATTCAATCGGTCGAATTGTCGGTTATTTGCCAGTAGTGTGGCGTATGTTGCGTCCAGTGCAATGTGTCGATTGATTGAATTTGTTGTAGGCTACCAGGCTTCCAAAAACTCCCTCGCATGTTTTGTACTTCCATGTGCTAGTATCTTCACCTACTGCAAATCGAAGTTTTGACCTTCTTGATCTTCATGCGCAGAAACCAAAGTGTGTGGATCATGCCTTCTGTCGGCCGTCTTGTGTTTGGTAATGCGTGTACAAAGCTTTCTTCCAGTTTGTCCGACGTAGATTTTATCGCAGTCGCTGCATTTTATCTGGTAGATGACATTGCATTGTCGGCTCGATTGACTTTTCTTTGGGTCTTGAGATCAATCTGCTTAGGGTGGCACTTGGTTTGTGAGCCACAGAGATTCCATATGACTGCAGCAATCTTCCTGTTGTTTCGGAGACGTCCTTGATGTAGGGGAGCACTACCCATTGGTTTTCTTGAGCAGGTAACTGCTGCTGCTGTCGCTGAGACATTCATTTCCTAAAGCTTCTTCTGCTGAAATTCCTCGGATAACCGTTGTTTCTAAGCACCCGATATACGTGATTTCTTTACTGTTTACGCGATTCGGCTGTGCTGCAGTGCTTTTCCCCTCTTTTAAACAGGGTTTGAATGCATCTCTTCTGGGATTCATCGGGTGGTTGCTGTGGTAGTTTAATATCAGGTCCGTATGTCTTTTCTTCCGATACACACACGTTCGCAAAGATCCGTCGGTATTCCTGGTGACCAGTACATCCTCCTATAATTCAATCGTAAATTTGATATCCTCGAATGTGCAGTTAAGCAAATCGTGCGTGGCCTGTACCCTTTTCCGTTTTACGATGACAAATGTAGCGTCCACGTATCGCATCTAGAGTTTTGGGCTGATAATATTAATAAATAATAATGTGTCAGCTGAACGCCGTAACGGCGCTTCGCTGCCGCGAGACAACCACCAGTCGCTCGGGCTGAGTATACCGCGAGGACGCCCACCCCTACGCGGATTCGAACCGGTGATCTTATGGTTGCAAAGCAAACGTGCAGACCACTCGGCCACCGGCCGACTTTGGGCTGATAGCTGACAATGTAATGCGCTCCAACTTCTGCATTACGGATTCTGCAATGAGCCCCGAAATTGGGGATCCCATGATTGTTCCTCACAGTTGCTGGTACACTCGTCCATCAAAGCGGAAATAAGTAGTAATGCAGAGGTTCAGGAGTTTCCAGACACTTTCAGGTCGTATACTTGTCGTTGGGCTTAGTTGATTCTCAAGTTCTATTATGGTTTCTTTGGCCAATTCGTGACCGATTGAAGTGAAGAGGGCGGTGGCATCGAATGAAAGCATTATGTCGTCCTCTATTCTGACACTCCGCAGTTTGTTAAGGAATTGCTCAGCATTGTTGATACTATGTTCGGATCCAGCAGTCAAATGTTTCAACCTCCTCCACAAATCCTTCGCTAATTTATATGAGGGGGTTCCGGAGAGAGGGGCGATTGGTCGTAGTGGAACTCCATCCTTGGGTACTTTTGGTAGTCCATAGAGCATTGTAATGTTTGTATCATCAGCTTTCATTCTCCTTCTCTTCGTGGCGGTGAGCTCGTTCTTCGTTTGTATTTTCCTCAGCGTTGCGTTGATCTGATTGACCAGTTTTGAACTTGAATCTTGATCGATCTGGCGATGTGTAGTTGTGTCGGATAGCAGTTCTTTGGCCTTTTTAATATACTCCGGTTTGTCCATTATCACTGTCATGCGCCCTTTGTCCGCTGGTAGGATTACAATGTTCTCCTCTTTCTGTAGACGTCTGAGTGCATCCAGTTCCTCCTTGGCTAGGGTCTGCGTGACTTTATTTCGGATTAGCACTGGGACAACTGTCTGCCGTATCTGTTGCTGGGACACCTCCGACAGTCCATTTGATTTCAATGTGTGTTCTAAGCTAGCCAAGTAGTCTTTGGGGAAAGAATCTTTGACGTTAAAGTTGAGCACCTTAATCAAGACGTCATATTCAGTTGCAGTGAGGTGGCGGTGTGAAAGGAACTTGCTGCCAGCGAGTATAAACCACGGACCAGCGCTAAACCATCCAGCCGCTTGGAACTTAGCAAGAGAATACGGAAGGCGCATGGTCAAACTGATGATAACGGATATCCACAACCACTTACACAAATCTGAGAAAGTCACAATGGACAATAGGACCAATTGCCTCAGTACTGTTGACCCACAGCTACGAACAGCGCTGGAATCCGCAATTAAACATCGAGTCAAAAGCACAAAGAACCAACGCAAGATTGCATTAAACACAAAGTTAGACAAACTGACTAGGAGAAATGACTGCACTAGTAGTAAAAGATGGATCATAAACCTTTCACACCGCCAAGCGATACCAAATTGCAACACTGCATTCCAAGAACGGTTTCGTATTTACTTCGGATGCGGACACCCGAACGGAGGGTTGAATCCAAGATCTAGGCATCACCTATTCACCTGCAAGTTGCCGAGGACGTTTGTCACAACGATGGAGGATTTATTATCGGCACGTTTGAAGTGCTTATCGTGTGACTGGACGGAGGCACGCGGTCTCAATCTGAAAACGGTTATACGTAAGAGAATTAAATGCACTAAATCGAGTTATGAGACCGATGTGAATTGCCTCACAGTACAGCTAGTAATCAGCATACGTCAGTGGTCGGGATTGTTAAAGCTGAGCTAATGAAGCTCTGCTGTTTAGAGAACCGAACACAAAGACTTCGCAGCGCAAACATGATATCACAGCATATGCGAGGTAGTGTACAGCCGATACAGAGATGTGCTGATGTCAAACAAACCCTACAGGCTAAGAACATATCTCTTAATATGAGATGGCTTTTGAAAGCAATTTCCACTCGCCAAACAAGTAATCAGGTTACTTACGGCAATATATTCAGCGTTCTTTTCGACCAAATCTGACAGTTTGTATAGCAATCGACCACGAGCAGAGGCATCCATGGTGCGCCATGGCGAGTCTCTGCGGAAAGCCGCTTTCGCAGCTGCAACTGCCTTATTCACATCCGCTCCGTCAGCTTCTTGAACTTGACAGATAATCTCCTCGGTGGCTGGGTTCACAGTTGGGAAGGTCTTACCAGACACGCTATTAACAAACTCATTGTTGATAAAGAGCTGAAAGAAAAAGGTTGTAGTGAACAGGAGACACTAGCTGTGAATCCGATTAGTGTACACAAAGCGAGGAGAAAAGACGCGAAACATCTACAAAGGCCCGAGGGCAACAATTGCAAATTGGCCCCCGGTGGTAGAACGACGATGGTTGCAGCATATCTAAGATGCTTGATATGAGAGTTAGGGTGCCCACCAACGCTTAACCATGAGGAAGGATATTCTTACTTCCAGTTTGATCCACTTTAGCTTCGATAACTGCAGAGCAATCACTTTACAAAATGGTTAAACCTATCCCACCCGTAATGGAAAATGCCCACTATACTTAAAGAGCAAACAAAAGATTCGTTTAAATTTCCTGTTGAAATGGTACGCGCCACTATGGAATAAACTACAGTTGCAATTAAGGACCAGCGAGATCACACTTAGACTTTTCTTTCCAGGACAACTGTGGTCGAAATTTTCGACTCTCAGAAACCTATAAGTGCACTCCTGGAATCCGGCACAGAAAATATATGAAAAAACTAGCACTGTAATAATTTTACTCATTATGTACTCAATAAAACTGAACGAATAATCCAAAATTGAATGTAAGTTAATAAATAAAATGCCGAGGAAACTCGCTGTAGTCTGATTTTAAATCCAGTGAAAATTGAATGACAGCTGCTCGCAAAGCTTTTGGCATGTGGATCATCCGCAGATCCTTCGTGATTATGACAACCGAAGTGTTCGCAAGATTATTTGCAGCCTTTGTTAAGCAACACTTAGAATACTACGTACAGGTTTGCCTACCCTGTCTAGTCCGGAACAAAATGACACATGAACGAGTTTCACGGTCGGTGGCGAAAGGAGTGTTTCAATTAAAGAGGCTGTCGTACTCTGAGAGGTTAATCAAGTTGGGCATGTATTCGAGGTATTACATGCGACTTCGCGGTGATCTGGTCCCCACCTATCGCATAATAACAGGTCGGCAGTCCTGATTTATCTGGACTGTTCCATCCCACTCGGGTGTCAACTCTTCGAGGGCATCCACTGGAGATGCACAAACCCCATTCGGACCAAGTTGGAACTGATGCTCGCTTATCACCCCGGGTTATAGACTCATGGAATGCGCTGCGCGCTGTAGTAGTGTGGGCGAAACGGTGAAAGAGTTCGAGCATCGAACTGACGCCCGTGGTCTACAATTAGAAACGTTCCCCTTCGTATCTTAGCCTAGCCGTTATCTGTTGATGCTTATACCATTTTAACTTCTCAGTTGCATTCCAAAGTCGTTAAATTCATTGCTCTAGCTTGTCTTGATTTTGTTCTTCCACTTTTGTTCCATTTCACTGCCGACACAGTGGGGACTGCTAACGCAGGGAAGGTGGGCATCGTTTGGTTGACCCTAGAGTGTACTGTGTGTGATGATTTGGCTCCGCCTTGCAGATCGCCCCACAGACCACATAGCAAGAACAAGAACGCATTATAAATTAGAATAATCACTGGATATTCCTACTGTTCCGGTCCCACTTGAACTTGAACCTGTCATGAGCAAAAATGACAATGAGGATAGTAAGAGCTGAAACGCAGATATATGTTTAACACATTAACGCAGACATTAAGCGGAACGAGCTCAATCTAAGGCATATGGGAGAAATAAGAATAGGAAACAGACAAACAAATTTCAGTTGCAATCTGTAAGTTTAAGGCCATGAAGCAAATTTCTAACAAGCACCGCATTAACAACAACCAAATAGCGAAAAGTGAGGAAAACATTTCCCATTAGAAGCAGTAATAAACTACTGCAGAAAAGTATAATTCAGAAAGCGTGAAAGACAAGTACGAACCTGGGTAAACTTGACCTCCGGTAAAGTTGCAGTATAATCGCCTTGCACAACTGGCAACATCTCGCAGAGCCGCCAAAGCAGTTCTCGAAAATATGAGTTGTGAAGGCCACTTGTAAGTCGTAATTAAGCACATAAACAAGCCTGTTAAAACTTTACTGAACAGGTTATGCGTAAACTCCTATCGAATTTCTATTACAGTAATTATGCCTAGAGTATTATAGACCTAGTTAGTCTAATTTGTTTGACACGGTAGTATACACTAGCTGGTTTATTGAGCATTTTCCCGTAGCCGATGTTCTTTGCTCTGTGCAGATTCGATATGTTGTAGAGAGTAGTTTCTTGCAATAAAATCCTGCTTTAGAAGAAATGCACTTACCGTGTCACTCGCGCTTTTCAGGTGGAAGTATTTCCGACAATGTCCACGTTGGCTACATGATTGTCGTTGAAACAACGTGGGTATTCCTCAGCGTGCCTGTGTAAAGTGACAAAATTGGTTTATCATCGTCTACTTATGTGACCGGTGCACATTGTTGAACAAGGTGGTGGGTACAAATGCTCGACTCCGCCAGTGCGTCTACGTGGCACCAGTTTCGGTCGCAACCCCGGACAGTCTGTTTAGCAAGTAGCCTAGTTATAAACAATCGACACAGTTGACGTTCTACTTAGGTGAACGACGGATTCACGGCATGAGGTAGTTGCGTGATGCAACCAAAACGAGCGCCGAGAAAACATGGCAATGAGCAAGTCAAGCATTGGAACTCAGCAATCAGTACAACAAACCACACCGGTCGCTTGGGTGTATAATGAAATAATTCTAGTAAGCATTTTATACAGGCATACCGGGAAATCTCCAGATTGTCACACAGACCTCCCCCAGAAGGGACGCTGTAAGCAGTCCTTCTATCTACGTGCGGGCTCCCGTCGTGGACTAGCCTTCTTAGCGACCAGGTTGTGCAACCTGATGCAGCATGCCGTGCACCATGCAATCGAACTCTAGCGGGCTCCCACTCGTGTCCCCTTTACGGTGTCGAACCGGTAAACAAAACGGTTTTTTGGGGGGACGGTTTGTAAAGTTCACGCAGGTGGTTGCGCAGGAAGTTAGTTCCACTTCCATTTGAGGTGCGGGGATCCGGCAAAAATTGAAACCAAGGTGCAACCAAGCGACGGTGTATATAAAAAGCAAAATGAAAAGCAGCTCAAATGCAAAGCAATACACAATAGGGTGTAAAGCGAAAGACGTGCACAGCTGTTTTTGGGTTTTTCAAATGTTTTGCTCTATTTTGTTAATTTTAAACTTTTTGGTACTTTTTGTGAAGCTTGGCGAACTTTTGGTGAGAGCAGAGAAACATGCAAAGGAGGGGTCCATGGGAAGTAGCAAAGGCCAACAAACACGGAAAAGTGTACTGGGGTTTCACTTCTCTACCACTTCGATCCTTAGTGGGTCGTGAAGCAGTGACGTTGGTTGGGGTTGTTGGTTCCGCTGAAGCGGGGTGGCTGGCCTGAGATTGTGGTGCTAACTGTGATGGCGCTAGCTGTGCAGGTATTCGTTGCTTGTTGAGGAAGAATGGCTGGATTTGCTCGAGCTTGCTCGTCTCAGCCTTACCATTGTAGTCAGTGGTATACTTCTTGTCGTACACGTGTAGGACATGGAACGGGCCAGGAAAAGGAGGTTGTTGGACCAGCTTACGCTGTCGGTGCAAACGGACATGTGAGTGCAAGTGGTTGCGCGTCGGTCCAAGTTTGTACGCTAGCTCTGTGCTTTGTGTTGCACAGGTTGAAGCTGATGCATGCGATGAGGTAGTTTAACTGCCTAGTCGCCATAGTCGAGGGTTGTTGGCGCTTTTGGTTAGATGAGTTCACCAGATAAGCCCTGTGTGCATCCGAAGACCAGCGAAGAAGGAGTGGAGTGCAAATCCGCTTTAATCGTGTTTCTTATGACTAAGATTTCGAGCGGGTGCTTCGTGCCAGGATGAGATAGATTAGGCACAGAGTGCTACTTTGAGTTGCCGGTGGAACCGTTCTACCATCTCATTAGCAGCGGAGTGGTATGCAGTGGTTCGGTTGTGTTTGCGACCAAGAACGTTGAGAAGTTGGCTGAAGGCACCGTCAAGTTGTGATCCTCGGTCGACGCTAGGTACGCTTGGGCAACCAACTTGAGCTACTTAGCGTTCTAGGAAAGCTTGTTCAACTGTCACAGAGAAGCAGTTGACTATGGTACACGCTGCTTGCCGACGGGTGAACCAGTCGACACAGGTGAGGAGGTACACGTAGCCTTTGAATGGGGCAAAGATCTACCAGGTCGACTTGGACGTATACCAAACGGGAGTCGGGAGCAAGGAGAGGTCGCGTGGGCGTTTGGTGTGTCTGTACACCTTGGCGCGCTGTCACTCTAAGCATGCGCATGCCCAAAGGCGGACATCGCGGTTGACGTTGCGCCATACGAAACGTTCGATCACGAGCTTCTGCGAAGCATGTATGCCGGATGAGGCAGGTTGAGTAAGGCGGTAAAAACAAGTCGACGCATCGAAGTAGGAACTACGGGTCGGGGTGATGCTTGTGATGCGTCACAAAGCATAGTCTCCTCAGATGAAGCTAGTTGAACTTCTAGTAGTTTCAAGAAGGTGGTACGTCATAACTTGTCTAGGTCGAGATCAACTTGTTAGGCTGCAGGCAAGGCGACTAGGTTCATGTTCGTGCCAGGCGACAAGATGGCCTGATGAATGCATGAAAGCGCATCCGCGACGAGATTGAGAGCACCTGAGAAACGTAATCTAGGTGTCTAGATTCTCGCGGAGAATACTTGTCTGTTGCACCTTTGATTGCGTAGATTAAGGGCTTGTGGTCAGTGAAGGCTGTACAAATTGGCCTTCGAGATAGTGACGGAAATGTCTGATACTTAGATAGCTAGCTAACAGTTCCCTACTGAAGGTGCTGTAGCGCGATCCGGCAAGTTGTAAAAGTTTCAAGAAGGAACCAAAGGTAGCCATCGATGCTCGATGCATTGTTGAAGAACTGCACCGACGGCAGCGTCGGATGCGTCAGTTTTCAGGGAATGGTGCTGATGTCGCTGTGTGGCCGTGAAGCGCTACGTTAGAGGTAGCGTTTCTGTGCCTCTCATAAGATAGTCGAGCGCTGTCTGCAAAATAAAAAGAGCCTTGTTTACTGCAGAGTAAGTCAGTCATTGGTTGAACAATGCTCGCGCAGTTAGGAATAACGCGTCAAGAATAGTTGACCAGGCCAACTAATCGGCGTAGTTGTTTAAAGGAACTAGGGGCAGCATAGTCCTACAATTCCTGGATTTTGTCTTGCAGTGCTTCAATCCACAGACGGATATTCGGTTGCAAAGCAAGCAAATGGAACCTTAACCAAGCTCTCATGTATCGGGGTTGTCGGTAACCCCATGTTGCACCAAGCGCTGGTAGACAGGGCCTGATAAGATGCTTTATCGTCCAAAGAGCTGGCGATGTGAATGTCAACTAAATAAGGATAAACGCCTTCGAGTCCTCGTGTCACCTCAAGCATGACACGCCGAAAGGTTTGAGCAGTGTTGCTGAGTACCAAAGGCAAGCTGAAGTACACGACCAGGCCGAACGGCTTGCTGACTGCTGTTGTACCAATGTCGTCTGGCGCCAAAGATATCTGATGGTAGGCGCGAACAAGGTCGACTTTGCTAAAGATGGGCTTACCAGCTAGAGCTGTGGTTAAGTCGTGCATGTGCGGAGTGTTTTATTCATCCGGGACGGTAACTTTGTTAAGTGCCCTGTAGTCACCATGGGCTCGCCAGTCACCTGATTTCTTCGGCATCATATGTGCTGGTGATGTCCATGGACGTTTGGACGGCGGATTATTCCCATTTCGAGCATTTGTTTGAATTCCGCCTTAGCAGCTTTGGGCCTGTCTGGGGCGAGTCTGCGAGGTCGTGCCAAAACAGATGAAACCATAGTGCAAACGTGATACATAACGCTTGACGTCACAGGAGGCATGGCTTTCGGAACGCGAAGGAGTTTATTAAGCATGTCTATGCCTATGATGGCGAAAGGCACGATTGCTACTATGAAAGGCCAGCGAAAGTTTCGCCGGAAACATAAATTGAACGTTAGCAGCCTTTCGTTGAAAGTTGCGATCGGTGTGCCATTAATGTAATGCAGTTTGGTCGGCCAGGGTACGACCACCACATCTGAGCTACGGGGTATAACGCTATCGTTGGCTACAGTGTCGACTGGGAACTCGGTGCCGGAAGTCAAATACTCTAACGCAGATGAGGCGACTTTGGTGTTTTCCGTTTGCGTCCGGCGCTGTTACGCATTTTCACTGCTTCTCGGCGGCTGCAAGGCTTGCCGCATTTACGAGCTGCGGTACTGTAGCATTGATGGTAAAAAAATGCAAGCATGCCTGTTGTTTGAAATGAAACTTTGTGTTCGATTTTGCTCGGCTATGACGACGGCGCCTCATCGTGAGCGTTAAAATCTGGCGACTGTGTGGCAACGTGTTTTTCGATCTTCAATAGTTGACTGCATGCCAGTGATAGATGTGCCCTTGGGCGCGACCGCTTTTCTGTTGCTGTCGTCGGCTTGTGCCTGGGATCGTTTAATTGCTCCATTTGCTAAATGGCTAGTTGGGCGAGCGAAACGGAGCTTACGCTATCAAGAACCGCTTAAGTGTTTCTCCGGTAGCCACTGTAGCCATGGTTTGCGAAGTAAAGTCTCGTCTATGGTAGAGGAACCAAGAAGCTGCTGTGTCTCCAGTAGCAAGGTTCTGGGCAGTTTGTCTTTCAGCTGCAGATCCCTGGAATGTTGTTGCGGGCAAACCTTCTCGGAGGGCATGACAGGCTGAATCGTAGCCTCCTTGGGAACCTCATAGCGGCTTTTGGTCCAAAAAGGATAACGTCTTGAACCTGCGTCGATGTCTCTTTATGAAGATAGCACATGACCTTGCTATACTTCGCGTAATCGGTGTTGATTTTGTGGTTATAAAACGCAGCCACAAGCTAAGGAAACCACAAATGACGATCCATGTCCCAAAAAGGTGGCACAAAGGTATACCAAGTCAAGGACAGACTTAGACCTACAGTTTCCACCGCTGAACAATGGAGGCACGATAAGCTACCGTATGCAAAATTAAACAGGAAAGTATGAAAATAAATGGAACGAGCTTACCAGAGAAAAGTTCGACATGTCCGGCGCTGAGATGTTTCCGAAGGCGGGGTCATCAATTTAGCGAGTAGCCTAGTTAAATAAAACGGAAACGTTGACGCTGTAGCTAGGGGTACGGAGGATGCACATCACACAGGGCAGTCGGGGATTGGCCAACTTTTGTAAGGAAACGTAGCGATACGGAGGAGTTGCGTTTGGGTACGTCAGCCAGAAGGTTGAGGCTCGAGCGAATAAGGATTATGTACCTTGCTATGGAATGCTACCTTCAAAAGGAATCGGCTGCAGTTGAATCATAAACGCGTTTCACCCATATTGCGCATTGTTTGAAATGGTAATCAAGCGAAGAGGATAATTTGGTTTATGTTCGCCATGTTGGATGCTGCTGTGTTTTGAGGTACGGTTTTTGCTGGCTACAAAAGTGCTGAGGAACTGGAGTATGTGGTGAATATAATGAGTTTGCAACGTCATGCAGTTTTCCAAGTATTCGTTGGTGACTCCGCAGCCTGAGAGTAGCCGTACCATTACGTGACTTCCCGCCGCGTGCATTCCAAGCGTAATGCCTCCCACAAGTAGCGGTACGCGGGGTTGCATACGCTGATGATTTTCAGTAATAGAACCTATGAACACTGGTTTCGGTACTGGCCTTGACGCGGTAAGTGTAAGTTCGTGTGTGCCATACCAATTGATTGTTTCAACGGAAATATTGCGGAAAGCAGTGTATGCTGGAACAAGATAACCAAACTTTGACCGCTGTCTGATTCTATGTGCTCTAGGGCAACTTTGGCCCATGGAAATGGTGTTGCACCCAGCGTTTAGGTTACGATTGCGGGTGACGTTTCCGGTTTCTCTCTCTACTATTTTGTTTGTCTAATTTTCACTGTTTAGTTGTTTGCCGTTTTACTGTGTATACTTGTTACTAGTTCACTGCTTTCCACTTTATAATGTCCGTCTCATTATGTACCCCGCGCGCATGGAGACTTACGCCGCTTATGGGAACGCAAACTTTGCTTACTGGTGAAGGATTAAGTTTGGGGAATGGAATGGGACGATTGTAACTGGCGGTATGCTTACCAGTGTACCAAACTGACTGTTAAACAGTACGACGTGCTCATTACAGCGATATCTTTGTCTGCTTCAGTTTTGTGGACGCCGTAAGGATGGCCCGGGTTTCCTCGGTCGAGGTAGCGAAGTTTGGTGAATTCAATCACGGCGGTGGCCACTGTATTAGTCACTGTCGACCGTAAGATTTACTAACTGATGATTGCACTGGCAGTCTATAGCGATGTCCGTCTGCTGAAACCCAACGGGCAGCCGCAGTTTGTTGATCCACCGGTGGTGTCCACTATTAGATCAAAAGCGCTAACTGTTGCCTGTATGGCAACATAAGGTTCAATATATTGGAATATGTTTGGAACCGACTGTGATTTCATGATTTCAGAAGGTTTTGTATACAAATCGGTTTTGGTAGGGTTTTATTGTGGCCACAATAAAACCCTACCAAAACCGATTTGTATGCAACATAAGGTTGTTGTAAACCGGTAACAATCGAATGGGCACTTATCGAAGATACATTTATTGAGCTATTGGCGTGAAGGTTGAGAACCGTGCCGCGGTAGCCCATGATGTCGAATGTGAACGCTCCTCTGGCTATGATGAATTGTTCAATACAGCGACTGATAGCTGCTGATCGTCGAGCATGGTGGATGGGTTAGTTAGGACTGTGCTAACCATAACACTTCCCCCCAAATAAAACTATTAGTTACTTGACCTTCTTGAGGCTCTTCTACTACTTGGACTGGTGCAGCTGCAACGGAAGTGGGACTGTTGTTGTCTCCTGTTTGGAGCTCGGAACATTTACTGTAAGCCATTGGGTGTTTGCTGCGTTTCTTAGAGGTTCGCCGGTATTCCGGCACCTCCCGACTAGACAGGCAAATCTCTAGTGCCTGTCCCGATCACACGTAATTGTCTGAGGACACACGGTTGAAATTACAATTGTCGGGTGACGGTCTGTCTCATCATAAAGTGCCGAATCTCTACTTCGCTGAACAAATAAGTGTCGGGTGACATCCCAATCATTGCTGCCGAGCGGTCCCACATTCTCATGTACTTGAGAAAAAGTGCATTCCAAGTGACTGTAGAAATCGTATATGGCCATATACTGCGGCAGTTGCTACTGAAGGCTAGTTGGAGGAACTGTAGTGTTTTAAAATATTCCCAACGAAGGTTCTTCTGATTGCGCTTCCTGGTGTTAATGTCAAGAAATTGGCTACACTGAGTAACGTGCCGGATTACACGCGGTTGTCTCGTGTGGTGCTATACACCACGGGCGTAACGCAAGGCGCTGTTGCGGTTTTATTTTAAACGGAGTGGCACTACTTTTGGTGAACCTTTGGTCCAGCCGGGGGACAGGTTGATGCTGAAAGTAGCATGGAATGGCCTCACACGCAGGCGAGCTTTCGGTGAACAGGATGTCCGGCCGTTGGGTTTTCAGCGGGATAGCCGGCGCTGCTTTTCGGCCCTGCCCGGGCCTGCTCCGCTAGCCAAGGATACAGGTTTGGTCTTTGTGAACTCCTTTACCAAGTGCTCAGTAAGGCACGATGTCTGAAGAATCAAATGCACGTGATAAATCTGCTTGTGGGTGCTTTTCCCGAAATATGCGCATTCACTGAAACGTGGCTGCCTCAGGACACCACGGTCGGTGGAGTAAATTGGTCTGGCTACGCACGATTTGGCTACGATCGCCCTGTTGGCCGACAAGGCAGGGGTGTTGCGGTTTAGGTTTGCTGTGATCTTGAAGTTATGCGTACCTGCATGTTTCCTTATCCGTTGCCTGTACTGTGTTCAGATGTTAACAGCGCTTCGCTGAGGGACCTACCAAGATATGGCTTGCAAACTGCCAAGCACTACGCACCATGGCGTGCAACTAGATCAAGCACGTCAAATGCGGCACAACTGCCCAGGTATGCGGCAATGGTAGGTTTGGTACCCGTGGCTGCGTTACAAGATTGGACGGAGCATGAAAATCTCATCCTACCGTCGCGGCCAGATTGGAAGTCTGATTGTTCTTCCCAGTACTGGGATTCGCGAAGGAGAGATAGTCTATGTAGAATGAATGTCAATAGCTTAAAGGTAGGCGGAATGATACCAATACCACGGTGTTTGCTACATAAAGTGGGAGCACTCTTCTTATAAACCGCAATGATAAGTCACTGGCCCCAGCAAAAAGTACTTTTCTTTATCCCAGACTTTTGAGAGGGATAATGCAAGATGAATAATGATAACTGAGCCTTCATATACGAAGAGCTGCAGAGGAAGTATGCCTGAAGCGGCGGTCTTATATCGTATTAGGTGTGGAATTGCAAGCTAAACTTCCTGTTTGCTGGGTGGATCGTGGGCGACGACCCAGGGCGGGCAGCTGGGTTCGTAAGACATATACATGGAGGGTGAAGGCCAAGTTAACTGGGAATGAACATGTTTGGTTTATCTACCTAAGTGTTTCCGTAAGTTAGCCATCAGGGAACCAATTGCTTCGCATGTAGTCCCACTTGACACCAGGCTTGCGGTGGACAGTGGATCGAATGAGCCCGAATACTTGCGGGTATTGCAAGAGAGCAGAGCGGCATGCATTTCCGAAGCACGGGGGGACCACCACGCCCCACGGTAGGTGCGTGGGCTTTGCTTGAGCAGCGCACTTCATCACGGCTAGACTCCTTTGCGACATTCATGCGGCGGTCAAATAGGTCAAAAGAACGCGTGCAGCTCCAGGTCTTCATAGTGAACTGTGTATGGCCACAGAAGTCCAGTACAGCGTACATCACTATCCTCTGCATGCACGTGCAGTATTCGTCGATACCTTGCTGTGGATCGCAGCGGAGTACACCAACCAAGAACCCTTGATGTCTCTTCTGAACCGTAACACTAAATAGGCCGGTTGGCATTTTACAAGTGTCTTTAGAGGCACTCATAATATAGGGGTTAATTGTCAGGGGTTAAACTGACTCAATCGCAACCCAGTACTCTTCAGGGTTCCCCGCGAGATAGATGGCCCTGTTCAGTTAAAACACCAGGTCTATGGTGTATCCGCGCAAAACTCTTCTGGCGTGAAGCACCGATGCCGGGCATTGTCTTTGACGGTGGGAGCGCAACTTGGGATGTTTTTGGTTTGCTACCGTCCACCTGAAAACGAGCAACCTTTTCTCAATTTAGTCCGGCTATTAAGCCAAACGTCAGGATGGATAAGTCCCGGATCATCCCTACTGCCTTGTGGTACAAGCTGTAATGCCAAAGGTTAGGGAGAGGGCACGTTGTGCAAAGCAGGCCGTCTAAAATAGGTAGCCGGAGAGTGCGATATGTCCTCTGGATCAGTGGCACAACGAACCACCCTATGTAGGTTATTCTGCTATTCCTCCTCCACTTCCCCGTCAATTGAGCTATAAACTGCTGCTGAACTAACTCGCTTGCTGCCATGTAACAATGTGTACGACCACCGCGTGCTATTCCTGCCAGAGAAATTCATAAAGGTGGGAGAAAAGGCTAAGAAAGTCAGACCAGTGTTAAATTCTCAGCTGAGAGCCGCCAGTTGTATTTTTGCCAAAAAGTCATCTTGTTCCACACTGAAGTGTTTACCACTTCCCATTCACTGACGTTTCCTAGGCAATTTTCTCAGGATGGATGTTGACCGGCTTCCTTGACGTGCATTATACTTTGTGGCTGCTCTAAGTTAGGATGAACCACGACGTGAGCATTCCATGACATAGAACGGAGAAATGAGTAAAATCGCTAAGCGACGATCAGGATAATGCATGTGACACCGCAGCAAACGCGGTACAGTCAGTGGCGCTCTTGTATGCCATTTCTAGCACCTGGTTGCTTGTATTCATCCGTCTGCCAAATTTCCCTCACTTCATACAGCCATTTTCTTTAGACCCATTTGCGTCCAAGCCAAATGACTTGACGTTGTTCGTTATGGTTATGCGCTCGAGTTGCTTTGTGCTAACTGCAGGTATGTGTTCCCAACATGGTTGATTGACAGAACTGAACTAAGAGCGCCATCACTAATTTTTGCGGATGACTTAAGGTTCCGGGCTACGGTGACTGCACCTGGTGTTCTATCGTTCCTACCCCTGTCTGCACATAGACTATGGAAATCATCTACTTTCTAGCAGGTATCAATGAATCTAGATGCCAAAGCTGATTTGTCCAGGGATACTTGACACATTCTGGAGGTGTCACAGATGAGTGTCGTGTCCATCCTCTGGAACAGCTTACAAAGCTTGCAAGTCGTCTTGTGAACGCAATCTCCAGCATTCAGGTCATCTGGTTCACATATGATAATCGCGCAGTCCCGACACTAGTAACTCCTACGCGAGCAGTATAACTGCGGCCCCTTGAAAGATGCGGTATTTGCACCACGTGGCCTCCGACTACCATGAACCTTACATTTGGTGGCCCGATTCAACTACGGTAACTGAACGGCATTCTGTAATGCAAGTTTAAAGCAGTCAGTTCGAAAGTGCCGCTGAGCTCCTTCCAATTTCAAGGTCAAATGGCATCCACCTATAATGATCCATTAGGCACTGCGACCGCGTTCATCCCGGTCCGTGTACAGCATGCATTAATATGCCTTTTAGACCATCGGTGGAAAACTGCCGCCCTGCTTCAGGCTTTGGGTTTTCTATAGCGCCTCCACCAATCACGAGGAATTGTTTTTCGCCTCAGGTTCAACTCATGTAAGTGCCCAATCTCACATGTGACATGTAGAGTGATACTACGCATGTCACCTCCCGGTCCAGATTTACACTGTGCCATACAGCTTCTAGCTAGCAGGAGGCATGGATTATTTTGCACTTTTCACCTGTAAGTATTCATCTTCCACTTCTGTGACTCCCGACACCCGGTTACAGCGCTCCCCCTAATCATTGGCTTCGAAGTGCACACGGCACCTCTGTCTCGGATCGCGATACCATTGTTCTTACGGGGCGAAAACCATTTCTCGGCGTCCATGCTTTGTAGGTTGTGAGCTATTTTCACGCTTAAACGCGAGGTCAGAAATATTTGTGCATGGATGGAACGTCATTAATCACTTCTGTCTTATGCCGCTATACTTCGATTGCCTTAGTTCGTCCATCACTGCTTATCATGCAATCTGTCCACCCCCACCTGTTTGTCTTATGTGTCACTAGTCCGCCTCGACCGGATGCCTCTACCGTGCTTGTGAAAGTCAGCTCAGCTTGAAACGACATCGTTGGAGTTTCGGCCGCCACTCACTTGAGGTACGAATGCCTCGCGGTTGCCTTACACTGCCGGCAACCGCCTACTGCTACTTGTTCACCTTGTCGCCATGTGGTATGCGAGCAACTTACGCCCAGCTTAAAACCAGCTTGTCGCTTCACATGCCAAGTACTTCATGTTAGTGTGCGTCGCTGTTGGCTTACCTTTGCTTCGATCGCCTTAACCTTCTGTTCGCCCTTTTGCAACGTGGGCTGCTTGTCCACCACGCCCTGCTGCCTCTATCGCACCCATGAGCCAAGTCATCCCGCCATACGTGATGGCAGTCCGCTGTGCCCGATGAGTCGCCCTGGGTGCACCAGCAAGTTGTACCTTCTAGCCACCATTCCCTTTCTGTAAGTGCTCATCGCTTTACTCCTACAATTCATTTCGTAGCCTGCGCCTGCCGTCCACCCAACCCCCATTGCTTTACCACATTCAGTTGTCCCCGGTTGGTATCTGAGCAATTTGCTCCATGTGTCTTCCAGTTGATGGTCTTTTCAGCGACATTTCCTTAACGTAATCACAATTGGCTCTAGTCCTACGTTTCAGTTCGTAGACTGTATCGTGCTGACAACTTGTTTGCCGCCTGCTCAGTTCCCCTAATGTTCGTCTGCTGGAAGTTTACGGTAGTCCGCCATGGGTCCCAAATCCTTCGCCTCGTAGCTACCAGCAACTTTCGGCAAATGGTCATTGCTTTACTCATACATTCTATTTACTAGACTAGGCTTAACGTCCACGCCTTTACAGCATCTTAACCACACGCGGTTGTCTTGCTTTGGTCTGTCAGCTAAGCCAGCCATGCTTGACATTTGCTTCGTGTTTTATTAAATTACATTTCATGGTACCTTTACAACATTTTCGTAACAGAGCTCATTTCATAGCCCGCATCCTACTGTCAACACATTTGCCGCATTTACATCCCACATGTCTTGCGTTTGCATGTGAGCAACTTCAGTCCTGTTTGAGACTTCCAATGTGCGTACGGCTGTAATTTATTGGAGTAAGTATTCAGATCTCTTTTGTGTGACGTTACATTACCTGGGCAGCATAAGCTGTCCATAATCCTTCAACCTGCCCAGTAGCAACGCACATATATCCCGTTGCTTAGTTAGCCGCTTTGTTGACTCAACGCATTACATCCATCCGCAGCTTACGCGTGAGCAGTTTGAGTAGGCTCGAGCAGCGATTCAGTTTACAATTTACGTGGCATTGTCCTCGTTGCCCAATCAACCCGTGTGAACTAATTTCATTGAGCATGTATCCCATCGTGTTTCTACAGTACTTACATGCATTATAGCAAGTGTTCGCTATGAGCATTCCGCTTTCCCAGTGCCCACATTCATACGATAGTATCAAATCACTATTAATGCCCATCAATGGTACCGAGATATCCGTAATCGCTGGTGTTGCGCTTGTTTGCATCCACAGCATAACTAGATATTACGCATGCAATTTCATTTCTTGCGGTTGCAACACCGTTGTCCTTTTTCCACGTACGCCATTGACCTTTCCCTGCAGCGTCAACTATTATGCATTTAGTAGTAGATCGTTGCTTTCCATCACATTTGGAATTCCACACGAAATTCCCCTACTCTCCCGCTGGTGCTAGCAGCCCTCATTCGGTACATGAAACCGCTCTTTTAGCTTAGCACGGCCAAAAGGACCTGCACCCGGTCCCCCACAGTAAGTTGGTCAGCAGGCAACCTGGGATAAATTGAAACTGACCACAAGTTATTCAAATGATTCCAACTACAAGACAACAGTAAACGAACAGCCGTAACATCAACGTATGCAACGCGTCCAAGTTGATACAACCATACTACAGAAGGGCAAAACCACTATATTCCAGTTAAATAAACAGTATGCAGCTAAACCTTAAACACGTTATGTGTAAGTTGCTTTCAACCAACGGCGGTGAAAAAGCATCCTGAGTGCAACGTCCGCTTAAGCATGGGCCTAATTGGCATTTTTCTATGTACATATCCCTAGATACATGAATATGCACACCTTGATATATATATATATGGGTCGATGAGGGCAAAAAGATTGTTCGCCCTCTTTTCGCTATCGCTCGCATCCACCAACCGACGGTCATCTTTGTCGAGGAAGTTGACTCTTTACTTACCCAACGATCGGAATCAGAACACCAGCCCAGCAGGCGCGTCAAAACGGAATTTCTGGTGCAATTGGTGAGCATTGTATTTTTGGAAGGCTTTTCGGTTTGCAGTTGTTCTTTACTTTTGAGGGTTACTAATGTTGTCACGCAGTGGTAGTGGTTGTTTATAGATGCTGATTGCCCATCGCTTGTTTTACCAGTTCAACTATCTCTAGATTTGTGGCATGAAACGCTTGACTAATTTTCTAAGTTATATCTATATTTCCCGAATGCAGTTGCGACAACGTCTCGTCGGTTAAGATCACCTCAGACCGAGTTGACAAGTTTGGTTGACTTAGAAGGTATGGTGCTTCAAAATGTACGTAAAGAAACTACGGGATATTCCGTAGTGTTTGGCTTAACTTTTGCGGTAGCTATACATCTCTGTTTTGGAAATGCAACTACAAGACTCTCTATATATATGCCGGAGGTTCAAGTGCCGCACGTTTACAGGGGAAATGAAACCACTACATATATATGTTTGGCGGCATCAGGTTTCGGATTTGCCTGTCACTGTGGCCAGCCACAAGACGCCTGCACCTACAGTGGGACCAGGAATGACTTGCATTTCACAACCCACAGCTCCATCTACACACCTCGTATCCAGTGTACAACCGAAGGAATAATATCGGGAGACATTTGGATGGGAGCCAAGTTTCATCAACGGAGCTGGGCCACACTCCTTCAAAGCAGACACAAGCACGCTGTATTTGGGGAATCAACCGCACCCAAGGCGGTGGCTGGACCGTAGTCCGCTCCACACTGAGTGCATGGAACCACACTTCGAACCTAACATGACCACAGGAACTGTGCACCCCGACCTCTTTAGCAATGACCAACTACCTCCTAGAGTCAGTATGGACGAGGTAGTGGGTAATAGACAGGTAGGCACTTTGTCAGCATGCACATCAAGCACAGCCAAACCTGGGATGTCAAACAACAGCCAATCATTCTAAATACCGATAAATGCATATGACGACATACATACCTGCCAAATGAGCATATGGAGGAAATTGCTTAAATGTGCATACGCGATAAGTACATAATGTCCGAAAGTTATTGTAAAATGTATCGCGCGATTAAATTACGCAAATTTGCCACGATTTGCATGAGCGACGTGTGCAAGTTAGGAGAAGATTATCAAGTACGCAGAAAAACCAATTAACATGTAATGAATTTTATCCATATTAAAAAACCTACTTTAAGTGTAAGTTGGTTTAGCCCAACTGCGGTGAAGAAGCATCATGCATGCAACATCAGCCTCGGCATGGAGCATATGTATATATAAACTAGGTCATTATAATGTTGATAAAATTCCTTACATTTTTCTTGTTCTGCGTACTTGATAATGTTCTCCCAACATACACACGTCGCTCATGCAAATTGTGGTAAATTTGCGTAATTTTATCGCGTGGTACTTTTACAATAACTTTCGGACATTATGTACTTATCGCGTATGCACATTTAACCATTTTCCTCCATATGCTCATTTGGCGAGTATTTATGTCGTCATATGCGTTTATCGGCATTTTGAATGATTGGCTGTTGTTTGACATCCCAGGTTTGGTTGTGCTTGATGTGCATGCTGTCAAAGTGCCTACCTGTCTATTACCCACTACCTCGTCCATAATGGCTCTAGGAGATAGTTGGTCATTGCTATAGAGGTCGGGGTGCACAGTCCTTGTGGTCATGTTAGGCTCGAAGTGTGGTTCCAGGCACTCAGTGTGGAGCGGACTACGGTCCAGACACTGTCTTGGGTGTGGTTGATTCCCCAAATACAGCGTGCTTGTGTCTGCTTTGAAGGAGTGTGGCCCACCTCCGCTGATGAAACTTGGCTCAAATCCAAATGTCTCCCGGTCTTATTCCTTCGGTTGTTCACTGGATATGGGGTGTGTAGATGGAGCTGTGGGTTGTGAAATGCAAGTCATTCCTGGTCCCACTGTAGGTGCAGGCGTCTTGTGGCTGGCCACAGTGACATGCAAATCCGAAGCCGGATGCCACCAACCATATATATATACGTCAATTTGGGCATATGTAGGGTATAATTTTATACATATATATTCTTGCATTTGCACGTATATTTATATAAAGGCATTGATGCATTCCTACTGATATACCTACACGTAAATTATTATATATTAAATATTTTAAAAAGATACGTGGCTGGCTGCAGCCGGTTTTGGATGTGTCCATCACTGTGACCAGCCACAAAACATCTGCGCCTACAGAGGAACCAAGAATGACTTAAGATGCACCACCCACAGCTCCATCCACCAACTACATTTCCAGTGTAAATGCGAAGGAATAAGATCAGGAAACCTGTGGATGGGAGCCACGTTTCATCAACGGAGCCGGCCCACACTCCTTCACAGGCAAACACAAGTACACTGTATTTGGGGAATCAACCGCACACAAGGCTGTGGCTGGACCGTAGTCCGCTCCATACTGAGTGCATGGAACCAATCTTCGAGCCTAACGCGGCCACAAGGACCGTGCAATCCGTCCCCTCCAGCAACGACCTACTGTCTCCTGGAGCCAGTATGGACGAGGTAGTGGGTAATAGACAGGTAGGCACCCTGTCAACATGCACATCAAGCGCATCCACACCGGGGATAGCACGCAACAGCCAATCACTTGAGAGAGAGAGAAAAAGAGAAAAACTCGATTAATGCATAAGGAAACGGTGACATAAACCTTAATTAAATAGCATACGTAATAAGTTGTTTACAGACACATTCTAGCTAAGTGCACGAGGTCAGGAAGTATAGTTCACGGTATGCCACGAACACAAAAATGTTATGGAAATCAAATACAATTGGCTGAAGCGATGTGTACAAGTTAATGGAATAGAGTACAGGGAGATATTTATATGAGAAAGAAAAGCAGTAAGGTAGAAACTGTAAACCCACCACCTGAAATAAAGAGACTTAGCATGCAAGCACGCGGTTAGTAAATCGAATTCAGCGTGCCTGCAAACGCTGCGCCGGCTCGCCGTAATTCTCTGTAGGACCCGTCGTCGCTTCTGTAGTGGCCCTAAAGGACCTAGCTCATGGTCCACTAGACATTTATATGAGAAAGAAAGGAATTAAGAGAGAACCGAAAACCCACCACCTGAAATAAAGAGACTTGGCATGCAAGCATGCGGTTAGTAAATCGAATTCAGCGTGCCTACAAACGCTGCGCCGGTGCTGCCTACGTTCACTGCGGGACCCGTCGTCGCTTCGGCAGTGGTCCCGAGTGACGTCTCTCATGGCTCACTAGGCCTGCCTGACTAAGGCACTCGCGACCGCATGTTCTGCAGCACCATGCGCTCGATGTCGATGGAGTACAATTCATCGGTGCTTGCCGCTTCCGCAATTGCCGCTTCTTCTCTGCATGCATGAGGGATTTCTCCCGCACTTCAGCAACTGCCTTCGTGATTAGATCGCGCCACGCACGCCGATCAACCGCCTTCGATTCCCATGATCTGCAATCCAGATGAGAACGTGTGAGGCTCAATTTAATCATGTCCTTGTAACGTAACTATGGTTTCCCCACGTGCCGCTTCCCAATACTCAGCTGACTGTATAAAAGTTGTTTCGGTATCCGCGTCGAATCCATACGGCTCACATGACCGAGCCATCACAGGTGTCGCAGTAAAAGTATGCAGTCCACTGCATACATCCCACTTCGGCGCAACACTTCCGTGTCTGCAACTCTGGCGCCCCAGCCGATCCGCAAAATTCGTCGCAGACACTGCTGATGGAACCGCTCGAGATATCGCACATCCCGCCGGTACATCGTCCACGTTTCACTGCCGTATAGAAGAACGGACAGTACCATGGATTTGTTCGACCACCGGTGCCTTCGCAATTTAGCTCACATCCGTAGTGTTTATAAATTCTTTACATTTCTTGTAACCTATTCTATTTCCTTTTTTATATTTTTTAACTCGCACAACAAGGCATATTCTCATCCTTGTTCTGTAAGCGGGGCGTCGGATCCGCCACTTGCCATCAATGATCTTTCGACAGTGTGATTTCGGTACACAGTGTTGGATGCGGTTAGATGTAAATTTGGGGCCATCGGACGCAAGTGAAGGTTCACTGTTGATTTAGATGTTTGTTGAAATGCTAAGAGTTGGATTTGGAGTAAATATACTAAGCGGTTCAAATGCGTTACGGTGTTCAATCATTTTCCAGCTTCAAGCGTGGCAGCCATGGTGGATGACTTGTTTGTATTCCGACGTATACTCAGGGGTACTTATCTGGACTTCGCCTCGATGTATGGTGATCTAAAAGTGTTTCAGATGGAAACGTCGACATCATTTATTTGTCGGAACGTTATAACGACGAAGGCGTACCAGAGAGAGACTGGACAGGTGCTACCAGAAGGATGATCGTACCGGTATAACCTGCTTATATGCGTGCATTGCAAGCGCAGCAATGTTGCTGAAAGGCGGTAGTTGCATTGCATCTGCCTGATGAAAAGATTATTACAGGTATCACTGTTACAATTGTCCTGCTAGCTTCTCAGCGACGTGTAAGGGCGAATGTTACGAGATTGGATAGGCGTCTGTGGCATTCGCACAGTTTTCAAGTAGGGAAGCCTTATCTGTATGCAAAAATGCGAAGGCTACTGGCGGATCAGGAAAGCATGGTGCATAATTTAATGAAAACTTTTCGTCGGACACAGGAGATGCTTGCATTTGTGCGCCAGCAATATAACATCCTTTTATTCAGGCGCGATTTGTATGACATATGGGGGCGTCATCAAAAGGCTTGTGTCACGGAAGTGGAAGAGATTACGCAGCTTTTGCGAAACAATGGTCAGATTAAAATTATGCATGAGGGAAATGAGATTCGGTACCTGTTTCTCGTGCCCACACGTACGCTGCAGTTGGTGGGCCAATACGGTGAGGTCATTTTGGCGGACAACACATGAGATCAATTACGGAGGTAACATCCCATAACATCGCATGTTTGTGGACTTTAGCGGCCTTGGTGTGGGCTTCTTCTATGCGCTTTTGCCAAGTGCGACGGAGGCTGCCTACGAAGAGGCAGTGAGAGGTATGTTGGAGTTGACCCTCGGAGTTGCCGGTGCTCTAACCTTGGTGATGGACAAGTGCGCTGGGCGAGTGAGTGCGTTTTACAATGCGTATCCCACTGCCAACATCGTATTCTGCCGGGTACACATCATGCGGGGCATGCAACGGCGTTGTTTACACCTTCTGTTCTGTAACACGAAGGTAAGAGGGCTCTGTTCAACATGCTCTGCTCGTTGTTGTACACCCACCATTGCGCACATTATAATCGGATTATGGAAGGTATATCGGTGCGCAGCGCGGAATGCTCCCAATACCTCCGTCGCACGTGAATCCCATGGTGTCTTAGCGGGGCGGCGCATTTCATGGGCCACGTAGTATTATTCGGGTGTGACAGCACATATCGCGTTGAGATTGAAAATAAGCATTTGAAAGGAACTTTGAGTGAGCAGTCAACTTTACTGCACCTGTTGCATGTGATAGTGCAGAGTTTCACTGGCATTTTGGAGGAAAGGGAAAGATTGCTTGCGAGAGATCAGCTTGGTATATGCGATGCTGTGCAGGGTGTAAGCGGTGCGCAGGTGATTTTGAGGAGGATGTCGTCACACGCCCGACGGTAGTACGTGCGGCACAGTCTACGAATTCGCATTTGTAGTGTGAACCCAGACGGCGGGTATTGGCTGGTGGATGACGAGCGCCTTTGCATGCAATGTGTGGTCATTTAAATAAATAAATAAATAAAGCGTTTATTCTCGGCAAGGCGAGGCACACCTTTACAGGCATGATCATTTTGACAAAACAATGCGTGATCAAGAAGTTGCAAAAATCCGATATGTTTGCCATAACAGTGCTTGTTTGTGTAGGGGGAATGTAAGTATGTAATTGTGTGTGCGTTTATGTAGCTGTGTTATTTGCGCTTTTAACTGTGCTGCTCCATTCTTGAATGTTTGCTATCGTCTGCAAGGTGCAGCCCATGCGGATGTCGATTTCATCGTCAGTGGCGCATTCCATGTGCGCACATTATACACGCGGCAAGCCTACACGCGTACGACGAGGAGGTGGTGCTTCGTGGTTGCCGTTGGGTGCTGCTAGCGGAAAGCGTAGGAGTGTCGGCCATTTCGGAGGACAGGGAAGGAACCGTGAAGGTGGCGCGGATGCTTTGCCGTAGTGATGGAGTCCTTGACCGGGCCGCCAAAATTCGCCTCACTCGGGATATGTTCGCTGACTTGGAGGCGCATGTATTGAGTATGGGCACGGAGGAGTTCTACCGCACAATGGGCGTAATGGCATGCATGCCTGAGCTGCTGGTTACTCACGGTAATTTGGAGGTGTTCACCCGATCATCGAAGGTTAAACAATTACAACGGTTATGCTGGGGGGACCTGCAAATCTGCAAAGCCGTGGACGCTTCTTTCTCCGAGGTCGCTACTCGAGTGTGGCCGGGCAACGATTCGTCAAACAGCAGAAATTCACCAAAAAGGCACATTGGCGAAGCACTCCCGTTGGTGTTGGCAGGGGCTAGTGAATCGCACGTTATTTGCAGTGACCGCCGGCGCCACAAACGAAAGTCACCTTCGATAGCCCGTGCGGTGGAGGTGGGCGGTACCAGCATGATATCACGGGAATTGAAATTCCGTACCTTGAAAAGGAGAAAATCCGCTGGTTACCGCACATATACATGGCGTGCAAGGAGGGCGGCCGCTGCTAGAGATGCGGACAGCGCGGTTTGCGCTCTGTGTGAGCAGGAGGATGACGCTTCTGGGACCTCCGAACCTGTTGGTTGGATAAGTTGCGGCATACGCGGCCGACGGTTTCATCAAACTTGCGCCGCATACCATGGTTAACCCGCCTACACATATACGCACTGTTGAGGGTAAGCGTTACTTTACATAGAGTGCAATGCATTGCTGCACCTTCACGTGACCCATAGGGGAAATGTTTCCCGTGGTGTCTAATGCAGGGCCAAGAAACGCTACAGCCGCTTGGACTCGCGTGTTAGGGGTATCCTCAGGGGCTTATGCAGCACTGAAACAGGATGGACGCCAGCTCAATGCATGACGTCCCGACACTCCCTGCCAAACCGCTATGGAAAGGAAGTATGCGGAAGAATGAGAGGGACAGAAACTCCATCAAGTGGTAGGTAGTTATAACAGGGTTTATCGCCGCGCAGCTCCGCCAATTGTCAGTGTACCTGGGTGGTAAAATCAGTCGCAGTGGGTGCTAAGGCTACATCAGCAGGGAGAGCATTCCACGGTCGGCTGATTCGTAAAGAGAAGTGGTGTCCTCTGCAGTTCAGGCGACTGCACCGATGTGTGAGCCTCAGTGAGTGGCCACCTCGACGGGAGCGGGATTAGTGCTGTGTGACTACTTGGCGACAGGGATGTTCCGTGTTGGATAGGATCATAAATACGTAGATCACGTCGCTCCGTAGATGTGTGTTCTGACCGTGTTCCAGGACGTGGTGGGTTTTCGCCTGGTAAGCGTTCTCCGTATAAAAATCCACAAATGTCCGTGTTACAACACTGTGACGTGGCGGATGTGACTCGCCACCGAATAAAGTCACTGCCCAGCACTACCTACTGGCAAGTCGACCAGAATCATTATTCAATATTGCCCTGACACGTTCATTAATAAGTTACATTGTGCCTATACGTACCGTTTTCATTACACATGTAGTGCCCTGACTGTTTACACTATGCACGCCAGAATTCAACGTTTCGTCATTCATTGTAGACTCTATCCCTCATGACTACTTCACAATTTCGGCGGCCTGTACAACCTTCGGCTTACTGCCGACTACACTCATATCAACGTGTTTGTTGCGAAGCGATATTGCATGTAAATAATGATCATGCCTTGCTTGGTGTGTCCCGACAAATTCGATAATAAACTATTTATTTATTTATTTACAGGAGCAGGCAGTGAACTGCTTGTGGATGATAAAATCCTTGAGACGTCAGACCAGTTTCGTAGATGCACGTTGTGGGTCATGGAGTACGCGTTGGTCGGTCAACAACCAGGGGCTCCTAGCCTGAGTACCGAACTGCAATTGGGATTGAAGAGAAGCGTTGAGGAGGAGGCGGAATTTGCTACGGTCAGCTTGACCGAAAGTTCATTTCTGCAATGCCACCATGCGGTTAGCAGCAGCTGCTGCTTTCCGACAACAAGGGGATACGGAATGATAAGTCCGGGTAATGATACCCAAGTCTCTTTCGGCAGATGACATCTGGTGGATAGACGCTGCCAGGTAATGTATAGGAGAAAAAGTAGAAGGGCGGGTAGAAAGGACGGGACGTGTCGCAGCGTTAAATGAAAGTTTGTTTCTATGTGACACTTATGTACACAGTACAGATCGCCCCGAGGTATGTGGGCTTCGTCGGGATGGTTAATTTCGCGCCAGTTTCACATCTGCCGCATATAGCATCTGGGAAGACGGTACTTGCGTTGTGACGTCATCAATGATGGCCAGGAAGAGGTGCTTTCCGAGGACAGACCACTGTGGAACACCGTTTGCTGCCGAGGAACCGAAGGGACAGCGGCCCGTGGAGACGTACATCGACGGTATGGTTTTCAAGGCAGTTCCGGATGCAATGCATCAAAGCCTCTGACACGCCGTAACACAGCCAATGATGGTGTTTCAGAAGTTATTTTACAGCTATACATTACCTTCTAAATGGAAGGAGGCTGTGATCTGTCCTATATTCAAGCTTGGCGACAGGAGTCTGTCAGCCTATTATATGCCAGTCAGTCTGACTAGCGTTGTGGTCATACTGCTTGGAAAGCTAATGAGAGAATTGTTGGAAGGTCACTGGAATGGATTTAATATATACATTAGTGCACAACTCAGATTCCGGTTATCGAGTAGAGTTAACGAGCGCTGGAACTTATTTCCAGAAAGTGTAATCAGTGTGCCCACAGTTAAGAGTTTCGATCGTCAATTAGACGCTCTTTGCTTGAAAAAGGAAACCATCCCTTCTCCTGACCATATCCATCTTCCAACTTTTAGTTCGTGTCCTGTCATTCTCTTCACTCATTGGTTTTATCCTTCATTTAAATGACTTCCATTCCATTTATCTTCCTTTTTTCTACTTCTTTCTTACTTCACGTGACCTACACGGTGTGGTCTGCTAGTGCAGGGAATGTGGCACTAATTGTTTGGCAAGGGTGTGTTTCGGGGGTTCCGTTTTATATCTATCAACCCTGCAATACCTTATCATTTCCTGGCTCAACTATCCGCGAAAGAAGGAACACTCCAGGAATTTTCCCATCGTTCCAGTCCTGGTGTTTCGAGTGGTATTGACAGTGGTTGTAGGTGCCAAAAAGGTAAGTCACCTTTGATACTCCTTGTGGTGGAGGTTGCGGGTCCTAGCATGATTTCAAGGCGATTGAAATTCCGTACCCTAAAAAGAAGAACGTCAGCACGTCGCCGCACAAACTCGTGGTGCACAAGGAGGCCGGCGGCTGGTAAAGACGCGGTTTGCGCTCTGTAAGCAAGAGGATGATGACTCCGGGAGCCGCAAGCAATTGGGTTGCATAAGTTGCGACATATGCCGGCCATAGTTCCATCAAAGTTGTGCAAGATACCACGGTGAGCCGGCACACACATGTACGCCCTGCTGCGGGGAAGATAAATTTGAGGTGCGTAACGTTGCGGTTCTTTAGAGCTTCAACTGACGGAAAATTGAGTGTTGCCTCGTAAACACTTCCGTTGGGATTTCCCTTACAATGAGTACGCGTGGACGTCACACACTTACCGTGCAACCTGTACACAGACTGCATACGTCATGTGGATAAGGTTTAAACACTTGTACCGTCTCTCGAAACACCCGTTCAGTGATCCACTGGCCTATTTTGAACGGCCTCAAGCAGCACCTTGTGCAGGGCGGTCAGTCCACCCGGCCGCTTTTCGAGGTGGTCGTAAAAGACATGACTGGCCGTCATAGCACTCATGTACCGACGGTGGATTGCGCTCACTCTGTGACGGTCTCCGCAGTGGGACCTGCACACAGTGTGATAGACAGGCGCATGAAGATTGGTGGATTGCAGAGGTGGTTGGCGGAACTCGAAGGTTGAGAAACCTGGCTCTCTAGATCAGGAGATATAAAGAGGCTAATTACGTTCGACCATGGGTGTCTTCCCAGTTTGGCTCACATCTGGTGGGATTACGGCGTGAAGTCGGTTCACTGAGTTCCTGTTAACCGTCTTTCGTGTTCCACTCTGTCGGTGTATGCATTTCGTTTGTAATGTTTGTGCCTAAAGGTGTTCCGGTAATAGTTGCCGCCTCCAGATAACCTATGCCTCCGCTATCCAATCCATTGCACCTCCGGTACATGTATTGCCCGTCCACATGTGGCTTTGAGAATTGCACTTCATCCGGGCTGGGTATATGATTGATCCGCCAATACTGGTCAGCCTCCACATAACCTTTGCCGCCGCTATCTACTCCCTTGTAAGTCAGGTAAGTGTATGGGCTTTGCACCTGTGGCTTTTCGAACTGCTGTGTATGCGTGCTGCCTACATGGAAGATACCACACCATTGCTCAGCCTCCACGAAACCTTTGCCCCACCAATTTAATCCGTTGCGCCTCCGTTAAGTATGTTGCCTTTTAACAGGTGGGTTTTAAAGGTGAGATTCATCCGTGCTACCTATATAGGTTATCCGCGACTACCGTTGAGCCTCCACGAAACCTTAGCCGCCGAAAAGATACTCCGTTACACCTTCGGTAAGTGTCTCAACTATGCACATGAGGCTTTTTGAACTGCTGGGTATGCCGGACACCTATATGATTGTTGCAACACTATTGCTCAGCCTCCACGAAAGCTTTCTTTCAGAATCCCTGTCTATTCGTGGTGCCCACTTCAGTGGTCCGTCACTACTGGTCCACCTCCACGTACCATGGGACACAGCATACCTATTTCGTCGTACCTTCGGTTTGTGTATTATGCGTGCACCTGTAGCTTTTAGAATGCGCGCATATTCCCTTCGAATGCATGATTGCTCTGGCCGGCACGTCGCTTACAGACTGATGCGGAATGCCATGGGTCTTAACACCACCGCGTATTTTACACACCAGATGCTTGCTTGTAACCTATCTTGTAAACAATATTACACGTTTGTACTGCCTAAGGAGTTCTTTTTCCCCGTCCGGTTTACATTCATTTTTACCTGTCACGGTGTCCTCTTATGAGGCTGGCGAAACCATTTCTCAGTGTTCACCCTTGCTGGGTTTCGAGCTGTATACACGCTCACTCAACTAGTGCTGAACATCTCTGAACGGTTCCAACGTCCGTCACCTTTATTGCATCTCGTTTCTTAATGTCCGGAACCATTTACATCCACCGTTGTTTAGCCGCTGGCACATTATCATATACCAGCAGCACTGCTCCTCTTCCCAAATACTACCACCGGCAAGTGATGCATCATTGATTCATTGCCACAGGTACCATTAGATTTCCATGACCACATCTCTTTCAGAACCCAAGTGACATGCGCCTCCGTTTGCTCTACTATTTAACTCAGCCACTGCGCCCACTCCCACGTACTGCCAACCGCATGTGGTGCATCGTTGATTCATAGGCGAAGGTACCATTGGTTTCCCATGGTCACTACCCTTTCAGAGTCACAGTGATGTGTGATGCCATTCGTCATCCTACTTACCCCCGCCGCTGCGTCTCCTCAAACATACGGCCTCCGTAATACGACGCATCTGTGAAACCTAGTTACAGCTATCATTTCATCTCATTAACAACAGCCCTTTCACAGGCAAAATAGCATGCGCCGCCGTCAAAGTGAACCCTGCCACTGTCTATTTTCCTACGCATTCGCCCCACTTGAGTGTTCATCAGTGACACATGTACAAAGGTAAGTTTCCATTTCAACGGTAACGTCCCTTTCAGAGCCAAAGTACGTATGCGCTGCCCAAAACGTCAAGGTTATCGCTGCCTCTAACCCTCCTCCCGCCGACTGGTACCTTTATATCAGGCCTTAGTGAATGCTAGCTAAAGATGACATCAAATTTCAATGACGACCTCCTTTTTAGAGACAGTACAAATGCGCCGCAATTCGCCGTCCTCATTACCGCCCTTGGTCACCCTGTGCCGTGCGTGCATTAATCGTCTCCTGTCATAGCACCGGATTCGGTCTTACTTTGCTTTCCTCTTTCGTCTACATTTTACCTTCCTTAGAGAACGGATCAACGGCTTTTCTCAGGGCCCCTCTGTCACTGTGTCTTATAGTCCCACATCGCATAGACAACGCGCAAACTCCGCACACTCATTGCGTCGGACTACAAGCTCACAAGGTTCAGTGGGTGGTTCCGTAATCTTCAGATAATATATGGGCCAACTTCTACATTTTGACGTGTGACGAAACACTGCAAACCATGCGAACAACATGCTCATCCAGTAAAAACGCGGTAAGTTCACCTTATGCGGTCATTTTTAACCGTGAACATGCCACTGTAGCCCTACATTCTTCGTTAACCTTGTTTCCCTATTTCACGGAGCCTTTGACATGTTTACCTCTTAGCCCCCTCAATTCCTTCTTTAATAATACTTGATGAACCATTTTACAGTATTCGCACTTGCTGGGTGATGAGCGTTCGCAACGCTCCCCACAAGACCAGAATATTTGCATATGGTTTGGGCGTCTCTCTGCCCACTCGATACAATCACATCCCACCTTACAAACGCAGGCGCCTAGCAGTACAAGGTCGTCTTGTGCATCAGTGGCCTTTCTACTGCCAATCCGTTGCTCCAAACACTCACTTCCTACGCCGTACGTCTTGTTAGTCTACCCAACAGCGGGTTAATTTATAATTACAAGGCGGCACTAATAAGTAACGTAAAACCGGCTGCATCTTCAGTGGATTTGATTATGAGATCTCAGAAGATTGCGAATGTGGACGCTGTAACGGACTGTCCTTCTATTGTCAGTCCAACCCTTGACGAGGCATTCATCCTACCGGACGCTCCAGTTCACGTAGATATAACTGACACAGATGCCTTGGACAACATTGTTGCCCCGCTCCAAACGGAAGGCGTCACGGGATCCTGGGCCATTGAAGCATCAGCGTAAGAGGGCAAGGAAAGCGCGCAACCGGTCCGCCCCCAAACTGGAAGGTGACGAAATGCTCAAGAAACAAGCGCCTGATACGGAAACACCACCTGGTGTTGCACTTCCCTCGGTGAGACAAGAGGTGCCGTCGCATTCGGTCCCAGAGATTCCTGCCAACCAACCATGTGGCGTGGATAGTACAGCATGCGGTGTAAATACACCTCGTCGAGGCGATTCTTACACAGATAGCAGTGTGATTTTCAGAAACGTCACTAAATCCACTGCCGCTCTTCCCACCGAGCGCAGGCTTGATGATCTTGGTTGGCTTATAGTTTGCGTGACCAGGTTTTTACCACCAGGTTTCCCTGGCGTTACTATCAGGAGGCTCATCAGATTGGGGAACGTAGCGGTTGGTCAACCAAATCCTCGACCCTGTCTGCTTAGGGTGGTCCTCTCCACCACAGAAGAGCGCACGGCCTTACTGAAATTTCCCTTCAAGCTAAAGATACCAACGTTAGTGTGCAACCAGACCTTCACTTAGCGGATAGGTTAAAGTTAAAGGAAGCCATCAAATACCTAAAAGCCCGGCATACAGCTGGCGAGCAAGGTCTGCGATTGGTGGGTTTTTCAGGTGATCATCAGGCGGTATTTGTCGTCCTGGCCAGAACATATCCTACATGCGCACGACCTAGGGCCGGTCGTGCCGAAGCCCCCACCTAGTACTTAGTAACGTGCGTAGCCTGAGGAACAAGATGTGCGAAATGGGTCTACTCGTAGACAAATCTCGTCCAGATATACTTGCTTTCACTGAAACGTGGCTGTCTGAGGAAATCACAGATGGCGAAGTATATCTGCCTGACTGCGCACTGTTCTGCGCTGACGGTTCCGCTGGCCGTCAACGGGTGGTGTAGCTCTTTATGTGCCTTATCGCATCGACTTATTGAGAACCAGCGTTTTTCAGTCTCTCGACAAACCTGTTGAGACTCCCGCAGTCCTGATTTGCGCTTCCACGGTTCAGGTTACGGTTGTGTTAGTGTATAGAAGCCCTAGCTGCAACTCCAATGGAATCATTGAGTTTATCCGCACTCACTCTGCGAACTACTGTCTGGTGCTAGTAGACTTCAACCTCCCAAAGGTTTGTTGGGATGAGCTATCTTGCAGTTCGGCTCTGGAATCCTTCGGTACATACCTGCTGAACTTGACGCTGCAGGTACCACTACAACAGTTCGTGGACCTCCCCACTAGGTACATGGGCAATCAGCAGCCGTCCATTTTAAATCTTGTTTTTGCTGTCACTTGACTTTGTAAATGACTTGAAATACGACTCGCCTCTTTCCGCTAGCGACCACATTTGCTTATCTTTCCAGTGTGCTCTTATCAGGTCTTGCCAAGCTGTTACCAGTTGGTATCCGAACATTTGGGCCGCGGACTTCCAAGCGATGCGGGATAAAGCCAGATCCTCGCCATATGTGATATCTGAGACCGGTACTGTTCACATAGCCTGGGAAAAACTTAAGGCTCACCTCGTCGACATTTCTGCACCTCACATCCCACTGGTAAAAAGAAGGGAATCGAGAGCGCAGCCTCCGTGGATAGATTCCGCTGGGAAGGTCCCGCTAAAGAAGCGGTCTAGATGCTGCGGGCATACCAAACAGCTCCGTCGAACAGCACGTTCGACAAGTATCGGTTGGTTCGAAATGAGTGCAAGCTACATCTTAGGTTGGCCCGGCCTCAGTGTGAAAAGGGCTTACCTAATCCTGCCTCGAAAAATCCCAAGAAATTATTCGCTTACGTTAAACGACGCTGTGGTGCGAACTCACCCATACCACCATTGCTTCGAGGAGATGAGACCCATGCCTATAGCGACTATGACAAAGAATGCGTGCTTGGTAAGTAGTACTCAAGCGTCGTTGTCCGCGAAACAAATACGCCACGCAAAGAGTTAGCTTCAAGCTTCCCTGAGGACTGTTGTCTGGATGAAATCCATGTAACTGAGTCCCAAGTTCCCCGGTTGCTAAGAGAGGTAAACCTAACTAAGGCTTCCGGGCCAGATTCCGTTCAGCCAAAATTGTTGCATGGATTGGCAGCGGAACTCAGTGGAACTCTGACTTGTGTGTTTCAGAAGTCATTCAACAGCTGTATCTTGCCTACCGAATGGAAGGAGGCTGTTGTCTGCCCGACTTTTAAGTGCGGTGACAAAGACCTACCGGCTAATTACAGGCTTGTCAGCTTGACTAGCGTAGTCGTTAAGTTAGTTGAAAACTTATTACGAGATACAGTGGCGAACCATTTAAATAGGTTTAACCTGTTTTGCGTCGAGCAACATGGTTTCGCAAAGGATTTTCGTGTCAGACGAACTTGCTGGTAGCTCGTGAGAGCTGGGCTGAAGCCGTAGACAGTGGACATGCGGTGGTTGTGGTGTTCATTGACTTCGCCAAGGCGTTTGACACTGTCGCCCATTCGCGACGCTCACTGAAGTTGAGGTCGTATGGAATAGCTGGTCGTGCTCTCCAATGGGTGTCAGATGATCTGGATAAACGGGAACAGTGTATTCTTGTGGGAATTAGTCTTTTGTTTCGACAAGCTGTACTTAGCGGCGTTCCGCAAGGCTCTGTCTTAGGTCGGCTGCTTTTTCTGTCTACGTGAATGACTTGCCGGAGGAGCTAGAGGTACTTTCGCTCTTATTTGCTGATGACCTAAAGCTCTGGAATATTGTTAATAGCTCTGGAGGTCCTGCGCCTCTTAAACGGGCTCTGAAAAGACTCTGGGAATGGCCCGTCTTGTGGTTGCTGCCCATAAACCGGGCAAAGTGTTCAGTGCTGCGTATCGGAGCGTCTGCTTTCTCCACAAGGTATGTACTCCATGGGAGTGAACTTCCTCACGTGACTCATCAGGTTGATCTAGGTGTCGTCCACTGTTCCACACTACACTCTGGCGACAACTGGTAGAATGCGGCCCGTAAAGGGTTCCGGATGTTGTGGTTTATCCGTCGCTCTCTTGGGACCCTAACCGCTGATGTGTTTGCGAAGCTTTTCTCAGTGTTTGTACGACCCCACCTAGAATATTGTGTCCAGACCTGTCCACCATGCCTTGTCCGAGACAAAATGGCACTAGAAAGGGTGTTGCTCGTCGGTACTAGGTTGGTCAAAAGATGAGGGGAAACGTACCCCGAACGCCTACTTAGTTTGAGGATGCAGTCAATGCACTATCGAAGGATTAGAGGGGACCTAATCCTAACCTACCGTATGTTGATTGGGAACCTTGGCCCTGATTTGTCCATGCTATCTAGCCCTGCTTGATTAGCTGGTCTTCGCGGGCACTGTATGAAGCTGGACAAACCGCAGTCTCATCGAGTTAGAGCGAAGACACGGTTATTACGTCGAGTCATCGAGCGCTGGAACCTGCTTCCAGAAAATTTTTCAAGGAATCTGCGGTTAAGGGGCTTGAGCGTCAACTAGACGCTCTTGGGTGGCAACACGAAACCTTTCCTTTTTCCTGACTAATTCCCATCTTCATACTTCGATTCTATTTTCTTTACATTTCCTCGCCGTTAATATTATTCTTTTCTTTTAACTGATTTCCCCTACTCTCTTATCTTCGCTTTTTCTTCCTCTCTAACTTACATCACGTAACTGACATAGCTGGGACAACTAATGTAAGGAACGTGGGCATAAAATTGGTTGACCAGAATGCTTTTTGGGCGTTTTCCTTTTAGAACCATCAAGAAGTCGGAGAACACTATCAAGTCCTGGATCGACGACCCGCTTAAGAAAGAACACTTACGTGATTCATCCTATCGTTCCAGTCCCACTCGAACTTGAACTTGAGTACCACAAAACCATTTGTAACTATACACAATTTTTGTTTTAGGCAACATAACATTGCCGAAATCTCGCCAATCTCCCATTTTACATGTATTATGCATCAAACCTGCAGGAGTACGTAGATTTACACCCAAACATTAATTCAGGTATGCATTTCTTACTTACGAACCTACCATTATTCCCTACTACCTTCATTAACCCATACATGTATACAAGCATAGGCATTTACGTACAACATGGTTGGCGGCATCCGGTTTCGGATTTGCCTGTCACTGTGGCAAGCCACAGGACGCCTGCGCCTACAGAGGGACCATGGGTGGCTTGCGCTGCACCACCCACAGCTCCAACCACACACCCCATATTCAGTGTAAACCCGAAGGAATAAGACCGGGAGGCCTGCGGATGGGAGCCACGTTTCATCAACGGAGCCGGCCCACACTCCTTCACAGGCAAACACAAGCACACTGTATTTGGGGAATCAACCGCACACAAGGCGGTGGCTGGACCGTAGTCCGCTCCATACTGAGTGCATGGAACCACTCTTCGAGCTTAGCACGGCCACAAGGACCGTGCAATCCGTCCCCTCCAGCAACGACCAACTGTCTCCTGGAGCCAGTATGGACGAGGTAGTGGGTAATAGACAGGTAGGCACCTTGTCAACATGCACATCAAGCGCAGCCACACCGGGGATATCAAACAACAGCCAAACACTTGAGAGAGGGAGAAAGAAAAAGAGAAAGAGAGAAAAAGTCGATTACTGCATAAGGAAACATCAAGCGCATCCACACCGGGGATAGCACGCAACAGCCAATCACTTGAAAGAGACAGAGGAAGAAAAAGAGAAAAACTCGATTAATGCGTAAGGAAACTGTGACATAAACCTTAATTAAATAGCATACGTAATAAGTTGTTTACAAACAAATCCTAGCTAAGTGCACGAGGTCAGGAAGTTTAGTTCACGGAATGCCACGAACACAAAAATGTTATGGAAATCGAATACAATTGGCTGAAGCTATGTGTGCAAGTTAATGGAATAGAGTACATGGAGATATTCATATGAGAAAGGAAAGCAATAGGCACAAACTGTAAACCCACCACCTGAAATAGAGAGACTTAGCATGCAAGCACGCGGTTAGTAAATCGAATTCAGCGTGCCTACAGACGCTGCGCCGGCTCGTCGTAATTCTCTGCAGGATCCGTCGTCGCTTCTGCAGTGGCACCAAAGGACCTAGTTCATCGCCCATTAGACATTTATCCACTACA
>OX104064.1:30754323-30819202 GCA_944474145.2 Dicrocoelium dendriticum
GACAATGCGTGGTACTCGTGCTCTACGCCAATCGAGCATTGGGAATATCACCCGAAACCTGTTGTCTCCCATGGCTAGGTTTTACGGGAAGTGGGCCATCGACCACTTCCTAACCTTCGGAGAGGATGGACTAGGATACTGCCAGGGCGCCCAATCCTGACAGGAGAACGGCTCGGGTCCTCAGCCAAAGCCTTCGATTAAATGAACACCAGAAAGGCAGCGGGTCTAGCACATGGTCAGTTAGCTGACTCATGCGGATTGGTGTCCTGGATCTTAGCAGGGAGAAGGGCGAAACCTAACTCCCACCCAGCGGTCGCCACGTGGAGGCGCCCAGGACATGAGACTATGGCGCAACAGTAGCAGCAGTGGGTAGAACATCTGTCAGGATCTAGCCACCACCAGCCTCAGCGCACCATAGGCTCTCCCGCCGCGTACAACATATACATATATATACACACGTATATATATATGTGTATACATACAGGCGGGAGAGCCTATGGTGCACTGACGCTGGTGGTGGCTAGATCCTGACAAATGGTCTACCCACTGCTGCTACTCTTGCGCCATATTCTCATGTCCTGGGCGCCTCCACGTGGCGACGGCTGGGTGGGATTTTGGTTTCGCCATTCTCCCTGCCAAGATCCAGGACACCAATCCGCATGAGTCAGTGAACTTACCATGTGCTAGACCCGCTGCCTTTCGGGTGTTCATTTAACAGAAGGCTTTGGCTGAGGCCCCGAGCCGTTCTCCTGTCAGGTGTGGGCGCCCTGGCGGTATCCTAGTCCATCCTCTTCGGAGGTTAGGAAGTGGTCGATGTCCCTCTTCCCGTAAAACCTAGCCATGGGAGACAACAGGTTTACGGATTATAAGCTCACAGCTCGATTGGCGTAGAGCACGAGTGCCACACATTGTCTCTGACGGTGGGAGGACAGCTCCGGGTGTTCAATGGTTTGCTACTGCCCGCCTCAAGCCAGGCAGTCCCTGGTCGAATTGATGCAAACCCGCCAAAGCCCAACTGCGTCTGGCCGTGGTCGCAGGTGCGTATCCTGTTACGGTCGCAAATCATATAATAATTGTTCCAGTACCTCCAAGGCTGCGTGTGACGGCCGTCAAGTAGATCCCAATCTGTCTCTGCAATCACATTCCCGAGCTGGATCTGCTCCCCACTGCCTTGTGGGTAAGGCTATTGAGCCAAAGGCTCCGGACGGAGTCCCTCAAGCAAACCTCCAAACCACTAACTACCTTGTGGGTCAGGCTATTGAGCCAAAGGCTCCGGGTGGAGTCCCTCAAGCAAACCTCCGAGGCACAACGACCATCTCGCGTGCGATTACCCACCAATGCAATCGTATGCCTGCGCGCAATGCACTCAGCATCGGGTGCTGGAACGTGCGCACACTACTGGACCGGAACTCCAGCGAGCGCCCTTAGCGACGCACTGCACTGGTCGCGATGGAGCTGGTGCGCTACAACCTCGGTATTGCGGCGCTCAGTGAAACTCGTCTTGCTGAGCAAGGTAAGTTACATGAAGCAGGTACTAGCTACACATTCTCCTGGGTGGGGAACGCCGCCTCAGCACCACGTGAACATGGGATCGGACTTGCAATATCCGATCGCCTCCATAGCCAGCTGGTGGGTGAACCAACGGGCATCAGCTCACAACTGATGACTGTTCGCCTACGACGCGGAAGAGGTAAGTTTGCTACTTTTATAAGCACTACGGTCCGACCATGTGTTATCCTGATGACACGCGTGATCAGTTCTACACTGAGCTATCCTCCGTGATACGGTCTGTGCCGAGGAGCGACCGACTATTTCTGCTGGGTGATTTCAATGCGCGCGTTGGGCGTGATGCATCAGCGTGGACAGATGTTATCGGTGCGCATGGCATTGGTTCAGCCAATGCGAACGGTGACAGGCTGCTCTCAATGTGTGCCACTCACGGCCTGACGATCACGAACACTCGGTTTGCACTGAGTGCGAGTGATATAGCAACTTGGACGCACCCACGGAGTGGTCACGCTCACCTGTTCGACTATGTCATCGTACGTCAGCGTGATATGTGTGAAGTGCGCATGACACGTGTACTGCGTGGAGCTGGGTGTGGCAATGATCACAAGTTGGTGCGCACCAAACCGAACTTATATTTTCTTAAATCTATGTACTTCACTCCCGCCGTGAATTGGCGTAAATTTAACATTCTCTGCCTCGGTACTGTGGCGAAACGTACTGAGCTGGAAAGGCGATGGCTACACGCCTGCGTGATGTGGACTGCATAGCCCAGCGGGCGGTCTGCGGCACTACGTTTGCGACCAGGTGACAGCTGCTGCCGAGGAGACCATCGGGCTCGCAAACTGTAAACGGCCTGATTGGTTTGATGAGAACAATGCGACGATCGGCGCATTGGTGTGTGAGAAGAATGCAGCATTTGCTGCACATGTGGCAGGTCCCCGTGACTTGGGGAAGAATAGTCAGTTTCGCAAACTTCGACGGCGACTGACCCGAGAGCTCCGTCGCATTAACAATGCATGGTGGACGGAGAAGGCGAAGCAGATGGTGTGCTACGCCGAACGCCGTCAACACAAGGAATTCTTTGACTCCTTGAAGGCGGTGTATGGACCGAGATTGGAGCCGCTGAGGATAGTGATCGACGGTAGTGCAGGCGCTACCTGCACACAGACTGCAGACATAATGCTGATCTGGCGACAACACTTTGACTGTCTCTTGAACAACCGTTCAGAGGTCGACTGGCCTACACTGAACTGCCTGAAGCAGCGCGATGTGAAGGCGAATCTGGCGGATACGCCGACACTAGATGAGACGCAGAGAGCACTTGCTCAGCTGCGAAACGGTAAGTGTGCCGTAGCCTACAGGATCCCACCTGAAGTATTGAAGCACGGTGGACACGCGTTGTTGACTGCGCTGCATCACTTGGTGCAAGGCGTGTGGATTGATGAGGAGGTGCCTCCTGATCTGAAGGATGCCCTTGTGCTACCACTGTACAAGGGCAAAGTGAGCAAGCAATGTTTCACGAATTATCGTGGCATCCATTTGCTGGTTTGTGTGGGCAAGGTGATTGCTCGAGTTCTGCTCAACCGCCTCGTCAGCCAGGTTGTGGAACCTAACGTGGCGGAGGAGCAGTATGGATTCCGTTCGGGTCGCAGCACTATAGATATGGTGTTTGCGGCTCGTCAGTTGCAAGAGAAGTGCAGAGAACGATACCAGCCATTGTACTCGCTTTTGTTGACTTCACCAAGGCATTTGATACCATGAACCGGGAGGCATTGTGGCTGGTGTTGGGTAACTTTGGTTGCCCGCGTAAGTTTGTAGGTTTAATTGAATGTCTGCACAGTGGTATGCGAGCGAGGGTGCAGTTGAGTGGAGAGACCTCGGATGACTTTACAGTTGTCTCTGGTGTGAAGCAAGGCTGTGTGTTAGCTCCTGCCATGTTTAATATCTATCTTCATACAATGTTGTCTTGTGCTTTTGATGCGGCTTGTGCTTACGGTGTTCGTGTGGAGCACCGTATTGATGGTGGGTTGCTGAACATCCGTCGTTTCGGTGCGAGAACTCTAGTCTGTGAGACAACTATCCGTATGTTGCTGTTTGCTGACGACTGTGCGTTGTTTTCACACAGCGCGGATGAGTTGCAGCACATGACTAGCGCTCTGGCTTCGACAGCGGCCAAATTCGGGCTCACCATCAACACAAGCAAAACTGTCTGTCTCTTTCAGCCTTCACTGGAGGTGCAATCTTCAATAATGCCGCGAATAAATATTGGTGCTGAAGTATTGGAAACCACCTCCCGTTTCAGCTAACTTGGAAGTGTGATGTCGACTGATCAGCAGCTACACGTTGAGTTGCGTATTCGCTTGTCGAAGGCAGCGGCAGCATTGGGGAAGCTAGAGTACCTAGTGTGGAACAACCATCAGCTTACCGTGGGCACGAAGCTGATGGTGTACAAATCCATGGTGCTCTCCGTTCTTCTATAAGGCAGTGAAACGTGGACGATATACTGTCGGGATGTGCGACACCTCGAGCGGTTCCATCAGCAGTGCCTGCGACGAATTCTGCGCATCGGTTGGGGCGCCGGATTTGCAGACACCGAAGTTTTGCGCCGAAGTGGGATGTATACATTGAACTGCATACTTTTATTGCGACACCTGAGATGGCTCGGTCATGTTAGCCCGTATGGATTCAACGCGGATACCGAAACAATTCTTATACGGTCAGCTGATTATTGGGAAGCAGCACGTGGGGAAACCAAAGTTACGTTATTAGGACATGATTAAAGTGAGCCTCTGACGTTCTAATCTTGATTGCAGGTCATGGGAATCGAAAGCGGTTGATCGGCGCGTATGGCGCGAGCTACTCACGAGGGCAGTTTTCGAAGTGTGGGAGAAAGCCCTCCTGCATGCAGAGAAGAAGCGGCAAGCACCGATGAATTGTACTCCATCGACATCGAGCGCATGGTGCTGTAGAACACGCGGTCGCGAGTGCCTTAGTCAGGCAGGCTTAGTGAGCCATGAGCGAGGCCACTCGGGACCACTACAGAAGCGACGACGGGTCCTGCAGCGAAGTATTCAAATCCGGTGCAGCGTCTGTAGATACGCTGCATTCTTTTTACTAATCGCGTGCTTGCATGCTAAGTCTCTTTATTTCAGGTGGTGTGTTTTCAATTTTGCCTTAATGCTATTCATTCTCTTATTAATATCTACCTCTACGCTATTCCATTAATTTGCACACCTCGCTTAAGCCAATTGTATTCGATTTCCACAACATTTTTGTTTTCGTGGCATTTCCGTAGAGTATACTTTTCCACCTCGTGAACTTATCTAGGATTCGTTTGAAAACAACTTATTTCATATGCTCGTTATCTTAAGGTTTATTTCACCATTTCCGTATGCAGCAATCGAGTTATTTTCTTTCCCTCTCTCTTTCTCTCAGGTGTTTGGCGGTAGTTTGATATCCTCGGTGTGGCTGCGCTTGATGTGCATGTTGACAAGGTGCCTACCTGTCTATTACCCACTACGTCGTCCATACTGGCTCCAGGAGACAGTTGGTCGTTGCTGGAGGGGACGGGGTGCACGGTCCTTGTGGCCGTGTTAGGATCAAAGAGTGGTTCCATGCAGTCAGTGTGGAGCGGACTACGGTCCAGCCACAGCCTTGTGTGTGCTTGATTCCCAACTACAGCGTGCTTGTGTTTGCCTGTGAAGGAGTGTGGGCCGGCTCCGTTGAGAAAACGTGGTTTCCATCCGCATGCCGCGCGGTCTTATTCCTTCGGGTTTACACTGCATATGGGGTGTGTGGTTGGAGCTATGGGTGGTGCAGCGCAAGCCATCCATGGTCCCTCTGTAGGCGCAGGCGTCCTGTGGCTTGCCACAGTGACAGGCAAATCCGAAACGGGATGCCGCCAACCATATATATGTATATATATATATATGTATATATATATACATAGTGTATATCTGCCTATATATATATGTATGGTATGTTCATAAGTCAGAAATGCGTACGGGAATTATTGCTGTCTGTAAATCTGGGTGCTCCTTCAAGTTTGATGCATAATACATGTAGAATGGGTGACTGAAGAGATTTCCTCAATGTTACCTTGCCTGAAAGAAATATTGTGTTTCATTACGAATAATTTTGTGGTGTACAACTGTGGACGCGGAGGAATGTTATATTTAATAGTGGGGACTGCAGCTGTTTGTTATTGTGACCATTATTCTTTTCCTGCTGGGTGTGCTAAATGACAAGATTTTGTTTCACGTTAAGTAGTTTTGCATGAAGTGACGGCACGTAACCATCGAAGTACATGGGTACTCATTTCGGAGCCTAACAGGTGTCAGGGGGAATGGAGTTTCCTTAAAAATTTACAATCGTTTAAGTCATATATATAGCTATATATCATTTAAGAGCAGTGGACATGTTTGCACACACGGTCAATTATCTAACAGTTATTAATTAGTTCGGTCACCATTTCGATTACACGGTTATGACTTCCACAGGTAACCTGCACCGCAAACAAATCCCTACTTACAAACCATATGCCATACATTGACATTAACATATTTTAGAAAATTTACCATCTATTTTGGCACTTCGTTCATTTTATGAAGACATAGCTCCGCCAGCCCTAAGCGATAATTTAGATTCTGCTCCTTTTTTAATCACTTGCGTAATGTTATATATTAACTCTTCCATTTTTATTCAGCTTTGCAATTACGCATGTTGCAGTAAAGTTTTTAGCTTTTTGGAGTTCCTGACCTCATTAAAAACCTCTTCCGCGACGAATTACCCCAATAAAACCCATACATATATAGAGAACTCAGGAACCGGTTGTCCTGATGAACAACAGCCCGTATTCAAAAGCGCGCCAGTGGCGGACTCGACGGTCCCTCCTGTGAGTACTCCTTGTTCTGTGAGTACTACGCGGTAACTCGATTATTGGCGTGCCATACTGATCGAGCTTTTCAGCTGAAATAACGTGGAAAACAGTGTTTGAATAAACATTTAAAACGAAATTCGACTATTGTCAAATTTTCTCTGACCCAAGATATCTTGTATCGATTAAAGTGGTACTGGCCAAAGCGTCTTTGGCGCTTACTGGTAATTTTTCCGGTTGTTCCCAGTTTTACTCTCGTTTTGCACCCTGTTTGCCTTTTTATTGCGGTCATTTTTCTATTGTATACGTGTTGTAATTCTACTCTGTTTTCCACATGAACATGGCTGTCTCGCTAGACACCGGGACGGATGGACCTGTGGGGTTCTCGTTTGATGAGTCTATTGCAGCTTGCGGACAGGTTAACTGTTCAGAGCCAGTGACAGATGCATCTGGCGGTATGCAGTGTGACGTCTGCTGCCGCAGGTATCACGAAAGCTGTACCGGCCTACAAGCTGACCAGTACAAAATGCTATCGTCAAGCGTTCACTTTCTTTTCAGCTGTGCTGAATACTGCACTCAAAGATCGACGCGCCCGGCTGTCTCCGGTGCTAAACTTTCAGCGCTGGCTTCAAGGTTGGCAGATGTTTAGGCGGCGATAGCCAAACTCGCTTCTATTGCGTCACTCGATAAGAAAATGTTTGATTTTAAAATCCCTGAATATTTCGTTTGAAAACATTGCATTAGGCGGCAACATTGTTGACGATCCATCCACTGGAGTCTGTCACTCGGTCCTAAAGTCGCACATCCTACCGGCCAATCCAGATAGCGTTGCTGGCTGTCTTCATGAGCCGAGCAAAGTGAAGAAAAAGAGGGTGCGGAAATATCAAAAGCTCTCTGCTAAACCCAGAGAATTAGTTGCCACGGGATTGCAAAACATAACGTCTTTGACAGTCGTAAAGTCGTCTGAGGATTGTACACAGAACTTTCCGAAAATGCTGACCGTCTCGGTCGCCACTGAACCAGCCCGTTCTGACGAAGTGCTGGTAACTGCTCAATGCGATACAAAGTCAACGGCCCCTGCTCCAGTGAACCAGAAGAAGAAGCGGAGCAGATCTGCTCGTAAAACTTTGAAGTGGCTTGAAGGTCCAGGAACTAGTAAGACGCCGGCAATAGAGCGGAAAAGCTACGCTACCGTTGCTTCGGCGTCGTTTGTGAAGACAGGGACAGTCCCGCCGCCAGCGGTGAAAACAGCTAGTATAGGTGTCGACTCCAAGGCACGATGATAAAAACACTCCCCGTCGTGCGGACTCTTTCACGCATAGTAGTGTTATATTCCGTAAAGTTGCTGAATCTGCGGCCGCTCTCCCAAGGGAACGCATCTTGGATGACAATTGGCTGAAACTGTGTCAACAAGCTGCTCCCATCTGGCTTCCCTGGTGTCACTGTCAGAAAGCTGACCAGATTGGGGAACGTCCCTATCGCTACGCCAAATCCACGACCCCGACTACTTCGCGTGGTCCTTTCTACCCCGGAGGAACGCAAATCATTACTGCGGTTTGCGTTCAAACTTAAGGGTAGTGGTGTCAGCGTTCAGCCGGACCTACCACTGGCAGATAGATTGAAGTTAAAGGAGGCTATCAAAGACCTCAAAACTAGACGGGCGGCTGGTGAGCAAGGCCTCCGTCTGGTGGGTTTTCAGGTGGTCAGCCGGAAGTTACTTTCCGCCCTATCAGAACCCATCCTGATGGCGCACGACCCAGGGATGGTCGTGCCGACTTCCTTGAGGTAGTACTTAGCAACGTGCGTAGCCTAAGGAACAAGGTGCACGAGTTGGGTCTACTTGTAGACAAATCTCGTCCCGACATACTTGCTTTCACTGAAACGTGGTTGTCTCCGGATATCACCGACGGTGAGGTATGTTTACCTGGCTACGCTCTTCTTAGAACTAAATAACTCCGTTGGTCGCCGAGGCGGATACGTCGTATAGTATGTGAGCTGTAACAGATGTGTTGAGGACCTGCACATTCCAGTCGTCGGATCAGACCGTTGAAGCCCTATCGGCTGTTTTGTGCACTTCCCCTACCCAGTTTACAGTTATATTAATATACAGAAGTCCTGGAAGTTCTTCCTGGGGATACTTGACTTTATTCGCACTGTCTGTGAATAACTGTTTAGTTCTAATTGATTTAAACCTCCCGGAAGTCTGTTGGGCCGATCTTTCTTGCAATTCGGCATTAGGAACATTTGGCGCCAACATCCTTGAACTGACTCTCAAAGTGCCTTTGAACCAGTTCGTTGACTTTCACACTAGGTATATGGACAACCAAATGCCATCTACGTTGGACTTGGTTTTAGCTAAGTCACTGGACTTCGTGACTGACATTTCAACAGGTGCACCTCTAGGGTCCAGCGATCACGCATGCATATCATTTCAATGTGCTCTTCCAAGGCACCAGGAGACCGTTGTTGAATTACTTCCGAATATTTGGCGGGCGGGCGGGCTTTAGTGCAATGCGAACTAAAGCTTCAGTTCTGAACTGTGAGATCTCGATGGCTGACGCTGTCCAGTTAGCCTGGGATAAATTTAAAGCATACCTTACGGAGGTTTCCACTCGTTATATTCCACTCATGAGAAAATGAGGGTTAAGGGCACAGTCTCCATGGATAGATACCATAGGCAAGTACCTACTCAAGAAACGGCCTAGGTGCTGGCGAACCTAACAAACAGCTCCATCAGCCAACACCTATGCTAGTTATCGAGAGATTAGCAATTAACGTAAGTAGCATCTCAGAACTGCTCGTCTCCAATACGAGCAGGGTTTAGCGGACTTGACGGCAGCTAATCCCAAGCAGCTTCTGCTTACGCTAAAAGACGCAGCGGGGCAAAACTGTCTATACCAGCTTTATTGCGAGCAGACTGGACCGGTGCGCAAACTGACTATGACAAGGGTTGTATACTTAGTGATTAGTATACTGGGGTCTTTGCTCGGGAGCCCTCTTTACCACAGGTTGAATTGGTTTCAAGAGTTCCAGAGGATCCTTGCTTAGCCGGGATATCTGGTCACGCCCTTCAATGGGTGTCTGCCTTCCTTGAGGGGAGGGAACAGTACGTACCGGTGGGGCGTAGCCTTTTGCTTAGGCAAGCTGTCCTTAGTGGCGTTCCGCAGGGCTCGGTATTGGGGCCAATGTTGTTCGCGACCTGTGTAAATGACTTGCCGGGAGAGCTACGGTTGTCATCACTAATGTTTGCTGACGACCTTAAGCTCTGGAATATAATGGATATCCTGGGGGTTTGTCCTGAGGCAATTCAGCATGTCATGGATAGGCTCTGGGAATGATCTATCTTATGGTTGATGCCCATAAATAGGGCCTAGCGCTCTGTTCTCCGAAGCGGAGCTGTAAATCCTCCCACCCGATATGTTGTCGGCGGTGGTAAACTCCCTGTTGTCACTCAGCAGGTTGATTTATGAGTCATACAGGCATCAGCACTTCATTCTGGTGACAACCGGAAGAAGGCTGCTTGTCGAGGGTTTCGTATGATGAGGTTTATCCGCCGCTATTTCAGAATCTTAACGGCCAAGTTGTTTGTGAAGCTATTTTCGGCATTCTTCCGACCCCACCTGGAACATTGTATTCAGGCTTGTCCACCATGTCTTAATCGAGACAAAATGGACTTGGAGAGGGTGTTACGAGTGGGCACTAGGTTAGTGCAGGGTCTACGGGGACAGACGTATCCTGAACGCTTGCTCAGTTTGGGGATGTACTCAATGCACTACAGAAGGATAAGAGGGGACCTGATTCTCACTTATCGTATTTTGACGGGTAAGATTGGCCCGGACTTGTCCGGGCTGTTTAGTCCCGCTACGTTGCCTATTCTCCGTGGTCACCCAATGAAACTGCATAAACCACGGTCTGATAGGATTAGGACAGAAACTCATCTATCGCGCCGAGTTATAGATCGCTGGAATTCGCTCCTGGAACACGTGGTTAGGGAACCTAAGTTTAAGGGTTTTGCGCGCCAACTCGATGCTCTTGGGTGGCAACAGCAAACCTTTCCTTTTTCCTAGCTGACTCACCTTCACTTTTCAGTACATTTTTAATGACTCAAATATCTTGGTATTCCACTTGCTTAGCTCTTTCCACTTTCTCTTTTGCCTTCTGAGTTTACTTTTTTCTCTTTCTTACTTTACGTAACCGGCCCAGCAGGGACTGCTAAGGCAGGGTAAGTGAGCATTAGTTGGTTGGACAGGGTGTGATGCGGTCTTTGTTTTAGGTCCATCAGTATTCCAAAGTTCGCCAACTCCTGGTTCAACGACCCGCCGAAGAAGGAACACTCACGGGATAATCTTATCGTTCCAGTCCCGCTTGAATTTGAACTTGAATTTCGTTCGTCTTCTGGTTTCGGTAACGTTGCGCCGTCTTCGAGTGTTGTGTGTGTGCTTCGCATTAGTGGTCGGATCTCTATTTACGATCAGCATTCGATTTCTCCATTAGTGCCATCGGACAGGTTTGCTGATTTTTACCTATTGTAACCTGACCGTGAGCAATGGTGCTAAGATCCTATTCTAAGTAAACCTTCAGCGGTTATAACTTTCTCTGTCAGACAATATATTTGATGACCGCGTTTATTTCATTTTTTGATTACTTTTCTCTTTTTTCCTTATGTCTGACTACGCTGTCCCCCTGAACCGTGTAAAAACTCAGTTGGCTTTTCGTTTCCCACCTTTGATGTTTTAAACCCTTGTGTTTACTTTATTTAGATGGAGGCTATCTTCCGATTTCGTAAGGTCATTTTGCAACCATCGATGATTTCATACGTCACCGATCATCTTCCTTCACAGAAAGCCTCAGAGGTCGTCGATATTCTTGATCCGATGCAGACTGCATCGCCGTATGAAGAGCTTAAATCAGCCGTTCTAAAACGCACTAGGGCTTCTGGTGAAGCACGGCTAAACATGATGTAGGACTAGTTAGTACAAGTCCGAGACGGTGCGCGAAATTAAGCTGGGATATCAGAAGGCAATCGGAGTCGGACACAGCGGACTCTATTCAATGGGCTACAATATGAAGCGGACAGATGAAGCGAGACGAGAGCGAACACGTAAGCGCGAGAACTTACAAGGCTGTCGAGTGTCGAGCCGGTTGTAAGGACGATTAAAGCAAGAAGGAATAACGTACAATCGGTTAACAAGTAAATTGTACATGAAAGATAAGTGTTGCATTTTTGGGCGCCACAGAGCTCCCCCAGAAGGCTGAACATAGACGGCATTCGAAATCGAACAGGACTGTTGAAACTAGGTTCGCAAGGCAAAATCGTGCCGAGTAAAAATGAGCGAGCGTTCGTGTCAAGTGGGGGTTCGCCGGCAGTCGGAGTCCGCTGTGCCGTTTGTGATTTGATATTTATTGATTTCAGGACAGGGTGCATTTCGGCGGGCCGTTGGAGCTGGCTAATCGCACAACAAAAACTGGCTAGTCAAGAAAAAGGCCGACAGGACCTCAACCTCTGCTGCTGCCAAACGGTGTGCTTGGGAGTGGTCTCTTCCCTCGCCCCGCTCCAAAACGACCATAGTCCCACCAAGAAACGACCATGATCCCATGGAGAAGCAAACGTCGTCCCGCGAAAAAGCGACACTCCTCCCGCGGAGAAACGACCAGTGTGCGCGACAGGGTCCTCGATAACACTCCTCGTGTGGGCCAGTCAAACAAAAAGGAGGGTATGGAGCATGCAGAGAGGAGAAACTAGAAAAACGCGCGCAGAAAGCGCCTAAAAGAACAAACGAATGATCTGTAGGTTTAAATTTTTGGTTTTTGAACATTTTTGAGAAAGGATTTTCGGAGGTTTATGATGTTTTTGTTTGTTTTCAAAACGTTAATCGACCAAAATTGGGGCAAATATATACAATATCTACAAAGCTAAAAGTATTTACACTGTACATAGTCGGAGAAACGAACGGGCTTACGCACCGCCCGACAACGGCGATTGGTCTTGGGAGGCGGCGGACTACATTCGGGAGATGTAGGGAAAGCTGAAGCTTGTAGACCGAGATTGTGGTCTGGTTGAACTGCACTCGAGTGCTGAAAGCGGTTGCGGTGAGTTGCGACGTCGCACGAAGCATACTAGACGAAGTAGGCGAGGGGTTTCTTCCATAAAGGCGGGTTTTAGACGGTCGTTGGTGACGACTTCGCGTCGATCACCGCGGTTAATAGTGTACGCCTTACTCCCACGATGTAACACCTTGAAAGGTCAGACGTACGGAGACTGAAGAGGCTGTCGAACACCGTCTGCGCGAAGAAGGACGTGTGAACAAGTAGACAGCTTCTCGGGCACGTACACTGGTGTCTTCTGCGATCGGGGAGCGGGTGGACTTAGCGCACGCATTTGGTGAGCCAATCGAGCAGTGTAACTTCCGTAGTCATAAGTGGAAGTACATGGGGCTGGTGCTACCAACTGTCCGGGCAACCGCAGCGTGCAACCGTAGACTAGCTGCTCTGGTGTGGCGTCGAAATCGGTTTTAACCGTGTTTCTTAAGCCTAGGATAACGAGGGAATCGTTTCAGACCATGAGGAATCTGCGTGCGCACGTAGCGCTGACTTCAACTGGCGGTGAAAACGCTCCACCATGCCGTTAGCGGCCGGATGATACGCCGTCGTCTGGACGTGGCGACAGGCTTAATCTTTAAGCAACGTGGCAATGGTTGACGAGAAATGTGACCCCTGATCGGTGGTCACGATGGCGGGACAGCCGTATTGTGCTACCCAGCGCTCCATAAAAGCTTTCGCTACCGTTTCCGAGGAGCAATTTGGAATAGGAACGGCCTCAGGCCATCCAGTAAATCGATCGATGCAGGTCAGTAGATATACCGAGCCTTTGGAAGGCGGCAAAGGACCTACGAGGTCGACGTGCACGTGATGAAAACGTGCGTCTGACGTCGGAAAGGTGCCTAATGGGCTTCTCGTGTGCTTGTGCACATTCGCGCTTTGACAAGGAAGGCAAGCAGGTGCCAACTACGGACGTCCCGATCAACATTGCGCCAAATGAATCGTGCAGTTACGAGCTTAACCGACGCACGAACGCCTGGATGAGGCAAGCCGTGCAGCGTGTCCAACACGGTCTGCCGAAACTCGCGTGGGACGACGGGGCGCGGCGTGCCCGGAGATAAATCGCAGAGTATAGTTTTGTCTGATGCTGCCGCGGAACGGGCCGTATATCCAATGAAGAAGACCTGCGTAGTAGATCAACCTCAGGATCGTTGAGTTGTGCTGTGGCCTTGGCTGCCAAGTTGATAGCAATGCCGGCGTCAGCGGAGATAGCTTGGATGCGGGAAAGTGCATCGGCGACGACGTTGTGCACACCTGAGACATGCCGTATATAGGTCGTAAACTGAGCGACAGTCAAGGTGGCGCGACTCTCTAGGAGAGTATCGGTCGGTAGTCGAGCCGAGCAAGTAAGTCAGGGGTTTGGGGTCGGCGTAGGCGGCAAAGGAGCGGCCTTCTAGGACGTGTCGAAAGTGAGGTATCGCTAGATACACGGCTAGTAGTTCTCTACCGAACGTGCGGTAGCATGTTTGGGTAGGTTGTAGGTGTTTGGATAAAAACGCTTAGGGCTGCCACGTGTCGGCTACTCATTGCTGCAAAACAGCGCCGACTGCCACGTTCGAGGCGTCCGTACTGAGTGACAGTGGTGCGGCCGGATGGTGATGCGCTATAGAAGCTATGTTGGCGATGGCCTCATTTAGAGACTTAAAAGCAGCGAGTGCTGTGGCAGGAAATTCGAACTTCTTGAGTTTCCTTCGGAGAAGGTCCGTGAGGGTTGCATCAGCGAGGCGCAGTTGGGTATAAACCGTCGGTAGAAGTTGACAAGGTCATCAAAACGCCTGAGCTGTTTGAAATAATGAGGTTCGGTGTAGTCGCTGATGGCTTCAATTTTATCCTGCAGTGGCACGACGCCTGCAGAGGAGATACGATGGCCAAGGAAGTTGACTGAATCGACACCAAATGAACACTGCTGCGTTGCTCGTCACCCCGTGTTGAGACAAACGATCAAAAAGTGTTCGTACTCGGCGTATATGCTATTCTCGTGAAGAGCTTGCGACTAAATGTCATCCAGATACGCGTAAACGAAGTCTAAGTTGCGACAAACTTGGTCGATGAAGCGCTGAAATGTTTGCGCAGCGTTCTTTAGACCAACTGACATGCGCAGAAACTCGAACAAACCAAATGGAGTCGTCACGGCAGTTTTAGCGATGTCCGCTTCGGTTACCGAAAATTTGGTCGTATGCACTTACAAAGTCGATTTTGCTGAAGATATTTCTACCCTTCAGACTGGCGGTGAGATTCACTATGTGTGGGATCGAATGGCGATCAGGCGTGGTAACTGTATTCAAGGTTCGATAGTCGCCGCAAGGATTCCAGTCCCCAATGACTTTCTTCTGGACTATGTGCACAGTTGACACCCATGGGCTGTTGGACGGTCTGACGATACCGAGCGGAAGCATGTGGTCGAATTCAGCTCGTGCTGCACGTAGTTTTTCAGGAGCAAACTGTCTTGGTCGTGCGCTAACTGGCTGACCACGAGTGACTATATGATGAGCGACATCTGTCGTGACTGGCGGAAGCTCTGCAGCTGGTCGTACCCGTCGCGGATATTCAGACAGTGGGTTCGCATAATCTGACGGTACATAGGCGATTCGCAAAACGGGACTGATTATCGTGGCGTCCGTAAGAACGCCTTCAATCCCTAGTTTAGTAAGATCGTCTAACAGTCTGTGGCGACCAGCATCAACAAGCAACCCAAAATGTCGTAGGAATGCGATACCGATAATTGCGAATGGTACAGACGCAACCATGAAGACCAACTGAAAACCTAGGCAAAGATTGAGGTCCAGGTTCATCATGCGCTGACCAAATGAATCTATCAAAGAACCGTTGGCCGCACGCAAATTGTACGTAGGATCTGAGTGCTTGTCGTTAGCGGTCGCTGGGATGACGCTGACTTCCGCTCCCGTGTCGATGAGGAACGTCAAGTTATACCACCAACACGGTCTTGCCATATCTCGTTTACGGCTACGGATCTTCTGAAAAAGCCAATTTCCCTGCGCAGCCATATCTCTGCTGGTTCTGGTAATATCCGCCCAAAGGCGTTGAACCTACTTGAAGTGAATTTTGCGGACCCACTCTCTCACTTCTTCCAAAGATGTCTCGACACGATAAAGCTTCCAACCATGTGGAAGCATGGAATCGTCACTCCAATTCACAAAGGGAAAGTCGCACAGATCCGGCCAATTATCGCCCGATAACACTCTTTGCGGTGTTCTCCAAGATGATGGTTTTTATCATCACCGAAGCGCTGATGCATTACTTAGAAGAATGTAGCACCACGGCACCAGAAAAGCATGTATTCCGTTAGAGCTAGTGTTGCACCATAGACAAGCTACTTGCCCGCTCCATTTGAATTAAGACCGTCAACGGCAGTGTGCGGGTTGTCGCAGCATATCTGGAATGGCGAATGTCACGTGCTCCTAACATAATAACTAATGAGAGCAATATGCTGAATAATCATTTCTTTTTAGCTTTCCGCATGGATGCGCACGGGGGCTATCATCCTAGCTGTATGAAAAACAGCTAACAGTCAAGCTGACAACCATTCCCTAACCCCACCCGCATAGGTACGCAATTCCAACAAGCGTGACTCCTGCTCCTCAAAGTGTGGCCATAGTGACCGGGTAATAAAATCGCCGGTCTTAACCTGAAGGCACCGGAAGACAGATCGACAACAGACAGAATAAGATGAACACGGCGGTAGTAGTTAGATTGATGGCTGGCATGTGGCTGACGTGTGGTAGGCTAGTAAGGCTCCACACGGAGAGCTGGGTTGTTGTGAATACAAAAGCCAACGTTTCCGGACCAGTTCAGTTCAAACGAAGGTGCTAATCTTCAAGATTGGATCCTGGAAAATCAGTGTATTTGGTACCTTGAAAGCTACAATTTTTCGCTCAATTCCGCTTCAAATCAAAGCAGGACATAGAACTGGACCCCTATGTAGCTACCTATGAATGGAGTGAGCCAGTGGCCCCGGTTTGTGCAAGTAGATATATTTGGGCGCAATAGATGCCCATCGTGGGCATGGACACGGAGTGAACAGCCTGTGTACAAAACCGAGAGTAGTTGAGTATTCGGACGAAATGACTTCATCCGCCTATTTGATGTATGCTGCAGTGTGCCGCGCGCAAAACTAACTCCGTGGGAATTTATGAGAGAAATTCGACTGGACGTTTGTTGGCATTTGCGCTATGTATGCTGGGATGTCTAGATAACAGCCGGAAACACACGACGGCACCATATCCATAACAGCATACGCTATTTTAATTAGCACGGGATAACATAAGCCACGGACGTATTCACTCACAATGGGTTGATAATTCATTACTTTTGAGAAAACAAGTGTTTCTTACTGGCTTTGTCCTAGGTGCGCGACCTACGACACCATCCGTAAGGTGGGTCCTTGGTGCGTCCGTACTCCAATCCCCATTGTCCCATTCTGCCAGCTGGTTAGTAGTTAATTCAAAGTAAACGTGGGATCAGATCCCACCATGGTAGTGATTCGGAGGTAATTTTGGCAAAGCTGTCCCAGGTGCGTCGCGCACGTTTTGACCTTCAACTCGTGATCCGATTGTGGCTTAAATCCTCACCGGGCTATATTGGCATAATAACACAAACTGTGAATACTATTTACAGCCTAGTGTCCGTGAATGTCTATCCCAGCTAGATATCAGGCTGCTCACACCCAAACTTAGTGCTTGGCGTTTGCCTGAGAATAGTGATAAACACTTATTTACATGTTAGTAAAATGATGCGGATAACATAGCCTTTTAACCTAGGTTGGGAGTCTTGTGTATACAAGAGGTGTGGCTGCACTGACAGCCACGGGTTTGGTCGAATTAACGATTGCAATCAAGATTAGCTCTCAAAACTCCGCCAAATTGCAGGTATGGAGGACCGGGGTTTGGAGAAGGACTCGCCTCCTTACGGTTAGTGATCAATGTCATTATTACTAGATCACCAAACTTCTTGAACAACCCTTGTTACGTTCGGTTGGAATCCATCCATGGGCCTAGGTTGCCCACCATATCCTGGTATATCTTCTAGATCTACGAATATTTCCTATACTCTCCGCAATCTGTGATTAATGTTACAACTTCTGTTTAGTAGTAAGAACTTAGAAGTGACACTGTTTGAAATCGTTTACCTACACAACTTGAGTTGCAACCAAACTGTCAAGAAAAGACGTGTACCAAGTTTACCACACACTGGGTCGAAACAAATCGATCCTCAGGTGCCATGTAGTTGGCTGAAGGTTCCAAGCTGACACACAAACAGGCTCGCTGAAAATCCATAGATTTTCACGTGCTCTCCATCAAATACAAATTACTTGCCTCTGTAATCCCTCACAGACTGACTGGCGACCGTGTAAGCCAGATTCGTGAGGAGTAAGCCGAGTTTCGTCCTGATAGGGGTTGCATCGATCACAAATTTACATTACTTCCGTTGTTGGAGCCCCGTCACATATATTGGCGGCCCACGGTTGTCGTGTTCCCCAACATTATAGCTAGATAAATAACAAAATAAAATATTTTTCTCCACTGAGCGAGGCACGCATGCGCAGACATGATCAGGTTAAGATTACAAAATGTAATCGGTTAATGTACAATGGAACAACGGGATTGTCATATATGTAGATAAAGGAATGTATGTAAGTGTGCATGCGGGCGTGTTTAGCTATGTCTATTGAATTTGTAAATGTGTTTCTGCCGTTTGATTGTGCTTGGATATGGCGCCGGTGTCAAATGGATGCTTGATGGCTGTGGACTTGAAGCTGTTGTCCGGCCTTCAATTCAGTGGATCGACTTGTCCTTTGGGACTGTCTGCTAAGGAAGAGTGTGCCCAAGCATTATGCAAATATTATGCGAGCGCTTTAGGCGCGTAGCTCGGACAGAGTGAGGGCTTGCGGCAAGCTGTCGCAGACCTTCGATATCTCCAGTGGTGTATCACAACGATGCCCGTTGTCACCGTTCACTTCATTGTCGCTATTAAGGAAGTCATGGAAATCGCGTTCACAGGACATTACTTAGAAGGTGTGGAGCTGCTCCCAGGTGAACGACTTCTTGCGTTGGAGTATGCTGACGAAATAGCCCTAACCTTTGACACATCACAAACGTGTCAAGTTGCACTGGACAGATTAGCGCTGGCTGTCAACTGTTCTGGGCCATGCTTTGCACCCCCAAGTGCAAAGATTTCCTCCAAGATTGGCAAGGACTGCCTCCTGCGCTGCCCCTTGAAGGGTATCAGCTAGAAGTCGTTCCAAAATTCAATTACCTAGGTAGTTGCATCAGAGCAGCTAGAATTGAAGTCAAAGTCATGAACCGTATAGTTACAGCTTGAGGTGCTTTTGCTGACCTTCGCCACCTATGGCGCCGGCGCTACCGCACTCTCTCCCTGAAGGGTGGAGTGTACAATGCAGCCGTACTTTCGACCCTGCTGTTCGGTTATGATACTTGGCCCCTTAGATCAGCGCACATAAAGAGGCTAGTTACCGACCATCGGTGCCTACGCAGTTTGGATCACATCTGATGCCAACACCGCGTTAGCAATCATCGTGTTCGACTATTTGCTTTTGCGCATGGAGAAGAAGCGAACTGTTCAGCACCGTTCTTTTACGCACCAGACTCCGATGGCTCAGCCACGTGTTGCGCATTCCAAACCACCGGCTTCCGAGACATACGTTGTTTGCGCGCCTGGGATGCGGATGGATGAAAAGCAGAGGTGACCAAGCGATGACTTGGCCAAGAGGAAGGAAGGCCTTTACTTCGAAGTTGGCCTCGGTTTGAGCGTCTCGACTCCCTGGTGAGGGACCGAAGGACGGGGAACACGTTTGGTTGGTATTCTTGTTGACATGCCTAGAAGCCGACAACAATGGCTTGCGTGTTGTGAGTTTCTTCGTCCAGCTCCCTCCGTTTAACTTCCCCCTCCAACTCCAATCTCAACTAATAGACATTAGGTGACTTTTGCGGCACAATAGCCGGCTATTAGACCACCGGAACGATGTCTATCCGCTGCTGCTCACTCAGCCGATGTGTTTCTGTTTCACATTTTCTCTTTTCTTTTGTAATGATGCAGCATAGCTTAGATATTTTCTATCTACAGCTAGCGGGTATACTGATGATGATGCTGTCTGTCTGGCTGACGTACATGAACACTCTAATCCCTTCCCCGGTTAAAAATAGTATGTTGTGCATAACCTCTTTTGGTTGGCTTGACAGTGAGTCGCTGCATTGGGAGGCGTGAAAAATTGTGGAATATCTTCTCCCAATTTCCACTCCTCTGCCAAAACCAACATGTTGTTCTGGTTGTGGTTCCATTGGCTTATGCATAGCAAATGTACCTAAAAGAATGTATAAGGATATTCCTGTAGTGTCATTTTATCGAACTTATTCGTGTGCATAACGATTTTTATTGTGATTTACATGACGTGTAGTCAATCGGTTTTGACATTCCACTTCTACAGGACATTACCTTTTCTTGCTTTGACAATTTTTGGAATCCAACCTTTATGTGCATCCTTGAAGTTGTACACAAAGACTGGGTCACCAGGATGAAAATATCTCATGTGAGTACCGTGCTTACGATTGAAATGAGCTGCCATTCTCTGGTCACGCTCATTAGTTTCTTTGCTGGAAATTGCATCTAACGGTGTGCGTAGATGTCGACCAATAAAAACTTCCGACGGTGATTGTTGGTTTGGAAGAACAGGATTTAGTGTTGAACGACACATGCGTAAGAATACATCTAAGGTTGTACCAATATATCCCTCTCCTTTAAGTTTAAACAGACCGCGTTTGCATGTATCCACAATCCTCTCAACCTGTATATGGCAATGAGGATGATAAATGGGACTCCGTATGTATTGTACACCCATGGATTGACAAAATCGGGTTAAGTCGTTTGATGTGAAGTTTGGACGGTTATCAGAGACAAGTGTTTCTGGGGAAACAAACTGTGCGAAATAATGAGTAGAAACGGCAATCGTTGAAGCTGTACTTACTTGAGTGACAAAGACTATTTCTGGCTATTTTGAATATGAATCAACAATAGTAAGAAAATATTGATTCTTCAGTGGGCCTGCACCATCACCATGAATCAGCATACCCGGGGCAGTTGCTTTTGGCCAAGGATGAAGGTCAACGTTGATGGGAGCCTGTGCAAATTTGGAACAACTACGAACAAGGCCTTCAATATCCTTAACAGTATTTGGGCAATAAGCAAAACATCTGTCAAGTGATTTCATTCGTGTAATTCCCTGGTGTCTGGCGTAAAGCATTTGAGTCACTTTGATGCTGAAATTTTTGGGGATCATAATGCGAACTAACAGCGTTACACAGTCGCTCACTATTGTTAGGGCATCTTTGCGCACAAAATATATGTTAATTTCCGTGTCTGGAAGAACTTCTGGCCATCCGTTGCGAAGATAAGATGACTCGTTCTAAACAGCTATCTGTTCGCGTAGACTCACAAATCTCATTGTACGTAATTGGTAAGTTTTGTATGCACTCCTCAAAGATAGATTTTATCTCAGCATCAGCTTCAACTACTGAAATGACAATGTCTTCGTGTGGCTGCGAATTTGATCTGCTAGCAATCAGTCGCCATAAGTCTTCAACATGGCCAAAGCAATCCAAACGGATGTGTCTAATGGTAAAATCGTATCCCAGATGTATTGTTGCTCAACGATGCGAGCGATTTGCGGTGTGAATAGGAATGGCCTTCTTGGTACCCAATATAGACAACAGGAGCATGTGATCAGTGCATAATCTGATTTTCCGACCATGCAACCTCTTGTGAAACGTTCTGACCGCACAAACAGTTGCTTAAAATTTTCACTTTCACTGTACTTCAGTTCATTTGTTGTTAGCGTGCGTGAAATATTGCTGGCCGCTTTTTGCCTGCCATGCGGAAACTGGTGCAAGAGTGCTGCTCCCATACCATACTCTGAAACGTCGGCAAAAACTATGATGGGTAGTTTCGGGTCATAATGTGTAAGTGCAAGATCCGAAGCTTAAATTCCCTTCATTTCATCAAATACCGACTGACAGGCTTGCTATCATACCCATAGTGTGTGACTTCTCATTAGTTCAGTTAGTGGCATACCTTGCGAGATTTTATTAGGGACAAAGTTATAACAATAGTTTAGAAGTCTTAAAAGGACTGGAGTGTGTTCTTCTTCTTTGGAACTTGCAATTGATGGATCAAGGCGAGGACCACTAGCATCAATGATGGAACCAAGGTACGAAACTCGGGACATGAAGAACCCACATGTGTCGATTCACAGGGTAAATCCGAAACTGATTTTGTCAAACACTTCCTTCAGGTGTGCCAGGTGTAGCTTAACAGAAGCGCTTACAATTATTACCTCATCCATGTAAGCCATAGCAAAAGACTACCCGTTTGGCATTGTGTCCATTACTAGTTGAAAGACTGCCGCAGCCCACTTAATACAAAACAGCAATCTGTAGTATTTCCATAAACCCTTTGGAGTATCAATGATGAGAAACTGTGTTGATTCCTTATCAACTTGACCTGTAAATAGGCAACAGAAATACCAATTTTTGCAAATAGTTTGCTACCATTTAACTGTGCAAACAAATCATCCGGAATTGGCAATGGGTATTGGTGAGTCTGAAGTGCACCATTTAGTCCAGTTGAAAAATCACAAACACGTGCACTGCCACTCGCCTTCTGAACTGCCACAGTGGGAGTAACTTAGGTTCACCTTGATTAACACGCCAAATTTCCCCAAGCGACTCAGTTCTGCGTCAATCAATGGGACGGCTGAGTAAGGTATTGGCCTTCTAAGACGGAATATTGGTTTTGCTTCTAGTGCGACATACAAAGTAGCTCGAACTTTGGTGTACAATCCAAGTTCTGGTTTAAAAACGCTAGCATACATTTCCCGCAAGTTTGCCAAAATGTCCTTTTTCACTTTTGCATCAACAGTTACATCATCGCTCAAAGACACATTTCACATGCTTTGAGGTTGTGCGTCACAACTTGTGCTGGTTGGAACATCCAAAATTGTAACTCATCTATCCATTCAATGCCTAATAAATTTAGTTCATTTTCTGCTACAAAGTAACATGTTTCACTGCATGAATTGTTTTTACTTGTGAAACAGTTTAATTGTCCCAAAAAGGAGATGGGCTTGCCAGAAGTGTTCCTAGCACCATGTTTTGTAATACAATACTCCAGTTCTCTAACGCTTTTCCAAATCGAACATGAACTGCTTGTTATATCGGAAGCAGTGTAGGTATGTAAGGCAACTGGGAAATTGTTACTTAATAACGTGATAACTTTTTTACCATGCCTTCCAAGAGGACTATATGTAGTGGACACTAGATTTGACTGCTTGGTGAACCAGGTTGCTTGGTGCTGCTTGAACAAATGGACACAGTGTCCTTCTTTGGGACCTAATGTACCACGATCTTGACATTTATAGAATCGATGTTCACAAAAGCGTGCGAAGTGTCCGGCCTCAAAATTTCGGCTTAGCGTTGATGGTCGTTGAAACCAGCCTCTTTGCTTTGGAAATCGGTTCTGTTCCACATTTGATTTGGTGACTTTATCAACAGAAGTCATAGCAGGATAACAGTTATTTGACTGGAACAGTTGTGAATCACGCTTTAGGTTCATCATGCTGAGATATGATGTGGTGAATACCGTGCAATGCAGTGTCATAGCCAGAGTTCAAGTTTGATAATAATGTTGTTTTGTTAACAGAATCCGCAAGCGATGTTAAGTTAAATGCAAATATCAATGCTTTAAATAGATTGGCTGACATTCTGTTATTTTGAAACCTTCCACATTCCATGTTCACTCCACCTGCATATGTCACCATCTCCGATTCTTCTGTTCTAGTAAGCTTTAAACGATTATAACGAACGCTAAATATGCATCTCCGCTCTCCAAAAATTATGGTAAGCTAGTGCACAGTTTGTTGCAAACTATAATCTCGGGTAATTTTGGCAAAATGTAATTGCAATGTCTTGGGTGTTCAGAACATCCAAGGTTTTGCACCAACAGCCCTACTTTCGCTGATACATCCAATGCTGAACCGTCGGCAATAAAAATGTTCTCTCGTATCTCTTATATCAGGCTAAAACTGCCTGGGTCGTAACCGAATTCTTGAACTCCATTATCCAATGCAATTTTGATTTGAGTATAACTTCCGCTATAGGAAACTTTGATTTGTGTGCTAAAATATTTCATGGTGTTGATCCCATTGACGTTGCTGATATGGTATCACTCGCATGATAAAATTTTGATCAACCATCTCCCTCCCCAGTCTGTTATAACTCCCGATTAGTTTTAAGAACATAGAAGTGATACGTGTTGGGCGGAGCCTGGGATACTAGTCGGTAAGCAATGACACGTAATACGTGTCAAATACGACAGTATAGAAGTCGGAGGCGACTGAACCCAACGTATATTGTGCAGGCTACAAGAATAGGAAGCAAATCAGACAGTGCGAGAAACGTGCAGCGAGGTACTCACCAAAACGGTTAGTGTCAACGGACGTGAAGTCAGTAAAACAAATGGACGTTTGGAAGGTTAAAACAACCGTAAAATCCAATGTTACAAAATACTGAAAGAGCTTGTTTTCCGGTACACTACAAGGGCCTTGATACGTATTACTCGAGTATTGATGGATCGCACCTGTACCCTTATTCCGCGCAAGAAGTGAATAAGAACATACACCGGACGGGACGTGTCAAAAACTGTAATAGATAGCTTGTAGGTTACACCAGATGAATAAGTCGAAAAGGAACCAAGCAGCGCAAGGAAAAAGAGTAGATGAATCAGCTATCGGTCAATCGATCTGTATGTGTCTGTGTTTGCTCATCGGCTCGGCGGTTTAACGGACGACACATGTGTAACATCCCCTCACGTGACCGATGGAATCACAGTTGTGACATGTAACGTTCTATCGGCTTAGGTGAGTGGTGCGGTTTCCGAATAGCAATCGGCTGCCCGATTTCTTCCGTTATGTTTTGTTTTGTCTCCTCCAGATCTTCTGGAACCACTTTCTCTTCCCCAGGGTACGGTGTGATTGGGGTGCGGGGCCGGATGAAATCATTGTGCCTGCGTACTGTCTCTCCACTCTCTAGTTGTATTTCGGCCTTCGTTTCTGAGATCGTAAGCACGGTGCCAGGCTGCCATAACTGCTCATGTGGTAGTTTCGTGTAAACACCACGTTCCACTATCGACTTCTGGGGCTTAACTGGTGCGCTCTACTTTCATGCATACGTTGTTGCTGGCAACGCCTGGTCTGACGAGGGTCTGGAAAAAGTAGGTCTAGCCTCGTACTTAGTCGACGCCCAACCATTGCCTCCCCAGGGCTCTTTCAGATAGACTCTAGCGGTGTGATCCGATATGCGAACAAGAATCAGTCAAGTTTGGTTCGTAACGTGCCATTACGCTGCTTTAGAAGACCAGGTCTCACGGTTTGGACCGCTCTTTCAGCTAAACCGTTGGACGCTGGATGGTACGGTGCGGAGGTCATGTGATAAACGCCGTTGCTCTGCAGGTATTCTTTGAACGCTGCACTCGTAAATTGCGGACCGTTGTCAGTGACTAATGTTTTTGGTATGCCATGTGTAGACAGACTAGAGCGTACGCCATTGATTGTAGCTTCTGCAGTAGCGTTTGAAACAACATGCATATCAATCCATTTGGAGTACGCATCTACTACAAGTAGCAACCTTTTTCCTTCGATCGGACCAAAGTAATCGGCGTGGACACGTTCCCATAGGCTGTCGGGCAGCTGTCAAGGGTGAATTGGGCCCGTTGGGTTATCTGTTTGATATTTTTGGCATGTGTTATAAGTACTCAAAAGTGCTCCGATGTCTCGGTCAATCGCTGGCCACCAGCAGTAGGATCTGGCGAGGGCTTTCATGCGGACAATACCTGGATGTGCATCATGTAATTCTTTCAGTACAGCTGACCTGAGAGTCAATGTAATAACGATGCGAGATCCACGTAGGATACATCCTTCAAGCAGGCTCAGCTCAAATCTACAATTGAAAAGCGGACGCAGATCACCAGGGGCTCTCGAACCCCAGCCACGCAGTAGCATACGTTTCACAGTCGATAGAACGGGATCTCTGTCTGTAGCTTTCCTAACCATGTCGCCAGATATGGGTGTAGTATTCAGGTGTTGCAAAAGTTGAACAAACTCGTAGGGCGCGTCACTTCTTTCCTCCTGTTGGTCAATCTGTGGCAATCTACTGAGCGCTTCAGCGACATTATTGTGCGGACCGGCAATGTATTGGATTTGCTAATTGTAAGCAGAAAGTAGGAGGGCCCAGCGTACCATTCGGGGTGCGTTAAGCTGTTCTATGCCACGTTCCTTACCGAAAAGTGATAACGGTGGTTTTTGGTCAGTCTGAATCTCTGTGACTCCAAAAGGTGAGGCATCACACTGTAGGATGAGGGGTTTGTTGTGGTCGTAATGTACCAAGACTGGTGAAGAAGCAAGGAGACCTTTTGTCCTGTCAAATGCTTGTTGCTCTTCCTCACCCCATGCTCACTTAAAATCTTTTTTGCAGCACGTTGTGAAGTGGTGCTAGAACAGAAGCAAGATTAGGTAGGAACCGACGATAACGTGTAAGCATTCCAAGGAACGAGCGTAACCGGGCTCCGTTACGTGGTGAGGGTGCAGAAATAATGGGTTGTAATTTATCTTTCCGCGCGTGTAAACCATGCTTGTCCAGTCTATAACCGAGGTAGTCAACTGAATTAACTAGGAAAGCACATTTGGAGCGTTTCAAACGCAAACCGTGTTCAGAGAGTTTATGCAACACCCGGTCCAACGTGTACAAGTGCTCCTTTTCTGTGCGACCCGTGATAAGGATATCATCGAGATATGCGCAAGTGTTCGGTATGTCACGCACGATATTGTCAATTATCCTTTGGAAGATCGCCGGCGCTGAGTTAATCCCGAAAGGCAGTCTAGTGTATTCGAATAGCCCCGAATGTGTACTGATCGTCCTAAGGCGTCGGGAGGTCTCATCCAACTCTACCTGCGAATAGGCGTGACTCAAATCCAATTTAGTGAACTTGACTCCTCCAGACAAGTTGGCATACAAATCCTCAATTTTCGGTAATGGATAACGGTCTATGATGGCACCTCGAGTTACTGTAAGCTTATAATCACCACGGATTCGTACGTTACCGTCGGGCTTAAGTACAGGCACTATCCGGGTTCGCCCATTCGGCTTGTTGGACTGGTACAATTATACCTTCTCTTTGAAGCCTTTTCAGCTCGTCTTCCACTCTAGGTCGTAAGGAATAGGGTAGTGTTCTGGCCTTAGAGAACTTTGGTGTACTTGAGTCTGACATATGGATTTTTGCTTTAAAATTATTGAGTCTGCCCAATTGCTGCTCGTCAAACACTTCTGGATATCGTTTAAGGACCGATTCAAAGGTATCCTCCCCACGGAGTGGATAGTATTTAATACTTGTGGTAACATTTTCATCCAATCGCGACCAAGCAAATTGGCTGGAGCCTGAGGCACGACATGAAGTACCAGACTGTGTGATCTACCCTGATGCTGCACTCGTACCTGACACTTCCCAAGTAAATCAATCACTTCTCCTGTATAGGTTCTAAAAACGGTATCAGTCGGTTCCAGGTCGGGTAACGATGAGAGCGCGTTTTTACTAATCAATGTCACCGCGGAACCAGTATCCAATTCAAACAAAACAGGTTCGTTATTAACATGAAGCGTGATCCTATATGGAGACACTTTCGTCATAACTGAGCAGTTTGAAATTATATGGTTCATAAAATTTAGCTGGGAATCTAGGCCCTCACCGTCGTCGGAGTTCAATGATTTGATCGAGACTTGTGACCGTGGGGAACGGCAAACACGTGCCAAGTGGCCAAGTTTTCCGCAATTTCTGCACTTTGTACGAGTATGAGGACACTGGGTGGGAGAAGTGTGCTGATCCCCACATCGGTAGCAGACGAACTTCCGTACCCTGTTTTCAGAGGAAAAGCGTGGTGACAGTTTGTTTACACATTCCACAGGCTGAGGAGGGTTGAAGGTGGATAGTTGGGATTTTAGGTTTTCCCTTTGACGTACAAGGTTACACGCCATTTCCCAGGAAAGGGTTTCTTCCTCCTGTGACAATAATTTTTCCCTTGCACCATCATCTGTAACTCCACCAATTAGGCACTGGATTTTCATGACTTCTGCAAACCGACTTGAGGGAATGGTATTTTACCGGCATTCCGGTGCAGCTTGAGGAATGCGTGCAATGAAATCATTTACACTTTCTCCGCATCGTTGCTGTAGCTTAAAAAAGTGATAACGAGCGAAAAATACACTTTTTTGGATTCCTCACAATTCCTCAAACAACTGGATCACGTGCACAATACTGGTCTTAGCCATCAAGTTCATAGCGTCAAAATGACGTTGTCCTTCTGATCCAAAGGCTTGGCGGAATAACATAATCCAATGGATATCGGATAACACGATAGAGGGGTTTAACACAGGAAAGAGAGTCATTTGATTTTGGAAAGATGTTTTCCACTGTATCCACGACTGTAGAGAGGGTTTTTCTGCACCATCAGGCCACAGACATGACAGTCCCGCAAGAGGGCTCGTAGCAACCGTCGCCATTCTGATACGTATTACTCGAGTATTGCTGGATCGCACCTGGACCCTTAGTCCGCGCAAGAAGTGAATAAGAACACACACCGGACGGGACGTGTCAAAAACTGTAATAGATAGCTTGTAGGTTACACCAGATGAATAAGTCGAAAAGGAACCAATCAGCACAAGGAAAAAGAGTGGACGAATCAGCTATCGGTCAATCGATCTGTATGTGTCTGTGTTTGCTCATCGGCTCAGCGGTTTAGCGGACGACACACATGTAACAGGCCCCCTAGAAGGCTGAAGAATATAAGCCTTTGATGGAGCTGTTAGTGGGAGAAACGGAAGTTGAGGGTGGATGCGAATATGCAGAGACTTCAGTAAGTGCTTCCAAAGGGGGTGTGTAGCAGAGTTCGTTGGGTCCAGGCTTTTGCATCATCGGCGGACCGTCGGGGCGCGCTGGTCGGACTGCAAAAAGCTGGCTAGTCCAGGTAAAAGGCCGACAGTATCTTCCCTTTGCTGCAGGCCCGACGGTGCGCTTGGGAGGTGTCAATCCCCCACCGCATTTTAGTCCACGGTCCTCGCCCCACGAAGAAATCCGGCGTCCTCGTCGGCAATGCGTGGGCGGCTTTTGGGAACCAATCCGTTCGTGGGTGTCTGCGGTCGTGGGCGACTGTTTGTTCCTTGGGTGAGGAAGGAGGCATTGGGGCGGCTGGCGAGTCACACCGCGGTTGTTTTGAGCCGGTTGGCGAGTCAGTGGAGAGTTGTCTGGGCAGTTCCGGCGGTTGAGTTTCTGGAAGGTAGAACTCAGGGAGGGTGGGCAACGGTCGGGGGAGTGGCTTGAGGCCGGAGAGGGAACATGGCATGCATGCTAAAAGCAAATACGCTTTTTAGGTTTTCAAAATGTTTTGGGTTTTGTGTCGATTTCGCAAAACGTTTGTGAACAAGACGCACGACAACCACCAAAGACGAAAATGACGTGTTAATGGAAATAGAAAACGTTTACAAAATCTGAAAAACGGACCGGATGTCTGACCTGTCTACCGCGTCGGTCGGTTGCCTGGGGTTGAGGCGGAATAGGTTGCGGATCAAGGGGTACGGACGGTTCCGGGCTATCCAGTGCTCGGGAAGTCACCACAGACGCGGGTGCTTGTGCGAGAGCATCAAGATGGGTTGCAAGAGGCTCATCAAAGAAAGCCACTTTGAGGCGGTCGATGGACACCGTTGTTCGGTGATCATTCTGGTCTAAAGTAAAGTGTTACGGAGTCCGTTGCAGAACAGTGAAAGGGCCAGTGTAGGGGGGCTGGAGAGGGCACCGCACTGCGTCGGTTCGGAGGAAGATGTGAGTGCGGGTAGAGAGTCCACTGTGCATTTGCACATCTTTAGTCTGTTCTCGGGGCGGGGGCGGGCGTAGTGAACGCATGCGTTGAGCTAGGGAGGACGCAAAGTTAGGCGGAGGCATACCCGACGATGCGGGAGGTGAAACGAATTCCCCTGGTAACTTGAGCATCGTGCCGTAAACCAGCTCTGCTGGTGCACTTTGCAATGCAGCTTTGATGCTGCTGCGAATGCCTAAAAGAACGAGCGAAATGTTTTCGCTCCAGCTAGGGTCGGAGGAGGCGCAGAGAGAGGCTTTAAGCTGTCTATGGAAACGTTCAACTAACCCGTTGGCTGCTGGGTGATATGCTGTGGTATGGATGCGGCCACAGCCTAAGAAGTTGCAGTATGTATCGAATTGTGAAGATTCGAAAGGCGTTCCTCGGTCAGTTGTGATGGTGGATGGGCATCCGTAGTGCGAGACCCATCGGTCCAAAAAGGCCCGGATAACAGTCGCAGCTGTGCGGTCTGTTAACGGAATGGCTTCTGGTCATCGGGTGAAGCGGTCGACACATGTAAGTATGTAGACGAATCCGTGTGAAGGAGGCAATGGACCTACCAGGTCTAAGTGTACATGCGAGAACCGAGAGTCCGGGGCAGGAAATGAACCAAGAGGACTGCGGGTGTGACGATGTACTTTGGAGCGCTGGCATTGAAGGCAGACGCGAGCCCAGGTACGAACATCTTTGTTTACGCGTGGCTAAACGAAACGTTCGGTGACCAGTTTCAAAAATGCAAGAATACCAGGATGTGATAGTAAGTGCAGTGCGTCAAAGACTGTGCGTCTGAAGGAGACGGGCTCGAGAGGTCTACGACAACATGTGGAAGTGTCACAAAGGATGGTTCCTTTCGTGGTTTGGAGAGGAACAGGTTACACATGCAGCGAAGTGGACTGCAGAGTGCGCTGTATATCTTTGTCTTGAGCCTCAGCCGATGCCATGGCGGCAAGGTCGACGGTAGGCAAAGACTGCAGAGTAAGGTTGACGCGTGAGAGAGCATCGGCGACGTGATTGTCGACACCTGAGACATGACGTATGTCAGCAGTGAACTGCGTGACAAAGTCTAGGTGTCTTGTTGTCCGTGGTGAATATTTGTCGCTGGCAGAGTTGAACGCAAAGATAAGAAGCTGGTGGTCAGTGTAGACCGTGAAAGCGCGGCCTTCAAGTGTGTGCCGGAAGTGACGAATCGCTAGGTAAATGGCCAGCAGTTCTCTGCCAAACGTGCTGTAGCGGGCTTCCGCTGGCTGCGGGCGCTTGGAGAAGAACCCAAGGGGTTGCCATTGCCCAGCAACGTGTTGTTGGAGAACGGCTCCTACTGCGACGCCTGAGGCATCAGTCATTAAAGAAAAGGTGCAGTTGATTTGGAATGAGCGAGGAGGGCTATGTTGGAGGTAGCCTCCTCGAGCTCGGCGACGGCTGCCTGTGCAGTGTCAGGGAAAGCGAACTTACGTTCATTTCCGCTGAGTAAGTCAGTCAGTGGCTGCATAAGCTGAGCGCATTGCGGAATGAAGCGTCGATAATAGTTGACCAAACCATAAAAGCGATGGAGTTGCTTGAACGAAGTCGGAGCTGGGAAGTCCTTGATTGCATGGATCTTATCAGGAAGGACTTCGACACCAGACGATGAAACGCGGTGGTCTAGGAATTCTACCGTTGATTTGCCGAGTTCGTACTTAGTCGGGTTGACTGTGACACCGTGTTGGGTCAAGTGCTGGAAGAGAGTTCGAAGATGCTCGAAGTGCTCTTGTTCCGATGAATTGGCTGCTGAGATATCATCGAGGTAGGAATGTGCGAAGTCTAGGCCACCAGTGGCATCGTGGATGAAGCGTTGGAACGTACGTGCGGCGTTGCACAGTCCAAGTAGCATTCTTAAAAATTAGAACAAACCGAAAGGCGTGATGATGGCTGTTTTAGGAATGTCATTGTCTTCCACAGGTATCTGGTGATAGTCGCAAACCAGATCGATCTAGCTGAAGATCATCTTACCCGTGAGGCATGCGGTAAAGTCCTGCATGTGTGGGATGGGATACCTAGCTGTGACGGTTAGGCGATTGAGTGCGCGGCATTCACCGCAAGGGCGCCAGTCACCAGATTCCTTGGGGACCATCTGCAGGGGCGAGGACCAAGGGCTATCGGAAGGGTGGATTATTTCAAGTTCAAGTATGTGCTCAAACTCCGCCCAAGCTACCTTTAGTTTCTCAGGCGATAGTCGGCGTGGACGGCATGACACAGGTGGGCCACTCGTCAGTATGTGGTGCGTGACTTGGGCTGCCACGGGCAAAGCTGCGTTCATCGGCTGAACGAGCTTGGGATACTGAGAAAGGAGATTAGCGTAGGCTGACGAGGTCTGGGGAAATGCATAGACCAGGGATATAAATGTGACATCGGCTGTGATGCCACGTACGCTGAGTTTTGTTGCAGTGTCGACTATCATCTGGCGTTTCGCATCGACCAAGAGGTCGAAATGCCTGAGAAAGCCAATGCCGATGATGGCAAAGGGGACTGCAGCGACGGTGAATACCCAACGTAATGTTCGCCGAAAACCTAGGTCCAAGGTAAGCGACCGATGACCGTAGGTGGCTATTGATGTGCCATTGGTGGCACTGAGGCTTGTAAACAGAGAAGCGGTAGGCTCACCCGGCAGTAGGGGAATGACGCTGACTTCCGCCCCGGTATCAACTAAGAACTGGGTATCGGAGTCATAATCCCTAATGTAGAAGTGACGACTTTGTGCTTTGCCGACGTTCGCGGTCGTTATAGTCCGGCGTGGCGGATCATCTATAGCGGAGTAGCTACACGGTTGTACGCACTTACGGGCTTTAGTACCGAAACGCGAGTGGTAAAAGCAGTAACCTGAAGCATCGGGTTTTGTGCGACGGTGCGATGATCCGGAGCGGTTGCAGTGCTTAGGTTTTAAGGTGAGTTCTTTGATCTGGCGCTGAAGCGACGCTATCTGCAATGATAATGCGTCTATTGCCGACGGCGGGCTAGTCGAACCCGTCGTTGTGGTTGCTCCAGCGCAAAGCTGCTTAGGTGCTTTGGTTTCAGTCTCTGGTTGGTGCCGTTCGATGACGCGGTCTGCTAGATCTGCAACTTCTGTGCTGGGCAAGTCACTTGCTATTGCAAGGATAGCCTGTGTGCTTTCAGAAAGGCGTTGCATCCACAGCTCGCGGAGAATCCCTGCGCCTATGTTGGACGTGCCGATGAGCTGTTGCATTTCGCGCAACAAGGCTGAGGGCATCCTATCTCCTAGATGCAGATCATTAAATAGTTGCTGCAGACGGACCTTGTCAGAAGACGTGATTCGCTGAATACCAGCCTGTTTAAGTGTCTCGTATTTCATTACTAGAGGGGGGCAAAGTATGACATCTCTCACCTGCGAGGATATGCCCAGAGGAAGGCAAGATATTAGCTTATTATACATGGCGAAATCAGAAGAAATCTTACGAATATAAAATACGGATTCTAGGTGCCAAAACCATAATAAAGGATCATTCTCTCAAAGGGGAGGGGCAAAGGCAACCGAATTGACCATGGCAGGCTGAACGGCGTTAACCGCGCATGGAGACGGCTTATCCTCTAACTAATCCATTGCAAAAAGCAGATAGAAAATGTGGTAGGTGAGAAAACAATATGATCACAAGTAATGAAACACAAGATAACTGGAACGAGCTCACCAGAATGAAAATGCGAAATGGTGGGTGCCGTGTTCCTGACAGGGGGTCACCAATTGTTGGGCGGAGCCTGGGATACTAGTCGGTAAGCAATGACACGTAATACTTGTCAAATACGACAGTATAGAAGTCGGAGGCGACTGAACCCAACGTATATTGTGCAGGCTACAAGAATAGGAAGCAAATCAGACAGTGCGAGAAACGTGCAGCGAGGTACTCACCAAAACGGTTAGTGTCAACGGACGTGCAGTCAGTACAACAAATGGACGTTTCGAGGGTTAAAACAACCGTAAAATCCAATGTTACAAAATACTGAAAGAGCTTGTTTTCCGGTACATTACACGCTGAAAATGTTTACCTGCACAACTGAAGTTCCAACCAACTGTCAGGTAATGAAGTTTAACATACACTTGGTCGAAACCAATCGATTCTCGCGTGCCATGTGATTGGCTGAAAGCTCCAAGCTAACACAGAAACACGCTCGCTGGAAATCCATAGATTTTCTTATGCTGTCTGTCTGGCTGACATACGGAATCTCTCTAACAATTAAGTTGAATGCAATCCCAATGACAAAGTGTAAGAGGCGTAGTTCGCGAAACAAATGGAGGTAGAGATACTTGTTGTCAATTAAACACATAGCAGTACACCAAACGTACCCACTGGATCATTTTGTCACCGAGACTTAACCCAATTATTGAGGTGTTGGAATAGCCTTGCTTGATAGGCCAGTTGGACTCCCCGCGATCAGTGCAAAGTGTAGAGGATTTTGTTCGGTAAAGATGGGCGAAGTGGGTACGGTTTGCATAGTAGTCTGTGATCACACTGCAGACCTCTGTATTTGCCCCAATCGTGAGCTGCTCGTTGAGTATGTTTTACCTATTGACGCTCCCAATAGCATTTGAATAATCGAGAAACAGCAGGAACACCGCTCTGTATTTTTCATCCAGTACGGATGATACCGAATACACAAGATACGATACAGCACTAAGTGTGGAGCGGTTGTGTTTGTAGGCAACCTGGTCTACATCTTCTGTATGGGTGCACGTGAAGATCAGAAGTACAAGAAGTTACACAGAGTTTAATCCTTGACGTAGATGCAGTCGGACGATACTTTGAGATTCCTTCTTGGGCACAGGCGTTATCCTTACACGTCTCTAAATGTCAGGCATTGTGTCACTCATTAGACGGCGGTTCAATAGAGCGGTTAATGGTACCGCTGTATAATTCGTGCATTATTTTAGAGCCAGTAGGAGAGAAGCATTAGGTCCAACAGTCACGGTAATCTTTAATTTGTTGAGTTCTCTGTACAGATCCAAGTGATCAAGGGTAACCGCAGGACAGGTGTTGGGTAAGGAGAGCAGGGAACATATACCTTAGGCAGAAGGACAAAATTCTGCATTGAGTCTATCCACATTACATTATCAAGAGGGTTTAGGGAACTTTTGCCACACGGTTTCCTTAAAATCCACCAAAGGTCGCGATAATCGTGATTACAAACACGGCTCCAATGTACAAACTATTCAGTCGTAACCCCTGACATTATTGCTAACGTTAGTCGTTTAGTTTTGGCAGGTATTTCGTACTTATATGCCTGTTCTTCCTTTCGCCTATGTCGCTCCAGTAGTGGCGAAGAGAATTTGTTCATGAGTAGGCAGCTAGTTTCAACGGGATAGAATAGATCAAAGCAGAATTGGATATATTCGGTAAGATGTTCACTCTCCAACGACAGGTTTTTGTCCATGAAAACTGAAAAGTCTATTGAAGCCAGCATCGCACGGAGTCTTGCAAAATTTTATTCTGAGCAGTCTCGCCATCTGACGATCTTGAAGGGCTAGTTTGTCGAAGACACAATTTTGGTCTTGCTGTGAATAATTGGGCAAATCTTCAGGATACAATGGTTTGAGCTACCGAGAGAAGCTCTCTCGTTAGAGTAGAAAACAACTGAGTTTTGATCGTCAAAACAAAATTTAACTGCAGCAAGTCTGGTTTCGAAGGATACCGTATTTTTAGACCAATTGTCTTTATGAACATCGTCTCACATTTGTTAGTCACTGGCAACAGACAGAGTACTGAATTTTAGGCAGTAAGGTTGATGAGCAATTATCTGCAAAATTTTTGAGCTCAGTCACGGGCCACGTAGATTTTTCCAATGGCGACGGTAAGAAATCCATTCAGCAATTTCGGGTTGCCATCGATTAAATGATAGCTAATTTTTGAGGTTATGTAGAGAACAACCTCCTCGTGGTGCCAGCTGGGTGTTTCGGGATTTTCCCGTTCCAGTAAATGGTTCGACGGCAGTGTTCCAGGATGTGGTGGGTTTTCGCCTGGCAAGCGCTCTCCATATAAAAAGCCACATATGTCCATTTAACAACACTGTGACGTGGCGGACGTGACTCGCCACTAAATAAAGTCACTGACCCTTGCTTCATCCTGGAGAAGCATTGTATTCCAGCAACGATATGCTGTAATTTTGTGGAGCAGTTGTTCCATGTTTGGCAAAGGAACAAACGAAGGCGTATGAACTGAGCAATCAGTCACCGGCTCCCAATGGGCCCGATGCCCTGAATTCGCTCCGCTTCCTTGCCTGCAGGCCATTCAGCCAAAGACTTGGGATGGTGTCCCCGAAGTCAACACGCTACTTCGGCTTGGGCAACCGGGTAGTATCTCGTCCTCTGACGAAACCATGGACATTGTTGTGTTGCGTTTTCTTTTACTATTTCTGTACCTTCTTTCGAGTCCCATGGTTTCTGATGGCGCTTGTCTATTCGTAGACCTTTGCAAAACATATATATATATGTAGAGAGAGAGACAGACAGAGAGATCAAGGTAGTTGAATTACAGTGTGATTGGTTCACATAATTGACAACGCCTAATCCGAGATTACGGCTTTCCAGGGCCATCGGACCTTACGACGCGAAATCCATGGGGTTGAATAACCTCGTCATCCACATCAACATGTAACCAATTTTCTTGCAGCATTGCAATACCTGCATTTGTTTATTCCTTACGCTGTATAGCGGCACTGGGTTCGGCAACATTTCCAAGTAGGCAGTGTACATTGCTGGAGACACTTAGCGGAATTTACTCTTCATTAATTGGTCAGTGTCTAAGTCCGGCTTGCCAGTTAGCTCCGTACTTTCTTCTTTTCGTCCGATGATATTTCTGATTATGTGACGGCATGCAAATTAAGGTGCGATTTCCGTAGCGTTTTTGAACGATTTTATTCATTGAGTTCTTTGAGTAGTAGAGAGCAGTAGGGAAGTCCCGTGTCAGCTCTTTCTCTTTCCGGTCTTTCAGAGATTACAGGTGTACTTTTTGCGGTATCGCACAGGATGTGTTAGTATCAACAATGCAGAATCCTGGAGTGCTCAGTAAGTAAGTGCGTAACAAAATTTTAAACCTCGCTTCTGACTGCGCATTAACAATCGGGTCCAGCAGTTGTTTCCAATCGTTGACTATCCGAGTAGAGAGAAACTTCTGAACGGACTTTAAATCTCCTTGGCTTAAACAGCTTCCAGCAGTGATCTTGAGTCAAACTGCCAAGTCTAAGCTAAAAAAGTATTTCAATCCTTTCCCAATTTTCTTCGTAGTATGTGCCCAGTATAGATGAGGGCTCCACGATTTTGGCAATAGTCTAGGGGGAAAAGATTCATCCCCTGGAGTCGGGCCGGATATGGAAGTTTGCCTAGTCCAGGGAGAAAATTTGAGCCTTGCCACTAAACTTTTCGATCTGGTCACTTTGATAGTGGGACTATAGCTGAAAGTCCGATTCAGTTATTGGAAGGATATGGGAAGTGAAGAGAAGCCGGAATAGCTGCAGTGTAATTCTAGAGAATGATCTCATTATGGCACCCCACCTCCTGTTCGCGTATGCATTGTCGAGAGTAGTTTGGGGATCAAAATATGCTCTTGTCCCCAGGTCCTTCACCTGAGTGTCTGTCTTGAGCAAGAACCCGCCAATGTGATAAGTGCCCAGTAATTTTGCAACACCAGCTGGCAATCCAGAACACTCATATTTGTTGACCGGCAAACGCCACTTGATAGACTAGGAGTGCAAGTGAGCTAGCGGTTCCTGTAATCGGTTCGCGTCTTCGAGTCTGGACACTTCCGATCATGACTTGAGGTCGTCGACATGGATCAGACGGTCCGGTTGTAGCACGCTTGGTAGGTCATTGATGTGGATTTTGAACAGTTCCGGTCCGAGGAAGGAGCCTTGTGGAACACCATTGGACATAGGCACTGGGAATGAGGTGATTGCTTTCACCCTGACTTGCATGCGCCGACCTTGTAGGAAGTCAGTGATCCATAGTAGGACGTTGCCTTTTATGCCAATCCTGCAGAGATGAGAGATTAGTTGCTGATGAGGAACTCTGCAAAAGTGGGTAAAATTGATGAATACCTCCTTTGAGCGTTTTTCAGCGTCCACCGACTTTGGACACTTCTCTCTTGCGACAAGCAGGTTAGGGTTGCAGGAACGTCTCCTTCGTAAACCATGCTAAATAGACGTGATGTCAAGATCTTTGCAGTGTCGCTAGATGGTACATTTATTGAACTTTTCCTTGATCTTGCAGGCAACCGACGTCATGTAAACCGGCTGATAGTTCGCAGGATCCTGGCGGTTTCCAAGCTTGTATTTCGACATAAATACACCGGTCTTCCAGTCGGGAGGTAGTTTGCTAGCATTAAGAGAGGGCTAATAAGCTTGACAAAGTGGGGCGGCAATGAACCCTGCGATCAACTTTTGAAACAGGGGGTGTATACCGTCTGGGTCTAGGGAGAGATCTGATTTCTGTTCAACTAGTAGTGTTTAAGTAGCACTTGAATTTATATCGAGATGCTCCATAGGTCCTGGATGTGCAAGTACGTGCTTGTTTGTCAGGGTGTCTCCCATCGTGTATGCTGAAGAGAACTGTAGAGCTAAAAGATCTGCATTGAGGTCACCATCACGCAGTATACTTCCTGGCTCGTTGTTGCGTAACGCAGGTATTCCGCAACAGACCTAAGAGGAGCTGTTAGGGTATGAAAATAGTTTCTTTACCCTAGAAAAACATTGTTTAGCCAGAGTGTACTCATATGGTTGCCACATTTTCACGTTTCTGCAGGGAGCACAATTTCCTGACTGCTTTGTATTTAGAGTACTCAAAATCCAGACGGAAAATTTCGAATTTTTCCCCTAGTTTTCTTGGCTGTCTCATGTTGCCCATGAGTTCTCGGTTGATCCAGGGGAACTATGGAGAAGGGCATGTTTCCAAGTAATGGCACGACCCATTAATAAGTAGCTTCAAATTGGAGAGTTAATCGTTCCAAGCGGCATCGAATTCCAATTGTGTGGAAACTTCCAGTCAAACGTACTCGCTGCCGCTCTTAACCTGGATTCGTCGGTGCTTCAGAAGTTGCGACTGTGTGCGCTCCGGGTTTGAGTGGCTAGACGTTTAGTCCATCTGAAGATCATACAGTGGTCGCTTTTACCAGTGAGCTGTAGTATCTGTAGAAGGGTCTATTCCGAGACATTGGACTGAGTCGGATTGAGCACAAAATCGAGAATGTGCGGAGTCTGGCCGAGAAGAAGCCGAATGAATTATGTTATTTACTGGGAGAGATTCATGTTGAGTGTGGTTTCAAGGAGGCCAGCTTCAAAGGACTATGGAGGGAGGCGGCAGTGCGGCAGGACTCCGTCGACATCCGGGGCATTGAAGTCACTCGAAATAAGAAAACCTCTACAACTTCCATGCGTTTTGTCTAGCACAAAGGTACCATGATCCCACTGGGCTTTGTAGACAACCCCAAAAATAAGAGATTTAAAGCCATCATTGATCCTGCACCAGAGCAGCTCTGCACCACTATCAGTGCCGCTGAGGGCTTCTATGTAATGAATTGTACGACTCTCACTCCAGTAGGGAGCTACGCCCCCACCAGTCCTTGTTCCAGAGCGGTCAGCACGGCAAACTTGGCACCCTGGGATGTAGACCTAGGACTTGGAGAAATCTGAGTTAACTGAAGACTAAGTGAAGGCCAGCAGTCCGGAAAGAGCTGCGGTTAGGACGTGTACCTCATCCAATTTGTCCCGGAGGCTGCGAACATTTACAACCGTAACCTTCAGTCCATGCGTCGTTCTTGTTTTAGGCCCCGTGGAGGACGAAAACTGGATTCCAGCTGGACCTCTGGAATTTATTCACTACCTGAAAATCCCCTATTTGCAAGTTGGTCACCATTTGCTCTGAGGTTTCGTAGTTCCTTAACTGCGTTCCCTATTTTGGCTCGGTCTTCTGGGGAGAGAACTCTCAGCACATGAAGCTTTTTCCCTTTAGAAGTGAGGTCCGTCCGAGTATATGGCGGCATTGTTCTGCATCCTGACAGACAATTCTGAGAGGACGAATGTTTGTGGGGTCTTCCCGTCTTTTCTAAAGGTGAAATGTAGCGACAACGTTAATCAATTTTCCCCACTATCGATCAGAAGCGGAACCATGTGCCTTAGAAACACTTGCTCGTCCTGTATTCTTTCAGATGGTGTCTACTTATTGAACTCAGGAGCGTCTACGATGACCGGACACCGTTCACGGGTATGACGCTTGTTCCCCTCAGGTGTAGGTGATCCCTGTCTGCTGGGGTTAACCTTGATCGGATCTTCCAGCTGCGTCAATCTGTCCAAAGCAATCGCAGCTGGGATGAAGTAGGTTTCGGTACCATTTTAGAATTCGGAGTCTCTTTAGCCGTCGTGTTGTGCACAGCTGTGGCTGGGGTGACTGAATTTGTTGGTGCACCACTTCTTGCTACTGTTGCATATGTCTTCGACTGTGGCACCTTGGCCTATCCATCAATCTTTGGTGCGATTGGAGGAGAGTCGGAAAGGAGTCGACTCCGCTGTCGCGAGGTGTCCGCATCAAAGAGTTGCGTAGAGAGACGCAGGCTCGTCATCTGAGGAGACTGTAGCCTCAGCTGAGGAAGAACGTGGATGAAGCGTCGGTTAATAGGAAGATGGGTGGTTATCGCTCCCTGCAGTTCGGCTTGTGTCACACTGAAATCTGACTACCGCGGAGGTACACTGCTCTAGCTTATGTTACAGTTCATTGTTGATGCCGCAACAAGCTATGTGCAACCATCCATTACATAAGGAGCATTGGACAGCTTTGGAATGAGATGTGACTCCCTTGCTGCATAATACGCATTTGGAAGTCATTACTTACGTTTTTCAATCAAATCCTGTCGGAAGTTGGAGACGGCAATGACCTTGACGATGCTATGTTTCTGGCAGACTAGGAAAACCTTGATGACCTCAGGAGGATCCAAATACAAAAATCCGAGAGCAGTTGGACGAAACTGATGAATCCGCAGTATACAGCGTAAAAATATTACTTCAATAAGCAAACAGCTACGGCTGATTTGAAGGCCCTGCGACGTTAGCAGGCACAGTCAGTGGTTAAATCGCTTATGAAATCAGCCTTTACACCTTTTTCATAGATTGCCAACCGCGAAAAGCGATGCATCCAGATTTTAGAAGCCCTGGTTAAGGTGACATTTTCCCGGTTATCATTAATCATAACCAATGGGTTTACCGTTGTGACGCTCACCCCGATTAAACTGATCTGTCTTTTGGGCTCGTTGTCAGTAGAAGAGGGACGAATAATACTTCACTGGTTATCCTGAACGCGCACTCAGTAGTTTCTCCTGGAATGTATACATCAATCTTGTGAAACCAACGCCGTCAAAATATAGAGCAGCAGACCGAATGGTTTACGGACATGCCAAACCTAATGAGCAGAATCACGGAGTGGGGAAACCTAACAGTGGAATACCAGCGTATTCCTGTGCACCTAATTGTCATAAACAGGCAGCTTGCTGATCATACCACCTTGTGGCCTGTCTCGCCCTATCGGGAATAAAAGTTGCGTTAATCATTTATTTATTTACATAGCAGTTACTTGATTGGAATGTCGCGGGACTTCTTATGGGCTTCCCAATAAAGTACGAAACAGCAAGACTATCGTTCCCAGGTTTGTCGACGTGAGGAAAACTTGGTTCAGCCTGTTGAGCATGCGCGGACAGCTCTCCCTAATACTTCTGCATCACCGCGTCTGGCCGCAAGGCACCACGTGGCGTTCCACCTCTAGCGAACTCGGTACAGCGAGCAGTGTCCGAATTGCTCTTCCTTCTACTGAGGCTCACAATATATATAGTTCTAGAGAACGGCTTGGTTAAGGTCTTCAGAAGTCTGACTACGTTATGTTGTAGATGATAAGGGATGGACCAGCACTGCTACTAAAGTGGAATAACTCTCCCGCTGGTACGCTATCTGCCTCCCACAGCACGGATAAGCTGTTTATTCCCAGTTCTTGAAGTCGCGATGATGGTTGTTGTTGTTCAGGATGTCGGGCCGCTATTGTAAGCCACGCTAGTTTGCTCAGATAGTTAAAAGCGTATTAATAAATCTGCATTCCATGAACAATGTCTGTAAGCCTTGAATTCGTCTGGTTCTCCAGTCAGCGTAACGAGAGTAGCCGCCTGTGCTGACTACATACTCGAATGCTCGTAGTAATTTTTGCTTTGTAACTACTTGCATATTGTGAATAGATCAATAATTTCGCCTCATGGGTGCGATTAACTGCCATGTCGAAAGTGAGGTAGCAATAGAACCTACCACTCCGCTGGCCTTCAGTTGACATGTTACACCGAGTTGAATTATGTTACAGTGATAGGTTGTTGCTTCGATTTCCCTGGCCTTTGTTCCAGGAAAGCAGTGGGTCAATTTTGAATTCAAGAAAGTGCTTTATGCTCCCGGGGGTGGAAATTCAGCTGTTACGCACACGCCTTCGGCATTGTAAAAAGTATACACAAAAAGTAATAAGCAGCAAATACAGCAATATTTTTACGAGGTGAGTTGCTTGTAAGCTCCATAAGGACTGAGGTATGTCTGCACATAGGGATTTACGGTTGAGTGGTAAGCCCTTGTACGGGAATAAATGGAGTTGTACTTTTGTCTGGTTGAGGAAGTTGGTATACAGTCAGTCAGTGCACCATAACGGGGGTGACTTGCATCAGCGAGTCATTTTGAAGCAGGCCTTTTGCGTTAACTGAAATGAATACACACAATAATGTTACCAAAGGTTGACTTTAGGATACCGCCACATCGAGACATTAGTGTAAATGACCTATCTGTGATATTGAAATGCTTCTTTAGGAAACTGGGGAATGTCACAGGGGAGCAATAACTTCAGTAGGGTAAGCCACAGGCGGTGATAAATCGCAGTATTAAGTAGTGGGGGACAGCGGAGGATCGCAAACGAGCAGCATAAAATGAAAACCCCCCTCAGTTTAGTAAAAAGTTCGTTCACTTGGAGTGGTCATGATAGAACACGGCTGTGTGTAACACTTAGATACTTCAGAAAATCAGTGAAGTGCAACTGTTCACCATCTATGTGAACTTCAGAGCGATCCATTAGAACTTGCTGATAACGACGATCATAGTGAAGGGAAAAATGAACGTCACTGCATTTTAGTGCATTTAGCGATAAAAAGTGAGCTCTGGACCATAATGTAAGGTCGCCCAGATATGCTCGTAGCTTAACTGAAAAGGCTGAGGTCGGATGCTGGATACCTAAGACCACGTCGTCTACATATGTCAGTGATATCGCGTCGTCAGGAGCAGGAAATGAGACGACGTAGGTAGAAATAGGTATGGTGACAATATGGCTCCTTGAAGAACCCCCGTGGCTGTGATGAGTGGGGATAAACTTTTACTCCCAAGTCGAGTAAACTTGGAACGTCCAGAGAAATAGTCCCTTAGAAGGTGAACAGTGGATGGCTGGATTCCGGTATGAGATAGAAGAAGCTCACGGTTTCCGCTGCTCTAGTCAAGAAAACATACTCGCACGGATTTGATTTTATTGTCCAGTAACATCAGCACTGAATGTACAAGATAGGCTACTGCATTTCAGTAGCTCTCAATATACATTAAGCAAACTGAAGCCGATCATCTGGAAGAGTTTGGGTCATCATCCTTCCAAGAATAATCTTCTCGAAGTGCTTTAGGTTTACTGAGGCGCAAGCAATTGGCCGGTATTTATCTGAACCTTTCTTTGGCACCAGTGTAATTCTAGCATTTCTGCAATAGTCAGCAATTTTACATTTCTGTATGCACGACGTGCACAAGTCAGCAAGACCCTTGGCCAAGGAATAGGCAGAGACCTTGAGGAAAAAGAATGATAATACCTCCAGGCCACTTGCTGAAATTTACCTCCAGCAGATGATACAGTACTGTATTCTTGTTAGTGGCAGATGAAGTGATCATGGGACTGTCCACTCGGCGGAAGGAAGGGTAAGAATTGAAGTTAGGATTGAAATAACAAAAGTTTTGGGTCACATCTTCATGGTCCACGTTTGTATTTGACTCCCGGTGCGAGACATTACTAAGTTGTTTAAGCATCCGCCAGACCTCTCGGTAGCTATTGTTTCCAAGAAGGGTGTAGACATTTAGATGGTTTAGACGGCACAGCTCTAACCTGATAGAAATAGAAAGAGAATTAACTGCAAAGTGGTCTCTGTGTAGGAACGTTTTCTCTTTGAGCCTAGGAAGGAGTTTTAGACACGGAGATGAAAACCGATCATTACGGACATAAATAACTACCAATGAACAGCGGGTATTAAACAGCAATGATAGCTCGTTATCGAAGCATAGTAGGTAGCTAAATCGCTGTCAAGAAATATATTAAACTCCGTAGATGCAATCATTTCTTGTAGTCGATATATGTCCTGTGGTGTACATTGTCTTCTTTTAAGTTTACGATCTTTACTGCGAGTGCGCTCTACGTGATTTATTTTGCTTTATGCGACAGATAACTTGACTTTTGAGTGACACGAGCAACCCATCGGCCCCTGATTGTACACAATATACAACTTCGCATTGTTTACAAATGTCAGATCTAGGGTTGCTTCAAGTCTATTGGGAGTGTTTAAAACATTTTGTAACCCAGAATCAGTAGGAAAAGTAGTGTCAAAGCTGTTGAAATCTCCAGCGAAAATGCAGAGAGAATAATCAGTATGGTCGAGGACAGTTGAATTGAATTGCTCGTGAAATTCCTCTCTCTCCAGAGGTGGGGCAGCTAGGGTAAATGTAGATATTTGCCAGTAAAGTCGATTGGTAGCCGCTTAACATCTTGGCTCACATTTCGAAAGTAATCAATTAATACTTGACGAAAAGAAGATAAACATACATTTTGATGACGTGCACCACGACGAATTGATATAAGTAATAATTCCCCCGCCCCGGTTGAGATATGTACATTTCCGGCCAGCACGATGGCAACTGAATCCCTCGATCGCTACAATTGTGTTGTCCACATCCTCATAGAGGCAGGTCTCTTGAAGCATAATTACGCCAAGCTTCGAGTATTCACGAGACCAGACTGGGGTATTAATCTCATGCATTTTGCTCACGAGTGATCGGATGTTTGAGCTACTTATGATGGGTATATTCATGCTCCGAAATGATTTCTTTCGTAAAGCGACTCTCTAGCTACCACGATGCTGTTTAGTAGATTTGTTCTTCCTATTGATTAGCTTCGCACCGAGGCATCCTCCATAGGTTGTCTACCGATCCCTTAGTCAATATGTATCCATTTTTCCAACAGGATTAGTCGGCCCATCAGATGAGTTGCATGAAATTTGGCAGAGCTGAGCTCGAATCTTGTTATATGTTGCCAACCACAAACGGATATGCACTGGTGGGAAAACAGCTTACAAAGTGACGCGGTCATGCTCATAAAATGAAGTGTGCTATCACACAGCCGAATATGATACCAGAAGATCATGGTGAAATAAGCAGTAGTTCTATCATGTACTCCCTCGTGATTTATTTCTTCATTACGTTGTAACTCTAGCCTAGGCAGTTTTCATGTCAGTTTCACATCTCCTACTGGGTTGCTGGCTTTGTATTCCTAGAGTGGCCGGTCCGTCTAAGGTAGTGTTTGATAGGTTACTGCGTGTAGCAATGAAAAACCATTTAGCCCAGTTCAATACTCATTATAAAAGCCTTGAAGAGCAGTGAGTTAGGTTTGTTTCGCTCTCTTTGCGATAGAAATGTTAATGAACGGTAGTAGACATGAAGAGAGAGGGAAAATGCCACTGACCAGTACGGTCCAAGAAGAGCTCTGCGGGAGCTGGACCCTAGCGGGACACTCTCTCGGCTCATTTGGACTGAAGGATTCACATGCGCTACTTGGGGTATCAGACAGTTGATATACTTTTGCACCAACAAACCGTGGTGTTTATATGACGCTCGTCTGGTAGGTGATATATTAGTGTGTCCTCTATCGTAGTGTGATATGCAGTGCCTGTGGAGCTATGAAGTCGTGTTTTGAGTGCAACATGTGTTGGTACCATGAAATTTATTATTATTATTAATACTACTACTATTGTTATTATCATTGTCCCCACTGGAACACACAGCGCAGCTCTCCAGCAAGCAGTCTGCCATTGTGCATATCCATGTCGCCTGCCGTATTCCTCTACTTTATGTAGCACTTGTCGGCTTCAAGCATCTTACTGAAATCACATCCATGGAACCACCATGCTAGAACTAACCCTTTCCGGTTAAACCATTCATCCCCATACCTCCCAGTACGGAGATCGTAGTCTGCCAAATCGCTGGCAACCAGTTAGGCCTAGAATGACTCAGGTGAAGTGGTCTGCATTTGGTGGAAATCGCCGTCAAACGCTAGTGATTGTACCCAACTTAAAGCATAAACAAATGAAAGCTGTACGATAGCGCTGATGGAGAGGGACACCTTCCCTAGAACTGTGGCTACCAGAATCAAAAAGCCATACCGTCCTGACGGTATCTGTTGCTTGTGTTAGTCCAGCGAGTTTACTAACATTTTAATAGGGAGGGGTCTTGCAAAGACGGAACAAGCTAAATCAAGTTACCTGGCATATTTTGCTTGTTCGTGCTATAAACCTACACCATACGCATGGTCTGGGCAGAAAACGGTCATGATAGAAAAACCTATATTATCATCCTGTAGCCGCCGTTCTAAAGGCAGAATAGTATTCAAGACAGGACTCGCGACTAGGTTCGTAGTGACAGCCAAATCAAATAACAGTGGTGTTAAAAGTATAACATGTAAGCGCGGAGGAACACCGTTTTGAGGCAGCGCGTCCATTGCATAGGAATGACACTCTGCAAAGCAGACAGGAAAGGTGTCTTGAAAGCAACGATTCAATTGTGATCGCGAGCCAAAAGATGAATTCGATCGGTTGTTACACCACACGCCTTCTATATAGGCAACGTCTTCTTTGCCGTGCCATAACCTCCCTGAGTCAGTACTATCATTTCGACCGTTAATTCGGTTGGTGTTTCATTATGTGGTTCCCCAGCTGAATTGTCAGTCAAGCTTTTAAATGTTTTAAGTCTATTGAAGTGTACAACTATGGGATGACCGATGGGGCTCTTTGGATCCTTAAGCACACAAGTCAGATCAGATATTACTCGCTCCACTACGTAAGGACTTACCTACTCAGGAGGCAGCTTCGCTGGTATACCTGCTGTTGGTGCTTGACGCAAATATACGAGGTCACCTGCTTTCAACGGGTCCCCAAAATCCTTTTTGTCCTAGTATTTCTGTTGTCGTCGTTGGGCATTCGCCAAATGAATTCGCTTAGATTGATGCGTTTGTCGAATAGTCAAGGAGTCTACTGACATACTTTACTACGGATGGATACACCTGTTGTGACGTGGGCAGTCGGGCAAACGTAGACAGTCGGATCTCTCTATCCTTCCACATGAATGACGGTGTTTGCCCAGTGGAGGAGTGGACCGTATTTCGATAAGCCAGAAAGCATTTAGGCAACAGAGTATCCCACTCATAGATGTTCTGATTCACGAAAGCCTTCAACAATGATTTCAAAGACCGATTCGTGCGTTCTACCCGTCCGTTCCCTTGGGGGTGATAAGCCGTTGTTCGCATTCTATCGATGCCGGGTACTCTGCACATCTCCTGTACCAATGAACTTTCGAAACATGATCCCCTATCTGAACGCAGTTGTCCCGGTGCAGTCCATTGGCAAACTTACTGGTTGGTCATAGCCGTTGCCATCGTAACAGTGTCAGTTTGCGCGATCGAGACGACCTCACATCATCTGGTGAAATAATCTACCATGGCTAGAATGTATCGATTCCCCCGCGGAGTTTCTGGTAGAAGACCAAGGTGGTCTGCTTCTACTATTTCGTTCGGATACCACACCGCCATGGATTGTATTGGTGCACTGTGAGCAATTTGCAGGTATTTGAACGTGGCGCATCTTTCACGCGTTTGGCAGAAGTTGACTACATCTCATCGTTGATAAGGCCACCAGAATCATCGGCATGCCGCCGCCTCGAGTTCATTGACTCCTGCGTGTCCCAGCTGTTGGCGCAGTGCTGATATCACCAGTAACTAATGCCTGCGGAACTACGATCCTCCTCAGTTACGTTTGGCCGAAATCAACAACCAATGCGTCCTCTACGTTGGCAAGTTTGTCTCACATCGCTCACGAACACCGAGCTCCGTAGCTTTTCCCCCCATTTCTTTCGGGGTAGGTTTATCGCTGCCTGAGCGCTGCTAGTGTAGCGAGAACGACGCGACAATGATGCACATGCATTCTTAGAGCGATCACAAGTTATATCACCACTCAAGCGGGCGTACATTAATGTGTTATGTTTCCTTGCCCCGACACACCATCACTCCTGGCTTCCGCTCTTGACACATTCATGCTCTTTGAGAGCCTGTTGTTGAAGTATTCCCAGACCATTTCACCCCCGTATCGCCGACTTCCTGCGCCCCATTCTGACCGGCCCCGGAATCATTTGATAGCTCGTGATTTGCTTGAACGTGGATGCATCACTCTGCTTGGGGTTGGTCCGGGAGAATGCAAGAACGGCTATTTTGTCTTATTTATCACCTTCTCGACGAGTACCCTCCTCGTTCTGCCTGGCTCAGGCTCACTACCGGACGTCGCTCGTGCTCCGTTCTCGGCTCGTCCCGTCAGACCGGTGTTGCTCCGTCTGCTCCCCCCTCATTGTGTCTGTACCCATTTCCGTCCGCCCCCATTTTAGTTGTTTTTCTGTCCACCGAGCAAACACTGCCTTCCGCATCCCCACACTTGGTCTGGATCTGACGTCTATGCCCACTGCTAACGGCGGTACTCAGTCTGGAGATTGACTAGCGATGCATGTTATGTAATGCACGAAGGGTACCCTCCGTGGTTGAGTGGGATGATCCGCGATAATGCATCCGCATTCGCATGTTGCTTACCATGGCGATGTTTACATTCGTAGGCGTATTCTTGCAGTTGCTCTTGCCATTTGGCACTCTGTCCCTCCGGGTCTCTGAAGTTCTGTAATCAGCGTAGTGACTGATGGTCCGCATGTGCCACACTTTTGTCCCAGCAAATAATGTCAATTTCGTTTTATGAAAGATACCAAGGCTATTTCTTTCCTGGTAATACGTAAGTTCCGTTCTCTTGAGCTGAGGCCTCTACTGATGTAAGAGATCACTCTTCCCATTGCACCTCAGCTTTTCTGTGACAAAACAGCTCCCATTGTCGGATCGCTTGTATCCGTGTCAAAAATGAACACCCAAGTGTGTAGTGACAGGTGGGGCCAAACTAACACAAGAGCAGTAAAGAGGGACTCACGCAGTCGATCAAAGGCTATTTGACATTCAACAGTCCACTCAAAAGTGCGACCCTTCTGTAACATCGCTTTTAAAGGTAATGCAACCTCCAAGAACCCATTTATGAAACGACGGCAGTACGAAGCCAACCCTTAGAAGCTGCGTAACTCCTCGAAAATACTAGAGGTTGGTCAAGCCTTTACCGGTTCTGCCCTACGAGAATCCGTCCGAATGCCACCTCCCCCTAGAACTAATATGCCCGAAACAGGAGTGCTTGTCCTGTAGTAACTGACACTTTTGTCGAACCTACATTAATTAGACAGGTTAGTACCTCAGTTAAATTGTTGAGGTGCGCCTTCTTCTTTTTCCCATGTACGATGTCATCCAGCTGGACGAGATATTTGTGGGGACTAGATCGTGCAGCACGTTCTGCATGAGAGGCTGGAACGTTTCGGGAGCATTTGTTAAATCAAAGGACATTGTCTGAATCTAATAAAGTCCTGACGGAACAAGAAAAGCTGTTTTCGCTCCGTCACTCTTCTCGACCTATACTTGCCAATGAGCGGATATTAGGCTTAACGTGCCAAACTAAACCGACTCTCCGAGTGCATCGAATGGGTCATCAGTTTTGGGCAGTGAATATGCATCCTTCTGCGTGACTTCATTTAGCCATCTGTAAGTAACACACAACCGCAAACCACCGTCTTTCTTCTTCTTATTCACTAAAAGGACTGGAGCTGCCCATTGGGAAGTAGGCTGTACAACGTCCTTGTCCAACATCTCGATGAGTTTTTGTAACTCACCTTACCAGTGTAATGGAATCCGTCTTGGGGTCCTAATTAGAGTTGCACCCCCAGTTTCGATTAGGTGTTTCCCGATGTTGGTTCGGCCAAGATCCCCAGCTCGCCAGGTGAATTCATCAGAGTGAACTAACAACACAGTTTTAAGCTTTTCCAGTGTTCGCACATCACATGGCAGACCGAGTGAACGAACAAATGAGTTCACACGTTGTTCGTTTTCTGAGGGGCCTTCACAATCGATAACATTTCTAGGACTATCGGTCTGGCCGGGTCTGAGTAATACAACGCAGTTGTCAGTGATCAGCTTACGTTTGTATAAATCCAGGTGAGATCTCAGACGCCTCAACAAATCAATTCCAATAATTACGGCAAAGAGGATTTTGTCCGCGACAATGAACTCTTGACGGAACTTCTCTTAAGCAGTACGTACCTGGGTCGTAGTAAATTTCTTAACCGTCAGGGTCACTCTGTTAGCTGAGGTCAGACAATAACGGCAGTTTGTACGCACACAGTCTATCAGCGCCTTGGCTATGTTGGATCTAAATAAATTCTTACATGCTCCAGTATCAACCAGACCTACAAGTTGGACCCCTGCAACTTACAACCCTACTGTCAATGCGAATGCATACGTTTTGCAAGTAACGCTGCATATGAACTTCAACGTAACAAAGTCGCACCCACCTTGAAGACGCCTACTGACACGACGTGACTCGAAATTTCCTCAGCTCCGCAGATAAGGGCGGGGCATTCGAAAATTCGACTGCATCGGCGGTCGCTCATCACACCATGGTGAGAAGACATGGTTTTGTAGCCTTCTTTTAGGCGGCCTGTAATTGGAATGATCGTGTTCTCCCCAAGTGCAACAACACGATTCTGTGGCACCCGTTGCTGCGTCCACTTGTTCTAACTGTTCAGACACTTCCAGAGCTGCCTCGAGATGCCCGGAAGACGTAACAAGAACTCCCTTGTTACAGAGAGCGTTGGGACGCCTTCTAGTAGCTGTTTCGGGGATGCGGTTGTCCTGCTGCTCCGGTGATTAATCCGCAAAGGCGGTTACAGTCATCCTCCGCACTTCACGGACTTACGCTTCAGCTGTTTCGCCTGGTCTTTGATAGCGGGCATGAAACACTCGGCGAAGTTCGGCGGGCAGATCGAGCAGAGTTAGTAGGCGACGAAGCGCGGTGAATGTCTTCGGGATGATTTCTACTTCCAGTAGCTTACTGTCCGCAGTCACAACGAAGGCCTCTCCGGACAGCAGACCCATGATGGCGGTACCGTGTTGTGAAAGCGGAAAATGCCTGCTGTACAGCTGTACTTGTCCTTTCCATCTGCAGTGAATAAATAAATAAATACATTTTTATTCTCGACTACGCGAGGCACACCATTAAAGGCGTGGTCATAAGAATAGTACAACGATGGACCAAGAAATGTGAAATAGTATAACAGGATTTTCATATATGTGGATCCATAATTGTAGGTATGTAGGAAAGGTGTGTAGCTTGTGTTTGTAAATTGAATGAGCTTGAGTGCGTCGCCTGTGTCTGCAGTAAAGTTTGAGGTCTGTGGAGTTGATATGTTTGGGCAGTGACTTTATTTAGTGGCTACTCACATCCGTCACGTCACAGTGTTGTTAAGCAGACATTTGTGGCTTTTTATAGGGAGGAAGCTTGTCAGGCGAAAACCCACCCCGTCCTTGAACACTGCCGCCGAACTATTTGCTGGAACAGGTTAAACCCAAGTCACCCAGCTGGCACCACCGGGAGATTGTTCGGCTAGCCCGCCATGCCTGGTAGCAATCATTCAACGGATGGTAACGTGGGGTGGAGGCGGCTGGCAGCGGGTTCGTTTTCATCTACTGCAGGGCATCTGATAACGATTCCGAAGCAAAAGAAATCCTCACACCTGGATTGGCGGTCAGCGGATGATTTTCGTAGTCGGATGCGTTCACTGGTTTTTGCATTGCTCGTGAATCCTGTCAGGGTCACCGTTATAACATGCAAGCAAGGAAGAACTTAAAATTTTGAGAAGGAAAGTCCACTACACAACACGTAAGCTCTATAAGGGAGAATCACGGTAAGAGAAAAAGAGAAGGAATTAACCTTACAGTTAACCGTCCTCTTCAGATTCTTGTCGAATGTGGTGTACCACAAGGATCGGTACTAGGGCCACGGTTGTTTTTGATGTATATTGACGACATAGCGGCCCTCATTCTTTCCAACTGCCTACTCTATGCCGACGACATCAAAGGTCTGGAGAACGATCAATACACCAGACGACTCCGCAATACTTCAAGAGGATCTGGATAAAGTGTATGCGTGGTCAGTTCAGAACCAACTCCCACTCAACACAGAAAAGTGCAGAGTATTACACTTACGTTACCAATCAGCATTTTTCTATAAAATGGGTGACCATGTGCTTTACACAACTGCTGAGGAAAAGGATTTAGGAGTCTTGATTCAGTCCGACCTTGGTTGCTCAGCCCAGGCAAAGAAAGCATCGAACGTGAGCATTCGAAATTTGGGCCTTCTCTGGCGCACATTTGGACGCTTCGATCCATCCGTTTTTCACCAACTTCTAGGTGCATACATACGACCACACGTGGAGTATGCAATACAAGTCTGGCAGCCGTGGCTGAGGAAAGACCTCAACGACGCGCAACGAAGAACGTGAAAGGTTTAGGCCAGTTACGCTACGAAGACAGACTGAGATTGCTCGGGATATTTAGTGGTCAATATCGACGACTACGGGGAGATTTGATTTTGGCTTATCAGATTCTGACAGACCCCAATCATACCTGCCGCCATCTGCTGGAGCTCAGTAACAACAACAATCTGAGAGGCCATCATCTGAAGCTGGCAGTGCAGTACAGCCGTTTGGAATGTCGACGGAATTTCTTTTCCGTGCGTCCTTGCCAAGCCTGGAATGCTCTCCCAGAATCTGTAGTCAGTGCACCCAACCTGATCGAGTTCAAAAATCGAGTTGATAGTGCACTCACTTCATTGCACTATCTCCCATAGTGCCGTCTAATTTTGAGAGATCCAAAATCCATACTTTAAAAATAATTTTCCCCAAGCAAATTTCAACAGTGGATTTATATTTTGACGCTTCAAACTCAAATACTTTGCCCCATGCGAATTTCTAGGGGTGGTGATCCTTTAAACAAATATTCCATACCTCATTATCCCCTCCGGAGTTATAGTGGATGATTATTTTGACACTTCAAACTCGGTGAGTCCACAAGCTTGTAGTGACTCGTTGTTAAACGATTTTACTGAATAGGTTTCCATTGAATTTTTCACACTTCTATGATTTTCGCACTGTTCACCCTACGGGATTTGTCACGCTTTAGCTTTTATACCCGCATAAATCCATTGTTCCATTGTCCTTCTTCTGTAATTGCACAGGAATAACGTTTTGCAGGATAGACAGTACAGTGTTGGCAAATAAACAATTCAAATTATATCACGCGTTAAAAATTGCTTTCCATTGTTCGTTACATTGGCAGACTGGTGGAAGGGTGACTTTGCGATAAGTTCTTGCAATTGATGTAAATGTAAAACGATACTTGTTTGAGTATGTAAACGGTCTAATGCACAAAAAGCATGTTCTTAACTCGGAAGGTGGAAGAGATGGGAATAGGGTCACTGAGCTGTTAAGCGGGAATAATCATTCGGGCACAACAGGTCAAAGTTATTTTACACTACAGGTCCCATGTTGATAGGTGCACTGAAACATCCGATAAAACAATAGATCGTGAGTTTACCAAATGTAATTGCTTAGCTTTCTCATAGTCACGAAATGTTTCGTAACAAGACCCCATGGATCATACGGACATGACCAGGTGTGTAGTGACTGTCGGGATAGGCTTTTTGCACTGATTATGCAGAAAGTTAAATGTCTTCAGAATGCAACTGGAAGAGGAAAACGCCAGAAAGGCTTGGATGGATACCATTTACAGAGTGAGTACCGCTTTCTTTTTGGATCATTCCGGTCTGTTTGAAGTACAACACGTTTGTATAGGTTTTTCAACCCACACCGCGACTTCGGGTCTGAAATGCGGATGGATCATGTGTATACCATCAATTGACGAGCCCTGCCTCAATGCAAGCGGTAGCTCCGACCCTAGCGGTAGTGTACGTATCAAGCTACTTCGGGAGCAAAGGACACGGTGAAAGCTGCAAGCGCAGGATAATGCGCTTATTGTTATCCTCACCACAAATGTGTGCCAGTGCCTTCTTACACTCTGAAGACATAAATGGAGTTGACAGGGCTAGTGTCAGCCGCCATACCTAGGGACGTTTCCAACATACCTGGGTTTTGTTAATATTGCCTCGTAGGTCTGAGTTCGCACAGTAAGGTCCTGCCGTGCTCAACCTGTAATCGGTCAGTATATGGTCGCACCGTGCGCCGCATATAGATATATGCGGCCACAGCAAATCACTATTTAGTAGTAGCAAACGAAACTTACCAGTTCCTACGTATATGAAGGTACTGAGAACAGGCGTGAATTATGGGGGTAAGTGAAAATTCGATTTTCCCCCGATGGAGTCAGAGTCATGGTCCTCCTTTACATATGGAGTTTGTGATACTTAAAGCACCGAGCAAAGTTTTCCAGGGGTTTGTCTGGCATCTGGCTCTCAAACCTGGACATGACAGTGAAATGGAATATTTGTAAAATCATAGATTACTGAATCTGTTAATGAGTAGCATACTCACATTCAAAGGTTCGGGTTCTTGCATATTGCCACTACTTGGTGGAACGTTACGGATCCGACTACCTATTTGGAAAGCCGTAACCAAAACTAATCAAGCAATCCAATAAACGATCGGCTCAATGACTGTCAGTATTGATCTTAACATGATAGGAATTATGTCGAAAAATCATTGAACATCAAGCAAGATCGAATATCACAAACGGTTAAAAAGGGAAAATGTTGTCGTTCAGTCGATCTGCCACTTCTAGAGGGGGCAGTTGAATTGAGCGCAGGAAAAATGTTATTGGTTTTGCTTCCTCAAGTAAAATCGCCGGCAAGAGTCTTTTGTACTCCTTGCATGGTATGCAATTTGCGCTGGGGCTTTACATTAGGGGGTTGGAGTGAAATATTACTCTTAACAACCTGCTCGTTTGATCGCGCCTATTCTTGATCCGGATTCTCGCAACGTAGCACAGGAATCAAGCATCACATTAATCCTGACGCTGATGAGTACGGTGGTTGCTCACCCGGTAAGCAAAACAACGCAGCACGATGATAACAACAACAACAACAACAACAACAACAACAACAACAACAACAACAACAACAGTCCGTGGGATTCTCATACCTCGTTGACGCGTTACCTTAGACACCTCTCTGGTCGGTGGAACTGTTAGCCATCGGTTCATGCAGGCTGGACAGTGTGGAGTATCCACTTTGGCAATCATTTTCTGTAGCCCTAAAGAGCCATAAATAAACAGCAGCAATGTTAGAAAAGTGATCACCCATCACCTCTGTAGGTGACATATGATCTGGGTTGGGGTAACTAAAATAATGAACAGACGGATCTAACCGGTAAACGTTCGATGTGGGAAGACGGGAACCGGGTCGGGTGTGGAGGCATCTACTATTGCTTGAAGTATGTGCTTAGTTCAACCTAAGCATAATACATCGTGACAGCACAATCAGATAACCTCAAATGCCCGGCAACGTTCAATGTGATTTTGTTCGCAAAGGAAGCGAAAACGGTTTGGAATAAAGACCATAGATACTTAGTTGGGTTGAGATATTAGCACAGGGTGGAGGGCGACGAAAAACCTACTCACTGTAAAGCACCTCACAAAATAAGAATGACTGGTTGTAGTACACCATGATCAATCACATAACCCACTGCAGTAATTCCAACAGACGGCTTATACATGTTAAGTGGAGGAGGTGCCTGAACGCGCGCTCACTATTGCTGGACATGTTCTGGAGCAAGTCCGTTGCTTTACTTATCTAGGGAGTTGCATCACGGCTGGTGCCGGTATTGGAGGTGAAGTCTCAAAACGGATCGTAAAGGCCTGCATTGCATTCATCAAGTTGAGACACCTCTGGCGTCGACATGATGTCAGTCTCAAGCTCAATGGCAGGGTATACAATGCTTAAGTCCGTGCAGTACTCTTGTACGGTTGTAAGTATTTAAGTATCAGGTTGAAGTTCTCATTGTGGAGCGTCAAATGTAATCTCAGTCAGGACCATAATTAGTTGGTGCCTAATCCGGCCTTGAAAATTCGCAAAAGCTTAAAGCTATTTCACCTGATAGGATTCAGAAAGAACGAATGAGATTAATTCGATGACGAGTCGCTAAAATATGCATACCTGCGAATGCCCTGGATGATTATGCGAGTAAGAACACTGGAGAGTGGTAGATGGACTTCAAGCTGATCCCAGTCAGACAAGTGTTATTTCAGCATAGGTTTCTAGATCTTCTCTGATTAGCGAATGTAACAGACTTCACAGTAGCATAAAAGCGCAAGGTGACGTCGCAGCAGCGGATTCATCTCCTTTACCGAGGGCAATAAGAATTTCGGGTTCTACTGAGCCCTAAAACTCTCGCAGTAAACTATATCTTCTGGATAACGGAGGTAGGATGCTGAGCTGTCTCCAATAAATTAGTGGTCCCATAAAACATGCGCTACAGATAGAACTGTCTCAGATTATGTCAACATCAATTATTTCGGTGGCCCGAGTTGACTGTGCTTACCGATGAAATAATTCGCTAACTATTTTCATTAATCTTTTCGTGGCCAACTGTACTTTTGCTGCCAGACATTCGATCGATCGGATAGTTCTAGCAAAAACAAACATGGTTTTTTCTGTTGCACACCCATGCCCCAAATGTGCGAACCAAGCGAATCGCCTGTGTAGGCCTGGCCATAACGATTTCCGATGTACAGACGGTTTGCTTAATCCGATATTCGTTCATGTGATGAGAATGTCCTAGCCAGAGAATAGTTTTGTACTGGCCTTAAATAGTACCCTTATCTTTAAGGTACACTTTTACAATGGCTTCATTGTACCCAGTCGGTTCTTGCATGGCTGCTACCCACATTCACGTGCATACATCTTGTCAGTTATACGCTCCTATTCCCCACTTTCGTCCACGTCCTATTGCAGTCCACACCGAGAGACTATTGTGTTCAACCCAATTCGCCTTCTGCTTATGGTACTTCATTATTTGTTCTGGTCCTTGCTGGGGTTATAAATGCATTAAAGGGAAGCAAATACCCAGTAGATCCAATGGGAAAAGTACGATAAAAGCAGTGAACTCACCAAAAATACAGAAAAGCAAAACTTCCAAATCCGCTCACATTAATCGGGATCATCAATTAACAGAACTGGTAACTATCAATCCTGAATAAATCCTGTAAGCAAGCGTTAACGTTAGCAACTGAATAGGGTCGGGTACAGCGGACTATATTCGCAGTGGCCAAGAGTAGACGTGAGCGAATGAAGCGAACGGGGTGAACGCCAGCGGAATAACTCACCGAGCAAATAAAGGACAAAATGGATACAAATGAATATAGATTTAGGGTGAGCAATGAACAATGGTTTACGCTGGGTAAAATTGTAGTTGCTTGACAAGTCCCACAGGGTAGTGGGGGTAAAACTACACTTATCAAAAGATAGGTGAGTTGCCTGTTTGACCGTTTATCTAGCAGCTACGCTGCTGTATACAAGTGATGTAAGTGGGAGTTGAATGTGAACGATGAGGCGAAAAGGGGACAGTTATAGTTGTCGTACTCCGTGAGAAAAGTAAAAAGGAGAATACTCACTTCAGTACCGCTTTCTCAGGTTTACGTAATATGTTAATCCGGTTTGGATGGATAATTAACATATCCCAAATTTGCACAATTTAGGCAACGTAGTGTTCGAGGCCAAGGGCATGAGCCAATCGTTTTTTGAAAATATTCAGGGTGGTGCGGCGACAAGATAAACACAAAATGTGTACAGCAGAACAATAAAAACGTACACAAAATGTAAAAATACCTTTCAGGTGATTACATTTCGAATGAAATTCCTAGGTAAGATTGACTGAAGCTCGTATTGCTGTGCAAGTGTTCGATTTGGGCCCTCGCGGAACCCGACACAATGTGGTCATCCAAGCTATCAAGTTAGTTTGTTGAGGTGGTTCTCTTTTCCATTCAAAAATTCGTGGCAAAACATATCTGGCGCATATGTACATGACCTTCAACAATAGAGCTGAGAAAGCTCTCCACATAGTCTGTTCCCCATCGTTAAGGTGGACAAAACGGTCAATATTGTACCCAAGGGACTACTATTGGTCATTTATCGATTTAGCAATACATGGTTTGCAGTAAGTGGAGTAAAACATTTTCTGTGCAAAATAGCATAAACAGCCTGTGTAAACCTGCCAGCATTGGCACATGGAAACTACAGACTTCAATCAACTAGCAAAGGTTCTCCAATGTCTCGAGTAAAACTGCACCATGCTGTAGCAAGTACAATTCCAACAAGCATGTGACCCTGTTGATTAATTCGATCCTGAATAAACCCGAAGGATTCTTTAAGGTTTTATGGAGTAAGCTGTTGTTCTAACTCACTGGATTTTGCTTCGGATAATTCAGTATCGAAGGATGAGTCGTAGTGGCATGCCCGACACCTGAGTCAATGCTACTACATACAACTGTGGTGTTGATGAGACATTCGGTGTCGAAATTCTCTAAGTTGCTGGGGAGAATAGTCGAGGATAAATCTGTTCCGGAATTGGAGAGATTCCTCGACGCCCAATTTGCGGATTACGGGTATATGGAGCGTATCACACCCGGATAAGATGTAGCGCAGCTGTACTATGCTGCCACCGCGCAGGATCAGCGACATGATTTCTTGCAAGTGGTCGGTTTAACTACGACGGAGTAACACGGATTTATATCTTCTCGCTCTCTAATTTCAGTATTCAGTATTCATAGTTGATGACATAAGGTCAAAGAAGCTTCAGTAGAACCACTGGTCAGTCGATATTTTTAAAGTCGTTTTATGAATAAATAAATAAATTCTTTATTCCTGACAGTTCCAGGCACGCCTGCATTAGGTATGATCATGGTACAATCAACACGAGTGATCGTTAACTGCATAAAAACGTTCAAGTTTACTAGCCACGCAATGGATATGTATATATATTTAGCGGTGTTACGTCCGGTAAGCATGACTCCCCACTTGGGTAGACAGGAATGCTGCCGCTGTAAATGTTGAATGAGTGTGGGCCGACTCCGTTGATGAAAAGTGGCTCCCGTCCGCATGTCTCCCGGTCTTTTATTCCTTCGGGTTTGCACTGTGTATGGAGTGTGAGATGAAGTGGTGGGTGATGCGGCGTAAGCCACTCATGGTCCCCGTGTAGGCGCAATCATTCTATGCTTGTCCCATGGAGGCCACAGTGACGCAAATTTGGAACAGAATGCCTCCAACCATACTTGAATTCTTTTTTGTACCGCTGCACTTGTGACTGTGTTCGGTCAGCTCGTCAAAGTGAGGAAGGAAGCAAAAATATTCGAGGTGGATGACTGATGTCAGTGAAGTGGGTAAAATCATCCGTATAGGCAAGAGGCAACGACTTCCTTTAGTAACGATTCACATCCGCTACCTCGCAGAAGTAAACATTGTATGTGGCTTTTTATAGGGAGTATGCCTGTTAATTGGAAATCCACTACGTCTTGGACCACTGCTGGTTAAAGTTGGAGGATGTTTGGCGGGCCAGTTCGTTGTCCTGTGTGCACAAATTTTTATCAACACATATTTTCGCTGTGATAACCGTGGCTTTGACTGCTTTTGGTTCAGTTATCCCTTTAATCTTCAATCTTCGAACAGCATACGGGCGTCGGCTGGTGATCACACATTGTTTGCACACCAATACCATAGAAACCTTGTGGGTAATGTCAGTTAGCATGTTCCTAAACCAAACAGCATCTTCGTTGATGAATAGGTGGTGCTTCGCCAACTAACCAGTAGCTTTTTAACCCGTTCAGCAACCAAAAGTCGAATCATATTACTGGAGACGAGTTTGCAACTATCATACAGCAATAAGTTTTTAGATGGTGGATAATCAGGTTGCAAATCTTTCGCGTCCAAGCTATGATGACCGGTGGCACGGGCGACGATTCCATCATTCGCCTCCATCAGCCGTTCCTTACTTGCTCCCTGCTCTATTTTCTCATACAATTAATGAGCGTTTGTAAAAAGTAAGTCACGCTATGCGGCGACATAAGGATACTTTGCGAACTGACAATAATCGAGTGATGTATGTTCGTTTTGACCATGCTGTGCCAAACTGAGAGGAAGCAATTCGTTTTAAACTCCTATGAGACAGTGCGAACCTGTTTCCTAGCAACGCACAACATTTACTGTGGGTGCCGACAAACTGTAACGTACTCTGAGAGAAAATAAACTTCTGCACGTTCGTAAGTAATCTTATACCCTAGATCGACAGCAGAATGCAATAGGCCAATACAGTAGACGCCAATTCGTCACAAGTTACAGCACTCGACCTGCTGCTGTGTTTTGAACGTCTCCTCGAAACGGCGAACACTGGTAAAATGCTACTCGTTCACAGTGACTTCGGGGTGTCATTAAAATGATGAAAATGTTTTAAATGAATACTAGTGGTTTGCATCAAGCGAATCTCAACCAGGAGGTGACCGGCCTCGATATAGCTAGAACTATGGTAACCGAAGGCCAAACAACACTTTAATGTGGTATTTCCCAACGACCTCGGCAAATCGCAGTAACATAACTTGGTGTGGCCGCACATCAAACTATTAAACAGACGTAATTGTTTCGAAACACATCGTCTTCTTTACATTCAAATCATAAATGCAAGCGCAAACACAATAGCAATGACCATGCGGATAACGCGACCCCCATTCTCCTTCAAACGCTGCCGTTCAAACGTCCAGCAACTGCCACCCACCCCGGAATCCCTACCCCAAGAGAGAGCACCTGCACATCAACCCCCCAACCCCTCCACAACAAAACAATCTCATATACACCCATGCCCCGATCAATCGACGAAAACTGAAACTCAAACCCTCAAAGAACTCTGCCCCAGCCCCCCTATCCGCAAACCATGTATATACATTCTTGACCAAACACCGACACAAACCCCAGTCCACCATCCATCCTACAAACCTAAATATCCATAACTCTATGTTCACCACTAACTACCCTTACCTCCGGAGTCCTGCTGAGAGAGCACGCATAGACACTACCATAATACTCACACCTCCCCCACACCCTTAACTCTACCAACACCACTTCTCTCTACTCTCACTAATCAACGAAGTCCTCGCTCTTACTCTCCACATGTGAGATATACACATAACCAGACCTTTATCACATATCCCCCACAATCCCCTCTGCCGCGCTGTCCCCCCTCACACGCCCTATATGTTCCCATCAGCACACAATACATTCAGAAACCCAAAACCCTGAAGACAAAACTCGCTAGTTATCAATCTACCTCTAACTATACCAGATCTGATCCAGCGCCTACCACACCGTGCTACTCCAACATACACATCCAGATTCCCGTATCAACACACGTGTATCCTTGCCATCAGGTACCCATCACTGTCCCCCGCCGACCACTGAAAGCCTCACAAGCATCTACCTGCCCCCCACCAAGATCTGACCACCTCGTTCTGCAGCTCTATCGCCCCCCCAGACATCCGATAATACCACAACCATAGCCCCGCGTGCCAGCGACAACCCATTCACCAACCCCCAAGTCGTCAACCCGAGTGTGAGCACCTGCTCCCCACCATCACGAACATCCCACCAATCTTAACTCTACAATTCGAATACCCCATACACCGCACACACCGCGTCTCTGTCCCACGACACCCGGAGATCACCTTTGCTCCCGCTCACACCCCCACCTATACCACACTCAGTACATGTCTCAGATCCTCTTCGTCCCTACACTCCACAGACAACACAGATCAGATTAACGAGAGTACCTAGAAGACCCTCCGCAAAGCCACCACACTCCACCCACCACTCCTCACACATAAAAACTACTCACAAGCACCACCTGACCATGACCAGTCCAGCCCCCCCCCCAACCACACCCCCAATAGACGCATAGATATCTCTCAGCCCAACCCCCAATCACCTCCCCCCTCACACTTGCCCTCCTCAGCGCACCTCATAAAAGAGACATACCCTCCCTCGGTAGTTGCATCCAGATGTGTAAATGAGTGCCCCCTCTCCCACACCCGGAAGAACAAGATACACTCCTAGCTTAAGACAAGTATGGCTCCATGATACGATATATCCTCTAATAACCCCTTTCCGCAGTAGTGACCCATATAGAGTATCACAATATCTATATACTACCGTCTCAGACCCTCGATCCCCACGCGGCCGCCTTTACCACAACAGTAGAAGATATCACAAGATCACTAGTGCCGTCCTCGCCTCCTCCAAGCCATAGACAATCTCCTCCAACGGACTCCACGAGTATAGTCATCCAGAACACCCCCACATACCCACCCCCGTCTGAGATAACGATACCCACCGCCCCAACACATATATATCCTAATTCTTTCCAGATAACGAATTAGATAAATCAGAACCACACAAAAAGAACTGCCAAGATTGACCACCACGCAATCTCATCTCCTAACGCCTGACCAACGCCCTGCGTACTAAACTAAATATATCCGACACACAACCTCACACTCTCGCCACCATCCAGAGATACAGATTAGATCCCGATCCATCACTATAGTCTACTGACCTCTGTCTAGCAGCCTCCTAGATACGCGTCCCGCAGTGGGATCCCTCTATCATAGCTACGACCCACCTTTCCTCCCTCCCCACAGAGACCCAGTAAGAGAAGCACATACACTACACAACAGCAAACAATGTTACAGAGTGATATCCTATCAGATACTACTCCCACTATACAACCTCTACTCCACATGCTCTAGAACTGACAAGATAACACTCTAAGCCAAGACTCAACATCTCTCACTACCTCTCGGAACTAATCTCACTCCCCTCTCAGAATACCCGTGTGCACATCTCTACTACCGCCACCACACCCACAGACTCCCCCCTACCTCTCATACCCCCACCGCCAAATGTCCATAAGAACCCTCTAACAACCCCAGATCTAGTCAAAATCCTACTAGTATCTGAACGCTATGTGCTCTCCAGTCCAAGAGGACAAGTGTCACTATGAGCCACACTTAAACCAAACGTCGCGTCTATCCACTCTAGTACCCCGCACTAGTAGTCTCCAGCTCACCTCATTCTCCTCTCCCCCCTTCAACATCACAAGACGCCACAGACCCCCACGCCCTATTAGATCTAACACCCCGAGCAGAGAGACAGTGTGATGAAATATACGACCACTCACCCATCTCGTCCATTACGTCTCCGCTCCCCCACCTGCCCACTGCAGCGTCACGCGTGTCCCTCTATATCAGAGCCCCCTTGACAACGACACGCGCACATGTGTGCCTCATAACACACCCACCCCTCTTCAGCGCCCCCCCATACACCACTGCACGTGATAGCAGCATCCCCCTGTACTTAATCTCACACTCTCCACTCTCCTTACACCCACCCCCCCCCCCACCACCTTCATGCACTGACTCCGTGCCACCAGTCTCAGAGAGCAGCGTACTTTATAAAACCAACTTCCTACCCTCATCGCTCACTACCAAACTCTAGTCCCTCTCACCGGCCACCACTAGCAACACATCAACTATCCTCTGAGCTCCAATCGAATCCTACTCCGCCCACCAGACAGACCGTACCCCACCAGCACTACCCTCTACTCAGCCCTGTCCCCTAGATCCCCAGTGACATCTCCAAGTCCACCTTGCACAACCAGCTACCCCCCCAGACTAATATAGTGAAGATACCCTGAGATCTCTCCTTTCTTACTGTCCCATCCCACTCCTATAGCAGCCGCCGCTCAACTGTCTTCCTCCTACATAGCCTCTCTTATCTATCCACCTTACGCGTACCGTGATCAAAATCAGTCTCTCAACGCCTTCTCTCCATACCCACATCTACGCCCGATAACCTAACTCTATGAGACAAGACGTAATGAGATATGCACAATACTCTCCCGCGCACATGCACATCAGAAAAATAAGATCAATACGCCAGATCTCCGAACTATAAACTTACCCCGTCTCGCAGAAGAACCTCATAACTCTCAACACATCTTACTCATCTTCCAACCGCCCCAAACTCTAAAAACAGACCACTGCAACTGAACGCGTCTAGCCGAGCCGCTAGACCCTCCACACTTCACATTATACTCGAGAACTAACCTATGACTACACTACACTCTAGACACCAGAACAACTCACGCCAACCCCACCCCAATAAGAACAGTAACCCCGAACAGCCTCCCACCCCCCAACCGACACTGAAGAAACAAAGAAATCGACCAGACACTCCAATGACAGAGAACGATGCCAATGAGCAGTCGCGACATCGGATATCTCGATCACCGCTCCACCAAAGGCTCAGACCCTCCAAGCCCCCGAGACCCACAGGAGTATCTAGACGCGACCCAGCAAAGAATTCAGCAAGACTCAAATCAGCACGCCGAGTGTTGACCGACCCGAGCCTGCCTCTAGCCAGCCTAACCTCACCCCCCTAGACCCAACCCGTCTCCGACGAGACCCCGCTTATCGCCGTCGCCTCTCCATATCGCGACGCGGGCCCGCACCTCCTCATCAACGCGAGTCCGCCCACCCCCTGTGCCAGTTCCCGACGCCCTCCCAGAGCCCTCCTGTACTGACGCCCCTCTCTCTCCACTCCAGAACCCGCCACATCGCTCAGATAGCCCAGACCCCCCACCTCTCTCCACATCCTGAGGCACCCCCACCCCCACAAACCCCCCACCCCACCAACCCAAACCCCAACACTCCTCAATCGCCTCCCCTCCCCCTGTCCCCTCCACTGGCAGTCACCCGCCCTCAATGACGCACGCACCCCACAGTCACCGATGACCCACCAGAAAACCTCTAGTGTTCTGCACCAGCCATACCTTCAGCATGCAGCCGGCTCGCGCCCGCCCCCCTCTCGCGAAGTACACGCCATCGCTGACGCCGACCCTCCCGCAGTCCTGCCCCGCTACGAAGACCTCCCTCAGCCAATAGACATCACCTCATCTACTCGACTCAGTATCATCTATAGACGCAGCCTCGATAGCCCTCCTCAGTCCATCAAGCCTGTCTCTCGTCACTGTGACTCTCGCTGACACACCTATCACCCCAGCGCCGCTGACCTCTA
>OX104064.1:30819461-30842973 GCA_944474145.2 Dicrocoelium dendriticum
GTCGCTGAGTGATCCTTGTACCTTCTCCTCCAAACGGGTTAGATAAGGAAATGGTTTCCACCACGTATTTAGACAATATAATACAGCTTTGGGCAGTTCGCTCGAAACCCACGGGCAGTGGCTCAGTAGTCCTCCTCCCTGTACGCTCAAAGGAAATGGGAGCAACAATCAAAGACTATCCACAACGCTCAAATTTCATAGCACCGTAGCAGCTGGGTTTTCGCTATTGCCGTCCAAGCACATAGATTCCATTGCATGCACGCTGTAGTTAGACAGAAGCTACTGCCAAAGGGACGATGACCGACCTCATTCACCTAGGTTTGTTCAACGTTTTCGATCGCCTGGATCACTGCATACTGCTTCAAAACTTAAAAAGCTGCGGTGCTTATGTTTCACTTCTTGTGTATAGCAGGAATGTCGTATATCAGGGGCGCTTGCGGATTAGAGGTCGAAGTGCAGTTTCCGATCGGAAACAGTTCGAATGTAGTGTTTTAAACTGCTCGGAACTGTAGCCGCGTCTGTTGCTCATGTTTATTAACGAGGTAAGGTCTGTGCTTACTTGTCATCTGTTGATAATGTACTGTTAGTGCAGCTGATCGTCGACAAAGCAAAGTTCAATGAAATACAACAAAAGCTTTGCAGCGCATATGGAAGACCATTCTATAAATTACTACAGTTTAATTCGTCCAAACTTAAAGGGGCTGGTATTCGTCATTCGTCTAAGATTAACCATAGGCTTGGAGCCCACGCTTTGCAGGCGGTCACCCAGCAGCGCGACCAAAGAAAGCTAATCCAAATGGACTTACCTTGTTCAACACAACCTGAGAATGTGTAAAAGAATAGGTACCAAAACTTTGATACCATGCGGAAGGCATTCTGTCGATTTGACTCATCAGCCTATCAGCAGATGCCCAATATGTACTTGCGAAAGCATGTGGAATACGTTATCCATGTTTAGCAGTCCTGACACAAGTATGGTCTGTTGCTGCTCCAGGCTCCACAGCGAAGAGCCACTAAGTACAACAAAGGATTGTTTCGCCGTCCATATCGATCTAGACTGAAGGTCGTTGACGGTAAGGGAGTCAGTATTGGCACCTGCGTGGTGACCTAATAATGACCAACCAGCTGCTGTGAAGCCAAAATCACAACTGCCTCCACTTATTGTAACCGTCAACCACGAGCACGAGAGGCAACTAAATGAAGGTAGCCAAACGACACACTCGGTTATACTGGCGCCGTAGCGTCCACTCACTTCACCTGCATCAGCCACAGAACGTCTTCTGTATTTACGTTGTCTTCGCTTGCATATTAGCTGAGAATAAAGTATGCTTCGACGTCGTCGTAGCCCACCTAGATTAAAGTATATGGCCGATGTGTATGGAGAGACAATATAATAAGACAAAAGAAACAGCCACCAGCGTTTCTATTCACAATCGTAGTGCACGCTTCGAGGAGATTTGACCCATCAATCTTCCCAATGATGCACAATTCCTACGTGTGCCCGCAAATTGAGTACGCAATCCAAGCTTGGCAACCGTGGTTGAAACGCGACCTAGAAGCGATAGAGGCACCACAATGGAGAGCAACAAAGAACGTGATGGGCATGCGGTATCATTCTTACCACCGAAGACTGAAGTTGCTGGGAATTTTCAGCGGACGTTATCGAAGGAAGCGCGGCGATCTCATATTAGCGTAGCAGATATTGAGTGACCCCAACCACGTATGCCGCCATTTGCTGAAACTTAGCCACAACACGCAGCTCAGGGGTAACTGCTTAAAGTTGAAGGAACAATATAGCCGTCTAGAGTGTCGACGGAATTACTTTTCCCTTCGAGTTTGCAAACCATGGAACGCACTCTCAGACTCAGTAGTATCCTCTCCTACCCTGGATGTTTTCAAAAAACGGTTAGATGTTGCTCTCAGCTCCCAACATTTTGTTACCTAAGCTCCTCTGTTGTGGATTACGCCAAGCATGTTTTCAACAGGACTAATGTATCAAATGGACCCAAGTGAGCGACCATATTTTATTTTCTCACTCCTTACCTCAACTAGCACTGCGCCCCAGTGTCTTTCTGAACGTTTACGCGCGATATTTCTTTTTCATTTCACACTGATGTTAATTATCAAAGTATTCATCTCGACAGACGTTCGATAGATGACCCACACATATTTTAATTGCATCATATTCACCGCTACCATCCTACGGGACGTGTCAAGCACTTGCTTTTATCTCGTGATAAATCATTGTTCATTGTTCATTGTTCATGGTTCTATGCATGCGCCAGTGTAAATACTCTGGGTGGTCTAATAAAATCTTCATTTCATTACCATAATTTCATATTTCATTTTGGGGTTTTTCTTCTGGCTGCCCCTCGGTATTAGTTTGGTAGTGGATATACCAACCCTTGTTCATTCTTCCCTTCAAGATGGTGGAGGCCCAATAATTCCACCGGTTGGATGTGGCTAGGCATTGTAATGCTCCCATAAAAAGTTAAAGTGATAGCATAACGATAGAAACACTTTTCCAAACTATAGCTACATGCTGTGACTGCAAAGGCTCAGGTAGATTTTTACACCACTGTCATGCGCTTGTCTAAGTAGTGAAAAAGTTGAAAGTATATACTTAACTTTTGCGACTATCCTACCAAGCAGAAGAACCTGGACATTTACAATGTAATTTGCTGCACTTGGTTAGTTAATAACAACTAATATTCTGGCCGCCCTAGGCCAGCTTGGCCGGTGCTCGAAGCTGCGTCGTCACCGGATAGGCGCAATGAGAAAGTGCTGCTAGTGTCACCTGAAGGGGATCGCAGAGTGAGCACAGAGCTCGAGGCTTGAAGGCGGGTCCCCGATAAGCAGCAGATATCGATCGAGAGGGTCTCTAATGTTCGGGCAAGTGCTGTCTTTTGACCGATCTGAAGCAATGTGAGAACATTGAGGCATGCCAATGTGAAGGAGGATCGAGGGGTACAAATGGAAGCCGATGAACTAGAATGGACCGCTTGCTTGAAAGTGGGCCTGTGGACAGGGCAGGAATGAAGCTCCGCGTTCACAAATGAGTTGAAACTATACGGTAAAAACCTAGCAAAGAAAGGTGGGGAGGACCGAGGACTGGGGGTTGAATACTGGGGGATAAAGATAAAGCTGGAACGGGACGATAAGAGAGAAAAAGAGGAAGAGGGGAATAAGAAGACGGGAGACTTGGGCAGTAGCAACAAAACCCCTATCTACCCCGCTCGATGCAGCAGATAGGGCACCCTTGATTATCCTGGGCGGTAGCCAGAGCATCAGAAATTTGTTTGAAGAGGTTCATTGTATTGCGTAGGCAGGATGCTGTCAGGTCGCCCAGGCCCAAACAGGAGAACGATTTGGGTTCTCAACCAAAGCCTTTGGTTCCAAAACTTGTCCACAAGGTAGCGGGTTTGCCAATGGGCTACAAGAAGTCCGTTTTAAGGAATAAAGAGCCACTCACATTCCAACCCCCCAATTGGAGGACCAGGAGGCTGAGTTTGTCTGGTCTCCAACCATTGACCAATCTAGTATAAGTAGCTCTGAAGGTGCAAAAACGCAACTCAGCATAGCTCAATGGATCGCTGAGGCACACAAACCATCGCACCACGGTAAGGTCCAGCCTCATTGCGATGGACTTCGGTCCAGAGGCTGTATAGTTGGAATAGTAGGCACTGCCGTATAAGCAACCTGTAAGGACCAACCGGTATCTCAACCACTAGGACTTGTCTTCCTTAAAGACTAGTTATCTCTTCTAAAATAGATCAACACAGTTTACAGCATGAGGCTTTTGCTTGACAGCTTAGAAAACCCATTACACTGCGCAAATATGGTGTGCAGCATGGCAATAACATAACCATCCTCGAAGGCAGTTTCATACCTTACACCCCATCGTCACCATCAGACCATCCTCTTCATCCGTTAACCTTACCATTTTACTACTAATTGGACTGCATTGTCCGTTAAAAAGAAATAGCCTACGACCTTTGAGATACAAACAGTAATGCACTTTACAAGACCTAATCATTTTCATAGACGTCAGAGGCTAATGTTGCTGTCAACACCCCTCGTCCAAATAAACGTTAGAACGGTCTCAAAGGTTTTCGTCCAAACTCTTCTTAGGTGGATGTACTTTCATGAGCATTTGGAACTGCCAGGTGTCAGATATCCTAATTTGATGCTTCTCATTATGCCTGTGCCAGCTGTTAGACGGAAATTTCCAACTGAATCCGGTATAACAATAAATACGTAATATATATATATATATATATATATATATATATATATATATATATATATATATATATATATATATATATTGTTCCAGTACCTCCAAGGCTGCATGTGACGGCCGTCAAGCAGATTCCAATCTGTCCCTTTAATCACATTTCCGAGCTGGATCTGCTCCCCACTGCATTGTGGGTCATCCTACTGATCAAAGGCTTCGGGTGGAGTCCCTCAAGCAAACCTCCAAACCACCCACTGCCTTGTGGGTCAGGCTATTGAGCCAAAGGTTCCGGGTGCAGTCCCTCAAGCAAACCTCCGAAGCACAACGACCATCTCGGGCGCGATTGTCCACCAATGCAACCGTATGCCTACGTGCAAAGCATTCAGCATCAGGTGCTGGAACCTACGCACACTACTGCTCACACTGTGTGCCACTCAGGGCCTAAAGAGCACGAACACTCGGTTTGCACCGAGTGCGAGTGATAAAGCCACTTGGACGCACCCACGGAGTGGTCACGCTCACTTGTTCGACCTTGTCATCGTACGTCAGCATGATATGCGTGAAGTGCGCATGACACGTGTAATGCGTGGAGCGGAGTGTGGCACTGATCACAAATTGCTGCGCACCAAACCGTACCTATATTTTCGTAAATCTATGTATTGCACTCCTGCCGTGAATCGGCGTAAATTTAGCATTCTCTTCCTCGGTACTGTGGAGAAACGTGCTGAGGTGGAGGAGGCGATGGCTGCACGCCTGTGTGATGTTGACTGCATAGCAACAGTGGGCGATCCGTGGCACCACGTTCGCGACCAGGTGACAGCTGCTGCCGAGGAGACCATCGGGCCCGCAAACTGTAAGCGGCCTGATTGGTATGATGCGAACAATGCAACGATTGGCATATTGGTTTCGGAAAAGAATACAGCTGTTGCTGCACATGTCGTAGACCTCAGTAACTTGGGAAGAAGAGTCAGTTTCTCAAACTTCGACTGCGACTGACCCGAGAGCTCCGGCGCATAAAAATGCATGGTGGACGGAGAAGGCGAAACAGATGGAATGCTGCGCCGAACGCGGACAACACAAGGAATTCTTTGACTCCTTGACGGTGGTGTATGGACCGTGATTGGAGGACGCTGATCAATGGTAGTTCAGGCTCCAGCTGCACAGAGACTGCAGACATAATGCAGATCTGGCGGAAACACCTCGACTCTCTTTCGAACAACCGTTCAGAGATCGACGGGCCTACATTGAATTGCCTGAAGCAGGACGATGTGTAGACGAGTCTGGCAGACACGCCGACACTGGATGAGACGCAGGGAGCACTTGCTCAGCTGCGAAACGGAAAGTGTGTCGGAGCCGACGGGATCCCGCCTGAAGTATTGAAAGACGGCGGAACCGCCTCGTTGACGGCCTTGCACCACTTGGTATAACGTGTATGGATTGAGCAAGAGGTGCATTCTGAGCTGAAGGATGCCCTTGTGCTACCACTGTACAAGGGCACAGGTAGCAAGCAACGGTGCACGAATTATGGTGGCGTCAATTTGTTGAGGTGTGTGGGCAAGGTGATTTCCCGAATCCTGCTCAACTGTGTCGTCAGTCAGGTTGTGGAAGCGAAAGTGGAGGATGAGTAGTGTGGATTCCGTTCTGGTCGCAGCGCTATAGATATGGTGTGTGCGGCTCGGCAGTTGCAGGAGAAGTATTGACCAATGGATTTTGTCATCACGCACTACTATACATGGCAGAGAACCGTATGGGTTCTGACATACACAATGACCAACACTCACATAGACGTTGAGGACCATTCAAGATCACTCGCAATACGAGTGGCACTCAGATCGGATTGCGAACCCCTAGTAAGCGAGACTGCAAAACACTGTCGTACTAGACGAACGTACGTGTTCCCATGCTTTTGAACTCCGGGCACTGTGTGGATACTGGAATCTAGTTACAAAGATTCTTAGAGCGCATGGTAACCTGCATTCATACGTCTGGTTATTGAGGCTATAGTCAGTCTGAGCCTCAACAACTGCGGAATGTCCGCACCTATACACTATAATCAAGTGGACCCACAATAGTGCATGATTTAACACGATCCCAACGGGAGAACAGTTATGCTCATGGACAATAATATTGCGCACGCGTAAGACTTCGATTTAGCGGTAATAATAGCATCCAAATTTCCATGTTACCAGCATATTCATGTAGAATAGTAAGTGCATAAATAACGACGATTTACTTTAATCTTGGACACTACCTCCTTTCCGGTTAGCTCACCGCTGGCATACTTTAGGTTTCACCCAACCTGGCATACATTGATTCGCTCACTCCATCCGACACAATGCACAAAACAATGGTAATTCGGCAGCATTCCCGACCATGGGGAGCCCCACAGACATAACACTAGGCTGGACCAACAATATGTCGCAATTAGGTATCCAAACGAGACCGTGGTATCATGTGCGGTGTACAGAGATTACTGAGTAAACCAAAGTAAAGGAATTAGACGTAGTTAAGTTAATGGTAATTGGTGAAAAGATAAACAGTGTAGCTCAAGTGCTGTGAAGAAGCAGGGTGTATGCAACATCAGCCTCAGCACGGGACAAACGTATATACACACACGAATTGATGAAAATCGTGTCCGGATTTGTCTGTCACTATGGCCTCCACGGGGCAGACACAGGACGTCTGCGCCTACAGGGGGACCATGGGTGACTTATGCTGCACCACCGACAGTTCCACACACATACACCCCATATCCAGTGTAAACCTGAAGGAATAATACCGTGAGTCATGTGGATTGGAGCCACGTTTCATCAACGGAGCAGGTCCACAAGCCTTCAGCAATCAGAACGGAACCATTCCGGCCTAATTAGGAAACCATGCCCACCAGACGTACACAAGGCGGTGGCTGGGCCGTAGCCCGTTCTACACAGGATGGAACCAGGCTGAACCTAGCACCGTCACGAAGTCAGTGCACTCCGTCCCTCCATCATAATTGTGCCAGAACAGCATGGGTTTCGTCAACATCGATCATGTACGACGAATCTGCTGATAGCTCGTGACAACTGGACCGAGACTGTCGATGAGGGAACAGGAGTCGATTTGCATTCTTGGACTTTTCGAAAGCCTTCGATCGCCTGGATCATCGAATCCTGCTCATTAAACTCCAACAGTACGGTATCGGAGACCCGTTGTTAGGATGGATCGGTAACTTTCTCTCTGAACGGCAGTTAGTAGTTAGAGTTCGATCATCCTTTTCCGATCCGATTCGAGTGGGATGCGGCGTACCGCAGGGTTCGGTACTTGGGCCTCGTTTGTTCCTGCTTTTCATTAACGATCTAGTAAGAGTTATTACGTCGAAATTCTTACTCTTCGCGGACGACTTCAAGGTTTGGCGGGCGATAAAACGATCGGACGACCATGAAGTCCTACAGCGTGACTTGAATGAGGCCTGGAATTGGTCGGTGAGAAACGCCCTGCCGTTTAATGTGGACAAATGTCGCGTTGTTCATATCCGCCATCGACAAGTCCACGTCTACAAGCTTGGGGCACACGATCTGAAGACCACCACTCAGGAACGCGACTTGGGTGTGCTAGTACAGGAAGACCTCGGGTGTTCCAAACAGTCAGATTCCGCTTCTAAAAGGGGCAACCAGCACGTTGGACTCCTGCGAAGAGCATTCGGAATTTTGGATCCATCCATCTTCTCCTTGATGCTGAATGCCTACGTGCGTCCTCACGTCGAATATGCAATCCAGGCCTGGCAACCCTGGCTAAAACGTGACCTTGCAGCGCTTGAGACCCCACAGCGTCGAGCAACGAAAATCGTCAAGGGCTTGCGCCAGACTCCTTACCAGGAACGACTGGAGATACTCGGAGTGTTCAGCGGACGGTACCGGCGACTTCGTGGAGACCTCATACTAGTGTACCAGATATTGAGCGATCCCAGTCACGTATGCCGCCACCTCTTGAAGCTCAGCCCAAACACTAACCTTCGCGGTAACAGTTTAAAGCTGAGCCAACAGTACAGTCGTCTAGACTGTCGGAGAACCTATTTCTCCCTCCGGGTCTGCGGGCCCTGGAACGCCCTTCCAAACTCAGTTGTTTGTGCCCCCACATTAGATACGTTTAAAAAACGATTGGACGTCGCACTGAGCGCCCTGCGCTTTGTTTTATGAACGAAAACGCTTGTATATATTTAGGCTGACCAGCCTCTTTGGATTTCTACCCCAAATTCACGGTCGTAAATCTGTGCGAACCGGTGAGTACTCCATTTTGATTTGCTACCATCACCAACGATAACAATTTCTTAGCCAGTTTTGCGTCGTACCACTTTATCCCCCTAAAACTGTTATACTTCTACCTTTTATCTCACTGACGCTCCTTACTTCAACCACTTATGTGGTTTGCCAATTTGTCAGTATTTCTATTGCCAACCTGCGGGACTCGTTAAGTGTATGCTTTTTTACCCGTCATATACCATTGTTCCATTGTTCCATCAACGACCAACTGTCTCTTGGAGGCAGGATGGACGAGATGGTGGGTACTAGACAGGTACGCACCTTGTCAACATCCACATCAGGCGCAGCCACACGGGGGAGCTCAAGCAACATCTAACTCCTTAAATGCAAGATTACTCATCACAAAGGCAAGCGTATTACAGCCGCCGCCTTATTGGCCTAGATGGTGAATTGTATGGGAACGGGCGCATAGCGCTTTTGCTCCGCGTGCAATAGTGCCTTTTCATGCACCTGGGCAACCGCTCTCTGGATCAACCCACATAATTCGCACCGATCAACGCTGCCTTTGATTTTCAGCACATGTGCGTCGCAGAAGAATCCCGAATGCACTATCCAGTGATACCTTCTTCCCGCTCAGTGATCCCCTAGTTTTGATAACCAGTTACCCAACTCCTTTCCTTGTCCCAAACCCCTTTGTTTTTCCGGCTCAATGCGCAGCATTTTACTGATGTTGGATTAATTACGTATTTATTTTGTGCCTTGGGAATGTGGGTGACCTACATTCAATAGCACTTTTGACCTACTTTTCCAACCAGGACAAACTCCACTATCGTTTCACTTAGTAACGTCCGATGTCTTATCGGTGCGCTGTAATGTTTCATTGTATATCCTCTGTGTGCACACTACTTCGCAATGCATCTGTGACCTGACCATGTTGCACAGTTATTGTGAGTGGAGGTCACACATTGAAACCACTCAGTTCGTGTGACCTATTGCTTTGTTCCCCCCTTTGTGTCGAAACACAAGGCCATGACTGTGTGTAATGCACAGATTCTCACTCGCAAGGCTGACTGTAGCCTCACATTTTCTGATTGCTCATACGTAAGCCCGTGTTAAGCCCCAATGTACTGAGACGAGTTTATTCCCACGTGCGTCTTAAAGCCATATTTGTTTGGCTACTTCTGAATGTGGCCGTTGTTGAAACGCTTGTGCCAGAAGCACGGATCAGTGGAGTGTTGTACACTTGTTGTTTTTAGTTATTTGCCACTAGTGCCATATTCCAATACCAGCCTCGTTGTTGTTGACCTCGGTGGAAAGGAGTTTGCTCAAAGCTTAAGGCCCCCAGACGGCTTGTCGCTTAAACCAACCTAAAGGAAACGCCTGGTACCTACATTGTACTACATAACCACTAAATCATGCCATCCATGAATATCAAGCTTCACCAAACAATGGATTTCATCCAGCTACCACTAGCTTCCTATTCCCTTCTCTTAAGTCAACGTGATTATCACAGGACTTGAGCGCCGACCAGTGTATCGGTTGATACGGTGTATAGTGTTTCCTCTTCTTGTATCGAGGTGTGTATTTATGTGCATGCACATGGCCTCACCGATGGAATTACGAAGTAACCGGTTCGTGCTACTCTAGCCAGCAACATTAGGAAACAGATCCAAGGGGACACATTAATGCACAAGACGAAATTTATGGAATAACCGAAATTGGTTTCACTTGCTCAATAAGCTTGGAAGAGAGGCATGGTAAGCCAAGTTGATTCGAAAATGAATATAACTGAACGCGATACGTACGAACTGCGTGAGCGCGACTTTAGTCAGTGGTTCGTTTTTGAAACCAAGATAGGTGTTGTCTAGTGTTGAAACCTTTAAAGCATCATGTACAACTGGTGGCAGTTTTTCAGTATTTTACCTCAACCTAAAGCATGACCCGGATTCCATGGTTCGGTTTGGGGGGGTTGATAATTATCGCACTTAACTCCCTGCGGTTTGATTTTAAACTGTGTTAATATGGGTTTCTTGCCTAAGATACAAGCACAAAGTGATTGGAAGGGTTTCTGTAGATGGACCCTTCGACAACCATCATAATTGAATGTTGGCAAAGGAAACAGTTTAAAACATAGGTATGGATAAGAGCACTAATCAAATTTATCAGTAAATTTGTAAGTGGAAAAGCTCAGTTGCTATACAAAACGCACCGGGGGCGCGTTTTATTGGCACCAGTGTCTGACGAGCGCACCGTGGGTGTCCGATGGGACCCCAGTGGCAGAAATTGGTGTTGCTCATCGGGCGCTCGTCAAGAAAAATTACGCGGTTCCCCTTCCTATACCCAGTTTTCCCCAGATATTGTTCTCTGTAGGAGTAAACTACCCATATTAACTCCCTCCCCCACCACTGACTACACATTAGTACAATTCCACACATATGTCGATATACACAACAGGTAGCGACAACATTGTGCAGTAAAGCGTAAGTAATTTACCGATCAGGATCTTGCTGCTCAAACAGTGCAATCACCTGTTGTAGGCACGCTTCCGGCTCTTTAATATTGTTTTATATTTATTGCATCTGTACAAAAAGTGACTTATTTCACGATCGCAAAATGAGGGTCCGGCATCGAAAGCTGGAGTGACTGATGGTGCTAATAGGTCGGGGATGGACGAGCGTTTTGCCCAAACGCGATCATAAATAGCCATGTACTTCACCCAAGTCGTGGATTTTCAGACCCACTTATCTTTTATGTTACCGAGTGGTAAAAGGTGTCAACGAGTACATTTAATACACCATTTTTTCACAACTTACATTAGTCAACTAGATGATGGCAGGTGGGTAAGCGCTCGTTCGCTGACTGGTGTTGTATCAAGAAGGCAACAGAGGAAGGTAGGATGTATCTTCGTACTCAGGAGATATCCGAGTCAACCGAGTCAGTATTCACCACCAACCATCCGGAGTTTATACAGCCGATGAGAAGGAAGTCGCTGTTTTAGCCAGCTAATAAAACCTGAGTAGGGATATCGGGAACACACGGAGGGACATTGTTGTACTTAAGCCACCCCTGTTGCACAAGCACGCTGAGTTGATGTAATAACGGTCGTTAGCATTTTCCGTTCGTGTTTCCTCACTCGTCAAGGCAGTTAGGTCGAAGCCAAGGCTGGAAAATAATACTAGCTATCTGAGTCTCTCCTTGTCATGTAATAGCCCCACGGGTGGTCGAGATAATCCATTAGCAATTTGGTTTTGAAAACCCGGCCAACACATAATTTAAAATCGCAGTTAAGGAGTCTAGCATACCAAAGATCGATCCACATTGGACGCCGTCTTTCAGATTCTTTGATAAGGAGGACTGTAAGCGTGACATGATCAATTCGTAGAGTGAAACGACGACCGAAAAGTAAAAGAGGTTGCTTTGCACACGCTCACATACAAGCCACAGCTTCTTTCTCTCCAACTGAATAATGATTTTCAAAATCTGAGAGCCTTCAAAATGCGTTAGCATTAACTTTCTCTACTTCTTTTTGTGGCTATGACAGAACAGCACCGAAACCGACGTTCGGCATATCAGTAGACACCAAAGTGCGGCACGATTTACCAAAAATTGCAACTAAGGGAGAAGATGCAACATTTCTTCTCAGTGCACCGAAAGCGTTTTGCTGATCTTTTCCTCAAGTGTACGGCGCTTTGTTCTTTTATAGTTATTGTAATGGATCTGATAAAGTCACAAATTTTAGCCCCTACAAATCGTTGCATATCCTGACAGCGCTATCTTTTTCGGGACACTTACCATTGGATGCACCCACTCAAAGCAGTCGATGGGTTCAAGCAAATAGTTCGCCAGCATCTCTTTCAGAGCAACTGAGACAGCCTGGCGTATTGCTAGCGGAATAGGCCAAAGATGACCATTGACAATGGGTTCCGCATCCTGCTTCAACTGAATGCAGTGCATACCACATGAAGTACATCCAATGGACTGCTGAAGAAGCTTAGGATAACCTCCATGCCAGGATGTCTCGCTGACGGAAGAGACACGCATAAGTCGAAAGATGGTGCTGCTTACAAAGCCACTATGCCATATCTTCCAAGTAAGAGTCGTCTGTTGTTTGAAGAAATGTATACTGCAACATCCGTAGCTACGGAATACAGCGGTAAAAGCACCATAATGAATCCCAATATGGTTAAGGTTTTCCACTGTGACTCAAAAACGAATGTGAAGTGGGCTGTAAGGCATGCTGGGATAGGTAACGTTCGTAAGATTAGATAGGTACAATGGTAACTGGGGAAGCAGCATCTAGTTTCATTTCAAGTGGACTAGCGTCTTTGATTGTGAGGAATGACATGGTGCGAATAGCAGTGGAGGGAAACTGGTTCAATTATGGATTTCGTTAAATCTGTAAAGTGTTAGCATCATCGGGGATGAAGCAAATGTTCCCCTAAGATGCATCAGCAACTTGGCCTTCAGGTGTAGCATTGTTGTTGATAAGTGCGATGGCTTGCGACTGACAACATCGGGCGGAATGTCCAATTTTACCACCGTGTTAGCACTTTAGGCCGCGTGCGGGACCAGTGGGAAAGTTGGCTTTATCAGAAGCACTTCCAATTAGATGTCAAGACGACTTGCCCGCTGGTGATTGTTGGGAAGATTTCAACTTTGCCACCTCAACTGAGTTGGTCGGACAGAACTGTTTCCATTGATGTGAAATCCCAGTTTCCATTTCGGTTAACTCGCATGCTCGCTGCCACGTTAATGTGCACGCCTCTACCTGCAACAGCGCCTCTCCTATGCGATTATCAGCGATTTCAGTAATCACTTGCTGAGTCAGCATACAGCGTCCCATCTTTTCCTGGGGAATGGATGAATAACCACACGGTTGTACTGTGCGACTTAACCGGACAATAAAATCTTTCAAGGATTCACCTGTTTCCTGTGAAATGAGGGTGAAAACGTAGCTTTCAGTACACAATAATTTGGTAACCCCATGTACCATCGACAGCACTGAAAAGTTCTTTGACGGATTTACATCCTTAAAGGCCCAAATCCTCAAATTGTCACTGCCCTGCACTTCCGATTAAATGTCGAGGCAGCTTAAATCTGTCCTCCTCACTAACAGCAGCCCGGAAACCGCTGATTAAATTCAGATAGTGTTGGAAGGACGTGTTCCAACGGAACCAGGCATCCGATGTTAGTCTGCTATCGTAATCAGTCCAAAATGCAGATGGGGGCCGAATGGCATGGTTCCTCTTTGGGCTTGCATCGTAAAATGTTGTAACAAGAAGACAACAAAAGAATTAGTTGTGTATTCTTACCCAGTCATGAGATACCAGACCCAACACGCAGAATAATCACTTTCAACCGTCCGGATGTTAAACAACCAATGAGAAGAGAGTTGCTGTGTTTCAGCCTGCCAATGAAACCTGAGTAGTGGCACCGTGACGGATCGGCCAAAACGATTGGACTTGGCATTATGTTCTGAGGACTCTAAACCCGTCAAGAGTGCCCGCGAAAATGCTTTGTGAAAACTGTAATTGCCTAATCACGCTTCACGTTCGCGCAACCATTTGTATCCCTTCAGGTGAGAGTGCAAGTCAGACATGCAACGGTAGCGGTCAAAGGTTGATGTCTGAATACAGCAGCCAGCAAGTATGTGTGCTACCGCGGCCAGGTACGCCCTGGAGCCCCGGATCACTGCTGTAGACGTGCGATGGGAACGAGCAGATGAATTCGAGGGACGGACAAGACAACCAATCGGATGCCAAACAAATGAGCTGGCTGATTGGATACACCTGGGATACTCGTCTATCTACGTAGTTCCGATGAGTCGTTGACGCTCAGTTACGTCACAGTGAGTTTCTCGGTTGTTTGCGTAGTTAAATCCGAGGAAGAATACCGTCAGGTTGACAATGCGTATCCATATGAGAGTGACGAAAGGACATATCGAAGCTATTTGCGAGACAAATATGCTGTTAGTACCGCTAACGTGGAGTTGCTGAATAAGCCGTGTCCCTGACGGGTTGAGTTTGCAGAAAGGAAGACCTCTCTAAAGTAGTATCTCCGTAAATAGTGAGCAACCGTCCAATTCAAGTAGACAATGGTTTATTGAAACCGTGCTAATCCACCCTGATAACTTGTAAACAAAAGCTATAGAGGATAATTCGATAGGTTTCTTGTTGGGTATCGAACGGTTTGCTCCGAGGAAAATTACGCTGCCTGAGAATCAAGCCGAGTTGGCGTCACTGATTCAGACCAAATCTTGTAACTTGTATGGAAAACCAGAATTTCACACTCGAACACGAGTAGGGATGAAAACGCAAATCAATGTGGGGTGAGCGGCAAGTTGAACTCTCAACTTGGACCGTGTGAGTTGTGTTGATTAGCATTACTTAGCATCTCCAATATCTTTAGGTTAGTAGTTGTCTTCAACTTATTTATTGCACTATGCTCTCCTATAATACGAATCCCTCAGTCCGGCAGATCTTGGTGTTCTCATTTTGTTGCGGCGTGAACCGGTTGTAGGTGGCACCACAGTTTATGACAGGCTATTCGTACAGTCAGAGGAAAACACAACAGATTCCTGACGACAGAGGTGTTGGACAATAACGGTCATTTCATTTGAGCAGATGCAACAGCTTCTCCATCATCAGCAGCTCTAGTTCGAGAAACCCCAGAGGCAATTGTTCTCGTTATTTGCGCAGAAGTTGAATGTTCAATCTGATCCCCAAGCTGCTGGCACACGGTCTTCAGTAGACGCGGTCACGACAGCAATCACAGAGTTCGTCTTCGATGAATCAAACCGAGTAACTTTTGATTCCTGGTTCAAGAAATATGAAGATATTTTCCGTGTTGAGTTGGCGGTGCAAGATGATGCATTGAAAGTTGGGTTGTTGCTGCGTAAACTTAAGGCAGTTGAGCATGAACGCTATACCAATTTTATGCTGCCACAGAATCCAAGGGATTTCCGCTACGATAAGAATGTGCACACGCTGACATCCATTTTCGGTGAGCAAGCATTTTTGCTCAGTATCCGTTATAATTGCTTAAAGTTGCTCAAAATTGATAGCCATGATTTTATAACACATGCTGGAGTTGTGAACCGAAAGTGTGAAAGTTTTAAACTTCGTACGATAACACCTAGTCAGTTCAAAAGTCTCAAATTTGTTTGCAGTCTTCAGCCTCACACCGATGCTGATGTGCGCACAAGCATCTTACCCAAGTTAGAGCAGGAACCCCATTTGATATTACAGGACATTGTTACTGAATGACAGAGACTGATTAACTTAAAGCATAATACCAAAGTGATTGAACATATTGACCGCAGGAGGGAAGCACAGATTTACCGCACGGCTGTTCGAGGTAAAAATGTGAGCCGTACAGTACCCAACCAGAAATCCCCGACCTCATGCTGCAAATGTGGTGGATGACATTTTGTGCAATTCTATACTTACAAGAAGCCTCTGTGTCAGAAGTGCGAACGTCTTGGTCACAAAGAATCACACCGTCGCAAAACGTACGATTCCAGGCCTGTCTCTGCTTCAGACTTGTGCACGGACTCTAACTCTAAAAAGACGTCGTTTCGGGGAGCAAAGACAAAAGTAGCTAGCGCGGCCTGTCGCACAGAATTTGCGGGCAAACCAATGTACCTCACCGACAAAATAAACGATGTTCCTATATCCTTGCAACTAGATACGGCATCGAACATTACCATCATTTTGCGATCATCATGGACGAGAGTTGGCAAGCCTCCACGGACGCACATAAATCTGACTGCCCCAAGTGCATCCGGCGAACCACTGAGGTTAGATGGTGAGCTCACATTTGACCCTAAAATCAAAGATCCCAGCCTCCGTGGAACCATCTGCTTAGTTTCTTGTGTCGACATTAATCTTCTGGGCATGGGTTGGAGTGATAGATTGGATTTGCTCAATGTACCACTGAATAATGTGTGTTCTGAAACGAACGTCATGGTAAATCATGCAGCCGTACCACTATTCCAAGTCAAACCATTGCTGAACAGTTTCAGGCGAAGTATGCTTGTGTTTTCCAACCTGAACTTGGACATTGTAGGAAGATGCAGGCAAATATTACTCCGTTAATTGGTGATACACCACTGTTTCGACCAAGGCGCCCGGTTCTTTATGCATCACAAGTACTTGTTGAACATGAGCTTGACCGATTGCAGTAAATTGGCGTGATTCAGCCAATGAATTTCTCACCATGGGCTTCCCAACCGTCGTGATTAAGAAGTGTAGCAGTCTGGAGATTCCCCGGTTTGCTTGTGTAAAATTCTAACCAAAATTCTTTAATTGTACACTTAGGCAACCGGTGTGGTTTGTTGAACTGATTGCTGAGTTCGAATGCTTTACTTGCTCATCGCCATTTTTTGCTTGGCGCTCGCTTCGGTTGCAACGCGCGACTGCTCTGTGTGCTGTGCTTGATCCGTTCCCCTAGCTAGAGCGTCCACGGTGTCGTTCCATTTATTTTTCATATTTTCCGGTTTTATTTTTGCATACGGTAGCCTATTTTTTCGCGTTATTTTTTTTCAAATCATGGAATCTGTAGACCATAAGGTAGAGTCTATGCTTAGTGTTATATCTCTCTCAGTTCCACCTTTTTGGGACATGGATCCTGTTTTGTGGTTCGCCCATCTGGAGGCTGAGTTTTATAACCACAGAATCACTTCCGACTACGCGAAGTATTGCAAGCTCCTGTCCTATCTCCCCAAGGAGATATCAACGCAGGTTCGTGACGTTATCATTTCTCAGACCGATAACCGCTATGAGGCTCTGAAGGAGGCCACGATTAAGCGTGTTATGCCCTCTGAGAAAGTTCGCCTGCAGCAGCTTTTCAGGGATCTGCAATTGGGCGACAAACTGCCCTCAACCCTGCTACGCGAGATGCAGCAACTCCTTGGTTCATCAACCATGGACGAGACTTTACTTCGCGAACTATGGCTACAGCGGCTACCGGAAAACACACAAGCGATTCTCGCTACTGTGAGCTCCGTTCCGCTCACTCAACTAGCAGACTTAGCGGATCGAGTTATTGAACGATCACAGCCACAAGCCAACGCCAGCAAGATGAATGCCGTCGCGTCCCAGGGGACTTCTATCACTGACTTACAGTCAACTATAGAAGCCCTGCAAGCACAAGTTGCGACACTTAGTCGGCAGGTCCAGCAACTTACAATGAACCGTCGTCATCATGGCCGCTCAAAATCGCCCTGCAAACGTTCTAAGTTTAGCAACAGGCAAGCTAGCTGTTGGTACCATCAACGCTTTGGTACTGCAGCTCGTAAATGTATCAAACCTTGCACCTTCGCCGAGAAGCAGGGAAACCGCGGCCGGTCCGTAACGGCGACGGACGCGACCGGCCAACACCAAAGTCGCCTCATCCGTGTCAGGGATTTAACTTCCGGCACCGAGTATCTAGTAGACACTGGTGCCGAAGTTAGCGTTATACCCCGTAGCTCAGATGAGGTCGTCTCACCATCGCCGACCAAGCTGCGTGCCGCCAATGGCACACCAATCGCAAATTTCGGCGAAAAGCTGCTAACGCTCAACTTAGGCCTCCGGCGAACCTTTCGCTGGCCTTTCATAATCGCTGCTGTGCCTTTCGCCATCATAGGCATAGACTTTCTTCAACGCTTCGACCTCATCGTCGACGCCAAAAGGAAGAAGCTTATTGACTCTAGGACTCAGCTCAGTATTATCGGGACCAGCGCCAACGTGGCTGCTTTCACTCCCATTCGTGTTCTACCTCAAGCTTCACAGTCTTTTCTAGAACTTTTCAGCAAGCACCCTAAACTCGTTCGCGTCCTGAACGAGTTGCCTCCTGTGACGTCAAACGTCACGCATCACATTTGCACTAAGGGCCCACCTGTTTCGGCCCGCCCTCGCCGACTAGCCCCGGACAAGCTCAAAGCTGCGAAGGCGGAATTCGAGCAAATGCTCGAACTGGGAATCATCCGCCCGTCTAAAAGTCCATGGGCATCACCATTACACATGGTGCCGAAGAAGTCCGGTGACTGGCGCCTTTGTGGTGACTACAGGGCACTTAACAAAGTTACCGTCCCGGATAAATACCCAATTCCGCACATGCACGACTTGACCTCAGCTCTAGCTGGCAAGTCTATCTTCAGCAAAGTCGACTTAGTTCGCGCCTATCATCAGATACCTGTCGCTCCAGATGACATTGCTAAAACAGCAGTCATCACGCCATTTGGCCTTTTCGAGTACCTCAGAATGCCTTTCGGCCTCAGCAACGCTGCTCAAACTTTTCAGCGTTTCATTCATGAGGTAACGCGAGGACTCGAAGGCGTTTATCCTTATCTAGATGACATTCTTATCGCCAGCTCTTCTAATGACGAACATCTTCGTCACCTCGACGCACTCTTCCAACGCTTGACGCAGCATGGGGTTACCGTCAACCCCGATAAATGCGAGCTTGGCCAAAGTTCCATCGACTTTCTTGGCCACCGCATATCCGCCTCTGGTATTGAAGCCCTGCCAGACAAAATCCAGGCACTGAAAGACTATCCTGCTCCCAGTTCCTTCAAGCAGTTGCGCCGATTTCTTGGCCTGGTCAACTATTACAGACGCTTTATACCTAACTGCGCGAGCATTGTTCAACCAATGACTGACTTGCTCCGCGGTAAACAACGGTATTTCACTTTCCAGACGACGCTAAATTGTCTTTCGAGAAGCTCAAAGACGCTATCTCCAACATAGCGCTTCTCGCCCATCCAGACACGTCTGCATCACTCTCTCTGACAACTGACGCATCAGACACTGCCGTCGGTGCAGTTCTTCAGCAACTCATCGACCATCGATGGATACCTCTAGGTTTCTTCTCAAAGCGCTTACAACCTGCCGAATCGCGATACAGCACCTTCGGTAGGGAACTGTTAGCTATCTACCTAGGTATCCGACATTTCCGTCACTACCTCGAAGGTCGACATTTCACCGTCTTCACCGACCACAAGCCATTGATCTACGCAATTAATGGCGCAACAGACAAGTATTCTCCGCGGGAAACCAGACACCTAGACTACGTTTCTCAGTTTACGACAGATGTACGTCATGTCTCAGGTGCTCTTAATCCCGTCGCGGATGCACTTTCACGCATTCAACAGATCAGCTTATCGCCTGGCACAAACATTGATCTAGCCGCCATGGCTGCTGCCCAACAAGCTGATCCCGACGTAAGCAAGCCACGACGCAACACCACTGAGACGATCAACGTCGATCGACTCAAGCCAGCATACCTTGACAAGTCTGACTCGCCGGTGCAACAAGCACCTTCACAGCCTGTGCCATCACAGCTGGCACCGCAACCTCAGACGAGTCAGTCCGCTACAGTAGAACCGACAAACACAACCGACAGCACTCCTACCCGCCCTACTCTCAATCGACGCGGTAGGAAACTCAAGCCTCCAGTTCGTTTTTCAGACTTTGTCAGCACTTACTATTTTACGTAGAACGTGCCTTAGAAATTTTCTGCTCTTACTAAGCGTTTTTGAAAACCCACAAAAAAGATCAAAACGTTTTGAAATTACCAAAAAAGAGCAAAATCTATTGAAAACCCAAAAACAGCTTTGCACGTTTTTCGCTTTGCACTCTTTTGTGTATTGCTATGCACTTATGCTGCTTTTTCATTTTGCTTTCCATATACACCGTCGGTTGGCTGCACCTCGGTTTCACTTTCGCTGGATCTCCGCACGTCAACTGGAAGTTCAACAATCTTCCTGCTCAACTGCCTACGTGAACTTTATTAACTGTCCCCCCCACAAACAGTTTTTTTTACCGTTTCGACACCGTAGGGAGGACACGGGTGGGAGCCCGCTAGGTTCCGATTGCATGGTTCTCCCCCAGCAGCTGCATCGGGTTTCACAACCTGGTCTCGCAGAAGGCTGGCCCGCGACGGACAGTCCTCACGTAGATCGAAGGACTGCTTACACAGTCCCTTCTGGGAGAGGGCTATGTAGCAGTCTGGAGATTCCCCGGTTTGTTTGTGTAAAATTCTAACCAAAATTCTTTAATTGTACACTTAGGCAACCGGTGTGGTTTGTTGAACTGATTGCTGAGTTCGAATGCTTTACTTGCTCATCGCCATTTTTTGCTTGGCGCTCGCTTCGGTTGCAACGCGCGACTGCTCTGTGTGCTGTGCTTGATCCGTTCCCCTAGCTAGAGCGTCCACGGTGTCGTTCATTTATAGCTAGCTAACAGGGAATCTTTTGCTGAACCAATAAAAGTTTCCCTGCAACTCGATCCGTCTTCTGGAATCGCTCTCTGGGCTCCCGGAATAGGCAACCCTCTAAAGAAGTCGAAAGGTTCTATTCGCTTCGGTTCTAATCAGTTCCAAAACCCCACATCATAGCCCATGCTGTTCACGCAAGTTATACCACCAACATGGTTTGACCATATCTCGTTTACGGTTACAGAGGTTCTGAAAAAGCCAATTTCCATACGCGGCCAGATCTCTGTTGGTTCTGATAAGATCCGCCCAAAGGCGTCGAAGTTACTTGAAATGGATTTTGCGGACCCACTCTCTCACTTCTTCCAACGATGTCTTGACACGATAAAGATTCCAACAATGTGGAAGCACGGAATCGTCACTCCTATGTACAAAATGAAAGTCGCACAGATCCGGCCAATTATCGCCCGATAACACTCTTTCCGTTGCTCTCCATGTTCATGGTGTTTATCATCGCCGAAGCGCTAATGCATTATTTAGAAGAATGTAGCACCATGGCACCAGAAAAGCATGTATTCCGTTAGAGCTAGTGTTGCACCATAGACAAGCTACTTGCCCGCTCCATTTGAATTAAAACCGTCAACGGCAGTGTGCGGGTTGTCGCAGCATATCTGGAATGGCGAATGTCACGTGCTCCTAACATAATAACTAATGAGAGCAATATGCTGAATAATCATTTCTTTTTAGCTTTCCGCATGGATGCGCACGGGGTTAGCATCCTTGCTGTTTGAAAAATGGCTAACCGTCAAGCTGACGATCATTCCGTAACTCCATACGCATAGGTACGTAGTTCTAACAAGCGTGACACCTGCTCCTCAAAGTGTGGCCATAGTGACCGGGTAATAAAATCGCCGGTCTTAACCTGAAGGCACCGGAAGACAGATCGGCATCAGACAGAATAAGATGAACACGGCGGTAGTAGTTAGATTGATGGCTGGCATGTAGATGGCGTGTGGTAGGCTAGTAAGGCTCCACACGGAGAGCTGGGTTGTTGTGAATACAAAAGCCAACGTTTCCGGACCAGTTCAGTTCAAACGAAGGTGCTAATCTTCAAGATTGGATCCTGGAAAAGTAATGTAGTTGGTAACTTGATGGCTACCATCTTTCGCTCAATTCCGCTTCAAATCAAAGCAGGACATAGAAATGGACCCCGAAGTAGCTACCTATGAATGGAGTGAGCCAGTGGCCCCGGTTTGTGCAAGTAGATATATATGGGCGCAATAGATGCCCATCGTGAACACGGACACGGAGTGAACAGCCCGTGTACAAAACCGAGAGTAGTTGAGTATTTGGATGAAATGACTTCATCCGCCTATTTGATGTATGCTGTAGTGTACCGCGCGCAAAACTCCTAACTCCGTTGGAATCTATGAGAGGAATTCGACTGGACTTTGTTGACATTTGCGCTATGTATGCTGGGAAGTCTAGATAACAACCGGAAACACACGACGGCACCATATCCATAACAGCATACGCTGTCATTTTAATTAGCACGGGATAACATAAGCCACGGACGTATTCACTCACAACGGGTTGATAATTCATGAATTTTGAGAAAACAAGTGTTCCTTACTGGTTTTGTTCTAGGTGCGTGACCTGCGACACCCATGGTGCGTCCCTACTCCAGTCCTCATTGTCCCATTCTGCTAACTGGTCAGTAGTTAATTCAAAGTAAACGTGGATCAGATCCCACCATAGTAGTGATTCGGAGGTGATTTTGTCAAAGCTGTCCCAGGTGCGTCGCGCACGCTTTGACCTTCAACTCGTGATCCGATTGTGGCTTAAATCCACATCAAGTTATATTGGCATAATAACGCAAATTAAGAATACTATTTACAGCCGAGTGTCCGCGAATGTCTATCCCAGCTAGATATCAGGCTGATCACACTCGGACTTAGTGCGCATCGTTTACCTGAGAATAGTGATAAACACCTATTTACATGTAAGTAAAATAATGCGGATAACATAGCGTTTTAACCTAGGCTGGGAGTCTTGTGTATACAAGAGGTGTGGCTGCACTGACAGTCACGGGTTTGGTCGTATTAACGATTGCAATAATGATTAGCTCTCAAAACTCCGCAAAATTGCAGGTATGGAGGACCGGGGTTTGGAAAAGGACTCAGGTCCTTACGGTTATTGATCAGTGTCATATTACTAGGTCACCAGACTTCTTGAACAACACGTGTTACGTTCGGTTGGAATCCATCCAGGGGCCTAGATTGCCCACCGTATTCTGGTATATCTTCTCGATCTAAGAATATTTCCGATACTCTCCGCACTCTGTGATTAAGGTTACAATTCCCGTTTAGTATTAAGAACTTAGAACTGACACTGCTTGAAAACGTTTACCCACATAACTTGAGTTACAACGAACCGTCAAGTAAAGATGTGTACCAAGTTTACCACACACTTGGTCGAAACAAATCGATTCTCAGGTGCCATGTAGTTGGCTGAAATTTCCAAGCTAACACACAAACACGCTCGCTGAAAATCCATAGATTTTCACGTGATCTCCATCGACTGCAAATTACTTACTGATTGGCGACCGGGTAAGCCAGATTCATGGGGAGTAAGCCGAGTTTCGTCGTGGTAGGGGCTACATCGATCACAAATTTGCATTACGTCCGTTGTTTGAGCACAGTCACAAATATCGGTGGCCCACTGTTGTCGTGTTCCTCAACATTATAAATAGATACATAACAACATAAAATGTTTATTCTCGACTGAGCGAGGCACGCCTGCACAGACATGATCATGTTAAGAGTAAAAAATGTGATCAGGT
>OX104064.1:30843073-30934895 GCA_944474145.2 Dicrocoelium dendriticum
CGCCTCTACCTGCAACAGCGCCTCTCCTATGCGATTATCAGCGATTTCAGTAATCACTTGCTGAGTCAGCATACAGCGTCCCATCTTTTCCTGGGGAATGGATGAATAACCACACGGTTGTACTGTGCGACTTAACCGGACAATAAAATCTTTCAAGGATTCACCTGTTTCCTGTGAAATGAGGGTGAAAACGTAGCTTTCAGTACACAATAATTTGGTAACCCCATGTACCATCGACAGCACTGAAAAGTTCTTTGACGGATTTACATCCTTAAAGGCCCAAATCCTCAAATTGTCACTGCCCTGCACTTCCGATTAAATGTCGAGGCAGCTTAAATCTGTCCTCCTCACTAACAGCAGCCCGGAAACCGCTGATTAAATTCAGATAGTGTTGGAAGGACGTGTTCCAACGGAACCAGGCATCCGATGTTAGTCTGCTATCGTAATCAGTCCAAAATGCAGATGGGGGCCGAATGGCATGGTTCCTCTTTGGGCTTGCATCGTAAAATGTTGTAACAAGAAGACAACAAAAGAATTAGTTGTGTATTCTTACCCAGTCATGAGATACCAGACCCAACACGCAGAATAATCACTTTCAACCGTCCGGATGTTAAACAACCAATGAGAAGAGAGTTGCTGTGTTTCAGCCTGCCAATGAAACCTGAGTAGTGGCACCGTGACGGATCGGCCAAAACGATTGGACTTGGCATTATGTTCTGAGGACTCTAAACCCGTCAAGAGTGCCCGCGAAAATGCTTTGTGAAAACTGTAATTGCCTAATCACGCTTCACGTTCGCGCAACCATTTGTATCCCTTCAGGTGAGAGTGCAAGTCAGACATGCAACGGTAGCGGTCAAAGGTTGATGTCTGAATACAGCAGCCAGCAAGTATGTGTGCTACCGCGGCCAGGTACGCCCTGGAGCCCCGGATCACTGCTGTAGACGTGCGATGGGAACGAGCAGATGAATTCGAGGGACGGACAAGACAACCAATCGGATGCCAAACAAATGAGCTGGCTGATTGGATACACCTGGGATACTCGTCTATCTACGTAGTTCCGATGAGTCGTTGACGCTCAGTTACGTCACAGTGAGTTTCTCGGTTGTTTGCGTAGTTAAATCCGAGGAAGAATACCGTCAGGTTGACAATGCGTATCCATATGAGAGTGACGAAAGGACATATCGAAGCTATTTGCGAGACAAATATGCTGTTAGTACCGCTAACGTGGAGTTGCTGAATAAGCCGTGTCCCTGACGGGTTGAGTTTGCAGAAAGGAAGACCTCTCTAAAGTAGTATCTCCGTAAATAGTGAGCAACCGTCCAATTCAAGTAGACAATGGTTTATTGAAACCGTGCTAATCCACCCTGATAACTTGTAAACAAAAGCTATAGAGGATAATTCGATAGGTTTCTTGTTGGGTATCGAACGGTTTGCTCCGAGGAAAATTACGCTGCCTGAGAATCAAGCCGAGTTGGCGTCACTGATTCAGACCAAATCTTGTAACTTGTATGGAAAACCAGAATTTCACACTCGAACACGAGTAGGGATGAAAACGCAAATCAATGTGGGGTGAGCGGCAAGTTGAACTCTCAACTTGGACCGTGTGAGTTGTGTTGATTAGCATTACTTAGCATCTCCAATATCTTTAGGTTAGTAGTTGTCTTCAACTTATTTATTGCACTATGCTCTCCTATAATACGAATCCCTCAGTCCGGCAGATCTTGGTGTTCTCATTTTGTTGCGGCGTGAACCGGTTGTAGGTGGCACCACAGTTTATGACAGGCTATTCGTACAGTCAGAGGAAAACACAACAGATTCCTGACGACAGAGGTGTTGGACAATAACGGTCATTTCATTTGAGCAGATGCAACAGCTTCTCCATCATCAGCAGCTCTAGTTCGAGAAACCCCAGAGGCAATTGTTCTCGTTATTTGCGCAGAAGTTGAATGTTCAATCTGATCCCCAAGCTGCTGGCACACGGTCTTCAGTAGACGCGGTCACGACAGCAATCACAGAGTTCGTCTTCGATGAATCAAACCGAGTAACTTTTGATTCCTGGTTCAAGAAATATGAAGATATTTTCCGTGTTGAGTTGGCGGTGCAAGATGATGCATTGAAAGTTGGGTTGTTGCTGCGTAAACTTAAGGCAGTTGAGCATGAACGCTATACCAATTTTATGCTGCCACAGAATCCAAGGGATTTCCGCTACGATAAGAATGTGCACACGCTGACATCCATTTTCGGTGAGCAAGCATTTTTGCTCAGTATCCGTTATAATTGCTTAAAGTTGCTCAAAATTGATAGCCATGATTTTATAACACATGCTGGAGTTGTGAACCGAAAGTGTGAAAGTTTTAAACTTCGTACGATAACACCTAGTCAGTTCAAAAGTCTCAAATTTGTTTGCAGTCTTCAGCCTCACACCGATGCTGATGTGCGCACAAGCATCTTACCCAAGTTAGAGCAGGAACCCCATTTGATATTACAGGACATTGTTACTGAATGACAGAGACTGATTAACTTAAAGCATAATACCAAAGTGATTGAACATATTGACCGCAGGAGGGAAGCACAGATTTACCGCACGGCTGTTCGAGGTAAAAATGTGAGCCGTACAGTACCCAACCAGAAATCCCCGACCTCATGCTGCAAATGTGGTGGATGACATTTTGTGCAATTCTATACTTACAAGAAGCCTCTGTGTCAGAAGTGCGAACGTCTTGGTCACAAAGAATCACACCGTCGCAAAACGTACGATTCCAGGCCTGTCTCTGCTTCAGACTTGTGCACGGACTCTAACTCTAAAAAGACGTCGTTTCGGGGAGCAAAGACAAAAGTAGCTAGCGCGGCCTGTCGCACAGAATTTGCGGGCAAACCAATGTACCTCACCGACAAAATAAACGATGTTCCTATATCCTTGCAACTAGATACGGCATCGAACATTACCATCATTTTGCGATCATCATGGACGAGAGTTGGCAAGCCTCCACGGACGCACATAAATCTGACTGCCCCAAGTGCATCCGGCGAACCACTGAGGTTAGATGGTGAGCTCACATTTGACCCTAAAATCAAAGATCCCAGCCTCCGTGGAACCATCTGCTTAGTTTCTTGTGTCGACATTAATCTTCTGGGCATGGGTTGGAGTGATAGATTGGATTTGCTCAATGTACCACTGAATAATGTGTGTTCTGAAACGAACGTCATGGTAAATCATGCAGCCGTACCACTATTCCAAGTCAAACCATTGCTGAACAGTTTCAGGCGAAGTATGCTTGTGTTTTCCAACCTGAACTTGGACATTGTAGGAAGATGCAGGCAAATATTACTCCGTTAATTGGTGATACACCACTGTTTCGACCAAGGCGCCCGGTTCTTTATGCATCACAAGTACTTGTTGAACATGAGCTTGACCGATTGCAGTAAATTGGCGTGATTCAGCCAATGAATTTCTCACCATGGGCTTCCCAACCGTCGTGATTAAGAAGTGTAGCAGTCTGGAGATTCCCCGGTTTGCTTGTGTAAAATTCTAACCAAAATTCTTTAATTGTACACTTAGGCAACCGGTGTGGTTTGTTGAACTGATTGCGGAGTTCGAATGCTTTACTTGCTCATCGCCATTTTTTGTCCTTGGCCGCTCGCTTCGGTTTGCAACGCGCGACTGCTCTGTGTGCTGTGCTTGATCCGTTCCCCTACGCTAGAGCGTCCACGGTGTCGTTCCATTTATTTTTCATAATTTCCGGTTTTATTTTTGCATACGGTAGCCTATTTTTTCGCGTATTTTTTTTCAAATCATGGAATTTGTAGACCATAAGGTAGAGTCTATGCTTAGTGTTATATCTCTCTCAGTTCCACCTTTTTGGGACATGGATCCTGTTTTGTGGTTCGCCCATCTGGAGGCTGAGTTTTATAACCACAGAATCACTTACGACTACGCGAAGTATTGCAAGCTCCTGTCCTATCTCCCAAGGAGATATCAACGCAGGTTCGTGACGTTATCATTTCTCAGACCGATAACCGCTATGAGGCTCTGAAGGAGGCCACGATTAAGCGTGTTATGCCCTCTGAGAAAGTTCGCCTGCAACAGCTTTTCAGGGAGCTGCAATTGGGCGACAAACTGCCCTCAACTCTGCTACGCGAGATGCAGCAACTCCTTGGTTCATCAACCATGGACGAGACTTTACTTCGCGAACTATGGCTACAAGCGGCTACCGGAAAACACACAAGCGATTCTCGCTACTGTGAGCTCCGTTCCGCTCACTCAACTAGCAGACTTAGCGGATCGAGTTATTGAAAGCTCACAGCCACAAGGCCACGCCAGCAAGATGAATGCCGTCGCGTCCCAGGGCACTTCTATCACTGACTTACAGTCAACTATAGAAGCCCTGCAAGCACAAGTTGCGACACTTAGTCGCCAGGTCCAGCAACTTACAATGACCCGTCGTCGTCCTGGCCGCTCAAAATCGCCCTGCAAACGTTCTAAGTCTAGCAACAGGCAAGCTAGATGTTGGTAACATCAACGCTTTGGTACCGCAGCTCGTAAATGTCTCAAACCTTGCACCTTCGCCGAGAAGCAGGGAAACCGCGGCCGGTCCGTAACGGCGACGGACGCGACCGGCCAACACCAAAGTCGCCTCATCCGTGTCAGGGATTTAACTTCCGGTACCGAGTATCTAGTAGACACTGGTGCCGAAGTTAACGTTATACCCCATAGCTCAGATGAGGTCGTCTCACCATCGCCGACCAAGCTGCGTGCCGCCAACGGCACACCAATCGCAAATTTCGGCGAAAAGCTGCTAACGCTCAACTTAGGCCTCCGGCGAACTTTTCGCTGGCCTTTCATAATCGCTGCTGTGCCTTTCGCCATCATAGGCATAGACTTTCTTCAACGCTTCGACCTCATCGTCGACGCCAAAAGGAAGAAGCTTATCGACTCTAGGACACAGCTCAGTATTATCGGGACCAGCGCCAACGTGGCTGCTATCACTCCCATTCGTGTCCTACCTCAAGCTTCACAGTCTTTTCTAGAACTTTTCAGCAAGCACCCTAAACTCGTTCGCGTCCTGAACGACTTGCCTCCTGTGACGTCAAACGTCACGCATCACATTTGCACTAAGGGCCCACCTGTTTCGGCCCCGCCCTCGCCGACTAGCCCCGGACAAGCTCAAAGCTGCGAAGGCGGAATTCGAGCAAATGCTCGAACTGGGAATCATCCGCCCGTCTAAAAGTCCATGGGCATCACCATTACACATGGTGCCGAAGAAGTCCGGTGACTGGCGCCCTTGTGGTGACTACAGGGCACTTAACAAAGTTACCGTCCCGGATAAATACCCTATTCCCGCACATGCACGACTTGACCTCAGCTCTAGCTGGCAAGTCTATCTTCAGCAAAGTCGACTTAGTTCGCGCCTATCATCAGATACCTGTCGCGCCAGATGACATTGCTAAAACAGCAGTCATCACGCCATTTGGCCTATTCGAGTACCTCAGAATGCCTTTCGGCCTCAGCAACGCTGCTCAAACTTTTCAGCGTTTCATTCATGAGGTAACGCGAGGACTCGAAGGCGTTTATCCTTATCTAGATGACATTCTTATCGCCAGCTCTTCTAATGACGAACATCTTCGTCACCTCGACGCACTCTTCCAACGCTTGACGCAGCATGGGGTTACCGTCAACCCCGATAAATGCGAGCTTGGCCAAAGTTCCATCGACTTTCTTGGCCACCGCATATCCGCCTCTGGTATTGAAGCCCTGCCAGACAAAATCCAGGCACTGAAAGACTATCCTGCTCCCAGTTCCTTCAAGCAGTTGCGCCGATTTCTTGGCCTGGTCAACTATTACAGACGCTTTATACCTAACTGCGCGAGCATTGTTCAACCAATGACTGACTTGCTCCGCGGTAAACAACGGTATTTCACTTTCCAGACGACGCTAAATTGTCTTTCGAGAAGCTCAAAGACGCTATCTCCAACATAGCGCTTCTCGCCCATCCAGACACGTCTGCATCACTCTCTCTGACAACTGACGCATCAGACACTGCCGTCGGTGCAGTTCTTCAGCAACTCATCGACCATCGATGGATACCTCTAGGTTTCTTCTCAAAGCGCTTACAACCTGCCGAATCGCGATACAGCACCTTCGGTAGGGAACTGTTAGCTATCTACCTAGGTATCCGACATTTCCGTCACTACCTCGAAGGTCGACATTTCACCGTCTTCACCGACCACAAGCCATTGATCTACGCAATTAATGGCGCAACAGACAAGTATTCTCCGCGGGAAACCAGACACCTAGACTACGTTTCTCAGTTTACGACAGACGTACGTCATGTCTCAGGTGCTCTTAATCCCGTCGCGGATGCACTTTCACGCATTCAACAGATCAGCTTATCGCCTGGCACCAACATTGATCTAGCCGCTATGGCTGCTGCCCAACAAGCTGATCCCGACATAAGCAAGCCACGACGCAACACCACTGAGACGATCAACGTCGATCGACTCAAGCCAGCATACCTTGACAAGTCTGACTCGCCGGTGCAACAAGCACCTTCACAGCCTGTGCCATCACAGCTGGCACCGCAACCTCAGACGAGTCAGTCCGCTACAGTAGAACCGACAAACACAACCGACAGCACTCCTACCCGCCCTACTCTCAATCGACGCGGTAGGAAACTCAAGCCTCCAGTTCGTTTTTCAGACTTTGTCAGCACTTACTATTTTACGTAGAACGTGCCTTAGAAATTTTCTGCTCTTACTAAGCGTTTTTGAAAACCCACAAAAAAGATCAAAACGTTTTGAAATTACCAAAAAAGAGCAAAATCTATTGAAAACCCAAAAACAGCTTTGCACGTTTTTCGCTTTGCACTCTTTTGTGTATTGCTATGCACTTATGCTGCTTTTTCATTTTGCTTTCCATATACACCGTCGGTTGGCTGCACCTCGGTTTCACTTTCGCTGGATCTCCGCACGTCAACTGGAAGTTCAACAATCTTCCTGCTCAACTGCCTACGTGAACTTTATTAACTGTCCCCCCCACAAACAGTTTTTTTTTACCGTTTCGACACCGTAGGGAGGACACGGGTGGGAGCCCGCTAGGTTCCGATTGCATGGTTCTCCCCCAGCAGCTGCATCGGGTTTCACAACCTGGTCTCGCAGAAGGCTGGCCCGCGACGGACAGTCCTCACGTAGATCGAAGGACTGCTTACACAGTCCCTTCTGGGAGAGGGCTATGTAGCAGTCTGGAGATTCCCCGGTTTGTTTGTGTAAAATTCTAACCAAAATTCTTTAATTGTACACTTAGGCAACCGGTGTGGTTTGTTGAACTGATTGCTGAGTTCGAATGCTTTACTTGCTCATCGCCATTTTTTGCTTGGCGCTCGCTTCGGTTGCAACGCGCGACTGCTCTGTGTGCTGTGCTTGATCCGTTCCCCTAGCTAGAGCGTCCACGGTGCCGTTCATTTATAGCTAGCTAACAGGGAATCCTTTGCTGAACCAATAAAAGTTTCCCTGCAACTCGATCCGTCTTCTGGAATCGCTCTCTGGGCTCCCGGAATAGGCAACCCTCTAAAGAAGTCGAAAGGTTCTATTCGCTTCGGTTCTAATCAGTTCCAAAACCCCACATCATAGCCCATGCTGTTCACGCAAGTTATACCACCAACATGGTTTGACCATATCTCGTTTACGGTTACAGAGGTTCTGAAAAAGCCAATTTCCATACGCGGCCAGATCTCTGTTGGTTCTGATAAGATCCGCCCAAAGGCGTCGAAGTTACTTGAAATGGATTTTGCGGACCCACTCTCTCACTTCTTCCAACGATGTCTTGACACGATAAAGATTCCAACAATGTGGAAGCACGGAATCGTCACTCCTATGTACAAAATGAAAGTCGCACAGATCCGGCCAATTATCGCCCGATAACACTCTTTCCGTTGCTCTCCATGTTCATGGTGTTTATCATCGCCGAAGCGCTAATGCATTATTTAGAAGAATGTAGCACCATGGCACCAGAAAAGCATGTATTCCGTTAGAGCTAGTGTTGCACCATAGACAAGCTACTTGCCCGCTCCATTTGAATTAAAACCGTCAACGGCAGTGTGCGGGTTGTCGCAGCATATCTGGAATGGCGAATGTCACGTGCTCCTAACATAATAACTAATGAGAGCAATATGCTGAATAATCATTTCTTTTTAGCTTTCCGCATGGATGCGCACGGGGTTAGCATCCTTGCTGTTTGAAAAATGGCTAACCGTCAAGCTGACGATCATTCCGTAACTCCATACGCATAGGTACGTAGTTCTAACAAGCGTGACACCTGCTCCTCAAAGTGTGGCCATAGTGACCGGGTAATAAAATCGCCGGTCTTAACCTGAAGGCACCGGAAGACAGATCGGCATCAGACAGAATAAGATGAACACGGCGGTAGTAGTTAGATTGATGGCTGGCATGTAGATGGCGTGTGGTAGGCTAGTAAGGCTCCACACGGAGAGCTGGGTTGTTGTGAATACAAAAGCCAACGTTTCCGGACCAGTTCAGTTCAAACGAAGGTGCTAATCTTCAAGATTGGATCCTGGAAAAGTAATGTAGTTGGTAACTTGATGGCTACCATCTTTCGCTCAATTCCGCTTCAAATCAAAGCAGGACATAGAAATGGACCCCGAAGTAGCTACCTATGAATGGAGTGAGCCAGTGGCCCCGGTTTGTGCAAGTAGATATATATGGGCGCAATAGATGCCCATCGTGAACACGGACACGGAGTGAACAGCCCGTGTACAAAACCGAGAGTAGTTGAGTATTTGGATGAAATGACTTCATCCGCCTATTTGATGTATGCTGTAGTGTACCGCGCGCAAAACTCCTAACTCCGTTGGAATCTATGAGAGGAATTCGACTGGACGTTTGTTGACATTTGCGCTATGTATGCTGGGATGTCTAGATAACAACCGGAAACACACGACGGCACCATATCCATAACAGCATACGCTGTCATTTTAATTAGCACGGGATAACATAAGCCACGGACGTATTCACTCACAACGGGTTGATAATTCATGAATTTTGAGAAAACAAGTGTTCCTTACTGGTTTTGTTCTAGGTGCGTGACCTGCGACACCCATGGTGCGTCCCTACTCCAGTCCTCATTGTCCCATTCTGCTAACTGGTCAGTAGTTAATTCAAAGTAAACGTGGGATCAGATCCCACCATAGTAGTGATTCGGAGGTGATTTTGTCAAAGCTGTCCCAGGTGCGTCGCGCACGCTTTGACCTTCAACTCGTGATCCGATTGTGGCTTAAATCCACATCAAGTTATATTGGCATAATAACGCAAATTAAGAATACTATTTACAGCCGAGTGTCCGCGAATGTCTATCCCAGCTAGATATCAGGCTGATCACACTCGGACTTAGTGCGCATCGTTTACCTGAGAATAGTGATAAACACCTATTTACATGTAAGTAAAATAATGCGGATAACATAGCGTTTTAACCTAGGCTGGGAGTCTTGTGTATACAAGAGGTGTGGCTGCACTGACAGTCACGGGTTTGGTCGTATTAACGATTGCAATAATGATTAGCTCTCAAAACTCCGCAAAATTGCAGGTATGGAGGACCGGGGTTTGGAAAAGGACTCAGGTCCTTACGGTTATTGATCAGTGTCATTATTACTAGGTCACCAGACTTCTTGAACAACACGTGTTACGTTCGGTTGGAATCCATCCAGGGGCCTAGATTGCCCACCGTATTCTGGTATATCTTCTCGATCTAAGAATATTTCCGATACTCTCCGCACTCTGTGATTAAGGTTACAATTCCCGTTTAGTATTAAGAACTTAGAACTGACACTGCTTGAAAACGTTTACCCACATAACTTGAGTTACAACGAACCGTCAAGTAAAGATGTGTACCAAGTTTACCACACACTTGGTCGAAACAAATCGATTCTCAGGTGCCATGTAGTTGGCTGAAATTTCCAAGCTAACACACAAACACGCTCGCTGAAAATCCATAGATTTTCACGTGATCTCCATCGACTGCAAATTACTTACTGATTGGCGACCGGGTAAGCCAGATTCATGGGGAGTAAGCCGAGTTTCGTCGTGGTAGGGGCTACATCGATCACAAATTTGCATTACGTCCGTTGTTTGAGCACAGTCACAAATATCGGTGGCCCACTGTTGTCGTGTTCCTCAACATTATAAATAGATACATAACAACATAAAATGTTTATTCTCGACTGAGCGAGGCACGCCTGCACAGACATGATCATGTTAAGAGTAAAAAATGTGATCAGGTAATGTACAATGGAACAACGAGATTGTCGCAAATGTAGATATGCGAATGTATGTAAGTGTGAATGCGGGCGTGTTTAGCTGTGTTTATGGAATTTGTAAATATGTTTCTGCCATTTGATCGTGCTTGGATGTGGCGCCCTTGTTAAATAGACGCTTGATGGCTGTGAACTTGAAGCTGCTGTCCGGTCTTCAATTCAGTGGATCGACTTGTCCTTTGGGACTGTCTGCTAAGGGAAAGTGTGTCCGAGCATTATGCAAATATTATGCGAGCGCTTTAGGCGCGTAGCTCGGACAGAGTGAGGGCTTGCGGCAAGCTGTCGCAGCCCTTCGATATCTCTAGTGGTGTATCACAAGGATGCCCGTTGTCATCTTTTCTCTTCAATTTCGCCATTGACTGAGTCATGGAAATCGCGTTCACAGGACATTACTTAGAAGGAGTGGAGCTGCTCCCAGGTGAACGACTTCTTGACTTGGAGTATGCTGAAGAAATAGCCCTAACCTCTGACACATCACAAACGTGTCAAGTTGCACTGGACAGATTAGCGCTGGCTGTCACTTGTTCTGGGCTATGCTTTGCTCCCTCCAAGTGCAAAGATTTCCTCCAAGATTGGCAAGGACTGCCACTTGCGCTGACCTTTGGAGGGCATCAGCTAAAACTTGTTCCAAAATTCAACTACCTAGGTAGTTGCATCAGCGCCACTAGAATTGAAGTCAAATTCATGAACCTTATAGTAACAGCTTAAGGTGCTTTTGCTAACCTTCGCCACCTATGGCGCCGGCGCTACCGCACTCTCTCCCTGAATGGTGGAGTGTACAATGCAGCCTTACTTTCGACACTGCTGTACGGTTATGATACTTGGCCCCTTAGATCAGAGAACATAAAGAGGCTAGTTACTGACCATCGGTGCCTACGCAGTTTGGCTCACATCTGGTGCGAACACCGCGTGAGCAATGATCGTGTTCGACGCCTTGTTTTTGGCGCATGAAGAAGGAGCGAACCGATCAGCACCGTTATTTCCCGCACCAGACTCCGATGGCTCGGCCACGTGTTGTGCATTCCAACCCACCGACTTCGGCGACGTGAGTTGTTTGCGCGCCTGGGATGCGGATGGATGAAAAGGAGAGATGACCAAGCGATGACTTGGCCAAGAGGAAGGAAGGCCTTTACTTCGAAGTTGGCCTCGGTTTGAGCGTCTCGACTCCCTGGTGGGGGACCGAAAGACGGTGAACACGTTTGGTTGGTACTGTTGTTGACATGACTTGGAGCCGAGCACAGTGGTGTTTGTGTTGTGAATTTCTTTGTCCACCTCCCTCCGCTTAAGTTCCCCCTCCTACCCCCATCTCCACTAATAGACAATAGATGAATTTTTGCGGCACAATAGCCGGCTATTAGACCACCGGAACGACGTCTATCCGATGCTGCTCACTCAGCCGACGTGTCTCTGTTTCACATTTTCTCTTTTCTTTTATAATGAAGCAGCATAGCTTAAATGTTTTCTATCTACAGCTAACATGTATACTGATGATGATGCTGTCTGTCTGGCTGATGTACATGATCTCCCTAATCCATTCCCCGGTTAAAAATAGTAGGGTATGCATAACGTCTTTTGGTTGGCATGCCACTGAGTCGTTGAATTGGGGGGGGCATGTAAAAGAAGTGTGGAATATCTTCGCTCAAGTTCCACTCCTGTGCCCACACCAACTTGTTGTTCTGGTTGTGGTTCCATTGGCTTATGCATAGCAAATGTACCTAAAAGAATGTGTAAGGATATCCCTGTGATGTCATTTTACCGAACTTATTCGGGGGTATAACGATTTTTATTGTGATTTACATGATGTGTAGTTAATCCGTTTTGATATTCCACTTCTACAGGACATTTGGTTTCCTTGCTTTGACAATTTTTAGAATCCAACATTTATGCGCATCTTTGAAGTTGTACACAAAGACTGGGTCACCAGGATGAAAATGTCTCATGTGAGTACCGTGCTTACGATTGAAATGAGCTGCCATTCTCTGGTCACGCTCATTAGTTTCTTTGCTGGAAATTGCATCTAACGGTGTGCGTAGATGTCGACCAATAAAACTTCCGACGGTGATTATTGGTTTGGAAGAACAGGATTTAGTGTTGAACGACACATGCGTAAGAATACACCTACGGTTGTACCAATATATCCATCTCCTTTAAGTTTAACCAGACCGCGTTTGCATGTACCCACAGTCCTCTCAGCTTGTCCACGGAAATGGGGATGATAAATGGGACTCAGTATATATTGTACACCCATGGATTGACAAAATCGCTTGACGCCGTCTGATGTGAACTTCGGACCGTTATCAGTGACAAGTTTTCTGGGGAAACAAACTGTGTGAAATAACGTTGAAGAACTGCAATCGTTGAAGCTGTAGTTGCTTGAGTGACACAAACTATTTCTGGCTATTTTGGGTATGAATCAACAATAGCAAGAAAATATTGATTGTTCAGTGGGCCTGCACAATCCACATGAATCCGCATACCGGGGGCAGTTGATTTTGGCCAAGGATGAAGGTCAAATTTGGTGGGAGCCTATGCACATTTGGAACAACTACGAACAAGGCCTTCATTATCCTTATCAGTATTTGGGCAATAAGCAAAACATCTGTCAAGTGATTTCATTCGTGTAATTCCCTGGTGTCCGGCGTAAAGCATTTGAATCACTTTGATGCTGAAATTTTTGGGGATCACAATGCGACCTAACAGTGTTAAACAGTCGCTCACTATTGTTAAGGCATCTTTGCGCACAGAATATAGTTTAATTACCGTGTCTGCTAGAACTCTTGGCCATCCGTTGCGAAGATAGGATGACTCGTTCTAAACAGCTATCTGTTCGCGTAGACTCACAAATCTCATTGCACGTAATTGGTAAGTTTTGTATGCACTCCTCAAATATAGGTTTTATCTCAGCATCAACTTCAACTAATGAAATGACCACGTCTTCGTTTGGCTGCGAATTTGATCTGTTAGCAATCAGGCGCGATAAGTCTTCAACATGGCAAAGCAATCCGAACGGATGTGTCTAACGGTAAAATCGTATCCGAGATGTATTGTTGCCCAACAATGCCAGCGACTTGCGGTGTGAACAGGAATTGCCTTCTTGGTACCCAATATAGACAACAGGAGCATGTGATCAGTGCGTAATCTGAATTTCTGACCATACAACCTCTTTTGAAACGTTTTGACCGCACAAACCGTTGCTTAACATTTTCACTTTCGCTGTAATTCAGTTCATTTGTTGCTAACATACTTGAAACATTGCTGGCCGCTTTTTGCCTGCCATGCGGAAACTGGTGCAAGCGTGCTGCTCCCGTACCGTACTCTGAAGCGTCGGCAGCAACTATGATGGGTAGTTTCGGGTCATAATGCGTAAGTGCAAGATCCGAAGTTTAAATTCGCTTCATTTCATCAAATACCGATTGACAGGCTTGCGACCATACCCAGATTGCGTGACTTCTAATTAGTTCAGTTAGTGGCATCCCTTGCGAGATTTTATTAGGGACAAAGTTATTATAATAGTTTAGAAGTTCTAAAAACGACTGTAGTGTGTTCTTCTTCTTTGGAACTTGTAATTGTTGGGTTGCCATACATTTTGATGGATCAAGACGAGGACCACTAGCATCAATGATTGAACCAAGGTACGAAACTCGGGACATGAAGAACCCACATGTGTCGATTCACAGGGTAAATCCGAAACTGATGCTGTAAAACACTTAATTCAGGTGTGCCAGGTGTAGCTCACCTGAAGCGCTTACGATTATTACCTAATCCATGTAAGCCATAGCAAAAGACTACCCGTTTGGCATTGTGTCCATTACTGGTTGAAAAAATTGCCGCAGCACACTTACTTCCAAACAGCCATCTGTGGTATTGCTATAAACCCTTATGAGTATCAATGATAAGAGACTGTGTTGATTGCTTATCAACTTCGACTTGTAAATAGGTAACCGAAATGCCAATGTTTGAAACTATTTTGCCGCCATTTAACTGTGCAAATAAATCATCCGGAATAAGCAATGGGTATCGGTGAGTCTGAAGTGCACCATTTAGTCCAGTTGAAAAATCAAAAATACGTACACTGCCACTCGTCTTCTGAACTGCCACAATGGGAGTAACTTAGCTTCACCTTGGTTAACACGCCAAATTTCTCCAAGCGACTCATTTCTGAGTCAATCAATGGGACGGCAGAGTAAGGTATTGGCCTTCTAAGACGGAATATTGGTTTTGATTCGGGTGCGACATACAAAGTAGCTGGAACTTTGGTGTACAATCCAAATTCTGGTTTGAAAACGCCAGCATACATTTCCCGCAAGTTTGCCAAAATGTCCTTTTTCACTTTTACATCAAGTTACACCATTGCTTGAAGACACATTTTGCATGCTTTGAGGTTGTGCGTCACAAACTGTGCTAATTGGCACATCCATAATTGTAACTCATCTATCCATTCAATGTCTAATAAATTTAATTCATTTTCTGCTACAATGTGACATGTTTCACTACATTTATTGTTTTGACTTGTGAAACAGTTTGATTGTCCCAAAAAGGAGATGGGCTTGCCAGAAGTGTTCCTAGCACTATGTTTTGCAATACAATACTCCAGTTCTCTAATGCTTTTCCAAAACGAACATGAAATGCATGTTATATCGGAAGCAGTGTCGATTTGTAAGGTAACTGGGAAATGGTTACCTAATAACGTGATAAATTTTCGACCATGCCTTCCACGAAGACTATATGTAGTTGGCACTAGGTTTGACTGCCTGTTGAACCGGGTTGCTTGGTACTGCTTGAACAAACGGACACAGTGTCCTTCTTTGTGACCTAATGTACCACAATCTTGACATTTATAGAATCGAAGTTCACAAAAGCGTGCAAAGTGCCAAGGCTCACAATTTCGGCTTAGGTTTGGTGGTCATTGAAACCAGCCTTTTGCTTTGGAAATCTGTTCTGTTCCACATTTGATTTGGTGACTTATCAACAGCAGTCATATAAGGATAACAGTTATTTGAGTGGAACAGTTGTGAATCACACTTTAGGTTCATCATGCTGAGATATGATGTGGTGAAAACCGTGCAATGAAGTGTCATAGCCAGAATCCAAGTTTGATAATAATGTTGTTCTGTTAACAAAATCCGCAAGCGATGTAAAGTCAGATGCAAAAATCAATGCTTTAAATTGATCGGCTGACATTCTGTTATATTTAAACCTTCCAAATTCCATGTTCACTCCACCTGCGTATGTCACCATCTCCTCTTCTTTTCTAGTAAGCTTTAAACGATTATAACGAACGCTAAATATACATCTCCGCTCTCCAAAAATTATGGTAAGCTAGTCCACAGTTTCTTGTAAACTATAATCTCTTGGGTAATTTTGGCAAAATGTAATCGCAATATCTTGGGTGTTCAGAACATCCAAGATTTTGCAGCAACAGCCCTACCTTCGCTGATACATCCAATGCTGAACGGTTGGCAATAAAAATATTCTCTCGTATCTCTTATATCAGGCTAAAGCCACGTGGGTCGTAACCGAATTCTTGAATTCCATTGTCCCATTGTAGGACTAGTTAATACTAGTCCGAGACGATGCGCGGAATTAAGCGCGGATATCAGAAGGCAATGGGAGTCGGACACAGCGGACTGTATTCGATGGGCTACAATAATAAGCGGACGGATGAAGCGAAAAGAGAGCGGGCAAGTGAGCGCGGGAACTTACAAGGCAGTTGTGTGTCGAGCCGGTTGTAAGATTAAAACAAGAAGAAGTAATGTACAATCGGTCAACAAGTAAATTGCATATGAAAGATAAGAGTTATCTTTTTGGATGCTACAGAGCTCCCCCCTAGAAGGCTGAACATAAAAAGCCTTCGAAATCGAAAAGGAATGTTAAAACGAGGTTCGTAAGGCGAAATCGTACCGAGTAAAAATGAGCGTGCGTTCGTGTAAATGGGGGTTCGTCGGAAGTCGGAGTCCGCTGTGCCGTTTATGATCTGTTATTTATTGATTGCAGGGCAGGGTGCATTTCGGCGAGCCTTTGGAGCTGGCTTGTCGGACTACAAAAAACTGGCTAGCCCAGAAAAAGGCCGACAGAACCTCAAGCTCCACTGCTGCCAAACGGTGCGCTTGGGAGTGGTCTCTCCCAGCCGCACCCCGCCCCGCACCATAACGACCCTTGTCCCACGAAGAAACGACCATGGTCCCATGGTGAAGCGACCCTTGTCCCGCGTGGAATCCACACTCGTCCCGCGGAGACGAGACTCTCGTCCCGCGAAGAAGCGACACACGTACCGCGGAGAAGCGACACACGTACCGCGGAGAAGCGACACTCGTCCAGCGGAGAAACGACCAGCGTTCGTGGCAGGGTCCTCGAGTACACTCCTCGTGTGAGCCAGCCGATCGAAGGGGAGGGTTGCCGCATGTAGAGGCGAGAAAAGAGAAAACACGCGCGGAAAACGCGAAAAGAACAAACGAATGAGCTGCGTGTTGAAATATTTTTTGGTTTTCGAATATTTTTCGATAAAGGTTTTGCGGAGGTTTTTTAATATTTTTGTTTGTTTTCAAAAGGTTAATCGACCAAAAAGGAGGCAAATATATGCAATATCTACAAAGGTAAAAGTATTTACACTGTACCTAGTTGGAGAAACGAACGGGCTTACGTACCTCCCGACCACGGCGATTGGTCGTGGGAAGCGGCGGACTAGGTTCGGGTGATGTCGGGACCGCTGAAGCTTGCAGACCGTGATCGTGGTCTGGTTGGAATTCATTAGCATGCGGAAAACTGGTACGGTGAGTTGTGACGTCGCACGAGGCACTACTAGACGAAGTAGGCGAGGTATTTACTTCTATAAAGGTGGGTTTCAGACGGTCGATGGTGACGACTTCGTGTCGACCACCGCGGTCAATAGTGTACGCCTTACTCGCACGATGCAACACCTTGAAGGGTCTATGTACGGCGACTGAAGAGGCTGTCGAACACCGTCTGCGCGAAGAAGGACGTGAGAACAAGTAGACAGCTTCTCGGGCACGTACACTGGTGTCTTCTGCGATCGAGGAGCAAGTGGACGTAACTCACGCATCTGGTGAGACAATCGGTCAGTGTAACTTCCGTAGTCAAAGGTGGAAGTACATGGGGCTGGTGCTGTCAGCTGTCCGGGCAACCGCAGCGTGCAACCGTAGACTAGCTGCGCTGGTGTGGCGTCGAAATCGGTTTTAACCCTGTTTCTTAAGCCTAGGAGAACGAGGGGAAGCGTTTCAGACCATGAAGAATCTGCGTGCGCACGTAACGCTGCCTTCAACTGGCGGTGAAAACGCACCACCATGCCGTTAGCGGCCGGATGATACGCCGTCGCTGAACGTGGCGACAGCCTATATTCTTAAGCAACATGGCAAATATCGAAGAGAAATGTGACCCTCGATCGGTGGTCACGATGGCGGGACAGCCGTATTGAGCTACCCAGCGCTCCATAAAAGCTTTCGCTATTGTTTCCGAGGAGCAATTTGGGATGGGGACGGCCTCAGGCTATCTAGTAAATCGATCGATGCAGGTCAGTAGATATACCGAGCCTTTGGAAGGCGGCAGAGGACCTACGAGGTCGACGTGCACGTGATGAAAACGTGCGTCTGGCGTCGGAAAAGTGCCTAATGGGCTTCTCGTATGCTTGTGCACCTTCGCGCGTTGACACGGAAGGCAAGCAGCTGCCCAAGTACGGACGTCCCGATTAATATTGCGCCAAACGAATCGTGCGGTTACGAGTTTAACCGATGCACGAACGCCTGGATGAGCCAAGCCGTGCAAAGCGTCGAACACGGTCTGCCGAAACTCGCGTGGGACGATTGGGCGCGGCGTGCCCAGAGATAAACCGCACAGTATAGTGCCGTCTGCTGATGTCAGCGGAACGGGTCGTATGTCCAATGAGGGAGACCTGCGTAGTAGATCAACCTCAGGATCGTTGAGTTGTGCTGTGGCCATGGCTGCCAAGTCGATAGCAGTGCCGGCGTCAGCGGAGATAGCTTGAATGCGGGAAAGTGCATCGGCGACGACATTGTGCACACCTGAGACATGCCGTATATCGGTCGTAAACTGAGCGATATAGTCAAGGTGGCGCGACTCTCTAGGAGAGTATCGGTCGGTAGTCGAGCCGAGCACGTAAGTCAGGGTACTGTGGTCGGTGAAGACGACAAATGAGCGGCCTTCTAGGACGTGTCGAAAGTGACGTATCACTAGATATACGGCTAGCAGTTCTCTACCGAACGTGCTGTAGCGAGATTCGGTAGGTTGTAGGCGTTTGTAGAAAAACGCTAAGGGCTGCCACGTGTCGGCTACGCGTTGCTGCAAAACAGCGCCTGCTGCCACATCCGAGGCGTCATTGCTGAGGGACAGTGGGGCGGCCGTATCGTGATGCGCTATAGAAGCTATGTTGGCGATAGCCTCTTTCAGCGACGGGGTGCAGCAGCAAATGCGATTTTCTTGAGTTTCCCTCGGAGAAGGTCCGTGAGGGGTTGCATCAGCGAGGCGCAGTTGGGTATAAATCGTCAGTAAAAGTTGACAAGGCCATCAAAACGCCTGAGCTGTTTGAAAGAATGAGGCTCGGGGTAGTCGATGATGGCTTGAATTTTATCTTGCAGTGGCACGACGCCTGCAGAAGTGATACGATGGCCGAGGAAATCGACTGAATCGACATCGAATGAACGTTTTTCTGAGTTGATCGTCCCCCGTGTTGAGATAACCGATCAAAAAGTGTTCGTACGTGGCGCATGTGCTCTTCTCGTAAAGAACTTGCGATTAAAATGTCATCCAGATACGCATAAGCGAAGTCTAAACCGCGACAAACTTGGTCGATGAAAGGTTGAAAAGTTTGCGCGGCGTTCTTTAGGCCAAATGACATGCGCAGAAACTCGAACAAACCAAATGGAGTCTTCACGGCAGTCTTAGCGATGTCTGCTTCAGCTACCGGAATCTGGTTGTATGCGCGTACCAAGTCGATTTTGCTGAAGATACTTTTACCTGCCAGACTGGCGGTGAGATCCACTATGTGTGGGATCGGATAGCGATCGGGCGTGGTCACCGTATTCAAGGATCGGTAGTCGCCGCAAGGACGCCAGTCCCCCATGACCTTCTTCGGGACCATGTGCCGAGGCGACGCCCATGGGCTGTTGGACGGCCTGACGATACCAAGTTGAAGCATGTGGTCAAATTCGGCTCGTGCTGCCTGTAGTTTGTCTGGAGCAAGTCGTCTTGGTTGTGCGCTATCTGGTTGACCACGAGTAACTATGTGGTGCGCGACTTCTGTCGTGTCTGGTGGAAGCTCTGCAGCCGGTCGAACCAGTCGCGGGTGTTCGGAGAGGAGGCTCAAGTAGCCGGCCGGTGTGTCTGCGATCCGAAATACAGGGCTGATTATCAGGGCATCTGAAAGGACACCATCAACCCATAGTTTCGTATGATCACCTAAAATTCTGTTGCAACCCGCGTCGACAAGCAATCCGAAATGGCGAAGAAAATCGATGCCGATAATTGCGAAAGGTACTGACGCAACCGTGAAAACCCAGTGCAAGTCTCTGCGGAGATTTAAATCTAGGTTCATCATGCGCTGATGGTATGAAGCTATCGGTGAACCGTTGGCCGCACGCAAATTGTATGTTGGCTCTGAGTGCTTGTCGTTAGCGGTCGCTGGGATGACACTGAATTCCGCCCCAGTAGTGATGAGGAATGTGATGGAAGAACGCCGATCCTTGACGTAAAACAGTCGGTTGGCTTGGTTATTAAATGATACGTTTGTAGTGCTGGTATGCGGGCTATTCGTTTTCCCTGAGTCGTGCCTAATGCAGGGCGCCCGACAACGTCTAGCTCTTCCACCGTATTGGCGGTGATACCAACATACTTCTTTGACGGGCTTGACAGTATCTGACCGAGAACTTGTAAGGAAAATGTGGCGCTTTCGTGCCGAACGTGACGTACTCGGTGCAGGCACAGACGAGCCGCAATGAACGGTAGCCAAAACGTGGTCAGCATTTGACCGTGGCACACGCTGCTTCGAAGGCTTCATTGCTGCTATCCTGCTGCGAAGTAGCGCAATCTCCTCGTCTTTAGAGTCAGATCGGTCTAGCGACTGGGAACAAACATGGGATTCGGTTTTCATCGGTGAGGATACATCACCGGAGTTAGTGGTCGTCTGCTGCGGAAAACGTTCGAACGCAGCGTCTGCCTTGGTAGCTAAGTCTTTCAGGGGTGCATCTATAAACATGGACAGCATTACCGGCAATGGCTCTGGGAGACGTGCAAACCACAACTCCTTTATCCCTTCCTCGCTCAAGAATAAGGGACCAGCGATGCGCTGAAGTTCGTAGAACAATGCCGACGGCTTGCGACCATTGAGCTGCTCAAATCGTGTTCGCGCGCTGGGTCGTAACTCTTTCAAAATCGCTTCCTTCATCGTTTCATACTTTGCCTCATTCGATGGGCAGAGTAGAATGTCCTCAACCAGCGTCAGTACCAAAGGAGGAAGGCGTGGGACGAGCTGATTGTACCTTGGACGGTCCGCCGTTATGCCCTTATTTTCTAGTTCGATCTCGAATATCTTAAACCAAACTTCTGGACTGTGTTCCATGAAACTTGGAACAGCCAAAGTAAGCATGGTTACGCTGTGAAACGACTCAGATGCCTCTCACGAAATGTGAGTCGAAAGATAAAGAACGAACAAAATACGATAAAAGTACTAAAATTACGCAAGAAACAAATGAATTTAGGTATATAATCGAGAAAAAGGAACGAACTCACCAAAAAATACAAACGAGAAAAAATGTTGAATTCGCGCGTGCGAATCCGGGTCACCAATTTGTAGGAGTAGTTAATACTTGTCCGAGACGATGCGCGGAATTAAGCGCGGATATCAGAAGGCAATGGGAGTCGGACACAGCGGACTGTATTCGATGGGCTACAATAATAAGCGGACGGATGAAGCGAAAAGAGAGCGGGCACGTGAGCGCGGGAACTTACAAGGCAGTTGTGTGTCGAGCCGGTTGTAAGATTAAAACAAGAAGAAGTAATGTACAATCGGTCAACAAGTAAATTGTACATGAAAGATAAGAGTTATCTTTTTGGGCGCTACACCATGCATTTTTGGTTTGAATATCACTTCTGCTCTGGAAACCTTTGATTTGTGTGCTAAAAAATTTCGTGCGATTAGTTCAAATAAGTTCTGCTGACACTTGCATGATAACATTTTGATCAACCATCTCCCTCCCCAGTCTGCTGTAACTCTCGTTTAGTAGTAAGAACATAGAAGTGACACTGAAAATGTTTACCTGCACAACTGAACTTCCAACCAACTGTCAGGCAGTGAGGTTTAACACACAATTGGTCGAAACCAATCGATTCTCACGTGCCATGTGTTTGGCTGCAAGTTCCAAGCTAACACAGAAACACGCTCGCTGGAAATTCATAGATTTTCTTGTGCTATCTGTCTGCCTGACATACGGAATCTCTCTAACAATTAATTTGAATGCAATCCCAATGGACAAAGTGTAGGATGCGTAGCTCGCGGAACCAATGGAGGTAGAGATTCTTGTTGTCAATTGAACACACAGCAGTACACCAAACGTGCCCGCTCGATTACTTTGTCACCGAGACTTAATACAATTACTGGAGTGTTGGAATAGCCTTGCTAGATAGACCAGTAGGACTCCCCAAGATAGGTGCAACGTGTAGAGGATTTTGTTCCGTTAAGCTGGATGAGGTGGGTACGGTTTGTGTAGTAATCTGTGATCACACTGCAGACATCTGTATTTGTCCCATTCGTGAGCTGCTAGTTGAGTATGTTCTATCTTTTGGCGCTCCCAATAGTATCTAATTAGTCGAGGAGCAGCAGGAACACCGCTCTGTATTTTTCATCCAGTACGGATGATACCGAATATATAAGATACGATACGACATTAAGTATGGAGCGGTTGGGTTTGTAGGCAAACTGATCTACATCATCTGTCTGGGTGCAAGTGAAGATCAGAAGAACAGTTACTCAAAGACTTTAATCACTGACGTAGATGCAATCGGATGATAATTTGAGATTCCTTTTGGGGCACAGACGTTATCCTTACAGGTCTCTAAATGTCAGGGATTGTGTCACTCAAAAGACAGCGGTTCAATAGAGCAGTTAATGGTACCGCTGTATAATCCGTGTACTAATTTAGAGCGAGCAGAGGCGAAGCATTAGGTCCAGCAGTCTTGGAAAGCTTTAATTCCTTGAGTTCTCTGTACAGATCAAAATGATCAAATGTAACCGCGGGACTGGTGTTGAGTAAGGAGAGCAAGGAACATGTACCCTGGGCAGAAGAACCAAATTCTACAGTGGGTCTGTCCACATTATATTAGCAAGACATTTTAGGGAACTTTTACCACACGGTTACTTTAAAAGCCTCCAAAGGTCGCGATAATCGTGATTACACAACACAGTTCCAATGTACAAACTATACAGTCGTATTACCCCTGACTTTACTGCTAACGTTAGTCGTTTAACTTGGGCAGATATTGTGTACTTATATGCTGGTTCTGTCTTTCACCTAAGTTGCTCCAGTAGTTGCGAAGAGAATTTGTTCATGCGTAGATAGCTAGTTTCAACAGGATAGCATAGAGCGAAACGGAATTTGATATATTCGGTAAGATGTTCACACTGCAACGATAGGTTTTCGTCCAAGAAAACGGAAACGTCAGTCGGAGCCAGCATCGCACGTTTTGCGAAATTTTATTTTGAGCAGTCTCGCCATCTGACGGTCTTCAATGGCTATTTTGTTGAGGACACAATTTTTGTCTTGCTGTAACTAATTGGGCATCTCTTCAGGATACAATAGTTTGAGCTCACGAGAGAAGTTCTCTCTTTAGATTAGAAAACAACTGAGTTTTGTTCGTCAAAACAAAATCCAAGTGCATCAATTCTGGTTTCGAAAGATACCCTCATTTTTAGGCCAATTGTGCTTATGATCATCATCTGAAATTTGTTAAATTCACTGGCAAAGGACGGAGTACTGAATTTTAGGCAGTAAGGGTAGTGAGAAATTACCCGCAAAATTTTTGGGTTTGTCGGGGGCCAAGTCGATTTTTCCGATGACGACGGTAAAAAATCCACTCAGTAATTTCGGGTTACCCTAGATTAAATGACAGGTCTTTTTAATGTTGAGTATTTAGAGAATAAGGTAGTTGAATTACAGCGTGATTGGTTCACATAAGTGACAATGCCTCCTCCGTGATTAGGGTTTTCCAAGGCCATCGGACCTTACGACGCGAAATCCATCGAATTGAATAATCACCATCCACGTCAAGATGTAAGAAATTTTCTTGCAGCATTACAATACCTGCATTTGTTTATTCCTTACGCTGGATAGCTGCACTGGGTTGGGCAATTTTACCAAGTAACTGTGTAGATTGTTAGAGATACTTTGGCAGAATTTACTATTCATTAATTGGTCAGTGTCTAAATCCGGCTTGCCAGCTAACACCGTGCTTTCTCATTATGGCAAAGCAATTTAAATTTCGTCCGAAAGTATTTCTGAGTTTGTGATGACATACGATTTATGGTGCGATTTTCGTAGCGCCTTTGAAAAATTTCAGTCATTGGGTTCATTGAATAGTAGAGAGCAGTATGGAGTTCCCGTGCCAGCTCTTTTTCTTACCGGTCTTTCAGAGATTACTGGAGTGATTATTGCGGCCTTGCTCAGGATGTGATAGTATCGAGCCAGCAGGATCCTGGAGTGCTCAGTAAGTAAGCGTCTAGCAAACGTTTAAAGCTCGCTTCTGAATATACATTAACAATGGGGTCCAGCAGTTCTTTCCAATCGTTAACCACCCGAGCAGAGAGAGCAACTTCTGAACGGACTTTAAACCTCCTTGGCTTAAACAGCTTCCAGCAGTGACCATGAGTCATACTGCCAGTCTAAGCTGAAACGTTTTCAGCCCTTTTCCCAATTCTCCTCGTATAATGCGCCCAATATAGATGAGGTCTCCACAAAGTTGGCGATAGTCTAAGGGGAAAAGATCCATCCTCTGGTGTCGGGCAGGATAGGGAAGTTCGCCTAGTCCAAGGAGAAATTGTGTGCCTTGCCGCTGAACTTTTCAATCTGGTCACTTTGATAGTGGAACTATGACTGAAAGTCCGATTCAATTATTAGAAGGATTGGGAAGTGAAGAGAAGCCTGAATATCTGCGGTGTAATCCTAGAGAATGATCTCATTATGGCACCCCCACCTCCTGTTCGCCGTTGCATTGTCGAGGGTAGTTTTGAGATCAAAGGATGCTACTGTCCACAGGTCCTTTACCTGAGTGCCATTCTTGAGCAAGAATCCGCCAATGTGATAAGCACCCAGTAGTTTCGAAACACCGATGGGCAAAGTAGAGCACTTATATTTGTTGGCCGGCAAACCCCGCTTGATAGACTAGAAGTGCAAGTGAGCTAGCGGTTGCTGTAATCGGTTGGCGTCTTCGAGGCTGGATGCTTCCGGTCATAACTTGAGGTCTTCGGCAAAGATCAGACGGTCCGCTTGTAGCCCACTTGGTAGTTCATTCATGTAGATTTTGAACAGTTCCAGTCCGAGTAAGGAGTCTCGTGGAACACCACTGGAAGTAGACACTGGGAATGATATGGTTGCTTTTACCTTGACTTGCATGTGCCGACCTTGCAGGAAGTCAGTGATCCATAGTAGGACGTTGCCATTTATGCCCATTCCGCAGAGAGGAGAGATTAGTTGCTGATGAGGAACTCTGACAAAAGGTCTGTAAAACTGCGAAATATCACGTCCATGCGTTTTTCAGCGTCCACCGATTGTGAACACTTCTCTCTTGCGACAAGTAGGTTAGGGTTGCAGGAACGTCTCCTTCGGAAGCCATGATGAGTAGACGAGGTGATGTTGTGATCTTCGAAGTGTCACTAGATGGTATATTTAATGAGCTTTTCCTTGATCTTGAAGCCAACCGACGTCATGTAAACCGGCTGATAATTCGCGGGATCATGGCGGTTTCCAAGCTTGTATTCCGGCGTACATACACCCGTCTTCCAGTCGAGAAGCAGTTTACAAGCATTAAAACAGGGCTAAAAAGCTTGACAAAGCGGGGTGACAATGAATTAGGCGACCAGGTTGCGAAACTGGGTTTGTAGACCGCCTGGGTTTGGGGAGGTATCTGAGTTCAGTTCAAGTAGTTGTTTTTAAACAGCACTTGAATTCCCATCCAGAGGTCCTGGATGTGCAAGTACCTACTTTTTTACCAGTGTCTCCCATCGTGTAAACTCGGGGAACTGTACAGCCAAGAGGTCCGCTTTGACGTCACCATCGTGCAGCATATTGCCTGGCTCGTTGGTGAGTAACGCAAGTATTCCGCAACCGACCCTAGATGATCTTTTAAGAAAGGAACATATTTTCTTTGATCTAGAAAGTGCTTGTTTAGCCAGAGTATACTCATGTGGTTGCTTATTTTCACGTTTCTGCAGGGAGCACAATTTCCTGACTGCTTTCTATTTAAAGCACTCAGAGTCCAGATGGGAACTTTCGAATTTGTCCCGTAGTTTTCGTTGCTGTTTCATGTTACCCCTGATTTCTCGGTTGGTCCAGGGGGAACTATGGAGAGGGTCCTGTTTCTAAGAAATGGTACAACCCCCTTAATAAGTAGCTTCAAATTGGAGGGTTAATCTTACCAAGCAGCATCGAGTTCTAAGTGTGTGGAAGATTCCAGTCAAACATACTCGCTGCCGCTCTTAGCCTGCGTGCTTCGGTGCGACAGAAGTTGCGACGATGTGCGCTCCGGGTTTGAATGGCTAGACGTTTAGTCTATAAGGAGATCCTACAGTGGTCGCTTTTACCAATGAGCTGTAGTAACTGTAAAAGGGTCGATTCCGAGACACTGAATTGAGTCGGATTGAGCACAAGATCGAGTACTTGCGGAGTCTAGCAGGCAAGAAGCCGAATGGGTTATGTTAAATGCTGGGAGAGATTCATTTTGAGGACGGTTTCAAGGAGGTTAGCGTCAAAGGATTACGGAGGGAGGCGGCAGTGCGGTAGGGCTCGGTCGACATCCGGGGCATTATAGTCACTCACAATAAGAAAATCTCTTCAACTTCCATGCGTTCTGTCTAGCGCAGTGGTGCCATTACCCACTGGGCTTTGTAGACACCCCCCCCCCCAAAATGATTTAAAGCCCTCACTGATTCTGCACCGGAGAAGCTCTGCACCGACATCATAGCCGCTGTTGGCTTCTACGCGGTGAACTTTAAGACCCTCTCTCCTGTAGAGAGTTACGCCGCCACCAGTCCTTGTTTCAAAGCAGTCAGCATGGCAGAGTTGGCACCCTGGGATGTAGACCTAATAGTTGGAGATATCTTCATTGATCCAAGACTCGATGAAAGTCAGCAGCTCCGGAAAGAGCTACGAAGTTAGGACGTGTACCTTTCTCATTTTTTTCAGAGGCTGCAAACATTTGCAAACATAACCTGCAGTGCAGGCGTCCCCCTTGTTTTTAGGTTCCGGGGAGGACGAAAAGCGGCTTCCAGTGAGATTTCTGGACTTTCTGCATTACCTGTAAAGCCCCTATATGCAAGTTGGCATCACCATTCGCTCTGTGGTTTCGTAGTTTGTTAACTGCGTTCCTCCGTTTTGCTCGGTGCTCTGGGAAGAGAACTGTCAGAATTAAACCCATTTTCCCTTGGGAAGTGAGGACCGTCCGAGTATACGGCGGCATTGTTCTGTATCCTGACAGCCAATTTGGTGAAGACGAATGTTTGTGAGGTCTTCTCGCTTTTTCTCAAGGGGAAATGAAGAGACAACATCAATCCATTTTCCGCACTATCAAACAGAAGAGAAACCTTGTGCCTTAGAAACACTTGATCGTCCTGTATTATTTCACCTGGTATCTCCTTATTGGGCTCAAGTGCATTTATGATAAACGAATCCCGTTCACGTGAATGACACTTGTTTCTCTCAGGTGATGGTGATCCCTGTGTGCTGGGTTAACCTTGATTGAATCTTCCAGCTGCGTCATTCTGTCCAAAACCATCGTAGCTGGGAGGAAGTAGTTTCGGTACTGTTTTAAACTTCGGAGTCTCTTTATCCGTCGTGTTGCGCACAGCGGTGTCTGGAGTGACTGAATTCGTTGGTGCGCCACTTCTTGCTACCGTTGCGTATGTCTTCCACGGGCGCACGCTGATCCATCCATCAGTATTTGATGCGGTCGGAGGGGAGTCAGTAAGGAGTCGACTCCGTTGTCGTGAAGTGTCCGCATCAAAGAGATTTGGATAGAGAAAAGCAGGCTGGTCATTTGAGGGTACTGTAGCCTCAGCTGAGCAAGAACGTGCAGGAAGCGTCGGGCGATCGGAAGATTAGTGGTTATCGCTCCCTGCAATTTGGTACTGGTCACTCTGAAATCTGCATTGCGGGGAGATACACTGCTGAAGCTTATGGTAAATTTCAGTGCTGATGCTGCAACAAGCTATGTGCGGCCATCCGTCAAATAATGAGCATTGGACAGCTTTGGAACGAAATGTGATTCCCTTGCTGCAGAACCCGCATTTTGTAGTCATTATTCACGTTTTTCAATCGAATCCTTTCGGAAACTGGAGATGGCAACGACCTTGAAGATGCTATGTTTCTGGTAGAGTAGGAAGGCTTCGATGACCTCAGAATGATCCAAATACAGAAAATGAGAGGGCGGTTGGACAGGACTGGTGTATCAACAGTAAACCGCGTAAAAATAGTACTTTAATAGGAAAACTACAACAGCTGGGTTGAAGGCCTGCCACGCTAGAAGGCACAGTTAGTGGTTATATCACTTGTGCAATGAGATGCTGCTCCATTTCAGTAGATTGCCAACAGCGGATACAGAGGCATCTAGATTTTAGAGGTCCTGGTTAGGGTAACATGTTCCCGGTTATCATTAACCATAAGCAATGGTTGTCCCGTTATGCCGCTCACCCCGGTTAAACTGATCTGTCTTCTGAGCACGTAGTCAGTAGAAGAGAAACAAATAATACCTCATTGGTTACCTTAAACGCGTACTCCGTAGTTTCCCCTCGGATGTATACATCTTCCTGGTGGAAGCTACGCCGTCTAAATGTAGAGAACCAAACCTAATGCTTGGAACCACGGAGTGAGAAAACCTAACTGTGGAATACCAGCGAATCCGTGTGCACCTACTTATCACAAATAGGCAGCTTGCTGACCACGCCACATTGTGACCTGTCTCCTCCCGTCAGGACTAAATGTTGCCTTGTTTATTTATTTATTTACATAGCAGTTCCTTTATTGCTATTTCGCGAAACTTCTTGTAGGCTTTTCAATAAAGTATGAAACAGCAGGACTACGGTTGCCGGGTCTGTCAGTGCGAAAAGAAGTTGGTTCAGTTTGTTGAGCATGCGCAGACAGTTCTGCCCAACGCTTTTGCGTCACCTCGCATGGCTGCAAGGCACCACGTGGCGTTTCACATCCAGCGAACTCGGTACAGCTAGCAGTGTCCGAATTGGTCTTCCTACTGCTGAGACTCAAAATATATATAGTTATGATGAACAGTTTACCCAGGTCTTCGGAAGTATGACTACATTATATTGGAGGTGACAGAGGATGGACCAACACTGCTACTAAAATGGGATACCTCTCTCGCTTCTACCCCATCTGACGCCCACAGCAGGGATAAGCTGGTTATTCCCAGTTCTTGAGGCTGCGATGATGGTTCTTATTGTGTGGGATGTCAGGCCACTAAAATAACCCACGCTAGAATTTGCTTAGATTGTTGAAAACGTTTTAATGAATCTGCATTCCAATGTCTGTAAGCCTTGAATTCGTCTGATTCTCCAGTCATAGCGTAACGAGAGTAGCCTCGCGCGCTGACCACACGCCGGATTTCTGGTACTACTTTTATTTTTCTAACTACTTGCATATTGTGGGTAGATCAATAGGTTCGCTTCATTGGTGCGATTCGCCGCCATGTCGAGAGCGAGGTAGCAATTGAACCTACCACTCCGCTGGCCTTCAGTTGATTTGTTACACAGTTGACTTGTGTTACGCAGAGACAGGTTGCTGCTTCGATTTTCGTGGCCTTTGTTCCAGGGTAGCAGTGGGTCAATTTTTAATTCTAGGAAGTGCTTTATGCTCCCGGGGTAGATATTCAGCTGTTACGCATACGCCTTTGGCATCGTAAAAAGTACACACTAAAAGTAATAAGCAGCAAATACAGCAAGTTTGTTACAAGGTGCGTTGCTTGTAAGCTCCATAACGACTGAGGTATGTCTGCACAGAAGACGTGACAAATAGGGAGTTACGGTTGAGTGGTAAGCCCTTGTACGGGAATAAATGGAGCTGTACTTTTGTCTAGTTGAGGAAGTTGGTATACAGTCAGTCAGTGCACCATAACTGGGGTGACTTGCAGCTGCAGTATTTTTAAAGCAAGTCTTTTGCATTAACTGAAATGAGTAGCCACAATAATGTCAACAGTGGGCAACTTTAGAATATCGCTACATCGAGACAGTTGTGTCAATGACCTGTCTGGGATAGTGAAATGCTTCTTTAGGAAACCGGGGCATGTCACGGGGTGAAATAAGTCCGGTACAGTAAGACGCATACGATGATAAATCGCATTATTAGGTAGTGGGGGCCAGCGGAAGATCTCAACCAAGCAGCATAAAAGAAAACCCCATGCGTTTAGTAAAGACTTTATTTACATGGAGTGACCATGATAGATTACGGCTGAGTGTAACACCTGGGTAATTCACAAATTCAGTGGAACGCAACTGTTCACCATCTATGTGAACTTCTGTGTGATCCATGAGGAGATGTTGATAACGACGATCATTGTGAAGGGAAAAATGAACGTTACTGCATTTTAATGCATTTAGCGATAAAAAGTGAGCTCTGAACCATAATGCAAGGTCGTCCAGATAGGCTTGCAGCCTGCTTGAAAAGGCTGAGGTTGGATTCCGGATAACTAAGACCACGTCGTATACATATTTCAGCGATATCCCTTCGTCAGGAGCGGCTAATTACGCGACGCAATTAGAAAAATGGTATGCCGACAATATGGCTCCTTGAAGAACCCCGGTAGCTGTGGTGGGTAGGGAGGAGATTTTATCCCTCTGTGGAGTAACCTGGACAAGTCCAAAGAAATGGTCCCTTAGAAGATGAGCAGTGGATGGTTGGATTTCGGAATCACATAGGAACCTCAAAAGAACCTCACGGTTTACACCGCTATACTCTGGAAAACATACTCGCACGGATTGATCTTATTATCCAGTGACATCAGCGCTGGATGTACAATATAGGCTAGTACAAATTCAGTAACTCTCAGTGTATGATAAGCAAACTGAGGTGGATCAGCTGGGAGAGTTAGGGTCATCATCCTTACAAGAATACTCTTCTGGAAGTCTTTTAGGTTTGCTGAGGTGCGAGCAATTGCCCGGTATTTATCTGAGCCTTTCTTTGGTACCAGTGTAATTTTAGCATTTCTCCAACAGTCGGCAATTTTACGTTTCGCTATACACCACGTGTACAGGTCAGCAAGAGACTGGGTCAAGGAACGGGCACACAACATGAGGACAAAGGAAGATAATCCCTCCGGGCCACTTGTTTTGTTGGAATTTAGCTTCAGCAGGTGATTGAGTACTGTATTCTTGTCAATGGCAAATGAAGAGATCATGGGACTGTCCACTCAGGGGAAGAAGGGTAAGAAGTGAAGTTAGCACTGAAACAAAAAAGTTTTTGGTTCAAATCTTCAAGGTCCACGTCTGTATTCGACTGTCCGTGAGAAACACCACTAAGTTGTTTAAACTTCTGGCAAACCGCTCGGCAGCTATTGTTTCTAAGAATAGTCTGGACATACAGACTGATTAGATGGCGCAACTCTAACTTGATAGAAATAGAAAGGGACTTAACTGCAACATTGTTTTTCTGTAGAAACGCCTTCTTTTTGAGCCTACGCAGAAGTTTTAGACACAAAGATGAAAACCGATCAGCAATGAACAGCAGATATCAAAAAGAAGTAGTGATAGCTTGTTAACGAAGCATAGTGGATATATAAAGGAATATAAAGGAATAAAGGAAGGAAGGAAAGGAATAAAGGAATGTAAAGGAATGTAAAGGTTAAAGGAATATATTAACATCCGTAGATGCAATCACTTTTCGTAGTCGATAAATGTCCTGAGGTGTACATGGTCTTCTTTTAAGCTTACGTTGCTTACTGCGGTTGCGCTCTATGTGATTTATGTTGCTTTATACGACAGGAGATAACTTGACTTTTGAGTGATATGAGCTCCCCATCGGCCCCGATTGTACACAATATACAACTTCGTATTGTTTACAAATTTTAGATTTAGGGTTGCTTCAAGTCTATTGGGAGTGTTTACAACATTTTGTAACCCAGAATCAGTAGGAAAAGTAGTGTCAAATCTGTTGGAAGCTCCATCGATGGCAAATGAGTCTCTCGAGCGCTACAACTGTGTCGTCCACATCCTCATAGAGCCAGGTCTCTTGAAGCATAACTACTCCAAGCTTCGGATGGTTAAGAGAAAAGACTGTGGTTTTAATCTCATCCCTTTTGCTTCCAAGTGATTGGTTATTTGGGCTAAGTATGATAAGTATACTCATGCACAGTAATGATTTCTTTCGTAGAGCGACCCTCTATCCAGCACGATGCTTTGTAGTAGATTTGTTCTTCTTTTTGTTGATTCATTTCGCGCCGAAGCATTTTCCATAGGTTTGCAACCGATCCCTTGGTTCATACGTATCCACTTGTCCAACATCGTTAGTCGGCCGATCAGATGTGTTGCACGAAATTTGTCAGACCTGAGCACCAATCATGTTCTATGTTGCAAACCACAAACGGGTATACACTGGTTCGCTAATGAGCAGATGGAGAACATAGCTTCCAAACTGAAGCTAAGTCAAGCTATTAAAAGGAAGTGTGCCACCATACAGCAGAAACTGATACCAGAAGATCATGATGTAATAAGCAGTAGTTCTGTCATGTACTCTCTCATGCTTTATTTCTTCATTTCAATGTAAAACTGACTGGAAAATTGTCTAGGATACAGGTCCATCTCCTACTGGGTAGATGGCGAAGCATTCGTAGAGTGACCGATCCGTCTAAGGTAGTGTTTGGAAGGTTACTGCGTGTAGCAATGGAAACCCATTTAGACCAGTTCAAAACTCATTATACAAGCCTTGAAGAGCAGTAAATTAGGTTTGTTTCACTCGCTTTGCGACAGAAATAACAATGAACAGCAGAAGGCATGAAAGAAAGGGCAACAAGCACTGACTAGGACAGTCCAAGAGGAGCTCTGCGGGCGCTCGACCCTGGCGAGACACTCTCTCGGCTCATTTGGACTGAAGGATCCACATGCGCTACTTGGAGTAACAGAGAGTTGATAGGCCTTTTCACCAAAAATCCGTGGAGTTTCTATGCAGCTCGTGCGGTGGACGGTATATTAGTGTGTCCTCTATCGTAAAGTGATATGCAGTGCATGTGAAGCTATGAAGTCGTGTTCTGACTGCAGCATGAGTTGGTGGCATGAAATCTATTATTACGATTATTATTATTATTATTATTATTATTATTATTATCACTGGAACACACATCGCAGCTCTCCAGAAACCAGTCTGTTATTGTGCATATCCATGTCCCTTGCCGCGTCCCTCTACCTTGTGAAGCATATCTCGGCTTTAAGCGTGTCAATGAAGTTACATCCACGGAACCATCATACTAGAACTAACCCTTTCCGGTTGAACTATTCATCCCTATACCTCCCAGTACGGAGCTCGTAGCTTGCAAAATCGCTGGCAGCCAATTAGGCCTAGAAAGACTCAGGCGAAGTGGTCTGCAATTGGTGGAAACCGTCGTCAAAAGCTAGCGATTGTGCCCAACTTTAAGCATAAACAAGTGCAAGCTGTAGGATAACGCTGATTGAGAGGAACGCCCTCCCTAGAACTTTGGATACCAGAATCAAAAAGCTACACCGTCCTGACGGTACCTATTGCTTGCGCTAGTCCAGCGAGTTTGCTAACATTTAGAGAGGCGGGTCCTGCAACGACGGAACAAGTTAAATCAAGTTACACCGCACGTATTGTTAGTTTGAGCTATAGACCCACACTATACGCATGGTTTGGGCAGAAAAAGATCATGATGGAAGTATCTATATTATCATCCTGTAACTGCGGTTCTAAAGACAGAATGCTATTCAAAACAGAACTCGCGACTAGGTACGTAATGACAACCGCATCAAATAACAGTGGTGTTAATAGTATAACACGCAAGCACGGAAGAACTCCAAGATTTGAGACAGGTCGTCCATTACACAAAATGTAGGTTAAGTAACCGTTATCTCCAGATTCTTGTCCTTTCTTGGTAATTGCATGGGAATCGCACTCTGCAAGGCAGACGAGAAAGGTGTCCTGAAAGCAACGATTCAATTTCGATCGCGAGCCAAAATATGATTTCGACCGGACGTTACACCGCACGCCTTCTATATAGGCAATGTCCTCGTTGCCTCACCATAACCCCCTTGAGCCAGTACTATTATATCGACCGTTACTTCGGTTGGTGTTTCTGTACGTCGTTCCACAGCTGAATTCTTATTCTCGCTTGGATAAGGTTTAAGCCTATTGAAGTGTACAACTATGGGATGACCGACTGGGCACTTTGGATTCTTAGTTACACAAGTCAGATAAGATATTACTCGCTCCACAACGTAAGGTCGTACCCACTCGCGAGGCAGCCTCGCCGGCATTCCTGCTGTTGCTGCTTGACGCAAATATACGAGGTTACTTGATTTCAACGGGTCCCCAAAATCCTTTTGGTCGTAGTATTCCTTTTGTCGTCGTTGGGAGTTTGCCAACTGAATTGTCGCAGATTGATGCGTTTGTCGAATAGTCAAGGAGCCTATAGTTCCCTACGGATGGATAGACCAGTTGTGACATGGGCAATCGGACAAACGTAGGCAGTCGAATCTCTCTACCCGTCCACATGAACGACGATGTCTGCCCAATGGAGGACTTGACCGTACTTCGATAAGCCAGTAAGCATTTAGGCAACAGAGTATCCCACTCATAGATGTTCTGAGTCACGAAAGCCTTCAACAATGATTTCAAAGACCGATTCGTGAGTTCTACCTGTCCTTTTTCTTGGGGTGGTAAGCCTTTGTTCGCGTTCTATCCATGTCGAGTACTCAGAACATCTCCTGTACTAATGAACTTTCGAAACATGATACTCTATCAGAATGCAGTTGTCCCGGCGCTGTCCATTGGCAAACTTAGTGGTTGTTCATAGCTGTTGCCACCGTGACAGTGTCAGTTTGCGCAATCGGGACTACCTAACACCATCTGGTGAAATCTACCATGATATATTGTATCGATTCCCCCGCGGCGTTTCTGGTGGAAGAGCAAGGTGGTCTGCTCCTACTATTTCTTTCGGATACCACATCGTCATAGATCGTATTGGTGACCTGTGAGCGATTCGCAGATTTTTGAACGTGGCGCATCTTTCACCCGTTTGGCAGAAGTTGACTAAGTCTCATCGTTGAGGTGACCATCAGAATCTTCGGCGTGCCGCCGCCTTGAGTTTATTGACTCCCGCGTGTCCCAGCTGTCAGTGCAATGCTGACAGCACCAGTAACTAAGGCCCTTGGAAGTACGATCCTCCTCAGTTACTTTTGGCCAAAAGCAACAACCAACACGCCGTCTTCGAGGGCAAGCATGTCTCACATCGCCCACGAACACGGAGCTCCGTAGCTTTTACCCTCCATTTGTTTCGGGTAGGTTTATTGCTGCCTGAGCGCTGCTTATCATATGTAAGTGCTAGTTTAGCGCAAACGATACGGCAATGAAGCAAATGCTTTCTTGGAGCGATTACAAACTATAGCACCACTCACGCGGAGGTACATCCGTGAGTTATGTTTCCTTCTCACGACGCACCATCACTCCTGACTTCCGCTTGCAACACATTCATGCACGCATGTTGTTTACGGTGGCGATGTTTATATTCCTAGGAGTATTCTTGCAGTTGATCTCACCATTTGGCAATCTGTCGCTTCGGGTCTCTGAAGTTCTGTAAGCAGCGTAGTGCCTGATGGTCCGCATGTGCCACACTTTCGTCACAACAAATAATGTTTATTTTGTTTTATGAAATATACCAGGACCATTTCTTTCCTGGCGGTACCAAAGTTCCGTTCTCTTGGGATGAGGCTTCTACTGCTGTAAGAGACCACTCTTTCCATTGCACCTCAGCTTTTCTGTGACAAAACAGCTCCCATTGTCAGATCTCGGGTATGCATGGCAAATAAGAACTCCCAAGTGTGTGAGGACAGGTCGGGACAAACTAATACAGGGACGGTGCAGTCAGACTCAGTCAGTAGATCAAAGGTTACTTGACATTCAACAGTCCACCCAAAATGCAAACCTTCTGTAACAGCGCTTTTAAAGGTGATACAACCTCCAAGAACCCTTGTATGAAACGACAGCAATACGAAGCCAACCCTAAGAAGCTGCGTAACTCCTCGACAATAGTAGAGGTTGGCCAAGCCTTTACCTGTTCTGTCTTACGAGGATCCGTCCGACTGCCCGTCTCAGAAATAATATGCCCGAAATAGGTGAGCTCATCCTGTGGTAACTGACATTTTGTCGAACCTACATTAATTTGACACGTTGGTATCTCGGCTAAATTGTTGAGGTGTGCCTTCCTTTTTTTCCCATGTACGATGTCGTCCAAATGGACGTCCAAAATGGACCTGTGGGGAACCAGATTGTGCAACAATTTCTGCATAAGACACTGGAACGTTGCGGGAGCGTTTATTAAACCAAAAGACATTGTCTGTAACTCAAAAAGTCCTGGAGGTACAAGAAAAAGCTGTTTGCGCTCTGTCACCCTTCTCGACCTATACTTGCCAATAAGCGGATATCAGGTCTAGCGTGCCAAACTAAGCTAACCATCCGAGTGCATCGAATGGGTTATCCATTTTGAACAGTTGATGTGCATCATTCTGCGTGACTTCACTTAGCCGTCTGTAACCAACACACAACCACAAACCACCGTCTTTCTCCTTCTTATTCATTAAAAAGACTGAAGCAGCCCATTGGGAAGTAGGCTGTACAACATCCTTGTCCAACATCTCGATAAGCTTTTGTAACTCGCCTTACCAGTGTAATGGAATCCGTCTTGGGGAGTCTTAATCAGAGTCCCACCCCAACTATCGATTAAATGTTACCCGACGTTGGTTCGGCCCAGGTCCCCAACTTGTCAGGTGAATGCATCAGAATGAGCTAACAACAAGTTTTAAGCTTTTCCAGTGTTCGCGCATCAGATGGCAGACCGAGTGAACCGACAAATGCGTTCACACGTTGTTCGTTGTCTGAGGGGCCTTCGCAATCGGTAACATTCCTAGAACTATCGGTCTGGCGGGGTCTGAGTAATACAACGCAGTTGTCAGTGATCAGCTGACATTTGTATAAATGCAGGTGAGATCTCAGACGCCTCAACAAATCAATTCCAATAATTACGGCAAAGAGGGTTTTGTCCACGACAATGAACTCTTGACGGAACTCCTCTTAAGCAGTACGTACCTGGGCCTTAGTAAATTCCTTAACCGTCAGGGTCACTCTGTTAGCTGAGGTCAGACAATAACGGCAGGGTGTACGCACACAGTCTGTCAGCGCCTTGGTTATGTTGGATTTAAATAAATTCGTACATGCTCCTTTGTCAATCAGACCTACATGTGGGACCCCTGCAACTTACAACCCTACTGTCAATGCGAATGCATTCGTTTTGCAAGTAACGCTGCGTATGAACTTCGACATAAAATAGTCGCACCCATTTTGAAGACTCCTACTGACACGTCGTGACTCGAGATTTCCTCGGCCCCGCAGATAAGGGCGGGAATTCGAAAGTCCGACTGCATCGGCGGTCGCGGGTCACACCACCGTGGGAAGACAAGGTTATGAAGCCTTCGTTTGGGCAGCCTGTAATTGACACCATCGTGTTCGCTCAAAGTGCAACAACCCGATTCTGTGGCACCCATTGCTGCGTCCAATTGTTCCAACTGTTCAGACACTTTCAGAGCTGCCTCGAGATGCCCGGAGGACGTAACAGGAAATCCCTTGTTACGGAGAGCGTTGAGACGCCTTCTAGTAGCTGTTCTGGAATGCGGTTGTCCTGCTGCTCTGGTGATTAATCCGCAAAGGCGGTTACAGTCATCCTGCGCAGTTCATGGACTTATACTTCAGCGGTTTCTCCTGGTCTTTGATAGCGGGCATGGAACACTCGGCCAAGTTCGGCGGGCAGGTCGAGCCGAGTTAGTAGGCGACGAAGGGTGGCGAATGTCTTCGAGGTGATTTCTACTTCCAGTAGCTTACTGTCCGCAGCCCCATCGAAGGCCTCTCCGGACAGCAGACCCATGATGGCAGTACAGCTTTGTGAAGCCGAAAAATGTCTGCTGTAAGCTGTGCTTGTCCTTACCATCTGCAGTAAATAAATGAATAAATTTCTATTCACGGCTACGCGAGGCACACCAATAAAAGCATGATCTTAGTAACAGTACAACGATTGACCAAGGAATGTGAAATAATATAATGGGATTTTTATCTTTGTGGATCCATAATTGTAAGTACGTAGGAAAGTTGTGTAGCTTGTGTTTGTAACAGCTTTGCTGATCTTTTGAATAAGCTCGATTGCGTCGCCTGTGTCTGAAGTAAAGTTTGACGTCTGTGGATCTGATAAGCCTGGGCAGTGACTTTATTTAGCGGCGTGTCACCTCCGCCACGTCACAATATTTTTAAGCAGACATTTGTGGCTTTTTATAGGGAGGACGCTTGCCAGGCGAAAATCCATCACTTCCTGAAACATTGCCACCGAACTGTTCGCTGGCACAGGTTAACCCCGAACCACCCAGCTGGCACCACATGGAGGTTGTTTGGCTAGCCCACCATACATGGTTGCAATCTTTCAAGCGGTGATAACGGGGGTGGAGGCGGCTGTTAACGGGTTCGTTTTCACCTACCGCAAGGTATCTGACAACCATTCCGAAGCAAACGAGATTCTCACACCCGGACTGGCGGTCAGCGAATGATTTTCGTAGTCGGATGCATTCACTGGTTTCTGCATTTGCTCGTGAATCCTGGCAGAGTCACCGTTATAACATGCAAGCAAAGAAGAACTTAAAACTTTGAGAAAGAAAGTCCACTACACACCACGTAAGCTCTATAAGGGAGAATTAGGGTAAGAGAAAAAGAAGGAAGTAAGCCTACTGTTAACCGCCTTCTTCAGATTCCTGTCCTTCTTAAGGTAATTACACTGGAATGGCTCTTTGAAGGGTAGACAAAACAGTGTTGTCAAAGTAACGAGTCGAATTCGATCGCGCGCCAAAAACTCTTTCCATTGTTTGTTACGTTGGCAGACTACTGGAAGCGTGACCTTGCGAAAAGTGCGTGCAATTGATGTAAATATAAAACGATACTTGTTTTAACATGTAAAAAGTCTAATGTAGGAAAAGCATGTTATTAGCTCGAAAGGTGGAAAGTGGTGGGAATAGGATCACTGAGCCTTTAAGCGGGTACAATCAATCGGGTACAACAGGTCAAAGTTCCTTTAGACTTTACAGATCCCATGTTGATAGGTGCACTGAAACACTTGATTAAACAATAGATCGTGAGTTTACCAAATGTAGTTGGTTAGCTCCCTCATAGTCAAGAAGTGTTTCGTAACAAGACCCCATGGATCATACAGACATGACCAGGTGTGTGGTGACTGTTGGGATAGGTATTTTGCGCTGATTATGCAGAAAGTTAATTGTCTTCAGAATGTAACCGGAAGTGGAAAAGGTCAGAAAGGCTTGGATACGTAATATTTACACAGTGAGTACCGCTTTCCCATCGGATCGTTCCGGTCTGTTCGAAGTACAGCACGCTTGTATAGCTTATTCAACCCACACCGCGACTTCGGGTCTGAAATGCGGATGGACCATGTGTATACCATCAACTGACGAGCCTTGCCTCAATGTAAGCAGTAGCTGCGAGCCTAGAGGTAGTGTACATATCAAGCTGCTTCTGGACGGGGGGGGGGGGGGTAAACGCAGTGAAAGCTGCAAAAACTGGACAATGAGCTTATTGCTGTCCTTCCCACATGTGTGTGCCAGTGCGTTCTTCCACATCGTTTGAGGGCATAAATGGACTTGAAAGGGCTAGTGTCAGCCCCCCATGCATAGGGACATTTCCAACAAGTATCCGACAAGTATCGCAGTTAGAGTGACAGTGCGGTCGCAAAAAAACTGTCCTTCTGCGTTATTCGCCTCCAAATCTTTGGATTTATTCCCACAGAGACCTACGTGCCATCATTCGATTTGGCCCCGCGAGCTCCTCCTACCACTGTTCATCTATTGGATCTATCATTCACGGATCACCAACAAACTATGCTCTTGGAACTTCGAAGTCAACCGTATTTGAAGCTTATCGGATGTTTTATTTTTCCTCTCGTCGCATAAGAACTCTTGTGGTCTTATTTTAAAGATCATTTTGTGAGTCACCCGATCAGCTTAATACCATTCCTTCAAGTCACTCCACAGAGCGATAGTCGTCAATTTGCTCTGCATTTGGAACTGCCACTGTCGTCACTAGACAGCATTTTCCAAGTCACCTTGCTTTGCCTCAGTCGCTTTGTCTCGCATCGCTGTCTACCCGTCTGGATCGATAGCACGCACATCGCCTGGACCTGCTGACCTCAAACCAGCGCCGATCGCCACGCAGCGGTGCGTCAGTATCTCCATCCACTTCCTACCCTTACTGAGAACATGTCTCGTATGAAAAGCAAATGCGAATCATGTGCTAAAGCGGTGAAAAATGGCCTGGTTTGTACCATGTGCTTGAAAACTTATCACACTACCTGCCTTGGGAAGGCGTCCACGAAAGCCAACTCCGCAGAGGCGTTTTGGGTCTGCCAAGTATGCGAGTCTATTCCATTTGTTAGCTGTCTATCTGTGCTACTGAAGAGGTGTGAAAGACTAACCGAAGCGGTCGAGCAACTGGTGAGCGCCAGAGTTACACCCATGGGAGGAAACGGACCTACACTTGTGAGTGAAAATAACACCCCGAACTCACTTGTCAGGCCGAAGAAGCGAGCCAGGCGTCCCAACCGAACCCCAACGACTCAGCCTCCAGCAGTATCAACTCCATTCTCCCTCCCTCCTATAAGTAAAAACAGTGACTGCAGTGCGCCTGCCTCGACTTCTGTACTGTGTGCTGCACCTAGTAGTCTGTTCACTACACTCGAGACTGTAAGCTACAGTCAACCAGCCATAGTGAACAACCCGGCATCGTACGCATCGGTTGCTGCCAAGCAAACACCGGAAAGAGCACCGGCAACCTTTGTGCCCGAACTAGAGAAAACGAAACTGCCGCAGCACGGATGGCACACACCAAGGCCGTTCACAAATTCAACAAAAACACCAGAAACTAAGCCTCGAAATCCAAACCTAGTAGCCACCAGGCGCAACCATGGTGTCCTAAATATTGTATGCACTAATGTCCCCGAATCCAAATGCAATACAATTAAGGGTAAGTTGACGGACGATCGAAATCAGTGGGGTTCCATCTGTACGTCCATCGTAGTCCATGAAAATCCCACGACATTAAAAAGAATCTCGCGCCACCCAAACGCGTTGCACTACGGCGAACCCTGGTTACTTCGGGTAACACTAAACTCGGCGGACGAGACTGAGGCCGTTCTGCTGTCCGCGAATCGTCTCCGCAACGACTCAAGTGGAATGCGCATACTACCCGAAATCCCGTGGAAAGAGCGTTCAGGGGATCCCGCCAACAAAGAGAGGTACAGAATAAGTCAAAATAAGAAAACAGTGACTGCTCACGGTGTTCCTGAGCTTACTGACTCCTCTTCCGACGATGCTCAGATGCATGACCGCGAGCAATGGCACTACATCCGGGAGGTTCTTTCTCTCGAAAATGTGGTGGTCACCTCGTTGACAAAAAACCCCATATCACCAAACTATAAAGGATGCGGTCCCAGGCTCTTAAAACTTGTGTTACAGTCAGAACAAATGGTACAAACCCTACTAGCGAACTGGATTAAATTCCGTTACAGATTGCCAACGGAAATTCGTCTGAAAGCAGCAAGAACACCAACACCTTTTAATGACAATTCAGTACAGGCACAACCCTTAGTGAAAACGCCAGCTGCAGGACCTGACTCGGGGACGGTTTCAAGAGTAGCCATACTATCTGAAGGGGCCCAGCAGAGCACGAGCAAACACCAGGATTCGGAGCATCTGATACCTGCTTATATATCAAATACTTCTCGAGAGTATGCAATCCATCCAAAATACGATTAGTCGCCGACCCTTTAATGGTCGGCGTAAACTCATTTGCTTCATCCACCCCTCCAGTCGCCGGCCACTCACTGGTCGGCGAAACTTCACGTATGATTTGTACAACTTCTGAAACATTGATTAAACACACCTGGGTTTTGTTCATACTGCATCGTTTGTCTGAATTCGTACAGTAAGGTCCTGCGGTGCCCAATATGTAATCGGTCAGTATACTGTCGTACCATGCGTCTGGTGCAACGTATAATGTCCATATAGATATATGCGGACACAATAAATCACCATATAGTAGCAGCAAACGCAACTTGCCCATTCGTTCGCAAATCCAATTGCATGTGAAGATACTGGGAACGGTTGTGAATGCTGGGGGTAAGTGACAATTGCATTTCACCCGGATGGAGTCAGAGTCGTGGTCCTCCTTTACATCTGGAGCTTGTGATACTTAAAGCACCAAGTAACAATTTCCAAGGGTCTGCCTGGCATCTGGCTCTCAAACCTTCACATGACAGTGCAAGGGAATATTGTTTTAAACCATAGATTACTAACTCTTAATGAGTAGCCTACTTACATTCAAAGGTTCGGGTTCTTGCATATTGCCACTACTTGGTGGAACCTTACGGATACGACTGCCTATTTGGAAAGCCGTAACCAATACTAATCAAGCAATCCAATAAACGATCGGCCCAATGACTGTCAGTTTTATCTTAGCGTGTTAGGAGTTATGTCGAAAAATCACTGAACATCAAGAAAGATCGAATATCACAAGCGATTAAAAAGGGAAAATGTTGTCGTTCAGTCGACCTGTCACTTCTAGAGGGGGCAGTTGAATTGAGCGCAGGAAAAATGTTATTGGTTTTGCTTCCTCAAGTAAAATCGCCGGCACGAGTCTTTTGTACTCCTTGCACGGTATTCAATTTGCGCTGGGGCTTTGCATTAAGGGGTTGGAGTGAAATATTGCTTTTAACAACCTGCTCGTTTGATCGCGCCTATTTTTGATCCGAGTCCTCGCAACGTAGCACAGGAATCAAGCATCACATTTATCCTGATGCTGCTGAGTACGGTGGCTGCTCACCCGGTAAGCAAAACGACGCAGCACGATGACAACTACCACAGTCCGTGAAACTCTCATGCTTCGTTGACGCGTTACCCTTAGACAACTCTGTGGTCGATGAAACGGCTAGCCATCGGTTCATACAGACTGGACGGTGTGGAGTTTGGACTTTGGCAGCCATTTTCTCTAGCCCTAAAAAGTCAGAAATAAATAGGAGCAATGTCAGAAAAGTGATCACTCATTACCTCTGTAGGTGACATATGATCTTGGTTGGGGTAACTAAAATAATGAACAGACGGATCTAACCGGTAAAAGTTCGACATGGGAAGACGGGAACCGGATCGGGTGTGGAGGCATCTACTATTGCGTGAAGTATGTGCTTAGTTCAACCTAAGCACAATACATCGTGACAGCACATTCAGATCCCCTCAAATGCCCGGCAACGTTCAATGAGATTTTGTTCGCAAAGGAAGCGAAAACGGTTTGGAATAAAGACCATAGATACTTAGTTGGGTTGAGATATTAGCACAGGGTGGAGGGCGACGAAAAACCTACTCACTGTAAAGCACCTCACAAAATAAGAATGACTGGTTGTAGTACACCATGATCAATCACATAACCCACTGCAGTAATTCCAACAGACGGCTTATACATGTTAAGTGGAGGAGGTGCCTGAACGCGCGCTCACTATTGCTGGACATGTTCTGGAGCAAGTCCTTTGCTTTACTTATCTAGGGAGTTGCATCACGGCTGGTGCCGGTGTTGGAGATGAAGTCTCACAACGGATCTCAAAGGCCCGCCTTGCACTCATCAAGTTGAGACACCTATGGCGTCGTCATGATGTCAGTCTCAAGCTCAATGGCTGGGTATACAATGCTTAAGTCCGTGCAGTACTCTTGTACGGCTGTAAGACTTGGCCTATTCGCTCGGAAGATATGAAGCGGCTGTCAGTTTTCCATACTCGCTGTCCACGAAAGATTGTTCGGGTGTGGTGGCAACATCGCGTAAGCAATGCAGAGATCCGAGACCGAGTGCTTAGAGAGAGCAGTGTCAGCCTTCCGAACGTTATTCTCCGACATCGCATTCGTTGGCTCAGGCACGTTTTGCGCATGCCAGCCCATCGCTTTTTACGTCGAGCGCTATTTGCACTCCCAGGGAGTGATTTGAAAAGTGCCGTCGTGGACAGTCAATGAGGTGGAGAAGGAGCATGAAGCATTCAACCTCAAGTTTGGCGGCAGTCGGACCAGGTCGACTTCCAAGTTGGGGATCACGAGATGCTGGGTCTCAGTAGTTAGAAACATTGAACGTCACTGCCCGCAACAGGTATCAGTGGTGTTAATGTTGTTCTGACCATTTATCCCCCTTTAACGCATACAAAATTCTCATGAAACAAAAACAAAAAATAAGCAAACAGGCGTGTATAACTAAAAAATTGTTTTCCAATTTTTAAATGGCATTTTCTACTTCTATCTTCTCCATTTTTCTTCTGCCATAGTTCTGATGGCACATTGTCTGCTAACAGACTGTGAATATATATGTATATATATGAATATGAATATATTGAAACACTCGTAGTGAAAATGGGGCGCTAAAACCAATCTCAATCAAGGCTACAATTCCCGACCTCAGCCAATTCAGTTTCTGGGGATGTAGCTGAAACTACACCATTTCGGGTATTGCCCCCTCGGAACACCGCACTCCACGACTGCTTTCGTACTGCTTTGCTCTCACCAGGCAGAGATAGCAGCTTTGGGATTCCAACTAGAGACCCTAGGATGCTAGCCGAGTCGTTTTACACCTGATTCACTGAATCTCGGCGGCCAACGCTTGTCACAAGATGTAATGAGTATTTAAGCACAAGGTTAAAGCTCTCATTGTGGAGCGTCAAGTGCCATCTCAGTCAGGACCACAACTAGTTGCTGCCTAACCTGGCCTTGAAAATTCGCAAAAGCTTAAAGCTATTTCACCTGATAGGATTCAGAAAGAGCGAATGAGATTAATTCAATGACGAGTCGCTAAAATATGCATGCCTGCGAATGCTCTGGATGGTTATGCGAGTAAGAACATTGAAGTGGTAGATGGACTTCAAGCTCATCCTAGTCAGACAAGTGTTCTTTCAGTATGGGTTTCTAAATCTTCTCGGATTATCGAATGTAACAGACTTCACAGTAGCATAAAAGCGCAAGGTAACGTCGCAGGAGCGGATTCATCTCATTTACCGAGGGAAATAAGAATTTCGGGTTCTACTGAACCCTAAGACTCTTGCAGTAAACTATATCTTCTGGATAACGGAGGTAGGATGCTTGTCTGTCTCCAATAAATCAGTGATCCCATAAAACACGAGCTAAAGTTAGAACTTTGTCTCAGATTATGTCAACTTCAATTATTTCGGTGGCCCGAGTTGACTGTGCTTACTGATGAAATAACTCGCTAACTATGTTCATAAATCGTTTCGTGGCCAACTGTACTTTCGCTGCCAGACATTCGATCGATCGGATAGTTCTAGCAAAAACAAACATGGTTTTTTCTGTTGCACACCCAGGCCCCAAATGTGCGAACCAAGCGAAGCGCCGGTGTAGGCCTGGCCATAACGATTTCCGATTTACAGACGGCCTGCTTAATCCGAAATTTGTTCATGTGATGAGAATGTCCTAGCCAGGAAATAGTTTCGTACGGGCCTTAAATAGTACCCTTATCTTTAATGTACACTTTTACAATGGCTTCATTGTACCCAGTCGGTTCTTGCATACCTGCTACCCACATTCGCGTGCATACATTTTGTCAGTTGTGCGCTCCTATTCCCCACTTTCGTCCACGTCCTATTGCAGTCCGCACCAAGAGACCACTATGTTCAACCTAATTCGCCTTCTGCTCATGGTACTACATAATTTGTTTTGGTCCTTGCTGGGATATAAATGCATTAAAGGGAATCAAATACCCAGTAAATCCCGTGGAAAAAACGATAAAAGCAGTGAATGCAACAAAAACACAGAGAAGCAACAACTTCCAAATCCGCTCACATAAATCGGGGTCAGTAAGTAATAGGACTGGTAACTATCACTGCTGAATAAATCCTGTAAGCAAGTGTCAATGTTAGCAGCTGAATAGGGTCGGGTACAGCGGACTATATTCGCAGTGGCCAAAAGTAGACGTGTGCGAATGGAGCGAACAGGGTGAACGCCAGCGGAATAACTTGCCGAGCAAATAAAGGACAAAATGGATACAAATGAATGTAGATTTAGGGTGAGCAATGAACAATTTTTTGTACTGGGTAAAAATTCAGTTGCTTGACAAGTCCCGCAGGATGGTGGGGGTAAAATTACAATTATCAAAAGCTAGATCAGTTGTCTGTTTGACCGTTTATCTAGCAGCTACGTTGCTGAATAATAGTTGTGTAAGTGGAATTTGAATGCGAACGACGAGGCGAAATGGGGACAGTTATAGTTGTCGTACTCCTTGAGAAAAGTAAAAACGAGAATACTCACTTCTGCACCGCTTTCGCAGGTTTACGTAACATGTTACTCCGATTTGGATGGGTAATTAACATATTCCAAATTTGCACAATTTAGGCAACATAGTGTTCGAGGCCAAGGGCATGAGCCAATCGTTTTTTGAAAATATTCAGGGTGGTGCGGCGACAAAATAAACACAAAATGTGTACAGTAGAACAATAACGAACGTACACAAAAAGTAGAAATACCTTTCAGTTGACTATATTTCGAAGGAAAGTCCTAGGTAAGGTTGACGAGTTCGCATTGTTGTGCAAATGTTCGATTGGAGCCCTCGTGAAACCCGACGCAATGTGGTCATGCAGGCTATCAAGTTAGTTTGCTGAGGTGTAGTCGTGGCCAGTAAAATATATCTGGCGCATATGTACATGACCTTCAACAATAGAGCTGAGAAAGCTCTCCACATAGTCTATTCCCCATCGTTAAGGTGGACAAAACGGTCAATATTGTACCCATAGGACTACTATTGGTCATGCATCGATTTAGCAATACATGGTTTGCCGTAAGTGCAGTAAGACATTTTCTGTGCACAACAGCATAAACTACCTGTGTAAACCTGCCAGCATCGGCACATGGAAACTGCCGACTTCTATCAACTAGCATAAGTTGTCCAATGTCTCGAGTAAAACTACACCTTGCAATAGTAAGTACAATTTCAAAAAGCATATGGCATTGTTGGTTGATTCGATCCTCAATGAATGCGAAGGATTCTCCGAGGTATTATGGAGTAACCTGTTGTTCTAGCTCACTAGATTCTACTTCGGATAATTCAGTATCGAAGGATGAGTCGTAGTGGCATGCCCGACACCTGAGTCATTGCTACTACATACAACTGTGGTGTTGATGAGACATTCAGTGTCGAAATTCTCTAAGTTGCTGGAGACAATAGGCGAGACTAAATCTGTTCCGGAATTTGAGAGATTCCTTGACGCCCAATTTGCGGATTACTGGTATACAGCGCGTATGGCACTCCGATAAGATGTAGCGCAGCTGTACTATGCTGCCACCGCGCAGCATTACCGATGTGATTCCTTGCAGGTGCCCGGTCTAACTACGACGGAGCAACACAGATTTATATCTTCTCGCTCTCTAATTTCACTATTCAGTATTCATAGTTGATGACATAAGGTGAAAGAAGATTCAGCAGAACCACTCTTCAGTTGATATATTGAAAGCCGTTTTATAAATAACTAAATTACTCGTTTATTCCTGACGGTGCCAAGCACGCCTGCATTAGGTATGATTATGGTATGACCAACCCTATTGATCGCTAACTGTATACAAATGTTTAAGTTTACTAGCCACACAATGGATATGTGTATGTTTAGCGGTGTTACGTGTGGTACTTATGATTCCCCACTTGGGTAGACAGGAATGCTGCCGCTGTGAAGGTTGAAGGTGGGCCAACTCCGTTGATGAAATGTGGCTCCCATCCTCATGTCTTCCGGTCTCTTATTCCTTTGGGTTTACACTGTGTATGGAGTGTGAGATGGAGTTGTGGGTCGTGCGGCATAAGCCACTCATGGTCCCTTTGTAGGTGTAGGCATCCTCTGGTTATGCCATGGAGACCACCTTGACAGACAAATTGGGAACAGAATGACGCCAAGCACATTTGAAATTTTTTGTATCGCTGCACTTATGACTGTGTTCGGTCAGCTTGTCAAAATGAGGAAGGAAGAAAAAAAATCGAGATGGATGACTGATGTCAGTAAAGTGGGTAAGATCACCCGCATAGGCAAGAGACAACGACTTCCTTTAGTAACGATTCACATCCGCTACCTCGCAGAAGTAAACAGTATAAGTGGCTTTTTATAGGGACAATGCCTGTCAATTGGAACTCCACTACGTCTTGGACCACTGCTGGTTACAGTTGGAGATTGTTTGGCGTGCTATTTCGTAGCCCTGTACGTACAACATTTTATCAACACATTTTCGCTGTGATAAACGAGGCTTTGACTAGTTTTGGTTCAATTATCTCTTTAATCATCAATTTTCCTACAGCGTGCGGGCGTCGGCTTGTGAGTGCACATTTATTGCATACCTGTACCATAGAAACGTTGTGGCTTATGTCAGTTAGCATATGCCTAAACCAAACAGCATTTTCGTGGATGGTTAGATGGTACATCGCAAAGTAACCAGTAGCTTTTCAAGCGTTCAGCAATCAAAAGTCGACTAATATTACTAGGGACGAGTTTGAAACCACCATCCAGCAAAAGTGTTTAAATGTGGATAATTAGATTGCAAATCTTTTACGGCCAAGCTACGATTACCGGGGGCACGGGAGACAATTCCATCATTCGTCTCCATCAGCTGTTCCTTAGTTGCTCCCTGCTCTATTTCCTCGTACGATCAATGAGTGTTTGTAAAAAGCAAGTCACACTATGCGGGTAACATAAGGATACTTTGCCAACTGACAATAAACGAGCGATGAGTGTTCGTTTTGGCCATGTTGCACCAAACTGAGAGGAAGCAATTCGTTTTAAACTCCTATGAGACAGTGTGGACTTGTTTCATAGCAACACTCAAGGTTTACTGTGGGTGACGACAAACTGTAACGTACTCTAAAAGAAACTAGACTTCTGCACGTCTGCAAATAATCTAGTACCCTAGACCGACAGCAATATGCAATAGGCTGATACAGTAAATGCCAATTCGTTACTGGATCAAGTTAAAGCACTCGGCCCCTTCGGTGCTTTAAACATCTCCTCGAAACGGCGAACACTGGTAAAATGTTGCCCGTTCACATTGACTTCGGAGTGTCATTAAAATGATGAAAATGTTTTAAATGAATATTAGTGGTTTGCACCAAGCGAATCCCAACCAGGAGGTGACCGGCGTCGACGGATCTAGAACTGTGGTAACCGAAGGCCAAACAACACTTTAATGTGGTGTTTCCTCACGACCTCGGTAAATCTCAGAAACATAACTTGGTGTGGTCCCACTTCTAACTACTAAACAGACGTAATGGTTTCGAAACACATTGTCTTGTTTACATACAAATAACAAACGCAAGTGAAAACACAATAGCTGACCATGCGGATAACGCGACCCCCATTCTCGTTCACTAGCTGCCGCTTACGTCCTCCTTCAAACAAGCCGAAGAACTAACGTGTGTGACGCGGACGCACTGATTAACCAAATAACCAGACCCTATACAAATCTTCTCTGTTCTACACTGACCCGTCTATCCGTCCTTTTCACTTAGCTTGAAAGCTTGTAGGTACAAATGAACACAGAGACGATTTACTGGGTTTTCTGTCGGGTCCTATCTACCGCTCCTCTTTCCACTGACTCATTCACCTGCCCGTCTTTACCTGGTTGTGTATTCTATAGAAGCATCGGATAATCCGGTGGTCACGGTCCCCATGAGCTCGTGATGCTCTGCTATCAAACAAATGTATTTGGTGGTAGCTTTCGGAATGTCCTCATGTTCCTTATTCCTCCGTACAAAAATCTTCAAGTGAAACTTGTATTGAGCATGAAACATGTAGCCTTTCAGTATTTTGAAACGTTGGATTTTATTCTTGTTTGTACCTTCCGACCGTCCATTAGTTTTATCGACGGCAAGTCCGGTTCACTTTCGAATTGCTTGTGATTCGCACTCTCTGTGCTTTTGCTGACTTGCTTCTTATTCGTTGCAGCTCTTCACAATCCACCTTGGACCCGGCTAAGTACTCATTTCTGAATAATTGATGTCCGTATTGGTTCCTACTGATTCTGGTCGCAAATGGTACCTGCGTTTCACCCCCCAATCTAAGCGATTTGTGGCGCAACTTTCACTATTTATCTTTGAATGTTTCAGCGGCGTTATACAAACATACAACAGCTCTGTTTCGCTTCCAGAAAAGGCCTGATGGCTGTCTCATTTTTGCATGATTCCCATTCGTGCGCATTCCCTTTGTCCCTATGGGGACTAGAAATGCTACCCAAAGTTCATGAACTATTGGTTAACATCGATTGATCTTAGCTCTACGAGCGACAGCTAGAATGAGCCCTGATGGTGATATCAGGAAGCGTGGATCGGTCATCCAATGTTTTTCTGGACTGCGATGGTCGTCTGGCTGAGTCAAGTTATGTTGAATTCAACTCCCTAGACTGTTTGCTGGCAACACAGTCCCACTGCTTTTAACTTTTGTTTGTTTTCATTCCATATTGTTAAAGCTTGGCAAAGTAGATATAGTCATCCGAAAGAGCATTCTTTTCACAACAAACATATTGACACCAATGTTTTGATTAATTTAATTTTAATTAACTTTCCGGTATTTGAAATGAAAACACCAGACAGCAAGAAAAACGGTTTTATCATGCTTTATTTCGCCTTTCGCCCTAATCAAAATGTAATCGAACCATCTGATCGTCTCTCCTAGATCCACTCACTACTTGCTTTGATCCACCTTCACATAAAGACAAAGAAATCATCCACCGTGACAGTACTATAAAACTCGGTTCTTATGACCGCGTGGTGCTAGATGTCTGATGAATTGTTGAGCAGTAAGGTGAGGGCGATTTCATTTGTCGCCATTACAATCCTTTGACACGCAGTCTCCAAGCGTTGAGTAAAAGCGAACGATGGAAGACAACGCAAGATCGTTGCTGCATTGCTGCTCATTTTCTCGGCTAATTCCGCTTCTTTGGTTGCCTTCCTGCTATAGAGCATCTACAAATGATCTTCGTCGAACTCAGTAGCTCGCCCTAAGTGAGGCATGGTGTCCAAGTACATTTGACTGTGGCAATTTAGTCTCAAACACTGCTCGCAGCTAGAGCGCCCTCTCCGTAAACAGCATAAATGCCCCGAGATATTTCGGCTACCTTATGGCGAAACGCGAACTAAAGCAGGCCACGAAAATGTGTTTTCTTGCTGCCTGGTATAACCATTCCAAACACCCAAAATTGAGTGAAATTAAGTTATTCGGAAAAGTGTTGTCAACTGATTTGTAGAGGAATGAATGTCCTTGCGGATGACTATATCTACTTTGCCAAACTTTGCAATTATCGCGTGGATACGAACAAAATATATAAACCGCGGAAATTTGGTTACAACTCAATACCTCTTCGTATTTCCGTCCTTTTACGCTCTGGGTGACAAGCAGATGAATGCTCCCGTGTGTCAGCATGAAGGTTCAGAGACGTCTCCCGATAAGACTCAACATGAAAAGCTTACATGACATGGAGCAAAAGAAAGGTATTGATATTAAGCCACAACTCGCCGTCCGCAAATCACCACATTGATGTGATGCAGAGGCCTAAAAGGAGCAACGTAACAATGCCAACATCCCTCCAGAAATTACGAAGCTACTTCGAGTAATATTCTTATGTATCGAAAGAATACCGCGCAATTAACGAATAGCCGCAAATAGCAGACTAAATAATTAGACGCAGAAACAGATTTATCGGGACTACAAAAGGTAGAAATCAATGAAGCACTGAAAGCACACCCAGTAGTTGCGCAGTATAGTCACTTCAGTCGGTTGCACGTAATCAAGGTCGGTCACAAGTACTCGGGATAAGTCAAACACAGCGGTCACATGGAGGTGAGGAGTCACGGTAATACAGCACGGTTTGACATGGTGAATCGGACGTCGGACATAGTGAAGCGATGTAGAGCCAGAAACTCACGTGCGAGTCTCGTGATCACTGACTCAGTGCAAACCGAGTGTTCAAGATCGTCAGGCCGTGAGTGACACACAGTGACAACAGCGTGTTACCGTTCTTATTCGCTGAACCAATGCCATGCGGACCGATGATATCCGTCCACCCTGATGCGTCACGCCCAACGCGCGTTGGAATGACCCAGCAGAAATAGTCGGTCGCTCCACGGCACAGACCGTATTACGGTGGATGACTAAGTGTAGGATTGATCACGCTTGTCATCAGGATAACATGATCTGACCGTAGGTGCTTATAAAAGTGGCAAACTTACCTCTTCCGCGTCGTAGGCGAACAGTCATCAGTCGCGCGCTGATGACTGTTGGTTCACCCACCAGCTGGGCAGTAAGGCGATCGGGTATTGCAAATCCGACCTCATATCCCCGTGTTACTGAGGCAACGTTGACCACCCAGTAGAACGTGTAGTCAGCACCTGCTTCATGAAGCTTACCGTGCTCAGCGAGCCGGGTTTCACTGAGCGCCGCAATATCGATGTTGTAGCGTGCCAGTTCCATCGTGACCAGTGCAGTGCGTTCACTCGAGTTCTGGTCCAGTAGTGTGTGCATGTTCCCGCACCTGATGCTGAGTGCTTTGCGCGCAGACACACGATTGCATTGGTGGGCAATCGCACGCGAGGTGGCGGTTGTGCTTCGGAGTTTCGCTTGAGGGACTCCACCCGGAGCCTTTGGCATAATGGACTAACCCACAAGGCATTGGGGTGCAGATCCAGCTCGGGAATGTGAATAAAGAGACCGATTGGGATCTGCTAGAGGTGGTCACACGCAGCCTTTGCGGTACTGCGACGATTCTTATATGCTTCGCGACCGTAGTAGCATACGCACTTGCGACCACGGTCAGACACAGGTGGGTTTTGGCGGGTTTGCACCAATTTGACCAGGGGCTGCCTGGCTTGAGGCGGGCAGTAGCAAAGCATTGAGCACCCGGAGGTGCCCTCCTACTGTCAGAAATAATGCGTGGCGCCGTGCTCTACATTGTGTTGTAGGCACCTAACTATTCGCTACGATTTTTTCGTAACAGAAATATTGAATAGACATAAGCTACTCATGCCATTTTTTCGTGCTAACTAGAATATGCTACCTCGCATTCCCTTATCGAACTGAAATCACAAGAGTCCCTCAGCTGGTCAAGGACATGCTAACGCAGTGACAACCACCCACTATTTCAACAACGTGAGCAGGACTGTGCAAAACTGCTTGTAAAGCTTTTGAGTACAGTCTTTCGCACAACCGAAAATACCTCCCTGTGTTTTAGATGACACAGTGTAACAACTACAAGATGCTCGTCCATCCTGGCTACTGTGTAATGAATTGAAGAAACTGGAGTATGAAAAGTTTTAATGTATTTTCCAGGCACTGATACGGTATTGGAATGACACTCCTGCATTTGTGGTTCAAAAGGGAAACACATATCAGTGTTACAACTTGTACATTGGCTAGTGAACTTTAACAATAAAGCCTAGTAAAGTGAGAACTAGGCGAGGTAGGCGGGCTCGATTGGCAAGCCAACCCACGAGATTTCGGTGCCTGAATTTAGTTTCCTTGTTAGGCCTTTATATGGATTGGTAGGAAACCTGTGCGTGAGCAACGCAAATCCTATTTAATCAACCTGCGGATTATTCTGGGGTGATGGTTGCCAACTCGTTGTCAGGGTGAATGATGAAGCCGCATCACTCGGATTTAACACATCTACACTGGTCAGCCCAAGTTCGCTCTAATGGACCGCACCGATCACGACGGAACTAATCAAGCAAGAGGAACTGTGTAGTTATGTGAAGGAAAAAACTAACGTTAAATTTCAGGATGGTAGTTGGCTAGAGGTGACACGGTCTCGTGGTTAACTTCCCAGTGTGTTGTGTACCGTTGCCATTCATGCTGAGTTCTCAGGAAAGATCACCCGTCAATCGCAGCGATTGTTCAAGGAAGAAAAATCAACTGGCCACCCAAACAGCAGTGTTGATGGTGCCGTTTGTAAACACTTTTCGCCGCAATACTAACATGTGGGTATGTTCCAACGACGCGAATGTCTATGCCAGGTTAGAGCCTTGGGTAACTCATTGAAAGACAAATTTTCGAAGATCGCGGTCAATAGTAGTTAATATGACAGAACAGCCATGGGTTTTCATGGGCTATCGCCGACAGATTTCCTATGGTTGTGCTTCAAATGCCAGAAGTCGAAACAACCAGACTGCGCGGTATTAGTGAATGAACCACATGAAAGGGGCAACTGTGAAGAAAAAATTAAAAAGATACAAGTGCTAGTCAAATCACAGCTGGGTACACGTTCTAGTTTATAAAATCTCTACGGGCTGAGGGGCCTGCGTGGTGTGGAACAAGCGACAGGAACAAAAGTTTCCAAAACACACACTGGTCTGATGGTAAAAAAAGGTTGTTCCGAGGCAAATCGTACCGTTGCTTGAGGTAGGTTGTGTACTTACTTTGCGGAATAAAACAATTCGTTTCGCTTCTGTGCGCATTTGGCTTTGAACTGTGTGGGATTCTGTTTTTCTACGCAAGTTTTATGATTCAACCCGATTCATTGACGCCAATTTGCTTTGATTTTTAGACATTGAACCAACTTCCGTTTAGGCTAATCCTAAGCCCTAAAACAAGCGGTGTCAAGTCAGGTCGAGCCAAGAGAATGCATCATAAACCCCGAACGGGTGAATATTTACACGTAACACACACACTATCAGCGACGCAGCATGAAATGAAAAAAGGTGGATCAATAGTTGAAAAAGAATTATATCATCACAGTATAAACCGTTTTGTTAATTCTTGGACAACTTTGTTTTGGTCTAGCAAAAATCGCGCTAGGTAGGGGATAATTGACGAACGGTACGCTCGTGTACGGGCATATATAAATATACTTCTCTGGTTGACGAGGTCGACACACATTCAGACAATACACAGTGGAGGGTGTGAGTTGTGTCGGCAAGTACTGATGATGTTGTCTCTTGCAAGAACCAACATGAGTGCATACAAGTATATCAACGAACGTCAGCTTCGATACACAGCTGTATCGCAACATGTGTTTTGACGACCTGGAGACTACTTTAAGCTCTTGCTCAATACACAGGAAGAATTACTACTGAGCAGTACGTCCAGTTTAGAAGAACACAAGCAGTGACAAAGCGTAGCATCAAATCATGGGGGACAGAGGAAGTTCGCAGGCGAGAGGCGTAGAACGATAACCTCCGGACTTTGGTGAACGTTTATTTTATCTGGTGTGACCATGATAAGTCATAGCTTAGCAAAACACGCAACTACTTTACCGACGTAGAGGAGCGCAACCTCTCGCTATCGATGTTGATTTCCGGGCATTGCTGAAATAGCTGTTGATATCGATCGCCTCTGTGCAGTACAAAATGAGACCATTGCATTTTTACGCGTGGAACGGCAGCTCACGAACATTTGACCAAAAGGTAAAATAGTTGATAATATCTTGAAATCTGACTGAAGAGATATTTCTCGATTGACTGACGCCCAGGACAATGTCATCTGTGTATTTCAGCAGGGTTGCATCTCCTGGAACTAGCGTTAAGATTATATGGTTGTAAAAAAGAAATGGTAACAGCATGACTCCCTAAAAAACCCCAGTGTTTGTGATTAGGGGAGATGAGCTTCTGCCCCAAATCGAATAATCTAGGTACTACCGGTAAAATAATCCCGCAAAAGATGGTCGATGGAAGAATGTATTCCAGCGTCGAGTAGATCTTTAAGCAGTAATTCGCAGTTTACGCAGCCGAATGAGCTGCTGTAGTCCAAAAAACAGAATCGGTTGAGCTTGATTGTAGTGTCCAAGGATGACAGTACCGAGTAAACAAGGCTGGCTACTGTGTCTTTGACTGACTTTGAACTGCAGTAGGCACTTCGAAGAGAATCAGTTGACTTCTGTTCTGTCAGTATCCTCGCAAGTATCATTTTTTCGAACACATTTAAGATCAACAAAGTACAAGTAATTAAGGGATATTTGCTTGAGCCTTTTCTGGTATTCGTGTAATATTGACTCCCATTAGTGTAGCAACTACTTTTGTCGCCAGGGGCGGACGTAAAGTTGACGCCCACTGGCAGTTTTAAACCCGTAACCCCACACAGTTGCGAACAGAATTTAACTATTTCATTACATATAACAACAAGCAAATATCTGATTTTAGAGTAGCGCTTTAATGCAGGTACTTGAGTGGTTACAATACTTGTGTACGGAATTTACCTATACACTTTCCGTGCATTACCTGAGGCAATAGTATCGACAACACTAACAAAATTCAGTCCATTGGCAAATTCCCTTTGTATGGGGAGAATTGCCAATCCGTGAGCCTTGTCTGGTCCATTAATGATTGAAGGTAGTTCGTTAAAAGTTTGAGTTTTTAGTATGTGCTCTCCCAGCTGCAGTACTAATAGTTCGAGGAAGAAAGATGCGCAGCAGATTTCCCAAGGTGATATTTCTATGTGAAGTCCAAAACTTCAGAAGATACATTACTTTTGTGGTTGCTTGACGATTTCACAAAAGACTGCCATTTTCTTAGTTCGACAAGGTATTCCTATCTTCTATATCTTCCTCAACTTCGTTAAGCGGATAACCATAGTTAACATCAAACAGATTTCACGGAGTAAGAAAAGTATATTTGTTTGCAAAATAATGCAGTTGCTAACATCTATGGCATTTCACCAGTCAAACTGTCTACGACAGACAGTATCACCCGTGTTAACTCCGCATCAAATCACCTCGATAGATCAAACAATTGTTCACCGTTTATTCGTTTCTTTTGGCGGATTCGAGGTTTCATGTTTGTCCCCAGTTCAGCGTGCTTTTGGATGCTTCCATTTCAATGTCCCTTCTGACGAAGGTAAACTCTTAACCCTGCATGCTTGATAGGAGGTTGCTTCAGATCTTCCCACTTGGTTTAGACATATCTGTGCATCTTTGATTTCTATGGGAACGGATCTCCAAAGACTCAGAAACAAAATAAACGGAAACGACAATACCGAGACTAGACTTAAAGATGCATCTGATCTTGTGTTCGCCTTTCCTCCTTATTCTGTGGAAAAGTGATGAATTCCGGGTAATTCTTCGGCATAACATTTACAACACCTACTCGACTACTCCATCTAGGTTTTACAGCCACCTGATTTGAATGAAGACATTCCAGCAAGGTTTAGATGAAAAAGAAGCGAATATCCGCTCAATCGTACCAAAAGTGTAACAGAATGAACGGTTACAGAAGATGCATGAACACAACCAAATTCAGGAAGTAGTTGGCACATGGCATAAATATAGCTTTGGGCTGATTTCGCAGATGCCCCGCCACACCCATTTGGTAGCTCGCCATAAGTGTAGCATTGTTAACTTTCTGGCCACGGCAGTCAACAATCAGAATATACTTCTTCCTTCCTTTCATACTTCCTTGCATACACCAACAGCAATATTCTCCGCTCTTTTGCTGTTGGTCTCAGTGAAGCTGTGAATCGACTTCTTTGCCGTCACTTCATTTTCCATCATCTATTTTTGGTGGGATATATCGAGTGGGCTGTCAAAAAGGCTACGTACTTGCTTTCCTTGTCCTGATCCACCATTTTCTCTTATCTGCTTTAGCAAAGTACTCGCTAATTCATTTCGAATAATTGCTAGTTTTCCTTCCCGGCTGAACTACCACCAAGGTTCTCGAAGCACAGGTTCATGCTTGGGAAAGCGTGTACCATCCAATATAGGTCGCAAGGGGACGTGGGGCTTGTGTATCTTTGGAAGACATAAACTTTTCCACACATGAAGTCGCGAGATACCTGGAAAGCCTGCTGCAACCGCTAACAGGGAGAACGCGCACGTTGGTAACATCACTTATGAGTTTGCACGAATGGTGCGAGGGATGAGCATCGAACAAGGCGAATTGAGGATCAGCTTCGATGTTACCTCCTTGTTCACGAACGTACCCAAGGAGGAGGCGTTACGAGTAACGAGAACCTGCTTGATGGGGACAGTAACTTAGAGGACAGAACAAAGCTGACAGTGGATCAACTGGTCAAGCGGATAGCTTTGTGTCTCGGTATGACTTGTTTCACATGCCAGTCTAGAATGTACACTCAAGAGCAGGGTCAAGCCATGGGATCTCCAATATCCCCCATGTTAGCCAATATGTACATGGAAGAGTTTAAAAAGAAGGCATTACCAAATTTCCTTGGTGCCCCGAAAGTATAGTGGCGCTACGTGCATGACACTTTTGCGATTATAAAAGAGATAGAAAAGAGGAATTGTTAAGCTTTTTGAACTCAATTTACAATGCGATAAATTTCACCATGGAACTTGAGTCGCAGAGCGGTACACTTCCGTTCTTTGATCGTCTGGTCCATAGGAAGGAAGGAAGGTTAAAAACGACAATGCATGGCAAACCAATGGACACAGATGGGGGTACTTAGTTATAGTCCGAGCTACCCGAAGCACATGTACGCGGGAATCGCGTCATCACTGTTTCACAGAGCAAGTGCTCTGTGCACGGAGAAAGAAGACAAGAAAGCAGCGCAGAGGGAGGTGATGAAAAATTTAATAGCTAGTGGATATCCGAAACGATTGGTGAAATGACAGCCACAGAAATGTCTCAACCCACGCGCAACACCAAGCACAGAATGGATAGCGACAGTGGGTATTCCGTATAAAGAAGGAACTACGGAAGCAATTCGGAGAGCACTAAATAAGAAGAAGATAAGGGTAGTTTTCCAGGAGGGACAAAAGCTACGGTCCACGCTTGTGCATCTGAAGGGTCCACTCCCTTTAGATAGAATAACTAACTGCATTTACAAAATTTCATGTAAAGATTGTACGCAAATGTTTATTGGCCAAACAGCGAGGGAATTACGTACAAGGATTTCAGAACATAGGCGACACATATCACAACCTCCGTGAAATGAGCTAGAGTATGGAGCTCCCCCGGCTTCGCGGGGATCTTATCTTCACATACCGAATACTAACTGAAAGCGAGTACCCATGTGCATCAATGCTGACCCTAGCGTCTTATAAACCATGTCGTGGCCATCACCTGAAACTAGTGACGCAACACGCGTTTGGATTGTAGAAAGCATTTTTACTCTCAGAATCTGTTCCCACTGGAATGTACTATCAACACATGTGGTGAAAGCACCAGGCAACTCGACATTCGAGAGACTGCTAGATTTTTATCTTAGTGCTAAAGAACAGTACAATAAAGTGCGATATCTTTACTACTGGTGCTTCGGTTTCCGCGTCGGAATATATTTGCCTTTATTTTGCTTGTGCATTTTCCATGCTGTGGGTCTTGTAAAGTTATGCAGTTTATCCTACCATACACTATTACATTATTGGAAGTGTTGCGAGTTGAAGAATAAGCTGCTGCGTTGGGCGGGAAACAGCTGGAAGTTCAATGGTGCTAGCATGGTATATGAAATAGAGTAGAAGGTACTTGTCTCAGGGAAGATCGCGGTGTAGTTTGACAACATAACAGTCCAGGGGCATTGAAATCAGTTACAGTAGGTGCCTGGACTAGTCTGGCAGAAAGAGTATCATACAGTATTTAGATTCGAAAAGCGAAGTAACGTCGCATGCGGTTAAGCCAACTGTGCTGATGTGTGAACCTTAGTCGGTGGCCACGTAGGTAGGTGCTCGATTGGTGCAGTCTGAGTAGGTGGCGGCAGAGAAGTCCAGGGTTGACGAAGATCGTAAATACAAGAGTCAAGTCGCTCCGAAGACGTCAATATTTTGGCGAGTAGAGGCCCAGGCAGTGGAGCCGTTGTGGGTAATCTAGGTGTTTGAGACCTTGTAACCGTGTTGTAGCTCGGCGTTGTGGAGCTTAAAGTATAGTTTGGTCCTTCAGCAAACAAGGGCTCCAGGTTTGAATAGAAAACCCCAAGTACGGTCGAAGAAACCATCGCAATGAGGCTGGACCTTACTGTGGTGCAATGGTGTGTGTGCCTCAGCGATCCAATGAGCTATGCTGGGTGGTGCATTTTTGCACCTTCAGTGCCACTCATACCAAATTGGTCAATGGTTAGAGGCCAAACAAAGGTAGCCCGCTGGTCCTCCAGGCTGGGGGTTGGAATGAGGCGGCTCCTTATTCCTTAAAACGAACTCCTTCTAGCCCAACGCCAAACGCGCTGCCTTGAGGTCAGGTTTTTGAACCAAGGGCTTTGGTTGAGAACCCTAACTGTTCTCCTGTCTGGATCTGGGCAACCTGACAGTATCCTGCCCATGCAATACGATGAATCTTTCTTCAAACGATTTCCTGGTGCTCTGGCGACCGCAAGTATAATCAAGTGTGCCCTATCTGCTGCATCGAGCAGGGTGGATAGGGGTTTGGATGCTACTGCTCAATCCTTCCCGTCCTCTTATTTCCCTTCTTTCGTTTGTTCTCCCTTACCGTCCCGTTCCAGCTTCACTTATATCCTCCTGTTTTCAACCACCCAATTCTTGGCCCTCCCACACCTAGCTTTGATAGACTTTTTTACCTTCTATACCATTTTACACGCACTTTAACGCACTGTACCAAGCTTTTAGCGCGGCACATTTTCGAAATCGCGTGCAGTGCTCTCAAGTTAGCGAGGCTAAGAACGCTGTTTTGGCGTCGTTGACACTCTCATTGGTCATGGAACCTTAGCCAGTGGGACACCGGTTGAAAGCCCCGAGCATAAGCGACAGTCAGTCCAATGAAAGTGGTCGAGCACCACCTTCTGTTCTATTTTGATGCCTATCTAAAGGAAACCTCGCTAACTTGAAAGCACTGCACACGAGTTCGAAAACTTGCCACGCTAAAAGCTTGGTACAATGCACTAACATGTGTGTAAAATGGTGTATTTTCAACCCATTTGTGAACGTGGACGTCATTCTTGTACTGTCGACAAGCCCATGTCCAATCAAACGGCCAAGCCCAGTTCATCGACTTATATTTTGGAGCCCTCGAACTTCCTTCAGATTGGCATGCCTCAACGTACCCACATTGCTAGAAATCGGTCAACAGGCAGCACTTGCCCGAAGATTAGAGACCGTCTCGATCGATATCTGCTGCTTATCAGAGACCCGCCTGCAAGACACGAACTCTGCTCACTCTGCGATCTCCTTCAGATGACACTAACAGCACTTTCTCATTGCGCCTATTCGGTGACGATACAGCTTCGACCACCGGCCAAGCCGTTGTTGGTATTGCCCTGAGTCCCCGGGCTGAAGCTGCTATGGTTGACTGAATTCCAATCAGTAGCCGGATGTGTGCGGTTCAATTGGCTGGCTCGTTCAAAGCTTCGAAGTCTCGCGGGACTAACAGGTGTCTATTTGTCATCGCTGCCTATGCACTCAAAAACGCCAGCGATGATTCGGTAAAAGACGACTTCTATCGATAGTCCAACAAGCTCCTTCGCAACAGAAGAAGCTCGGATACTGTAGTGCTGGCTGAGGATGTGAGCGCTCGAGTTACAAAGTGGTCCACTGATGAACTGCATCTGGGCGGCCAACATGATGTAGGCTCCCGTAATGAAGAGCTGCTCGCTTATTTCCTGCGAGTACTAATTTCCGACACAGCATCCGCCGGATGGTGACTTGGCGCCCACCAGCCTCGAACCAGCTATGGACGCAAATCGATCACATTGCGATCAGTTACCGATGGAGAGGCTGCGTCCAGAACTGTCGCACGATTTGGAGCACAGGTGTGGACACCGACCATGTACTTGTCTGTGCTGACATGCGGATGCGTTTTGGCGGACGCCCACGACGAAGTTGTGACCGCAGTGCCACCAGCCAACTGGCGAAGTCAGCTGTTCTGAATGCGTATCGAAGTACGCTGTCATGCGAGTTGGATAAACGCTCACTGGATGCAATTGAAGCTCACTGGTCTCATATTCACCAGTCCTTATTAGCAGCAGGAAATTTCTCATGTGGTGAGTCTAATCGCCAACAGGGACATTGGGTCTCTCCACAGTCTCTGGAACTTATCGATGCTCGCCGGCATATTCTGGCTGGAAGCAAACATAATGAAACTCGCAAAGAGCTACGGGCAAAACTCCGTGCTAGCCTGAAGAGAGACCGCGAATCCTGGTGATCTCATCGTGCATCAGAGATGGAAATGGCCGCTGCGCTTGGTAACCATGGTCAAGTATTCCGTCTGATACGGGAAACAGGCAGCAGAAGACCTGGTGTTAGTGAAACTATACTTGACGAAAGTGGATAGCCCATCCACAACTTGTCAAAACGCTTGGAGCGTCTGGCCGAGCAATTTGAGAGGCAATTTAATCGATCAGAATAGTCAGATTACTCGCCGGTCACTGATCGCCCTGCTCCGTGCTCTGTCCCTTTGGATACACGTTCTCCCTCAGAAATCGAATTCGAGATCGCACTGTTGAAGTTAAATAAAACCGCGGGACCAGATGATCTTCCTCCAGCCCTCTTCAAATTCAGGTACCTGCTCTTGTGGATGATTTATATGAGTTACTAGGGAGCAGGAAACTGTCCCAACCGACTGGAGTCGCTCCGTCATAGTCTCAATTTTCAAGGAAGGCTCGCGATCGGAATGCGGCAACCATAGAGGAACCAGTCTGATCGCCATCGCCTCCAAATTGCTTGCGTCTGTCATTCTTCATAGACTGACTGGCACTCTTGAAATTCAGATTCGTGAAGAGCTAGCCGGGTTTCGTCGAGGTCGTGGCTGCATTGACCACATCTTAACTTTGCGTCGGTTGTTGGAGCACCGTCACACATATTGCCGGCCCACCGTTGTCGTGTTCCTCGATATCAAAGGTACATGCGATTTGAAGGATAGACGTGCACATTGGAACTGTCTATTCAGCAGAGATGTACCTGAGAAATATGTAAATATTATCCAATCATCATACGCGCGTAGCTCAGGCAGAGTGAGGGCTTACGGCAAGCTGTCGTCGCCCTTTAATATCTTCAGCGGTGCGAGACAAGGATGCCCGCTGTCACCTTTCCTCTTCAACTTCGCTGTTGACGAAGTCATGGAAATCGCGTTCACAGGACACGACTTAGAAGGTATGGAGCTCCTCCCAAGAGAACGAATTCTTGACTTAGAGTATGCTGACGATATTACCTTAATCTGTGACAGCTCCCAGACGTGCCAAGTGGCACTGGACAGATTAGCACTAGCTGTCCGTCACTTCTCGCTTTGCTTTGTACGCTCCAAGTGCAAAGCGCTCCTCCAAGATTGGCCTGGGCCGCCTCTTTCGCTGACCGTTGGTGGGGATCCGCTAGAAGTCGTTCAAAAATTCAACTACCCGAGAAGTTTTATCAGTGCCCGTGGGATTGAGGATGTGATCTAGAATCGTATAGCAAAAGCTCGGGGCGCTTTTTCCAAACTTTGCCACTTATGGCGCCGGCGCGACATCACTCTTGCCCTGAAGGGTAGAGCGTACAATGCAGCGGTACGTTTGACCCTACTGTACGGTTGTGAAACCTGGCCCCTTAGACCAGCGGACCTGAAGAGGCTAGTTACGTTCGACCACCGGTGCCTTCGCAGTTTAGTTCACATCCGGTGGGAACACCGCGTGAGCAACGAGCGTGTTCGACACCTTGTTAACGGTACAGGAAAAGGAAATGAACCGTTCAGCAACGTTATTTCACGCACCGGGCTCCGATTACTCGGCCACGTAGTACACATGTCAGCTCACCGACTTCCACGACGTTGGTTGTTTGCGCGCCCGGGCTGTGTATGGAAGAATAGGAGAGGTGGCCAAGCGATGACTTGGTCGAGATAAATGAAGGCCCTCACTTCGAAGCTGGCCTCAGTTGGAGCGTCTCGGCTCCGTGGTTGGAGTTCGAAAGACGATGAACATGTTTGGCTGGATACACTTGCTGATATGGCTAGGAGCCGACCTCAGTGGCATTCGTGTTGTGAGTTTATTTGTCCCTCCCCATCCATCTTATCCTCCCCTCCAACTACGATCTCATTATTTAAGATTTTATAATGTTGCATAGTAGATTATTTTTTTCCTGCTGCATAGTAGCCGGCAGGTAACTTACCGGAACGATGCCCATCCGTTACCGGTAGCTTAGCCAGCTTGCACCAGTTGTCTTTTATTACCTCTTTCTCTTTTAGGTATGGCGGCACAGTAGCTGAGGTGTTTCCCACCTCTAGATAACGTGTATAATGTGTGAGTGTAGGGTCGAAGAAAAGCATTGAGGAGGAGGCAGAAATTGCTAAGGTTAAGTTGACTGAAGGTTCGTTTCAGCAATCCCACCATTCGGTTAGCAGCCGAAGCTGCTTTCCAGAAGGAAGCGAATACAGTAAAATTCCTTTGAATAATGACACCCAACACTCTTTCGTCCAAAATCTGAAGTAACGACGCTCCCAAGAAGTATATAGGGGAGGTGAAGCTGTGGGTAGAGAAGACGCGACATTCCGAATCTTCAAATCGAAGGTAGTTTTCCAGAGACCACTGGTGTAGACGCTAGAGTTCCATTTTGAAGGGCGCAGGCATCGTCCGGAACGTTAATTGTGCGCCACAGCTTCGCATCATCCTCATGTAGCAGCAAAGAAGGTTCCACTTACTTTGTGACATCACTGAAAGCTAGGAAGTGGTCCGATCCAAGAACAGACTCTTGTGAATTTCCTCCTGTGGCAAGGATGCTGGGGGACAAGGCTCCATCGACGGGTACTTTGACGGTACGGTTTTGGAGGTTGTTCCGGGCCCAGTCCCTTAACGCTTCTGATACGCCGTTAGACAATAAGTTGTTTAGTCGGATGTTGTGGTCGACTTTTCCGAAGGCTTCAGCGAAATCCAAGGCTATAGCATGTGTTTATAGGCCATAGTTGGCAGCAGTCGTCCACCTATCCCTGTCAAGTAAGAGGTTACTCAGGCACGACCGTTGCCGCCGATAGCCATGCAAACAATCGGAAAGCGGTTTCTGGGCCTCCATGTGGCGCAATAAAGTGTCTGCAATAATCGATTCCATCACTTTGGAGATGATAGACAGGAAGGTTATCCGTCGGTAATCGACTGGGTCTTTGCGAGTGATGTCTTTGTAGACTGGTGTAATAGTACCACATTTCCAATCATTAGGAACTTCGTCGTGCGAGAAGAAGTGGGTGAATAATTCTGACAGTGATAAAGCTAGAGCTGTAGCGCACTTTGGCAGGAACCTTGAGTGGAAACGATCGGTGCCAGGAGAGGCCGTTAGCCGCAGGGATTTGAGTTTCACCAGGACCTTCACCGGATTGAACTTAATTGTCATCAAGAAGGTTGTGGGGGAACTAGAAGTAGGTACTATCGTTGTATGCACTGACGGAAGGGACAATGGAATGCGTACTGTTGGCACGGGACTTCCGCTGTCTCATTCGCTGACTTTGTGAGCCATGTGGAAGTCGTCAGTGCAGTGACACCGTGCTTGACTTATCAAAGACTGTTGACGTGACTATACAAGGCGTTAGGTTTGGATGAAAATTTACGCATAAGCCGACGCTGATGCACGCTCTTAACTTCGCGTACAAGCTGGACGCATTGGTTACGGAGGAATAGGTAAGATTCCCATTGACTAGCCGTTGGATGTGAGCGATAGTTTCTCCAACGTGAGAATAAATGTAGCCAGATAAAACGATGTGTTAAATTGATAGTTGCTATGTCGCCAAAAGCGTGTGTTAAAAATTCCACTGAAAATAATCGTGGAACACGGCCAAGTTTAAAGGTCACGCTTTGCAGAACAGTACAGTTGTGTGGAAAAAAGAACATGCTGAGACTTCAACGGAAATGGCTTCGGTCATCAGGAGGCACAACAACCAGAAATTTGGACGGAGTCGGATGGGCCACAACATCGATATGAAAGCGTGCTTCTCCGGGGGGCACTGGTGCTAACTGTGTCCCATGGGAATGTCGACGGCACAGCGACGGTAAACTCGCTACCTGACTCTAACGTTGAGTTGGGTTTCTGGTGGAAGTTAGTTAACAGCGATGATTTTCGCCGATACTGGCAAGCTATGGTGTGCAAGACTGCGCTGCGATTTGAAGACGGCTCGGTAAAACAGAGTGGTGGTTGTGGACGCAATTTTCGTCGAACACTTTTCAGGGAATCATATCAGCGGATGTAGGAAGTTGCTCAGGTGTCCACTTCAACATCAAGCAACGTTAACAAACCAACATACTGTTTTCGATCTGCTGAGCATTTTCCATAGCTGCAAGAACAGTTGCCACCCGATGGTGTCTACTCTCAAACGTGTGTTCACAATATTAGCACATTACGAAGAGAGGACTTGCACCTTTGTTAAAACTGAAAAAGTAATTCGACAACGAACTTTGTTTGGATACTGTCGAGACTTGAGTTACGACAGCCACTTAGCAGATGCACGATAAACAAAACACATGAAATGATTTAACTTCAAAGCATGTTGAAGCTGCTTCATGTAACTTGTGGTCAGTTTTGTCGTATTTGGACTCTATTAATTGAGAATTCAAGAAAATAGCACCAGAGGTTGCCAGTTATCGTGGCCGAACCGACATATTGATTTTAGAGACAGTGACCGTCAGATTGAAAGGTACTTTCGAATCGGAAGTAAGAAATGTGATGTCAGCTTTCAGCCCCTTGTGTGATTATAACCGCCGTCATTGTTCGCACACAGGGATTGAATGAATACTCACAACAGCCTAATGCTTTGTGACAAGAATCCTCTGTACCGACAAAACATGTTGAAATATTCCTCCAATCCGGTGTTCAAACTTCTTCCCTGTCCAATTAGTAGGGGGAAAGGGGTGTAAGACACAACCGTTTAAGGGTTTGCGCGAGTAAATTTGGCTTCCTTCGCAAGAATTGTGAAATTTCTACCTTGCTGTGTCTGGTACACTGTTAACTTACCGTACTTATTCACTGCGGGCCACCTCTGCATCGATGGCAACGATTTATCTAAAAATAGTTTTTGTTTGAGGGTGAGAATCTTACCCAACACTTTGGGTACAACGCCCACCCATGTGGGGGTAAGATGCCCACTGGTGGGCTTCTTACCCCACTCCCTCCTTAATTGCTTAAGAAACTACATAAAAATATGCGGAAAATCGTGAAGGTAGGGCTATAGAATATCGCAATATTGTTATGGCATATACACAAGTGGATAGCCACTGTTTGCTTAACAATGCGATGAAGAGAGACTTTAGAATTGGGAGCCACCAACTTTGTATTTCGGGAATGCTCAGGTGCGTTAAATAAAACCAGCGATTTAATAATCATCGTCTGATTCACAAGTGTGACACATAGACTTCAGAAATTCCTGGAGTGCAATCCTCGTGGGCTAACATTTGACACACAGTGCCGGCCGTCCATTTTTCACCAAGTGCACTGTGAACAAATTGTTCCCTGTAGACCACGCAAAGCAATTCATCGGACTCCTACGACTTTGATTTCTTCGCTTTACTGGCTACCTTCTTGCCACCTTTCTGCTACTGTTTTGCTTTTCGTTTTAGTGAACTTTAAATGGTGGTGCTGTTAATACTTTAGTATCTTCACCTTTGCGACATCCTTTCTGCTTGCTTGGGATGACTACTTTTGGAGCTACACACAAGTTTTCATTTACTTGAATTTCCTTCAACACCGACCGTTTGGTATTATCAGAAGACTGGAGATTTTAAAAGTCAAGTGACCTGGAAGAAGCAGTCCTATCGTAAGCGGATGAAATCATGAATGAAGATGAAGCCATGTGGTCATGAGCTATAGATTCCGAAGTTGGGATGACGCTACTACATTCAGCAGAACGATGGAACAATGGTTTATTACGGGTAAAAAAGGATCGCTTAACAAGTCCCGTAGGAGGGAAATTATTGCGAAAATCAATTGCATTATAATGTGAAAAACTTTGTGGTGGACTTACCATAGACTTGTGTGGAATAGCAAAGATGTTCGCGTATTAAACGTATAAATCCATCAATCCATTGGTTAGGCGTTTGGCAATATACCGTTTCGTTGCGTTTTGTAGCCCCTGGCTAACAAGTCATAAAAGGAAATGTAAGTGAGACAATGCATCATCAACACGTTGTTAAATATCGCCAAATTGGGAGCAGAGACGACATAATTAGGGAGGGCGTTCCAAGGCTGGCACATGCGGAGATAAAAGAAATTTCTACGGCATTCCAGCCGGCTATAATGAATTGTCAGTTTCAGAGGGTGATCTCTTAGTTTAGTGTTGTGGTTCAATTCCAGCAGCGGATGGCAAATGTGCTTTGGGTAATTCAGAATCTGGTAAACCATTATGAGATCCCCCCGCAAAAGCCGATATCGACTGCTGTACATTTTTAGAGATTTCAGTCTAAGCTGATAGGGCAGAGGAAAGAGGCCCCTGACGTTCTTGGTTGCCCGTCGTTGAGGAGTCTCGAGAGCAACGAGATCTTGTTTCTGCCACGGCTGCCACGCCTGAATAGCATATTCCACGTGAGGTCGCAAGTAGGCGTTAAGCATTTGGGGAAAGATTGAGGTTTCAAACCGACCGAAGGCTCTGCGAAGAAAGCCGAAGTGTTGATTTCCGGTTCTCCTCGCCTTCTCTGCTTGTTTTGAACACCCGGGATCTTCCTGTACCCATACACCCAGGTCACGCTCCTGAGAAACCTTCGCCAAGGTGTGGTCTCCAATTTTGTAAGCGCTCACCGGCTGGTGACGCAGATGCATCACTTTGCACTTAGCCATGTTCAATTGAAGCTTGTTCCTCTTTGACCATTCTTAAATGCAATCTAGGTCATGTTGAAGCAGATCCTGATCTGCCTTGTTACTAATCGCCTGCCATATCTTGACGTCATTGGCGAAAAGCAGGAAGTTTGAGGAGATGACAGGTCGTTGATAAACACCAGGAATAAACGCGGTCCCAGCACTGAGCCTTGTGGGACACCATATTCCACCTCAATTGGGTTAGAAAGTGATCCCCTAACACGTACTTGAAGCTTTCGTTGATAAAGGAAGTTGCCAATCCAACCAAGTACAGGATCTCCGATTCCGTAACTTTGTAGTCTTTGAAGTAGGATGCGGTGATCAAGGCGGTCGAAAGCTTTGGAGAAGTCCAGATAGATGACGTCGACTCCTACCCCATCATCGGCCACTTCCGTCCAACTACCTCGTGCAATAAGTAGGTTGGTGGTGCATGACCGGTGTTAACGGAAGCCATGATGTTCCGGTACCAAAATGTTTCATTTTTCTAGGTAGTCCCTTAAAGCCTCAGCGACGACTGCTTCCATCACCTTCGCGAGCACAGGGAGGAGAGTCACTGGACGATAGGTTGCAGGATCGGAACGGCTACCGCCTTTAAAAATAGGGGTTATAATGCCACACTTCCACATAGTGGGGACTTGTTGTTCATCAAAGCACCTTTGAAAGAACTGTGACAGTGGTTCAGCTAGCTTGGTGGCCGTAGTCTTCGGTGCCTTCGGGCGGATGTTGTCTGCTCCTGAAGAACTATGCTCACGCAGTGGGAGTAACTTCCTTAGCACAATTGATGGGTTGAAAATAACATTTGTAAACAAAGGTGTCGGTAATGTGAATGACATAATGGGACAGGTAGAAGCTGCGAGTTCGAAAATTGGGGTGTATTATAGCCGCAGGGCATTAGCTGCTTCTTCGGCGCTTTGTACTCTACCGCCTGTCGTGAATAGTGGGGGTATTCCATGCTTCACTTTACGATGCTTATTGACATGCTTATTTAGCAGTTTGTTGTTTGCCATGAACCTTTTGGCTAGGCACTGTTGATAAATTACTTTGTCCTCACGGACAAGTGCAGTGCAATGGTTGTGATGGTCAGGGGTTAACCTTGTATGCATGCCATGCTGCATCCCTTATCGCCAGACATTTGCGAGTCCTAATCCTTATAATTGAAGACATTTTCGCGAGATGAAGGGGTTTGGTCTCTGATGCTTTGTTGACGATGTCGCTGAGTTTATTAATGAACTCTGCCCAAACGTTGTCAAGGGGACTTTTGTTTGAGAATTCCCAAGCAGCTTCGTCGGCGAGTTCTTTCAATACGTGGTAGCTTGTGACTGTATGAGTTAGTTCCGAGTGTTCAGCTGGATACTTTACATAACACACTTATTCAAAAGTTATTACTACACGGTCACTGAGACCTAATGGACTATCCATCAATAACTTGTCAATCATGAGCTCTTCATTTGTGAGCACAAGGTCCAATATGGACGGTTTGTTTGCTGTCCTGAATCTAGTGGACTGGGTGACATGATTGTACAACGGAATATTAGCGATCAGTTCCTGCAAGTTTGCTTTGAACTGCTCACTCGGCGATGCCGAAACCACCAGATTGTGTAGATTGAAGTCCCCGGAGATGAGAATGTGGCTGTACCTAGTGCGTGTTACTCTGTTTAGGCCACGGATCAAGCAAGAATCCATTTCCAGCGTGGACGTTGGGGGGCGGTAAACGATAGCTATGAGACATGTGTCGTTGTGTCTCAGTCGGAGACGGCACCAGAGTGAGTCGGTAACGTGTGTTTCCAGGTCCTCAACTATTGTACCTTGTAGATCGCTGCGGTAGTAGAGTAGGACCCCACCTCCTCTGCTGGGGCGGTCGTTCCGGATGAGTGACATTCCGGCTATCTCAACCTCAGCACCTGCTGATAAGGATTTCACTTAGGGTGTAGTTGAAGGCAAGGGGACAATGATGACTTGATTAGCATAAATATCCGGTGGCGCATTAAACTTGGCAGCAACAAACTCATTCTAGTTAAAAACGAAAAGCGAATGGAAAAACCAAGTCAAAGCCTTTTGTAGCAGTAGTAACGGTTGCCGATTGTTAAACGTTGTCAAACTATTTAAGCTAGACAAAAAGACGAGTTTTCTTGACGAGGTATTGAATGCCGTCTTCAAGGGCCTGAAAAACTTGCGACCGCAAAGCTGGAGGCGATGTGTGGCAACCCCAGCAAGGTACCATGGCCAGCAGGTGCCCAGACTACAGCAGCAAGTCTTATAACTTTGGTGGCCATCAAGTAATAACAAAGCAGGCTATGTCATCGAAGGTTTAACGTTAGCAATGAAATGTTGGAGACATTTTATGACTTGCTCAGCATCGGGTTATCCATTATCTCAGCAAGGGTGAATTGATTCGACAGGTGCTTCCTTCAGGGAATATGAACGTTGGCAGGATGTATGTCCTCATCCCATAAAATGCTAACATTACGACCATATTTTCTCTTTCAGAACTTTTCATTTCTCCTATGATGCGTTTTCTTTGTTGAGCCAAAATATTTGTTGACTTTTGCACAGGGGAAAAACCAGTCTCATCCACATGCCATAACTACTTCCTGTAAATCAGTAAGTTATCAAGACAGAATGCAAACTGTCGTGAAATCTGTCTACTTGTGACTTGTTGATTCCACTTGCACGAGAAAGACTGACACAGAGAGATGAATCTAACGCATCGGTTCCGCAATGTGACTAAATCTCCAGGCCGGAGTTGGCTAGAGGGCTTTCCAATACTTAATCCTTCTAAGTAAAATTGAAGGATTAAGTGTTGGAAATCCCTTTAGCCAACTTCGGCCTACAGATTTAATCACAATGTGGAACCGATGGGTTAGATTCACCTTTACAGCGCGATCATATATCAGATACGACAGCGCCACAACCTGGTCGTTCCTGGCCAAAGAAGCCCTTGAAATTGCTTAACTCGAGTGCCTTCACAGGTTCAGTTGACTGGTTATAGGTGTTTCAGATACGTGAGCTTGCAATGGGTATAAAGTGTAATTATTAGCAGAACTCGAACATGGATGTTAGTACGCAAGGCAGCATGGCGGACTATCGAGTAGCTTCAAAGTCAGAAATTTGGGGCAATCTGCGTAGTCCAACCTAAACACTGCACGCAACTGCTCAAAAATGACAAAGCCGCTTATCAGCAGGGTAAGACAAAACCTTCTGCACTAACTACAAACTGCTACACCATTATCTCAATGGCCTACGAAAGGTGAGGCAAACATTTCCGCCACTCAGAACGGTGGATGGCCCAACAAGAACGGCTATGGAAACAGTACACGCGCTGCAGACACAGTATACCCCCACGTTCCAGATGGTTCTACCATCAAGTAATCTTCCGGCCTTTGTCGTCTCGCCGCCAGGACTCCCTAACATCGCTCTTATCGCTGAAGCTCTGTTGCAGATGTTGACATCACTGCACAAGCACAGATCATCATCATCATCATCACTATACACGTTAGCTAGAGGTGGGGAACACCTCAGATACTGTGCCGCAATACATAGAAAAAAGGGGGAAAATAGCAACTGGTGCAAGCTGGCTGAGCTACCGGTAACGGATGGGTATCGTTCCGGTAAGCTACCTGCCGACTACTATGCAGCAGGAAAAAATTACTATGCAACATTATAGAAGGTTAAACAATGAGATCGTAGTTGGAGGGGAGGATAAGAGGGATGGGGTGGGACAAAGAAACTCACAGCACGAACGCCACTGAGGTCGGCTCCTAGCCATATCAGCAAGTGTGTCCAACCAAACGTGTTCATCGTCTTTCGGACCCCAACCATGGAGCCGAGACGCTCCAACTGAGGCCAGCTCAGAAGTGAGGGCCTTCATTCCTCTGGACCAAGTCATCGCTTGGCCACCTCTCCTCTTCTCCCATACACACCCCCGGCGCGCAAACAATACACGTCGCGAGAGTCGGTGGGCTGGCATGCGTAACACGTGGCCACGCCATCGGAGCCTGATGCGTGAATTGACGGTGCTGAGCGGTTCATTTCCTTTTCCTGTGCCATAAACAAGGCGTCGAACACGCTCGTTGCTCACGCGGTGTTCCCACCAGATGTGATCTAAATTACAAAGGCACCGGTGGTCGAACGTAACTAGCCTCTTCAGGTCCGCTGCTTTAAGCGGTCAGGTTTCACAACCGTACAGTAGGGTCGAACGTACTGCTGCATTGTACACTCTACCTTTCAGGGTGAGAGTAATGTCGCGCCGGCGCCATAAGTGGCGAAGGTTAGCAAAAGCGCCCCGAGCTTTTGCTATACGATTCGTGATCCCTGGGTGTCGATACTATACGTCCAGAAGCAGTGGGAGCAGCAGCAAACCAACTGGCAGAAGCATTGGCTCGCTTTTTCAAGTGCAGTTTAGACCCGAGCAAAATTACTGTTATTTGGAAGCTTGGAACACAAGCGATTCACAAGAGCCGAAGCAAAACTGAAGCTTTAAACTACCATCCAGTATCTTTTCCCCCTATACTGTTCTAGGTCATCGTTTCAGATACCGTGGTATGTTATATGGGAACCTGTTACAGTATTACTTACGAACAGCAAGGTTTCCATCGACAGCGATGGTGCACAACGAATTTACTGATCGAGTGGAGTAAATTGACCGAGTCAGATGACGCTGGAGAAGACGTGGATGTGGTCTGCCTGGATTTTTCTAAGGCATTCCATCGTCTAGACTAGGTATCTTCGACCTTTATTCAGTCGATGCCCTCTTTTGGACTTTTCATTTTTCCTTTTCTCATGGGCCCCGATTTTCGAGCACAACTATTTCAGCAGCACGCGATGCCTAACGGAGACATATATGTGATTCCCAGTGGCCATGTTGGTATCTCTTGTTATAATGGTTTAATTTTTATTGTTGGTATCACTACACATTCCCTTATAAACCTAAATGTTTAACTTCCACAACCTAAAGATGTCATTCAGTGTGAGGTAGCATCATGCTACCATTCTGGAATTACACCAAAGTCAACATTAATATGTAAAATTGTATTTACTTATCACGAACATGTAACTCGAAGGCGTATCATAAATTAGGAGGTCTAGTAACTTCGTAACAATATGGTTGTCGAGATATTAATGCGAGTCTTGAGCGTGATGACGTTGAGCAAGCTTGCTTATGTCCCGCTCCAGACTTGACAGCGAGAGCGGGGTATATCTCCTCTTGCTGTGAAGTCGCACCTGTTTCTACAGTTTAGTGCAGAAACCAGTCTGCTGAATCCACATCCAACCATGTACGTGAAAGTAGATCAGGGAAATTCATTGCACCCATTTCCCGCAGTCCAGGATATCTGTTAGGTGATTCAGTCTTTGTGTCAAATCCATTTTATAGTACGTAAATTTGGATCTTGCTAATGTGTCAGTTTGAAACTACTTGAGACTCCTGGATTTAGCGAATCTAGCAGGGCTGTACATCAAATGGATTTAAAATGCTAATAGGGAAATGCGTATCAAGCAGGTCAAGAAATTGGTCTTTTATTTCATTTCGGATTTTGTTTGAAATGACTGTCAATACATGCAAGTCTTCATCCTTCAGCCGTTCCGTGACTATAGCGAGAATTGGGAACTGTAAACATTCCCGACGTCTGATGTAATAAGTACCAATTTCTCGCTTCTTACGAAACGCAAAACTGGCTTCCTTACCTGAGATAAGATTACTTAAATTGACTTGAAAAGTGTTATCTAATAAGTTGGGTTTTTTTAAAACATCAGCCGGATAAAACACGCTTCGTAAAGCTGTTAAATCTTTCCTTTTCTAAACAGTTCCCGATATGAAGGTGATGAGGGTGTCCCGGTGTGCAACAAAATGGCGAAGACATTTACCCTCAGAGAGCCATCCAACTTCGGCATGCAACAGTAGAACCTGGAAATCTTCACTGTTCTCCTCACACAACTGTTAGAAAAGATGATATTGAAGAGGGTTCGAGTTGATAATGTTGACTAATATTATAGCAGTTGACAGTAAATCGCTTAAGTGCTTTCCCAAGTTATTATTCACTAGGTGCTCTCGATGGACCACACAGTGAATGGTGCGAGCAGAAGGAAGAGAAATGTTTGGATGGGCAATAATTCCGTTATAATTCCCGACCATTGCTACAGCACTATATATTGCACTTGCAACAGTGCTCTATCTTAAAATGTAGTTTTCAGTCAGATATAAAACGCATAATACAATATTTAACATCATATTATTTGCTTGGAATCTCCATTTTTGGTGTACTTTGTTAGTCTCTTACCGTTTTGTATTGCGGCACATTAGCTAAGGTATTTTTCTCACCCTCAACTAACGTGTACTGATGATGCTGATGACTTTACAGCCAGATAAGGATTGACTATATCAAATTTAGACAGCCCATTTGTAGGAGTTATTGAAATTTTTCTAGCAAGCAGCGTCTCTTCCATTAACTCATAATGATTGAAGTATCGGACATATGCTATGAGAGGAGTGTCGTTATCCGGTAAAGTAGATTCGTCTAATTGTAAGGACAAGTTTTCGAACTGTACTAAAGTAACCAAGACAATTGCTATGTCGTAAGTGATTTCATCTATTCGCCCAGATACGGTCGAATTGCCGTAAGAAATGGCTTGCATTGCTTCTTATGGATTTATATTGATCAGGTCAGATAGCATTATTGGTACTGAAGGCATGATATATTTTCTCCAACATAATATGGACTACAAAATTGACAATCACGTTGCGGACTCCATAAGACGCCGTAATTCCATTCGCCATTTTCGCCCTGTCAAAAACCAATGTCTTTGAGGTTGGTCTGTTTTCGGAACTATCTCGCAGTTTGCGGAAAAAATCCGCTTTCAAATGTCTGTTACTTGAAATAGTGTTTTGGCAAAGTAAACCACATAAGTAGAGTGGTTTTAAGTTGATTCGGTAAATCCAAAGGACAGTTATTCCACGGAGTACTGCCCACAATCCTTCTTTGCTGAGCAGCCCATTTCTGTAATACGTCATTGTAAGTTGTTAATGGATATATATTTATATATGTATACATACTGCTTTGTTTTATTTCTTTTACATAGTTATACCAAGGCATTAAACAACAGCATCCCACATGGCGAAACACGCAGGTACTCTGAATGATTTGTGGCACAAAATTTATTATTGCTTGACTTTGAGATTGCAAGAAAAATGATTTGATAAGCATACTTATAACACTTGTTGGTGGCCAAAATGTAAAACTGTCAGAGTGTGAGAACTCTACTAACGGCAACCAAAAGATGATTTCTGAGGATGACTCTGAAAATACCGTAGATAGCTAAAAAGACTGAAGCAGCTCTCTTGTTAACAGCCAATGTAGCAAATAGATTGATCACAGAAAACGAATAAACTCACTAGACACCCATACATTCCAGGAAAATTGTGGCTAAAGGTGACAACCGTTAAAATGAAGGACAAAAGAGACAAACACGGAAGAAATTGCGGAAGGTTCAAGAAACCGGCATGGGAATGTCAAAAAGGAAACTAATAATCTACATTGGATATTGACAAACACGGTGCCCATTATGTCCTGGAAATGCAACTGATTACTTTGAGTATTAAAAGAACTATCCCTGTGTACACACTTTGGGAAAACCGCAAAGCTCATGCACTAAGCGCTTATCTAGTAAATACACCAAGTTTAGTTAGCACGAGCTCTGCCAGCACCTTAAGCTCGAGTCCTTTGGTTGCGACGACTGAAGCGCAACATGATGTTGATACACAATCCCATAAACCAAATAATGTACTCCAATCTATGCCCACTAAAATGGAAACATAACTTCACTCGGAATATAGGCAACAAGACCTGTACATTCACTGTGCCAAGAACCAGTACAACTACCCGATCCAGCTTCCTCCTTGTCAGATACGCTGTCATGTGGAATAGGCTACCAGCCACAATCAGGTCTTGCACAAATGCAAGAACATTCCACATCGAGCTTAGTAAATTCCTGGACCAGAACTCTATAATGATCATGTTTCCACCAGGTCAATCTCCAAAAGAGTTCTGCCAGGATGAACCAAGATGAGAAAACATGGTACACAAAACTCAGCAACGACAACATTTCTGTGGTTCTAAATTATTTTGATCTCACAAACCTCAGGATACGTATCTTAATCATACATCAGCGTGATCATTACTGTACCCATGATCTGTCCATAATCCAGGGACAGTTTCTTGCGAAATCGGGAAAAATAGATATTATTATTATCATTATGATGTTATATATACTCACCAAATAAACGGGATGTCCACATTTGTGATGTAAGTTGAAAAAATTGCTAGCTACTTTGAAAACATCAGCCGAACTGTATGCTAATGAAGCCTTAGAATACATCCTAACTGTTTCGACTCATAGTTGGAACGAAGGAACTCTTCAGAGATAGTACCCTACTCGTGCAGACTAGCCACTCGAATTCGTCGCGTTGCTGTCTGCGGTGATCAAGCCACCAGACGTGTACGCGCAAGTTGAGACTGAAGCCCAAAAACGTGTAACCTAGCACCACCGCACTGTGACCCGAATGAGAACGACTGACCAGCACATGGGTTGTTAAACAGCGGAGGTGTACCGAGCAAAATTCAGTTAGTTTCCTTGTGGCTTCGTGCGGTAACTGCCGCAGTGATCTGACCAGACTTGGCTAGCTTCATTGCAGCTTGCACAGTAGAAGCATCAGTGTCCCGAGTAAAGTTTAGTTGGTTCACTGTGGATGAACATCAAGGTCCTGAGGAGAAATCGGTTGTTAGTTGCGCCGTTTAAGTCGCCGTAGGACAATCGTATATTCGAGGTAAGCCCGGCGAAATCTGCGTGAGTTTAGCAGACCGATGCCAGCTCCGCAACAGAAAGTCTGTCCGATCTGTCTTTCACACTTACGTAAACAGGCAGTTGCGTAAGCGTATTTCCTTTCACTGACCTGTGGTTACCAGGAGAGATTAGCGCGCGGAAAATAACAGCAAAAAACATTTGAGGTGTTTCCTCATGTGCTGTCACTACTCACGTTTTACAGCATGCTCCCATGGCCCCCTAAAAAGGGATTCGCATCCTGTGGCCACTCGCGAACTCTCTTTGGTCCTCAGGGGAGCCATATAGCTCCCGTTGTGAATAGGCTGATCTAGATAATCGGATACTCCTTTCCAAGCTCCAGTATTGCCGCACCGGGGACCCTATCTTTAGCTGGATCGCCAACTTTCTCCTTCAACGATAATTAGTGGTCCGAATTCGAAGTTCTTTATTGGATCCAATAAACGTCGAGTGTGGTGTGCCTCAAGACTCAATTCTAGGTCCACGATTGGCTTTGATATTTATAAATCATATCATCGGTTGTTTTGTCAGTTGACTTGCTGTTACTCTAAGTGCTCTGGACGAATGGTGTCGACTCCCGGGAGACTGTGGTTGCGCAGAGACGTCAGTTTCTGCAATATGGCTTCGGCAGTGAAAGAGATATGAGTGAGTCCTTGAGGCGGGAAAATGAAAACTAAAAGATGGCCTGCTGTGAAGATCCTCTGAAATGTGGGGCGTATTGTGTCCGTAATGCCTTTGCTGCTTCGATAGCTGTTCTAGTTGGACCGTCGGCCTTCCAGAGCGGAGAAATTCCTTGCCTCATCTTACGTCGGCCATTGACATACTTGTACAGCGGTTTGTGGTTAGTGCTGATAGTTTTCGCCATATTCTGCTGATAGTTGACCTTGTAACCTCTGAGCAGTTGAGTGCATCGGTAACGATGTGCTGCGTAATTGTCCCAATTACCTGACCTTGAGAATGAACTGAACCCTCCCCAGGCTGCGTTGCGTGCAGTCAACCATTTGCTGTTCCTGCTGCTAACGAAAGAAATGGTGTTAGACCCATTGCAAACCCTTGTCTCTACAGTCTCCGTAACCAGTTGATTAACTTTGCTGAGGAATTCGAGCCAAGCGACCTCTGGGTGGTCTTCAGCGAAGAACACCAGGTTGTGGCACTTAGGAGCTTGGCTAAGCAATCGTAACGTGTACTGGTGAGCACCATATTAGGGTTCTGTTGACGATGTACCGCATAGCAGATGAAATCGAGATTGCTGACCGCATGATCAGTATAATCTGACGAGCATTCTAGAATCAGTACATCACTCACATATTCCTCGTTGGTGAGCACAAGATTTAGTAAACATGGTCCATTGGCCGTTCTGGAACGAGTGGGCATAGTATCGTGATTGTAAATTGAAACACTAGTTATGAGTTATTGCTTAACTGCTTTGATTTGTTCTCCGATTGTATCAGAGGTTTCCAAACAGTGTACTTTGAAATCACCCATGATAAATAATTGAGTGTGCTTCCACTTAATACTGCATCTTAAAGCTGTCGCATGGTGGCGTAGAGTCTGGGGACGGTACACCAAAGCTATAAGGCTGGTGTCTTTACCATGTAATTGCAGGCGACACCAAACAGAATCGGTTAACTGTGAGTCTGAGCCCTCAAAGGTCTCGTACTGTAAGTCGCTTCGGCAGTAAAGAATTATCCCTCCTCCTTTAGTATGCTTATCATTTGGATTATTTCCCTCTATCCTCTCCCCATCTTGTTGCAGCGTTGTCACTGTACGCTCATTCAAACCGGATTTACCAGCTCTACACAGTGATCCATCATACGTGGAAATATCTTCTAGGATTAGAGGCTGTGCCATCACTAACCCTTTTCACTGGCATCTGTGATTAAGCGCAAGCGTTTAATTCAATCTTATTGAGCCGATTACCTTTCTGTGTGACACCATTCTATACAGAATTCTCGAGGCAGTCCCAAAAGCCTAAGCTTACTCCGATCCAGTGTTTCTCAACACAGCTGTGAAAGAATCTGTGTTCAGCGCTCTGTTCAGGTTGCAGTCACTCGCCATTCCTTGTGACCTTGTCAGCCAGTGCGGCTGCATAACCCATCACACGGACCGCGCGACCACGCCGACCGCTCATTTGACCTTGCAACCACCACGCTCGCCTGACCGATGTGCGCCGCTCTCAAAGCTGTAAAAGTACAGAACGCTAACCAACCCACTGGGTCAGGTAACGACACCAAATTGGATGACAGAAAGACGAAACCGAAGAGACTCCCATCAAAAGGCATTTGCGGGTTAGGAGAATGTCATCGGGTAGTAAAATTCGGTCTGGCTTGTTCGCACTGTTTGGAATGGTACCATACGAAATGTGCAAATGTGTCCCAACAACAGTTACGGGAGCGAAATAGCTCCCAAGATGCTTTTTGGTTCGGTACTGCGTGTTCCACCATCCCCCTCGTTAAGTGCTTGCTTATCCTAGCTGAGAAATGCGACCGGTTAATCGCAGAAGCAGAGCAGAGGATCAACAATAAGCTTACTTCAATGGAAGCGAGTATGGACCACAGAAGCGTAGCGGCTGCTAAGCAACGGAATGCTGAACAATCCGCTTCCCCGGCACCGCAATCAGCCACGTCTCCATCTCCGTTGTCTTCTCCAACTTTGGTAGAACGCCGGCCGAAAACAGACTGTACTTACGAGAGTCAAACAGTACACACGGCAATGAAAACCAGGCATCATACAAAACGTCTGTTTAAGCGAATTCCACTAGACCTGACATCTGGTATTAACAAGGATGAAGCAGCCAAACACCAACCCTTGGTACCTTTAGCTCAAATATCTCTTGTCGAGAATAAGCCTCCCACAACATCGGTTACAAATGCAGAGATTGCTGCAAGGGTCCACCGACAGGCCGCCGTTGCGTCCTCTTCCATTGTAAACACCGTTAACGCAAATAGAGAGAAAAAGAGCAAACAAGCACTTGGCAACAAGTCAAAACAAATGAGTACCATACCTTGCAGATCGATTAAAAAGGGATCTAACAACAGTGCCCGGACTGTTGTAAGCTCAAATGTCCCTGAATCTACCGCCATCACATTGCGGGACAAGTTATCAGACGACCAAGACCAATGGAACTCATTGTGTATGCAGATGAGTATCAAAGCCAAGCCTATAAACTTGTTACGAATCACTCGTTATCCGAACTCGCCACACTATGGTGAACCCAGACTTATTCGAGTAACTCTAGAATTCTCCACCGACGTAGAAAACGTTTTGCTCTCCGCAAGCGCTCTAAAACACGGATCCTGTGGGATACGTATCTATCCTGATGTCCCTTAAAGCGCGCGACAACCAAAAGGAAACAAAGAAGAAGGGCACAGCAAGCAAGACCGCCTAAACACAGTCTTCATACATGGCGTGCCAGAACATCCTTCTAACGATGTTCAAGAGACCGGAAAGCACGATTTAGAACAGTGGCGGTTCATTCGCAAAACACTTTCTTTGGATAATGTTGTGACACTATCGCTCACCAGGATACCTCTCTCATCGAATTATAGAGGATGCGGCCCTAGAATCCTAAAACTTGTGGTTCAGTCAGAGTAACAAGCAAAAGATGTTTTGGATCGATGGAGGAGAAATCGGAAACATCTTCCTTCCGAAATTCGGTTAAAGGTCGCAAACACTTTGCACAGCTCAAATATTAAAGCAACTGAAGCAGCAAGCATACTGACGAATGTACAGTGGTGTAACTTGACTGCTGCCTTAATTGACTCTGACGTAGGTCTAAACGAAGGCTGGGACGCACCTTGGCCGAATCAAGTTGCAAACGAGGTATCATTGACCCATCAAAAAAACGAGTAACTGCCGACCTCCCATCGGTCGGCATTCTCCCACACTTGACAGCTTCACCTCTCTGCGGGCTCCTAGAGACCGAGAAACTGGCCTTTTTGTATACAAATGCTCAGGGTCTTTCTAACAAACTGGCTGAACTGAAAGATCGCCAAGCTTCCGGCTCGTATGATGTCATTGGTATCACCGAGACATGGTTGCACACGGGAATGACCGACGCAGAAGTGTCGCTACCCGGCATGTCGCTTATCCGGAACGACAGGCTCACAAAAGGAGGAGGGTAATCCTGTACTACCGAAACGACTTACAGTGCAAAGCCGTGGAGGATTCAGAGTCGCAGTTCCCTGACTCACTTTGGTGCCGGTTGCAGTTAAAAGGCCGGGACGCTTGCCTTATTGTCTTGGTGTACCGCGCCCCTAACTCAACACCCGAAACCGACTACCACCTAGCGGTTGCTTTAAAGTGCAGTTTACAACCAAAGTACACTCACGTTCTTATCATGGGTGATTTCAACGTACATTGTTTAGAAGCCCCTGCCACGATCGGAGAACAATTCAAAACCGATCTACAAGATCCAGTAACTATTGTCGCTCTTTACAACCACATCACTTAGCCTACTCGATTCAGAACTGGTAACAGACCATCTGTGCTAGATGTTGTGCTTACCAACCAGGAGCATATGATTGATGCGTTGGTTGTAGACTGCCCGTTGGGTCGCAGTGATCACTCAGTCATCAGTTTCAACTTCGCCTGCTATGCAGAATATCTGAATGATAACGATGATACTGTGCGAACCATCACAAGGTACGACCGACTCGCCCAGCTGGTCAGCGCCACAACTTGGTCGTTCCTCGAAGAAGAACCCCGGAAGTCGCCTGGCTCGAGTTCGTCAACACATTCAGTCAGCTGATTGCACAGGCTTCAGAGATAAAAGCTTGCAATAAGTGCAAATCAGTTTCATTCGTTAGGAGCAGAACCCGAAAATGGATGATTGTACGCAATGCAGCATGGCGAGTGTACAGAGAAGCTCCAGCACCAGAAACTTGGGACAACTACGTAGCCCAACGTAACCACTGCACTCAACTGTTAAAAGAAGACAAAGCCGCCTATCAGCAGAACATCGCAAAAACCTTCAGTGCTAACCACAAACTGCTGTACAAGCACGTTAATAGACTACGAAAGGTGAGGCAAGGATTTCCTCCACTCAAGACGGATGATGGCCCAACAAGAACATCTATGGAAGCTGCAAACGCGCTGCAGATGCAATACGCCCCCACGTTTCAAAGAGTCTTGCCACCAAGCGATCTACCAAGCTTTGTATTCTGTTCACCAGGACTGACCCACATCAATTTTACTGCAGAGGCTCTATTGCAAAAGCTGACTTCTCTACGCAAACACTGCTGGCCGGGTGTCGACACCATTCGTCCAGAGGCATTGGGAGCAGCAGCAAACCAACTGGCAGTACCTTTAGCTCAGTTTTTCCAGCACTGCTTAGACCAGAACCAAGTTCCCGCCATGCGGAAGCTTGGAATAATAAGCCCGATTCACAAAGGTGAAAGCAGAACTGATCCCTCCAACTACCGCCCAGTAACCCTTCTTCCTATACTCTCCAAGGTCATGGAATCCATAGTTGCCGATGCACTGGTGTGCTATCTGGAAAACTGCAACCTCATCCCCCCTGAACAGCACGGTTTCCGTCAACAGCGGTCATGTACAAATAATTTACTAATTGCACGCAGTAGTTGGACCAAGGCAGCTGACGCTGGAGAAGGTGTTGATGTGATCTACCTGGATTTTTCCAAGGCTTTCGATCGTCTAGACCATCGGATACTACTATCCAAGCTGCAGCATTACGGGATCGGAGACCCTCTTTTGAGCTGGATCGCCAACTTTCTATTTCAAAGGCAATTAGTGGTCAGAGTTCGGAGCTCTTTATCCGACCCCATACAAGTCGAGTGTGGTGTGCCGCAAGGCTCGGTTTTAAGTCCACGTTTGTTTTTGGTGTTTATTAATGACTTTGCACAGGGAACCGCTTCAAACTTCCTAATGTTTGCCGACGATATCAAGATCTGGCGCAGAATCCATGCGAACACCGACCAAAATGTGCTTCAGAGTGATTTAGATACGGTGTATCAATGGTCGACCCAAAACTCATTGCATTTCAACGTCAGTAAATTCAAGGTGCTTTCCATCCGACATCAAAGCAGCAACTCATACCGACTCGGAACGGATGTATTGCAACAATCAACTCTTGAACGTGACTTGGGTGTTCTGGTTCAAGATGACTTGGGTTGTTCCAGGCAATCCGAAAAGGCCTCAAATGACCGGGAACCAACACGTCGGGCTGTTGAGGCGGGCGTTTGGACAAATAAACAGCTCCATATTTCGACAAATGCTCAGTGCGTATGTTCGCCCCCATGTCGAATATGCAATTCAAGCCTGGCATCCATGGCTGAAACACGACCTTAATGCACCAGAGCAGCCACAACGCCGGGCATCTAAGGACGTAATTGGAATGCACAATCTTTCATACCAGGAGAGGCTGCGACGACTAGGGTTGTTCAGTGGAAGCCATCGCAGACTACGAGGCGACCTTATTATGGCATACTTGATTCTGCGAGACCCACATCATGTGTGCCGCCCTTTACTGCAACTCAGCAACACTACAAACCTGAGAGGCCACTCATTAAAACTCGCAGAACAATACAGTCGTCTGGAGTGCCGCAGAAATTTCTTTTCCATCCGTATCTGTCACCCGTGGAATGCTCTCCCAGAACCGGTCGTCTCTGCACCGACACTAACAGTATTTAAAAGACGGTTGGACGATGCAATCATCCACTTACACTTTGTTACTTAACACTACGGCTCCATCCTACACCTGGAGTTTACCATGGAATTATTTGTTGTTAACTGTGGCTGCTGTGAATCTAAGAGGATCGCAGGACTGCAGCGAAGCAAACGATAAATCTTTTTTTCATATTTGAAGTGTTAACTATTTTACTATCCTTATTATGTTGATATCCCCCCAACTATCCAACGGGACTTGTAAAGCAACGCTTCTTAACCCGTATAAATTCATTGTTCATTATTCATTGTTTCTTATAAGTGACATGCCCGGCCGTGAAACTTCAGCGCCGGTCATTCCAGTGTGTAAGCATGTCTTCGTGACATCGATAATATCGACGGCTTCGAAATTTGGCGAGCTTTCTTTTCGGCCAACTTACTGAAAAGGTCTTGAGCGTTGTTATAACGACAGGATAGTTTTTCGATCTCTAGGGGCATACAGGGAGCCAAAGAGTCAGCTTTGGTAGAATGCCTACCGATGTGAGGTCGGCCGTTATTCGATTTTTTGATGGGCTGATGATGGCACTTCTTGCGCAATCTGATTTGGCAAAGGTACGTCCCATTATTTGTTCGGACTTACTGAAGAGTCGCGGGAGAGAGAGCTAAAACCATGCTCCTACGTAATAGCTGGCCGGTTTGATTTTCATGCTGCCTCATGTCTGTTCATCGCAGGCTTTCAGCGGCCATTAACCGATGGAAGGCTTTTCTGCTTTCGAAGCCCACGTTCTAACACTTCCGTTGCTGACTGCTTTGGCTGGACCAAAAGTTTTAAGATCTTTAGTCCGCTTCCTCTATAACATTGTCCAAATTGTGATTACCGACCTCATGGCTATGGTGGAAAAAAAGTTTTGACACGCCATAAATAAAGAGTATGCTTAGACAATCCAGCTTGTTCTATCCTTCTGAGATGTTTCTTTTCGTCTATCGTGTGCTCCAAGGGACCTCAGGAAAAATGCATCTTACAAAAACCAAGTTGTAGTCCACTCGCAGAGAGTTAAACATTTCGTACGTCAAGGGCGGATGTCAGTGTTGCTGTAATCATTCTGGGTTCGCCATAGTGTGCAGATTGCGGGTGACCCGTAATTCTCACTAGGTTTGTGGGTTTGCACCGTGAATTTCACGGATTTTGGTCGTCAAATAACATACCCCACAATGTGATGCGGTAGATTCGGGGACATTTGTACACACGACCATCAGGGCGTTATTACTGAGGCCCTTTTTGTTGAACTGCTAGTCTAGTGATGGTTGGACCTGGCTTAATGCCAAGTGATGATGGTCTACCGTTGGCCGCTCTATTGGCATTAGCGGTGTTATCAACATGCTAGACGCTATGGCATACCGAGGGACTTTTGCAGCTGTCGGCATATGTGACTGAAGTCTCGCGGGGATTTGAACGCGACCAGAGACATTGAGTTGCAGATGCAGTAGACTTGGGTTAGGCTGTCTCATTCTTGTTACTGGTATAAGTCGTTAAAACCGGCTCAATTCGATAGAACACGCGTTTTGGGTGATGCCTTTATTTCCTGGTCCTGATTGCCATTTGACCATCAGAGACACTGTCCGGTTTCGCCTGGCGTTCTTTCAAAATTGTAGTAAAGGCAATGGGAACCTTGTCAACCGTGGTTCGAACGAAGCGCATCTTGCACCATTGTTTCTTTTGGTAGCCCCTGTGTTGGCCTGGTACATACTCGCTTCCAGTGATATGAATATAACGCCCATTCGTTGTTCAACTTGTTCGCACTTTTGGACTAGGAGAAGTATGCGTTTCAATTGAGAAATAATTCCCGGGGATGACATCAGAAACAGAAAGTAGCGAACAAGCTTGTTTTCATGACTTCATCATCAGGCTAATACAACCACAACAAAGCAAGTTAGAATAGACACGATGGCTTAAATTGAGTCACTGAAACAGAGTAACTAATCGATAAGTCTACGTGTTTGGTCTGATTGGTCAAGTGAATTGGCGTGACTGCCATTGTTAGTCGCGTTGATCTCAGGCCAAGGCAAGGCTAAAGTGTGGACGAGCTTTTTCTGTGCACATAGGTCCGGGTTATGGAGCCGAATTGCGATCGCCTCTGCTGTCGACAGCAGGCGACATCTGACTGCCCGTGTGAAACGTCCAGGGACACAGTAAATCGGTGTGAATGCGTCACGCGAATCGATTTGATGGTCGGAGTCAACTAGGTGCGACAACACTGCACTCGTTATATTCTTCCTCACGCCGCTGTAGAGCCAAGCTGGGCAATGCTCTCGAGCCCTAACGGACAGTCGCCTGGTCGTTTTCCCGATATACCTTGCTCGACACGAGCAAGAGAAATTGTACACACAAAAGGAGGTCTGCGACCGAGGTATCCTGTCTTTAAGTTGTTGGCACACGAGCGGTGTTGAAGTGAAGCTTACGCGGAGATTAGCGGCAAAATACGTTCTTTCTGTTGCTAAGGAAAGTCTTCGGGTGGTCCGTTCCGCTATCGGGTCACCCTTAAATGGCAACGATAAGTATACCATCCGCTTCTCCACTGAAACGGGTTTGGGCTTTTGTACTCGTGGTTCCATGTGCCTCTGGATGAATTTCTCAGGGTACCCATTGCGCTCGAGTACGTTTCGTATAAAACTCAGCTCATCTGAAAGCGTATCATCTGTACATATTCTCCTCGCTCTCTCCGTTAGGCAACGGACGAGGTTCCTTTTTTGACTTATCGGAACAAAGCTAGCGAAATGGATGTACTGCCCATTCCAGGTTGCTTTTCTGTGCACCCTCCTTCGCATTGACCCATCTGATGCCCTTTTGATTTGGACATCTAAAAATGCCAACGTGTCGTTACGTTCTAGCTCGATAGTGAAAGTTATATTGCTATGTGCAGTGTTAAACTGGGCCAATAGGTCATCGACGCACATTCCATTATTCGCGATACAAAATATGTCGTCTACGTATCGACCGTAATAAACCAAGCTGTTGATGGATTCGTTCAGCTGGTTGCACTCCAATTTGCTCATGAAGACGTCCGCGAGCAACGGTCCTAATGGTGAACCCATTGCCACCCCGTCTATTTGTCGATATAGCGTTCCATTAAACTGAAACTGAATGTTTCGTGTGCACATGAGTAGCAGTTGTCTCAGCCGGTCTAGTGGGATACCAACATTGATGTTGCGCAGCAGGATGAACTCGCACAGATAATCTACGGTCTCCTCCAAGGGAACATTGGTAAAAAGAGACACCACATCTAAGGAGAACATCTGTCGCCCAGCTAGCTCAATTTGTCTCACTGAGTCAAGAAAATCGAAGGTGTCTTTGAGACTGTATCTAGCTATGGCTTTCCTGACTGGTTCCAACCGTTTGACGAGCCACTTGGCAGTTGAATGGTACGGTGAGTTACACATATCCAGTATCGGCCTTAGTGGTAGCCCTTCCTTGTGTACTTTGGGCAGGCCATACAATCTTGGAATCACTGTCCCACTCGGTCTGGTGTATTCAAATATATCTGAGTCGATTACATTCTCCTGCTTTAAGCAACGCAGGAGTTTCGTTATGGATCTCTCGATTGCCTGTGTCTTGTCATTCTCATTATCCACTCTACGAAATTTTGTCCCGTCAGAAAGAATGGCATACATCTTACTGATGTAGTCCGATCTGTCCATCAGAACAATCCCGGCTCCTTTATCCGGCCTAGACAACAGTATCTTATCGTTTCGCTTGAGTTCTTTAAGGGCGTCTAGATGTTCCTGCTTCAATAGATGCTTGGTACACGGTTTATAAGTTAGGTACTCGTAACATGCGTTAACCAGCGTTGATTTATACTGCTCGGCTGCTAAGGCTGAGGACGGCGAAAGTGTAGCTACTTGGGAATAGAGATTCTCAAATTGGACCTCTAAATCTAGCTGTTTAACATAGTTTCGTGGACAACAGAATTTCGGGCCGAGTGAAAGAGCTTCAAGTAAAACCTTGTCTAATGGTACTGAGGAGAAATTGTGAACGTATCTCGCAGGGTCAGGAGGAAATAAGTTCTGTGGCTTACCCACATTGAGTTGTTTCTGCAGTGAGGATAGTCGTACTTCCACTTGTCGTGCCACAGTTCTCTGAACGTATGATTCGAACGTCTGGTATTCCTCAGCAGCTAGATTCTCTAGCGCGACAGAGAAAACGCAACGTTTAAGCTCGAGTTCGTTAATCCGAGACACAATCGTATCACGTTCATTCAACGTGTGGCGTTTCAAAGCTGTATTAGTTGGATTAATTCCATTACGTCTGAGAATTTTCCAAAAGTGCTTAGGGTATTCACAACGTAAAATGCACTCGTCAACACGTTGGCATTTTTAGATGTCCAAATCAAAAGGGCATCAGTTGGGTCAATGCGAAGGAGGGTGCACAGAAAAGCAACCTGGAATGGGCAGTACATCCATTTCGCTAGCTTTGTTCCGATAAGTCAAAAAAGGAACCTCGTCCGTTGCCTAACGGAGAGAGCGAGGAGAATATGTACAGATGATACGCTTTCAGATGAGCTGAGTTTTATACGAAACGTACTCGAGCGCAATGGGTACCCTGAGAAATTCATCCAGAGGCACATGGAACCACGAGTACAAAAGCCCAAACCCGTTTCAGTGGAGAAGCGGATGATATACTTATCGTTGCCATTTAAGGGTGACGCGATAGCGGAACGGACCACCCGAAGACTTTCCTTAGCAACAGAAAGAACGTATTTTGCCGCTAATCTCCGCGTAAGCTTCACTTCAACACCGCTCGTGTGCCAACAACTTAAAGACAGGATACCTCGGTCGCAGACCTCCTTTTGTGTGTACAATTTCTCTTGCTCGTGTCGAGCTAGGTATATCGGGAAAACGACCAGGCGACTGTCCGTTAGGGCTCGAGAGCATTGCCCAGCTTGGCTCTACAGCGGCGTGAGGAAGAATATAACGAGTGCAGTGTTGTCGCACCTAGTTGACTCCGACCATCAAATCGATTCGCGTGACGCATTCACACCGATTTACTGTGTCCCTGGACGTTTCACACGGGCAGTCAGATGTCGCCTGCTGTCGACAGCAGAGGCGATCGCAATTCGGCTCCATAACCCGGACCTATGTGCACAGAAAAAGCTCGTCCACACTTTAGCCTTGCCTTGGCCTGAGATCAACGCGACTAACAATGGCAGTCACGCCAATTCACTTGACCAATCAGACCAAACACGCAGACTTATCGATTAGTTACTCTGTTTCAGTGACTCAATTTAAACCATCGTGTCTATTCTAACTTGCTTTATTGTGGTTGTATTAGCCTGATGATGAAGCCATGAAAACAAGCTTGTTCGCTACTTTCTGTTTCTGAAGTATGCGTTTGACTAATGGGATGGTCGAACACGTAGTACCAACCCAGAGACCGTCTTGGGATCTCTTTCGATTTCTCTTTGCTTTGGGGAGGCTTTTCACACTTTGCTTGGTATCATTTGAAACAGTGTGAGCAGGGCAAACCAACTTTGACTAATCGATCGCATTCCGTGGACCCACCTTTGTCCCTCGACTGGAGCCCTTTTGGATTCGCACCTACTTGCTTTTTGCTACTAGGCGTGAACTAGTTGACGTTGCGTACTTTTCCGACAGATCGGTTGTGCACCTTTGCAGACGGATGGAAGCGACCACTTCGCTTACCGCTCATACACTGCCCGGTGGAGTGAGAAGGAACGCTATAAAATCGACCTGTCCGGACATGAAACTGCCGCACCGCACGGTGTTCTCAGTTTACACGCCGGTCCAAACGCCGCACAGCCAACTGACTGCCGGTGGGAGTTGCATTCCTGTTTACGGACCGCAGCGCTGCTCGTGAGGTAGAGACGTAGTTGGCACGACTGCAGGATACATCTACCGCCGTCGACCGGTAAAATTGGTCAGCCGATGCGATCGGCTACTTGACAAAACTCCTCTATAACCGGTAAGACGATTTAGGTGATTTGGCAATGAAATGATTCCTACGCTTGGCCATCCAAGATATAGAGCTTGAGATTCCAAATCGGTTGGGTGGAAATTGCGCGATGTGTGATGAAGGGTGAAGAGAACGCACTTCTACAAGGTGGATCACAAAGTGATCGGAAAAGATTTGCACAGTTTTCAAAAAAACTGATAGATACGCTTCCATGCTTTTTCCGGTGACGGAAAGAGCGCATAAAAAGGAACTGGATGGTAAATGATAATCCACAGGCTGTTAGGATTGCAAATAGCAAATGTACAAACTATCGAAGCTTCAATTTTGAGTCCGCCTGTCATTGACAGGCTCGGAACGCATGTACTGCAACAAACATCCGTCAAACATGATTTGTGTGTGCTCGTTCATGATTTAGGTTGCTCCAGGTAATCCGAAAAGACCTCGAAAGCCGGAAATCAACACGTCGCGCTGCTGTTGAAAGCGTTCGGACAAACTGACATCGACCGGTTCGCCGTGCGTATGTTCGCATCCATGTCGAATACGTCGGACAAGGCTAGCATCCATGGCTGAAACGTGAACTAATTGCGCTGGAGCGGCCCCTTGGGTGACACCTTGGGTAATAGTCGGTACCATTGACACGTAAGAGACGTGGCAATTACTGAACGATTAAGAACTTGGAGGCAGCTGGTCCCAACTTATATTGTGCAGGCTACAAAACTGAGAAGCGAATTAACAGGAGCCAGAAACAGTGTAGTAGGTCACTTACCAAAGCCTTTTTGTGAAAAAGGAAATGTCGTCAGTAATACAAGTGGACTTCTTGAAAGTTAAAAGAACAGCACAATTCAATATTGCAAAATACTGAACAAGCATATCTTCAAATGCACTACACCGGTCTTCCCTTAGAAGGCTAAAGGAGGAAAGTCTTCGATAGAGCTGTCAGTGGGGGAAAACGGGAGGTGAGAATGGGTGTAAATAGTTATATGCGCTTGAACAAGAGCTTCCAAGATGGAGTGTGGAGCTGAGTTCCCTGGGTCCAGACTTTTGTTAATTATTAGTTATGATGATGTTGTGGACCAGAGTGCACCATCTGTGGGTCGTCGGGGCGGGGTCGTCTGATTTCAAAACATTGCGTAGTCCAGAAAAGTCGGACAGGACATTTCCGCCGCTGCAGCCCCGACGATGCGCGTGAGGTGTCACTCCTCCACAGGACTCCAGTCCACGGTTCTCGTCCAACGAAGAAATTTAAGTCCCCGATGGCAACGCAAAGTCAGGTGTTTTGGGACCAATACGTTTGTGACCGTCCACACTTGAGGGCGACTGACTTTTCCTTGGGTTAGGATGAGGCCTTGAGCCGCTTGGCTGGTCACTCGAGGATTGCCTTGTTAGTTCCGGTGGTTGAGCTTTTGGAAGGTAGAACTCAGAGGGGGTGAGCAAGGGTCTGGGGAAGTTGCTTGACGCCGGAGAGGGAACATGGCATGCATGATAAAATCAAACAGGCTTTTTAAGTTTTCAAAGTGTTCCGGGTACTTTTGTCGATTTCGCAAAACGCTTGTAAATGAGACGTACGATTACCATTAAAGGCGAAAATGTGTGTCAATGGAAATAGAAAACGTGTACGAAATTCGTAAAACGGATCGGACGTTTGACTTGCCTACCACGTCGGTCGGTTGCCTGAGGTTGAGGCGGGGTGGGTCGAGGGTCATTTGGGAATGGAGGGTTTCGGGGTATCCAGTGCTCGGGAAGTCACCGCTGGTGCAGGTGCTTGTATGCTAGCATCAGGATGGGTTCCAAGTGGCTCGTCAATCTAAGCCGCTTTGAGGCGGCCGGTGGACGTCTTTGTTCGGTGATCATTCTGGTCTAAATAGCAATGTATCGCAGTCCATTGCAGGCCCATGT